>CAWUFW010004236.1:0-1200000 GCA_963921515.1 Calotriton arnoldi
CTAATGTATGGTACAGTTTTAGGTATGGCACATGTGTGCACTTGTGAGTATAGGAGTGCTTTTTGGGCTAAGGGGTGATGGTGCCATTTATCTATTAGAGCATTTTGGTTGCTAAATTGCTATTCTTGCTTGGTGTCATACTTGACCTATCATACTTCTTTACAGGGACTCTTTTACTTCTGTGAGTATGGTACATGTGGTGCATGTGTGCTGACATCGGTGGGGGCATGCTCGCTAGTGCACATCATCTGTCGCATTCACAGTGCATCCTCATTTTGTCGTCAAAGAGATGCAGCCCTGTGCAGGCAATTGTATGTTCGTGATGTTGAGGCAAGGGGGACATTTTGCCAGCCTGCTGCATCTCCAGGCTATGTACCACTTAGCTCTTTCCTGTTGCCCTTATATTGTGGTCTGATATGGATCTTTGGCTATGTTTAGAATTACTTTTCTGTGCATATTGCCAAGTGTATGAGCCCACCAATATGTGTCTTGCAATATATTTGTTGACTAGGGTGATATGTGTCTCTACACCCAGGGACAAGAGTATCTGTGATAAGATCTACAGTCATTGTGGATGTGCACTGGTAGATATTTACTTGTGCATGAGTGACATTGAGCCCATCCACCCTCGTACCCCCAGTCCCTGGTTGTTACTCACCGTGTTGCTGATGTTCCTGGTCCTGTTCAGCAGTGTCCTGTCCCTGGACTTCAACCACTGACTCCTTGCAGATGACTGCGGACACCTGTTCCTCCAAGGCATCCAGCTCCTCCTGTGGCGCTGGACTCCCACCTCCGGTCTATAGTGCTGCATTGCGATTGGCTGCCAGTTTCTCCTTGGTCTTGTGCTTAACATCATGCCAGCGCTTCTTGCAGTCGTTCACTGTCCTCCTCACCTCTCCGACAGCATTCACCTTGGCTGCGATGGACTGCCATATTGCATTCTTTGTCCCCAATGACACAGTGGAGCTGACAAACAGCTGCTGTTGTTTTTCTGTCACCTCCGCAATCAGGACCTGGTTTTCCTGCTGGCTGAACCTGGTTTTCCTCTTCCCCTTGCCCTTCTCCTGGCTCTCTTGCTTGTCCTCCTGGCTGTTTGGGGGGTTGTTTTCTCCTGCAGTTCTGGGTCCAGCTTCATCCATGGTTCTTTTTTTTCTATCAGTTTGTGATACTTTGCGGGCGTTTTGTAGTCGCTTTTCCGGCCTAGCATGAAAAAAAGTGGCGTCACGCTAATTTGCGTGCAGTTTCTGGCCGCTGACTGGCCTGCCGCCACTTTTTTCACATTAGCGGCAAGATTTTTATCACCGTGACGCTGTTTTTAACGTTGACATTTTCCGCTTAAGTGAGAAACTATCGCCTCATAGCGTCGGCTTGTACATAAGTCGCTAACGTGGTGATAGTTTGCGGCGGTGCGCGACGATAAAAATGTTGCCGCTAACTAACGTTAGCGATATTTTTCGCTAGTTCTTGTACATATGCCCCAAAGACTCATCACTAAATAGAATAATGACCCATAATAACGAATTATTATTAACAAAAGCTGATGGAAAGAGATATTTGATGAAGTCAAAACATTGTGAGGGGCTTAGAGCAAAATAGTGTGAACTAAATATGTAGAAAAAGTGGACACATTTTGGCTTTTAAAGTAGATTGGATTACATCAAGAATTTCAGAGATACGGTCTGCATAGGGGTGGACACTGCTACACCGCTAGCTTCCACTTTAGTACCCATGACATTTGCCTTGACACCCATCATCTCACTTTAGATCTGCATTTCTGGACCACTTCTGGAAATCTACAAAGATATGTCAGAAATAAAAAGGAAGCATTATTTACCTGTTAACATAGTATTGTTCGACTGAGGAATGAGCGCTCACCTATGGCAGATTTGAAGACGAATTAACACATAACACTAACAGAGAGATGGCACAGATTTAAATTTTAATAAAGGAAAAGGTTTCAAGAAATGATGTCTGTCTAGTTGAAGCTTACAAAGCTCTAATGATATTCTACAGTTGGTCAACTAGACGTAGGCAGGAAACAAAACACTAAAATCTGTAGCCTATTTTCACTTCTCAATTACTTACATTCTGGAAAAAACACAAACTTTGGACCCAATTCTAAAAAATAACTAAATCACAATTTTACACTACTGGGTTTACTTCTACAATAAGTGCACTTTTTAAAGTTTGTTTGAGAATACTCCAGTGAAGCAGCAACAGTCACGGTTTCTTAGGAGGCATTTTTACATTTCTAATTCAATACATACGAACGCTTGTTTGCATGTGTAAATATAGCAGGTGCTAATGTATGCATACAGGAATGTGCAGAAAGGACGTCATGTTCAATTTTACATGCTAACTTCTTACATTTATGTTTTGCCATAGGAATGTGTTCTTCTTGATGAAACCCCGTTGCTTAAACCTTAACCGTTTCTCCATGTGTTCCATCCCAATTTGTAGCCTAGATACAGATTTACTCCCACTCTTGATTGGAATGCATCTCTGGCCATATTCAGGGGGCAAAAGGAAGCTAGCAAACATTTGGGAATACCCACAACTCTGTTCATCTATCGGTGTTTGCCAACTTTCCAAGACATCCGCATTCTGGAACTCCCCATCCTCGCTGTTGTGAGAAGATTTGCTGACATGCATTATTTAAACATAATGGTCTCACATTAACTGTGACTAAATCACTTTATGAGAGTACATTCCCATTTTCAGAATGCAAAGCATTAATTCCTACTTATAGCATAAGCTAACTTTAACAACAAAGTTCGACTTAGGTGCGGATATGGCTTTGTCATTTAGATTCACATTGGAGCCTACATCCATATCACTTGTAAAAATGATGATGGCAATATCCAGGAAATGTCACCAGAGTAAATCAATTTGTCAAAGGAATAGGTTCTGCTAGTAAGACAAATATTGTAATTCACTTATAAGTGCAAATGAAACTTACATTTTGAAACAGTCTTTGAAAGTAGATAGAAAGGTGTTTTACCTGTCAGCCTTAGGGTAGTCTTCCCCACAACTTTTTGCCTTCCTCCTCCATTCTTTTTACTTTGTTTTTGCTGGCCTTATGACTCTGAGCACTTTATCACTGCTAATCAGTGCTAAAGTGCATGTGTTCTCTCCTCTAAACATGGTAATATTTACTTATAGACAATTTGCATATTTAATTTACTTATAAGTCCCTAGTAAAGTGGTGCTACATATGCCCAGGGCTTGCAAATTAAATGCTACCAGTGGGTCTGCCGCACTGACTACAACACCCACGTAAGTAGCCCTGTCTCAGGCCTGCTATTGCAGAGTCTGTACGTGCAGTTTTATGTTGTCATTTCGTCCCAGCAAAATAAACCTTTTTCCAGGCTCAACCCTTCCTTTTTTATACATACAAGTCACCCCTAGGGTAGGCCCTCAACAGCTCAGAGGGCAGGGGACAATGTATTTAAAAAGTAGGACATGTACTTTTAAGTTTTACATGTCCTGGTAGTGAAAAACTCATTTTTCACTACTGCAAGGCCTACCTCTCCCATAGGATAACATTGGAGATGCCTTATTACAGTTTCTAAATGGGAAGAGACAAGAGATAACTGATTCATGTTTGGTGCCTCTAGAATCCTAATTTAATATCCTAACTTATGATGAAGTCAGATTTAAAATTACAACTCTGAAATTGCCACTTTTAGAAAGTTGGCATTTTCTTGCCTTAAGCATTTGATGCCTGCAGTCTGTCTCTGGTCACATGACTGGGTGTAGTTGGCAGTTGAGCGTTGTGTATTCCTCCTCGACAGACACACAAAATGGAAGCTTAGGTGTGCCTGGATGGGCCATCACTGGCAGGATGGGATGGAGGAGCTAGACACAGTCACACCTACACCTGAATAGGCTGTGTCCTGTGTTATATCCTGACCAATGAGGTTGTATGGAATCTGAGATGTGGAACCACTGTGGTATCCAGATTGCATACAAGGACAATTGTCCCAGGCTTCCCTACTAGAAAGACTGTGATTTCGTTTATGCTAATAAACGTACTCCTTTTAAATATCACATAAAACGCATGGATCGAGTTATTGGAAGGGACCCTACACTGGCAACGAGTGGAACCTGGTTTTGGGACTATTGGAGTCCTGCAAGGTCGCAGACCATGGAGAGGTGTGTCAGCGCTGTAGATCATAGATCAGGGATTTGGGCTGCGGTCCTTTTTGACAAGTGTTTTTTGAGGACCCCTTGCACTATCAATGCATGGGTGTCCTGGTTTGGATTTTCATCTTCGCATCCTGTTTGGGGAACTGTGAGTAATAAGCACAAGCATTGTGCGAGCTCACAGTAACCGCGAGCTGCCAGCTCATGGGGACGTGTGCGACTTAGCAGCTCTGCTGAGCACTGCAACGTGCACCAAGAACTGACGTGTTTTGTTTTTAATTGGGAGCAGAGCGCCATGTTCAATACACGCAATCTTGGTGGTCATCTTGTGTTGTGTATTCCGTCTGGAGAGTGGTCAGGCAGCACAAAACAAGCTCCATCGACTGTAGAAAACAGTTGTTCTGCTTCAAACGGGGTCCATTTTGAGTAATTGGGGAGTTGTTAGTACTGTGGGTGCATTGTATGTCATAGTCAAGCTGGATTTAGAGGCTGTGCAGCAAAAAATAATACAAAGCAGTGATTCACACACCTGTGAGGACACCAGCTGGACTCTAAATTGTGCGCTCACCAATATTTTATAAACTTCGGTGATTCACACACCAATGTGTTGGTCAAATCATTTGGTGGCCATTTTTGAAAAAGAAAAATATTGACGTGATGATTCACACACCTCTGCAGACATCAACTGGACTCTAAATAATGTGATCACCAATATTAATTGACATTTTGGTGATTCACACACCAGTGCGTATGGTCAGGAAATTTGGCTGCCATCTTTGGAAGGGCGAAGGTTTGAAGCGGTGATTTTCACACCTGTGTGGACACCAGCATATAATTCACTTTGGGAATTAATAAAAGGTATATGTGAGATCAATGTAGCTGGTGCAGTAATTTGTACATCGTTGGATCATCACATCATATGCGTCATACAGCTCAGTGATTGGCACACTATTGCGAACAGTGGTTGTCAGTAAAATAAAGGTCGCACACCAGTGGTTATAAGTTGTTATATATTAAAAGGTTATATTTAGCTTGATATTCTATAGGAGTGGTCTCCAACCTTTTCTGTTAAGAGAGCTACTTTTGATGAGTGAAAATCGTCGCAAGCTACTGAAGGCCATGTAACTCGCGCATTGTTACCAGACACCCCCTCGCCTAGCTTCATTGACTTTAAGCCTAATGTCCAGGGAGCCTGATACTATGGTTTGAACAAAATACTGTGACATGGGGTACTATGACAGGCTAACATTTGCATCAGTGAGTGCATGGTCTGTAGGTATGTATGAGCATGTGTGTGAATGAATAGGATATATGTGTATGGGTGACTGACAGCCTGTGTCGTATGTACTTGTAGCAAAGGACATACCTTTCGCATATGTGTCACCATTACATGTACAGCATAGACATACAACCATTTTTTTTAAATGGCAAAAATTTCTCGCAATTACAAAAACTCTATTATTCTAGTATTCTTCAGTTATAAAAATGGCAGCGTGTCTACCAGCCACTGAGAGCAAGATGCATGCAGTGTGTTAGTGCAAATCTTTGAAATGGGAGAAAATTCAGCTCAAGAGTTCATTTTATGTTATTATGCATTATAAAAAAACTTATCATTTTAATTTTCCCCCATGTCAAAGTGTCTTTACAAACAGCAGGCATATTACTCCCAGTGGCCTGTAGACACTGTGCCATATTTATAACAGGAAAATACAGTCATTTGTTTTAATGTGAGAAATTTAAAAGTGAAGAAACATGCTTCATAAAACATTAGGATTTAATTGGATTAATTTAAAGTAGAGAAAAACATTAACACACGGTTTCTTCGAAATATTTTCGGTGCGACATATGCAAAAGAAACAATTGATGGACGGAATGCTGGACAATGCAAACATTCACCCTCAGTCACAAGGATCTGGGCTTAATCCTTCATCCTTTTGCTCACTACACCACCCCAGTTTGGACCCAGCCATATGCAAATCAGTCTTGACCCTGTTCCTTATGGGAACAGTCCAGCCCGAACTGCCAAACCAGGTTCTCCCTGGACCGGAAACAAGCATCCTAGGACCAGTTTCAGGGCATCAACCTTTATCAGCCAGGCTAGCTTGAATCCAGTGGTGTAGTGAGCACAGGACCCACGTCTGGGCATACCCTTCCCACTTAGGGCGACATATGCAAGAGAAACAATTGATGGACAGAATGCTGGACAATGCAAACATTCAGCCACAGTCACAAGGATCTGGGTTTATTCCATCATTCTTTTGCTCACCACACCACCCCAGTTTGGACCCAGCCATATGCAAATCAGTCTTGACCCTGTGCCTCATGGGAACAGTCCAGCCCGAACTGCCAGGCCAGGCCCTACCTGGACCAGAAACAAGCATCCTGAGACCGGTTTTGGGGTAACACCCCTCATCAGCCAGGCTAGCTAGAATCCAGTGGCAAAGTGAGCAAGGGACCGACGTCTTGGCATGCCCTGCCAAAGTATGGTGAAAAAAGCAAACACAAGGAGATGATGGACAGAGCACTGAAACTTTTCAGACATTCACCCCCAGTCACAGATCTGGGTTTAATCCATCATCGTTCTTTAGCTCACTTCGTCACCCAGTTTGGACCCAGCCATATACAAATCAGTCTTGACCCTGTGCTTCATGGGAACAGTCCAGCCCGAACTGCCAGGCCAGGCACTCCCTGGACCGGAAGCAAGCATCCTGGGACCGGTTTTGGGGTAACACCCCTCATCAGCCAGGCTAGCTTGAATCCAGTGGCAAAGTGAGCAAGGGACCCACGTCTGGGCATACCCTGCCAACTTAGGGCGAAAAAAGAAAACACAAGGACATGATGGACGGAGCGCTGAAACTTTTCAGACACTCACCCCCAGTCACAGTTTTAGGTTTAATCCATCATCGTTCTTTAGCTCACTTCACCACTCCAGTTTGGACCCAGCCATATGCAAATCAGTCTTGACCCTGTGCCTCATGGGAACAGTATAGTGAGTGACACGACCAAATGGATGGATGTCTGGCCCTCTCTTGACTCATTGATGGGGCCCCGCCTGCGTCATTTCATGCATCCTCAGGTGGCCAGGAGTCACCCACTGGTTGTGGACAGGCAGGGGCTGGCCTTGGTGTCCTGAGGCGAGGTGTCGATATATAGGAGTCACAGCATAATAACATGCCAGCAAGCAGTTTATCAACATTTGTAGCCGAGTACAGTGGGTTAACATGTCTGCAAGAGCTGGGCAGCTTACAGGCCACGCATTGGAATCCCGGGAGGCGCAGACCTTCATCATACCAAGATCGATAAAATAAGTAGTAGGCTGTTGCAATAGGGCTTAGTCTGGGCAATACACAAACAATTTCTACGATATCCAATAAGACCAAGCAGCATTGAAACAGATCGTGATGAGCAAAGAAAGTTCACACGAGTACAATTCTATCACGCATGAGCTAAGATATGACAGACTTCTGGACAAATGCTTGAAATCTACCAGTAAGGCAAGGCCCTCATATCGTGCATTATTTTACCCTGAGCACTGTTATTCTCATGCCAGTATTTCCGAAATACTTCATCGGATACAACCGAGAGGATCACAGATACATATTTTTCCGCATCCTCATTTTCAACTGACATTTGTTCTAGTATGTTTGTTTTTTGCTTTTATACTTTCGATTCAGTTATTTGGTTTGAATGTCCCCTAGGATTTTTGACCTATTTTAATATTACCTTTGTTTGGGATATTGGTAAATACTCACGAGCCCATGGCCTGATGCAAGAGGGGGGAGGGGGGATATAGCTGGCCTTTGCTCAGATAGCGCTCGGGGTGGAACCAAATTTGGAACCTCCCCTTGCCCTCTTTATTTGTCTGCGCGACACAAATTTGCAGGGAGGAGAGGATAAAGTTTACCGCCACAAAAAGAAAAAAAACAAATGCAAACGTGGATGCCATCAGTCAGTTCGGAAACGCTGTAAACAAAATATAGTTGGATAATTCGAAGGGCCTTGGGCACTGCTGCAGGCAGACCCTGTGCCCTTCTGGAGGGCGCCGCCCTCGGCATCGGCCCAGAGGCCGGCCCAGGATCCGTAGAAGTGAGGGTTTTGCCGAGTTCGCTAAGTGTTCGGTGTAGCTTCTCAGCTTTGAAATAAAAATATTTGCAATGCAATAGGTCTCGCATTTAATTGCGAGACCTATGGCATTGGAAAGAAGCACGCCATTGTACTGGCTGCTTGAAAGACAAGCATTTGCAATGCAATAGGTCTCGCATTTACGCGATTTTAAGCTATTGGCATTGTAAATCACAATGCCTTTAATTTATGTTTTAAAAACAAAAACAAAAATAAAAGGCATTGTCGTTTGCAATGTCAATAGCTCAAACTCGCGTAAATGCGAGACCTATTGCACTGCAAATGCTTGTTTTTATTGTGTATTGAATCAATAATTGACTGTTGTTATGGTCATCTCTAAATGAGCCAGACAGCGCCACCATGTGGCAGACTGTCACAATGTGGCAGTCTGTCACAAGCCCCGGTGTTGACATTTAAATACTGGTGCCAAGCACCGGAAACCGCCGGATCAAATTAAGCACTTCTTCCAGCAAACATTGTTTGTGTTCAGGACCAGGAGGAAAAGCCTTGAAGTCCTGAAAAGGAAAACACAAAAATTATGCCAGAGTGCTAGCAGAAAACACCCTTTGCATCAGGGCCATTCATTTTTGTTGTCAGAAAGAAACCAAAAAACAAAATGGATTTCATGGTATGGTCAGTCGTCTTCGGTCAGGAAAGGAAAGGTCAAACCACCTCTGACCTGGTGGGAGGCAATCCACCCACTGAGGTCAGAATGAACTTCTGAGAGAGTGAGCGGGAGAGAGACAGACACAGGAATGCCGAGGCAGCCGCAAGTGTGTGATTAGAGTCTCGCGGGTGGCCTGTCTCTTATTGCAGCTTGAGCCGGATTGTCAGAGTTAAGAGCCGTGAAGCCCGGGCTATTTATTAATTCATTGGGTCGTGTGCCGCGAATCAAGCCGACTGAGCTCAGCCACCGTGAAAGGCCTCTCTCCAGGCCTGGGCTGACCACAGGGCGGGAGCAGACGGTGCGCGGAGCCGGGCACTTCTCACAGTCAAGGGCGTAAGGCAGGAGCACGCTGCCCCTGCGCAGCAGGAGTGGGGGGCATCCATTCCTGGGCCCCCAACCCTTCAAGGGGGGGCTATTCATCCCAAGGCTATGGGATATTTGTGAGATATGAGAGTCTGGGGATCTCCCATCTCATTCTGCAGGAGGTGGGGTGGAGCGTCATTTTGCATTACGCGACTGTTCACAGTGTATGTGTGGGGGCTGTCGGTGATGGGAGTGCGCTTAACCTTCAGTGTGAGGGGGTTCTGGGTGTCAGCAACTCTCGATGTCAGTAGTTCTAGTACAGGGGACCAGTGAACTCAGGGTATGAGGAGGCCCTCAGTGACAGAGGCCTGTAAGTTCAGCGTGTGAGGAGGCCCTCGGTGTCAGGGGCAGTAACATCACAGTGTGATGATAGAATGCAGAATGTAATGAGCGTCCCCCCCAGTGTCCCATATCTCACAGATATTCCTCGGTCTTTGGCTGCATGGGGCCAGCCTTGAAGGGGTTGGGGGGCGCAGGGGCTGCAGGATCCTGCATCACTCTCCTGGACTGTAGGGGGTCAGGAGTTCTGGAATCAGGGGCTCTCGGTATGGGGGGATAGCCTCCCAGGGTCAGTGTCGGGGGGTCGTGTCAAGAGCTCTGGGTGTGGGTGGGGCTCTCCGTGTTAGGGGACCCAACAGCTGAGTGTGAGGGGCTGCCTCTTGGTGTCAAGGGGAGTGAGCCCACACTGCCAGTGAAGTTCTCGGCGTCGGGAGACTGTAACCTGTGTGTGTGTGTGTGTGGGGGGTGTCTCTCGCTCACTCTCTCTCTCATGGGCTCTCAGTGTTAGGGAGCACAAAACCTCCCAGGGTGAGGGGGCTCTCGGTGTAAGTGTAGCTCTGTGTATTCTGTGGGCCCTCTGTGTGAGGGGTCATCGGTGTCAGTGCGGGGTCTGGTGACAATGTAGATCGACCTCTTGGTGTCAGGGGCTCCATTATATTTTGGGGAAGCTGCGGGTCTGGAGTGCCGGGCTCTCGGTGTTAGGGGGATCTTTGCTTCAGGCAGGGAGCTCTCGGTATCTTGCCGGCTCTCGGTGTCAGGAGGCTCTTGGGTTAGGTATCTTTCTGCGCCGGGGGGGGCGCAGCGTGAGGGCTGTCAGTATTCAGGGATGCTCTCAATATTGGAAGTGTATCTGATTCAGGGGTCCTTTCATGTTAAGGAACTAGTGTAAGGGAGGTCCCTGTTTTCAGAGGGGAAGGAGGGGGGGTTATGCCAGAGTAGGGGAGAGGGCTTCCAAAGCATAGGTCAGGTGTGTCATCTTCAACCACGTTAGGCTTCTAAGACAGCTGTGTGCTGCACACTGTATGCTGCATTCATATGTTCACGTTCTCCATTGTACACAGGGGGCTGCAAAACTCCGGCATGCAAAGTGCCTTTGACTGAAAATCCATAAGTGACAGGTGGTGTCCCATATGATAAGGGGCCACAAGGGGGCTATGCCGAAGGCTGGCTGGCCCACTGGAGACTCAGTATCTTCCCGGGCAGGCCTTTGGGGGGGCCTTTGGGGATACCCCCACTCTCTCTGCAAACGAGTCCACCACTCAGGCTCCCAGCCCCACACAGCAGCCCGAGGCGAATAAAACTACATACTTAACTCTCACCACTTCTGCAGCCAAGAGAACTTTGCCCCCACAGTCGGCCCTCCTTCGCCTCTTATCTAGTTCACACACCGGTCCAACCTAGAGCTGCTATTTAGAGAAAAAAATACTCGCCCTTATCACCTGTTAAATTTGGAACAAACTACCGGCTCCCCTTTGCTTTCCCTCATAAGTTAATATTAACGAGTAGCTAACGCATTCAACAAATATTTTGAAAGTCGAACAGCTCCATTCAGCGGAGATTTTACACTGTTGACAGACCTGTGAGGCAGGTACTGACGCTTGCCAAGAACTCGGCCGAACAAGAGCTCAGTGAATGATAAAAGTCGAGCGGGCACTTAGGACTCGGCGCGAGCCTTTGTTCTTCTTCTAATAGCAGGGCAGCAACGGTAGGAAAAGTTGTGCGTTGAGGAGGAAAGTCCTCTAGGAAGGTAGCTTGTGTGGTACCAGGCGCCACCCTTGACAAGTAACGGTGTTCGCACGGCGCCCCTCCAGGTGTGTAAAGTACAGTGTTATTGGGGAGGGGGGAGCAAAATGCAAGTGCGCAGATGCGAAAGCGAAAGAGGATCGGGCCGGAGCATGGGGATCTCTTGTCTTAATGGGGCCATGTGTCTAAACACATGGCCCCATAAAGATAAGAAAGTGCTTCACGACAGCCGTGAAGCAGGCGAGCCAGTCTGGCTCGGAGACAAAGGGCGTGAACAGAAAACCCTCATTTCCAATGGCAGGCCACCGTTTAGCATAAACGGTGACGCCAGCCAATGGAAATGAGGGGCGGGGCTTAAAGCCCTCTTCTCAAAGTCCTCTCTTACAAAATCTCTCGCGGAGGCGGAGCAGCGCTTTGCGCTGCAATGCACGCGAGACCTAAAAAAGCGCACATGGCGTGCTAAATGTACACAAAGCACTTCGTGCCTTCAGTGAGAGAAATTCAGTAAGGAAAATATTGCTTACAACTTTAAGAACAGGTACCCTGTAACACCAGAAGTAAAAGGGCCAGTCCCCATGGGAGGTTACAAATGGAGACAAGGCAGTACCAAGGAGGGACTAACAAGCCTATTTACGATTCAGAAGCCAGCATTTAAGAAGGACACTGACACAAGCTAATGAAAACATGGGCGGAGAGTGGGCGGGGTTGCCACTGCATACCCTAATACAGCTTGCCTCGCAGAGTGAGCAGTGCATGCCCGCTGCCGCTAGGCTCGACCTAAAAACAGATATTTTAATGGTTCATTTAGACCTACTGAGCAGACAGCCAGCAGAGGCTTTGGTGTCCACTAACCCGGCAGAAGACATAATGCCATATTTAGAGATCCCACCCTCTACTGCAGGGAAATCTCTGCATTCTGAACAACTCCTGGTGCACTTTGTTGTCGAGCAGGCATCCTGTTGTTTTAGTCAGGCTCTAGAAAGTTGTTTTTTTCAAAAGCAAACTCCCAAAGCAAGTGTTTGCTTTTGAAAGAAAATTCCCTATGTGTGGATGGATGTTTTCTTCCTGGGCGTTGGGGTTATTGTTTGATTTCCCTTGACTGTGACTGCATGCATGTCATTGTGGTCCCAGGCCGGGAAGTCTGGTGATGGCTGCCTACCCTTTTTTATGTGCCTCAAGTTGTGCACGTATACACACATGGGTGCACTGATTTTCACTCAAGTCAGAAGACATATGCAAAAAACCACTTCCATTTCCACTCTAATCGAGACTTGTGCAGGCCCTACAAAGATGGCCTTATTACTGTACAAGATCTGGTAATCATCCAAATAGATGTGTAAATTCATATAGTCGGGAAAAACACAACTTGAAACTGTGCAACAAACCCTTCCATTCTAATCACTTCTTACACCTCTTGGATATTCATTCCTTAGCGGCAAAAAAGTTCAGTTTGGCTAATATTTCTACATAAAAAAAATAGTTAAGATTCTGATTGTTTGACTCAGTTCAAATTAAGAAAGACAAATTCCATCTGAGAGAACACAACAGTGACATTTTAAATAGAACTAAGGCTTAAGTTCAAGGAAAATCATGTTCGGAATTTCTATTACTGAAGTCCCATATTAATCAAGCAAGATAATTAGTGTGTTTGAATACGATTTCAATGCATAACTGATTATTCAAAAATATAAACTCATCATGCAGGAAAACAATGAGCTAAAACAGATTTGGAACCATCCATTTAACCCAACCATTGTTTACATGCAAATAACATCGAATCTGGAGAAAGCTTTTGATTAAATCGGATTCAGCAAATGTGAATATTCAATAAACATTCAGCGAGCTAAAAAAAAAAGATACATTCTGTCCTTGAACTGCAATAAGTTTAAGTCTGTCATTAAAAGATAGACTGTGGTAGTAACAGTGTTTATACAATTCAGGTATTAAATCATCCTGGTTCATGTTGATAATCAAATATCTCATCGCATTAGTTGATTAATCTCTGAACGTAAATCTGGCATTATATTGTGAAATAAATTACCCCTTAACTAGCTTCTCTGGTCCTTCAGGCTTACTATAAGATTATCTTCGATCCTCAGAGAATTAATAACCCCCAGCTGCCCTAGGAGGACTCTTCCTCTGAGGGGGTCTCTGCTGATAATCACTTGGAGCGAGTACTAAACTCATACAATCATTGCTTTGAGGTGGGATTAAATTCCAACTAAAAGACCAAAAAGAAACATTTTGGATAGGAAGACTTGGGGGCATAATATCTAAGAAGTGGCGGTGAGAGGCGTTAGCCTCCTTGGCTTAACACCTCTCATCGCCACTTCGGAAACGCAAGGCTGCACCATATTACCAAGGATATGGTGCAGCCTGGCGTTTCCCCCTGCGATGGCGCTAAGTCTCACGACTTAACGCCAACGCAGGCACCCTTGCACCAGAGTGCAAGGGTGTCTGTGAGCAGGGAGGTTTGTTTATGTACAGGTAGGTGTCCCTTCCAGTACATAAACAAACCTAAAATGCCATTTTGTAACTTACATGTGTGCTGCTTCAAGCAGCACACATGTAAGTTACAAAATGGCATTTTAAAAAAAGGTTTGTTTATGTACAGGAAGGGACACCTTCCTGTACATAAACATACCTTGGCATTTTGCTTTTTCCATGTGTGCTGCACAAGGCAGCACACATAGAAAAAGCAAAAACTAGGAGAAATGAAGTATTTCTCCTCGTATCGCCACCTTAAGACCAGGATTTTCCTGGTCTTAAGTTCGGCGCTGCCACCTATTATCGCCTCTCTTGATAATAGGTGGCAGCGTCGAAGTGAATGAGTGTTGCGGTGGAATGCCCACCGCAAAACCCACTGCACGCCCCTTTCACGCTAAGTTTAGAGTGAAAGGGGCACTATTACCAAAGCAGCGTTAAGCCACTTAACGTGGCTTTTAGCCACGTTATGTGGTTTAACGCTGATGGAGCAAGGACTCACAATGAGACTTGCTCGTAAACAATCTTCTCACAGCATTAATTAATTAACTTTGTAATGTCTTTATTAATAAGTGCATACACTACACCTTATCCGAGAGACGCTTGCCTATGTGTTTAAAACTAATAAGTAATCCTTGTCTAATCCAAAATGGCCGCTAAAGCGCGGGAACTCAATTGCGCATGTGTCAACCATATCACGTGGTATGACGTCTTTCTTTGCTTGGAGGGAATCTTTGCTTCTGCGCAGTGTGTGCTAAAATGGCTGCTTGATGTTCTCACATGCTAAAGCTTACGCATTTGCTGCAATTAATAAAGTGGTATTTCTAACGCTATTAATGCGGGATAGATTTTTTAATTAAATGGGAATAGAGTAGAAATAGGGGGTATACAGTGAAAACATTTATTTTTGATTTTAATATGTTTCTTCTTTGATTTCTATTAGTTCGTAAAATGGGTCTGGGTTAACGGAACAGCAGCTCAAGAGCCAATGAACTTGCGCATGCGCTCTGAAACTAACAAGACAAAGCGATGAAGTCAACTTGGAAGATATCCAAGGACATGACCCGCGGATCACCTTCACTGTACCTCTGAAATGTTCTATCAATTGAAACAATGTGTATACATTTTGTATTAAAATTTGTCGTGAGACGGGTGGGAAATAAAGCAGATGTATTAATTGTGAGGGGCGGTATTTAAAAACAATGGGCTTAAAGAAATTGAACTAAATTGTCATGGTGTGAGGATCAACCCCTGTCCCTGTCCAATCAGAAGTAGTGGGCCCATAATTTTGAAACATTAATGGGAGGTCCTGGGTGTAGAAGGGTATAATAGATATAGAATTAGCTAATTAGGTAGCACAGATGAACAGATGCGGTAGCAGAGAACCAATGCTATTGCAGAACCGAGCAGACTGACCGCTGTCCAAAGAGGTCCTGAGGTGGGGGCGGCGAATTCCATTAGAAAGAAGACACGGATGAATCGAGGAGGAACGAAGTGTCAGAGAGGGGAACGACGCAGGCGTCGTTGATAGAGAGGTCATCTATCCTGTCCTGAACCTGGTCCGGAGGTCTTTGGTCTTCATCTTTCTTGGGACCCTTTTCCAACTCCTTCGCCAAGGGGTTTGGTTCTCACACTCTTAGGTAACTATAAAGCATAATTTTAGTTTGTACTGCTGTCTCTATCTTCTCCTTTCTTAGGGGCCGTCATTGGTGATTAATAGGTGATATTATAGTGTACTTCCTCCTTGATATGCGATTTAGTGATATGTGGTTTGTAATTTACTCTGCTAAAGAATTTAGATAAACATTTTAAAAACTTCCTGAGTCAGTGGTTATTTCAGATATTTATGAAATTGTATTTGTATGTTCTCATTTTATCCCCAATTATCAACGGTCCATTGGTAAATCATTACTCTTCAATCAGAAAGGTAATTGGTAGCAGGGATTTTTGATAAAGAGTACAACTGATTCCCACCAGCGGTGATTATTAGTTAGCGTGAATGAATGGGCCCAGGTGAGTATTTAGTGTATGAATGCTTGTTGCTAGTAATCCGCTGGATCAGTTTTCTGGTTATCAGAGGATGGTTTTGGTTTTACTTTGTTAATTGGGTAATGAGAATTTTATTTTTATAAACTAACATCCGTTTGTTTAAAAGTTTTGTTTTATGTTGTCTAGAATCCCGGGGAATTTTGAATAGCGGATGGTAAGTGGAAGCCATACTGCTGTGAGTTTATCTGTCAGGCAGAAATAGTACTGAAAAGTTAAGCAGGGCTATCAGTACTGGTTAGGGACTCTGTGAGTGTGAGTGTTAGCAAAGGAATACGCTAGTGAAAATTTGATGTTATATCACCTAGAAAGGGTGACATTGAAGAAGTAGCAGGTACTTCCGAAGCTTATGTGAAGAGTAAATGGAAGGGTTTTACTCATAGTGTATGTTTAGTAAACGGAAAGGTTTTACTAAGTGTGAGAAAAACTATCTTTTCCAATTTAGAGAAACTGGCACGATAGCGAATGTTTTATGTTGTTACTGAATTTTAATAAGAAGCGTAGAGAAAATAGAGTTTTGCGTATGATTTTGTAAAGGGAGGGTCAGCTGTCGGAGTAGAGCTGACGTCACAAACGCCGCGCTGGGATTGGTTGAAACAGCGGGCGTGGAGCAAGCTTGTAAAGGAGGGGTCAATAGTCAGGAGTAATACTGACGTCACAGGTGTCGCGCTGGGATTGGTTGAAACAGCGAGGGACAGAGAAACGCAGATGGTAAAGGAGGGGTCGTCAGATAGGGGTCACAGAAAAGCCGCGCTAGGATTGTTCCAAGACAAATGTTAGCTGGAATTTGATTGGTTGTCAGCATAGAAGTCAAAATCTTAGTGGACAGTGTAGATTATATGTGGAGACGTGATCCGACTTTGACAGGAACCCGTCCAGACAGAAGATTCCTAGGTTTTGCAGAATATAATTCGATACATAGATATTTACCCAAAATGTACGGAGAAAAGAGAAAAATGTCATTCTTACAAAAGATTAAGAATTATTTTAAGAAGGATAAGCCAATCAAAACTAGGGAAGGAATTATCATTCCACCAGCAAAAACGCCCGCCTCATTCATGATGATGGAGAGGGGTTATCATACTTGCGTATGGTTAGAAAATTGGATAGAATATACAAAAGATGATGGAATATTAGCTTTCCCAGAGAATGGTACTTTCAATGGGAGAGTTCTTCAAAATTTATGAATAAGAATGAATGAATTAGAACCCAGACCAAGATTAACTCAATACGAAGCCCTAGAAGAGTGGGAAACCGAGGCATTTGAACGTGATAGACCCAGAAGCAATAGGGGTTATAGGGGATTTTTCCCTAGACACCAAAATGAGACACAAGAAAGTCAGATGAAACAGTGGAGAAGAGCGATGCTTACCGAGGGTTTGTATCCAGTTTTTCATGACAGAAGAGCCGATAGGGAGTAAATGCAAAGAAAAGACAAAACACATGACAGGGTTTGGAGAATCTGAAGATGAATTTATGGAAGAAATATTAAAGAATCCTCCACCATACCAAGAAGGGCTGGGTGGATGTTCCCCAAGTGCACCAATTTTGAGAACACCATTGGTACCTCAAGTACTGCATAATCCACCAGTTAATAGGGTACTTCAGGATAAGGAAAGAGAGGCTTTAGACAGAAACAGAGCAGAATTGATACAGAAAATAACACAGTTGAATGTACATCCTGATTCCCTGACCATACCTGTAACCATTGGTCCTGTGGTCCCTTTAAATGGTGACAAAGTAAATTGTCCGAAACCTTTAATTATGCCTACACCTGTGGATATTCCTAAACATGAAGCTGTAATAATTGATGATCATATCAGCGATTGTGAATCTATGATTTCACTAATGGATTTACCTATTCGAGACTCCGTAATTAGCACCCCTAGAAGAGTCACACCTGGTTGCTCAAAGGATGTAAATATAATAACATATTCAGGAACTAAGAGTGCAACAGCAGTAACCCCAGAAGACTTAGAAAGATGGGCACAAGAAGTAGACAGACCCAAAGATTTTGGACATTTATAAATTAAAAGTCGAGTTAGAAGAAATGATAGCAGGCAATGTAGGAGTAGATCATTTAAATACCTACAGTGAAGAAGAACTATTGTTCGTATGTAGGAGCATAACAAGAAATGTAAAGATATTCCATGAAAAGTTGGCGGATTTGGCATCAGAAATGGGAATTGAAATAAGAAAGTCAAAAGTACTACAGAAACCATATAGAGCAGACTTTACTGACAAAGATTTAGAAAATATGAATACATCTGGTAGGAAATTACAAGTGAAAGAATTAATGTCAGTATTACAGAAAAGGGGAGAACTGGATAAATGGAAAACTAGATGGACAAAGAAAAAGGAAGAGGCACGTTACAGTAGAACGACTTCTGAATATTTATTGAAGGAAACAGGGAAAGTAGATCAGATGTACCCGATGCGGGAGGTTCCAGGAGGAGGTTACGTTCATGTCCCATGGAGCAGGCAAGATATTTTGTCATTTACGAATGATTTTCCAAAGTTGAGAGAAAAACCAATTGAATGGTACAAGCAGGTTGAGAGGTTTGTGAAAGTCTGAAAGGTATTGTTAAATGACTTAGATGGCTTGTTTGACATAGTGGTACCTGCCGACTTATACACAGATTGTAAAATTACAATTGATTGGCCTAGTGAAAAGTATCCTAGGGATCCAAAGACAGGTGCTCCATCAAATGACGTGATGAAAAAGTATCAACAAGTAATCACGTACTTGAAAGGGAAAATACCTCCTAAAGAGACAGATTGGGTAAAAATAGACAGAACTACTCAAGAAGCAAATGAGTCGGTCCACGCCTACTATGAAAGGTTGTTGCAGGTGTTCAAACAGTACAGTGGTTTTGAAGATATTGGAGACAAAAATATGAGTCAGTTTGTCTATCGATTTGTTTATGGTCTAAAGCCAGAGATTTGTCAGATTATTAAGCAGCACATGTTATGCTGGCAAGGGAAACCTATTGACGAAATTTTGAAATATGCTAAATATTGTGGAGACGACATTGAGGATAGGCACAAGAAACTACAGGAAAAAGTAATGTGGGCTCAAGTGGAAATGGCTAAGTGACAGGGAATTAATTTGGATAATCCAACAGATAGTCAGGGAAAAGAATCTGGAATGAATGGGGACACAGGGAATGGTGGAAAAGTGAGAGGACAAATGAGTAGAGAAGAGGCTAAAAAGAAATTTCCTTGTCATGGATGCGGAAAGTTGGGACATTGGAAGAACGAATGTAAAAAGATTCAAAATAATAATGTCCCAAATCATAATTTAAATCCACAGACGCAGAATGACTCACAGCAGGGTGTAAACCCTCAGAGTCAGTTGCCACCTGCCCCTATACAGGGTAATGTAAGCAGAGCAAAGCACGGTACAGACGTCGGATATCAAGGAGGAAGTGGTAAAAATGAATATGTAACTTCACAGTTTCTTTTACAGGATGAATTTGATCCATATGGTCATCAATGACGGTGCCTAAGAGAGGAGGAGAAGGAGTGCGTTCTTGGCGCATTCTTACCGGTAGATCAGTCAGGTCCATATGTTGAAGGGAAAGTAAGAGGTAATGATATCACTTTTCTTTTGGACACTGGTGCTACCCATTCTACTGTAAGAACAGCAGATATCCCAGACCTCCCTCTCTCTGGAGAAGCTATCCAAGTTGTAGGTGTAGCAAATCAAAAGATCAGAACACCCCTTACTGAGCCTATGGAAGTAAAAATAGGAAACTTCTGAGAAATGCACCAATTTGTGGTGTGTGATTCCAGTCCAGTAAATTTATTCGGTAGAGACTTAGGGGCCGATTCCGATTTGGGCCGGAAAAAGCACCGACCGACTCGGAGCCGGAAATTATACCGACCGACACGTACCTGTGGTGCCCGACACGCCAAGTACGATGCAAGGCGTGCAAAATCCGACCGACACGTACCGAACCCAAGCCGAACGACCGAGCCGCACGGAAAACAGCAATCCGGCCGGAAAAACACGCGAATCGAACCGACCGACACGCACCCGGAACAAATCCGACCGAAACGTACACGCGAACTCCAAACCGCAGAAGTACGATGCAAGGCGCGAAAACCACGACCGAGTCGGACGGAGGACAAGCCGTACGACCGACACGCATACAAAACTGAGCCGAAGCAACACAAAACACCGCGACCGACGCGTACGCAGCATAGAAAACTGCACAAACACAGCGTGAACGAAGCGGAGAACACCGTACGAGACAAATGCAGGGTCCGACTCGGTCACAAGAACGTTTCCAACATGCACAGACAGTACAAAGGAAAAATCACACAAAAAAGGCCAAACAAGCAATTACAAAGCCAATAAATACTGGGGGGTGGGGACAGAGAACAAAGACACACCCACAACTCCACCCATATAAAGGACACAAATCACAACCATGATCCTTTGCAAATGCCATTCCACTGCCAGCACCCAAGAGACAGCAACCACACACCCACAGCTCATCCCTCACACAAGACACACACCATCAGCACACCAACAAATACCTACCTCACATACACCCAGCAAAACACACACTCACACACCCTCACCTGCACACCAACACACACATCACTCACCATCACCACCCATCACCATGCCCCCCAAGAAGAATCACAAGTTCCTAGATTGTGAATTGGAAGTCATGGTAGACGAGATCCTCAGGGTAGAGCCACAGCTGTTTGGCACACTGGTCCAACAGACCCCATCTCCCAGAAAACCAAGATGTGGGAGAGGATCATCAACAGGGTGAACGCACAATCACCATGTCTGCGCACAAAGACCGACATCCAGAACAGGTGGTATGACGTGCGCAGGAGGGTCCGGGACCTGCTCAAGAAAGACTACCTCATCAGCCAATACACCGGCAGTGGCCCTCCTACCAAGCCAGTATACCTCAGGCCCTGGGAGGAGAAGGTGCGGGCCATCCTTCCGCCAGTGAGCGTATATGGACTAGAGAACATCCCAGAGCCTGGTGAGTACACAACAAATGTACACAATATTCTGACACAAAACACACACACATCACTGTCAAGGGGAGAGTCAAACCATGCACTCATAGCAATTACACAGTAACCAGAACAGAATCATCCCAAAATGTGTATGTCAGTCAGATAAACACAACACATGCCATCAAAAAAGTTACATCCAACCGTGCCATCACATGTACAAACACAACTACAACTACAGCTAGGCAGTGGCACAAATAGAACTAACAAACACATCCAGACATGTATCCACCACAACAACACCAACACACAGTGAAGACCACTTAAAGGAAGGAATTCTGTGTATGCTGGCCAAGTCAGTGTAGCCAATAGTGTGAGAAGTTGGCCTGGTATATGCTGTCCACTAATTATAGTGGGCACCTTGCACCAGTCCAAACAACCCCTTATTGGAGATAGGTTAAAGACAACCTTATTGAAAGCTATCCTAGTGGTAGCTATGGAGAGCAGCCTTCAGGCTAAGTCTTGAAGGAATGTAAAGCAGCTTGTTTTACCAGTCTATAATCTCTTGAGTGACCAAATGAAAGAGCACCACACCAGGTATATATTCAAAATATATGTATTTATTGCTAAACACACCCCTCTAGTCTCTTTATGAGGCTAGAGTTCGAAGTACATAAGTTAGAAGTTATTTAAACACAGTAATAGCACAAATACACGTTTGGGCCCTAGGGGCGTACCAAACCATATACCAATAAAGTGGTATAAGAACCACGACTGAACTAGACACTAGGCCTAGAGCCTCTAGAAGTGCTTGGACCACAAAGAACCACCCAAGGTAGTGACACAGGGGACCCACGGGAGACGCGTGCAGTGTAAATACACAACCGCGATACGCCGTTGACTTCTATGGAGAAAGTCGTGATCGGGAAATTAAAGAAAAGGGACACTTAAAGGAGGACTTGGAGCAAACCCTTTGAGATACTAGTACTTTGAAGAGTCTCTACCCACGGGAGCACCGGAGTACTCGTGTTACCTCACCCAGGGAAGCCGGGTGCATAGGTGTCTTTCGGGGTCGGTTTTCGTCGTCGATTTGAATGGCGATCTGCTGCAAAGTGCTGCTGGCGACCAAGTGGAAAGTGTCCGGGTGGATCCAAGAGTGGATCGGAGATCTGAAGAACCTGAAAGCAGAGGGGACAGAGTCTGGGTCACTAGCCAGTGACCAGGAAGGCGATGGACAGATGCCCACCGATGTCGAGTGCTTCAGGTGCATTGACGGTCATCTTGACTCTTCAGCCACAAGGTCCAGGAGGCGTTGTCGGCGACCAGGAGCAGGATTCGGGCTGGTACACGATGTTTGTCGAGTGCTGAGGTGTCGGCGACCGGATTGGACCCAACAAGCCTTGGCAACGGCAAGTCTCAATGCAGAGGAAGATTGTCGATGGTGCAGACCAGCAAGGTCTGGGGAACTCAGCCAGCAAGGGTAAGTGAGGGCAGGCCTGGAGCAACCAGGATGCCAAGTAAGAAAAAGATTGGCCTTCGTTAAGGGCTACTAGCCAACGGGCTAGCGACCGTGAAGGAGCCTCGAGACGTCGCATGTGGATCTGGCTCACAGGACACTCGTGGAGTGGAGGCCAGTGATCTTCAGTGCAGTTGGTGCTGGAGGCTAGGGCTACTCGGAGCCCAAAGCACGACTTCGTGGGAGACCCAGAAGAGGATGCACTTGCAAATGTGCTCGGTGTCCAGGG
The DNA here is from genome assembly GCA_963921515.1 of Calotriton arnoldi. Taxonomy (NCBI): domain Eukaryota; kingdom Metazoa; phylum Chordata; class Amphibia; order Caudata; family Salamandridae; genus Calotriton; species Calotriton arnoldi. The sequence continues at coordinate 22,582 of CAWUFW010004236.1, forward strand.
GTCACGGTCTCAAGTCACCCACGATAGCTACGGGCCTCAGCTTTGCTGGGGACTCAGGGTAGCCTCGGGGAAGTCTGAGAATCCACCTCTGGTGATGCGATGACGACGGGAGCTTCAGAAATGCGAACCAGACAGATGCTTCTTTGGTGCCTGCCAAGCAGGGGAGTCACTCCTTGACCCCAAGGGAGATTCTTCTGTCCTCTAATCGTGAGTAGAGCGTCGAAGGTCCAGGATTCTGTTTCAGAGTTTCGTCCAGGGATAATCTAAAGTCCTAAGGACTGGGTTCCTATACTTATACCAAGTTTAGGGGTTGGACTACTCTGTGGCCCCACCTATGGGTGGGTCAGGGCAGAGGGGTGGCTACACCCCTTTCCCTTTGTCCAGTTCGCGCCAAAGCAGGGGCTGCAAGCCCCTGATCCGGTTTGAACTGGGGTATGCACAGGGACACCAAGTGTGCCCCCAGTGCAGGACTTCAAAGCACCCGAAAGTGCTCCCGCCCAGCCCCAATACACATTATCCTGTCTGGGGAGGTGGTCACACCTCCCTGGGACAGGAAACCTATTGTCCAGGCCTCCCCTGCCGGAGTTTCGTCCAGCAGCAGGAGGCCAGACTTGTGTCTGTGGCAGTAGCATCCATTTTGTGATGCCAGGCTTTAGAAAGAAGTTACCGGCCAGGCCAGGGTTAACATGTCTCTCCCTCTAGAAGGGTGGAATGCTACCCCCGCTGCCAGAATTGGCGGGGGGTAGTATTCCAAGATGTTTGACACCAAACACGACATGTTTAGGTGCAGCCATTCCAAAGTTAGCATTTAACGCGAGGTTATAATGCGCTTAAGAGTATATGGTCAGGCTGCACTACAAACAGCATCAGAGAAGGGTCTCCGAACGCTGCAGAGGGGCCCTGCTCATGCAGGGGCACCCTCTCACATAGGAACCACGCACTCTGCCTTCAGGATTGATAAGGCCTGCCATAGGAGTGACTTATAGGTTTATATGTGTGTATGTATGTAGTGATATAGGTAACCTATATCACAGTAAGGGGTGCATGCACCACCTTACCCAGGCTGCAGTAGCAGACCTGTGGTGTCAGTTTGGATGGCCTTCCAGGGGTGGCACAATACATGCTGCAGCCCCTGGTAGGCCTCTGAGGTACCTATGCCCTTGGTACATAGTATACCATATACTAGGGACTTATAAGGGCACTCCAGATTCCAATCAGAGATGTGCCTAAGGCACATGGAAACCTTTTACAGAGAAAGCAGATAGACTGGGGCCCTGAATAGCAGGATCCCAGTCCAACTAAGTCATAAACCAGCAAAACACCATAAAAAAAGTGGGGGCAACCATATAGTCAGATTCCACCTTCCTACATAACCCCCCCAAACGAAAGGAGATAAGGCTAACCTTGGCCAGTTGAGCCTTCATTGACTAAGTGGTCATATAAGGAAGCACCTGCACTAGCATGGTTGCCCCCTGTCTTATGGTCCACTAAGCAATCCCTCACCCTAAGGGTATGAGAGGGTCTCCACCATGGGGAATCACTACCTGTGGTGTGCTTAGGTAAAGTACAAGGCTGGTGAGGTGTCTGAGTAGGGAAGTGAGGCCCTAGGAATGTTGGCCTCAGCTTCCTCAGATCACTGGTCACCATGTATGCCTGTCTTTCCATGACTGAGTTGCACTTTGCTCTAAGGGTCAACCTTTGGCTGCCTACAGCTGGGGGTTGGGTCCCTTTGGATGGACTACTGGAGGGACATGGCAGGTTTGGAACCTTCAGGTCCCAGGTTTGCCCTTGCCTACCAGAGTCCTTCTGGGGGAGGTCCCTACATAAAGGCATGGGGGATCCCTCAGTGTGTAGAGGAGTTTTCACCTGGCTAGGGCTACTAGACTGGGTGCCCCTAATCTGCTGATGGGGGGTTCCTCTGGACAGGGGGCCCTGGGGGGTCCACTGACCTCCCTGACCTCTGCAGCCCTGGGCTGGCTGAGGCAGGGTAGAGAGGGGCAGGTTACCTGCTCCAGACTGGGTACCACCTTGGAAGGGTCCTCTGCCATCAGGGGTGTGGCCAGGCCAGGCCTGACTACCTCTGGGGCAGTTCCTTCACTAGGGGTAGGGTCAGTTCCCTGAGGAGGCTGACCCTTACCTACTGTCTGGAGGGAAGAAGACTTTTCTTCAACCCTTGTGCTCTCTTTTGGGGGAGAGTGGGCCATTCTTTCAGGCTCCATCTCTCCAAATTCTTGGGCTGGGGCTGTGGCCATTACAGCCCCACTAACCTTTACAGGGACGCCCAACATCCTAAGGTGGGTTTGGTGTTCAACTTCAGCCCAGGCTGAAATCTCCAGATCATTGCCCATCAGGCAATCTACAGGTAAGGTGGGGGACACTGCCACTCTCTTTGGGCCTGTGACCCCCTCCCAGCTGAGATTGACTATGGCCATGGGGTGATCTGTTCTGACACCATCAATGTTGGTCACCTGGTATTTAAACTCAGGTAAAAGCTGGTGAGGGGGGACTAGTTTCCCTGCCACCATGGTGACACTAGCCCCTGTGTCCCTAAATGCCACAGCTTTCTGACCATTAATCATTGGCTCCAGTCTGTACCTGCCCATTGCTGTGGGACCCATGGTAAAGGTGGCAAATCCTACACCACCATCAGAGTCAGAGGAGTCTGTTGAGGGGTCCCTGTCTGAACCAGGGCCCACCTCTGTTCCTGTTGCAAAAGCACCTAACTTTTTGGGTGCACTACTCCCAACTGGAGGATTACTACTGGTAGTACCAGGAGGGGGGTAGTAGTTGCTGGGGGAACATTTTCTTTATTGCCAATCCTGGGGCAACTGGGATCAGATTTCCAGTGCCCAGGCTTTTTACAGACATGGCAATATGGTTTCTTTTCAGGAGAGGAAGGAGTTTGGGACCCACCCCCAGAAGAGGAATTTTGGGGCCCTGTAGTGGACTTATCCTTAGATTTATCCCCACCTTTCTCTTGGGACTTAGTAGAATCTTTCTTCTGGTCACCACCCTGATTTCTAGTTTTTACTCTGGTTCTGACCCATTTGTCTGCCTTCTTTCCCAATTCTTGGGGAGAGGTCAGATCAGAGTCCACCAGATACTGGTGCAAAAGCTGGTTTTGACAATTATTAAGGATCTGCTCCCTCATAATCAAATTGTACAATCCTAAAAAGTCATGCACTTTGTTGCCATGTATCCAACCTTCCAGAGCCTTTGTAGCACAATCTACAAAATCAACCCAGTCTTGAGTCTGAGCTTTTTGGGTGTCTCTGAACTTCAACCTATACTGTTCAGTGGTTAGGCCAAACCCATCTATCAGAGCACTCTTCAAGACTGTGTAATTGTCAGCATCCTCTTCTCTTACAGTGAGGAGCTTGTCTCTACCTTTGTCTGCAAAGGAGAGCCACAAGATTGCTGCCCACTGCCTCTGGGGGACCTTCTGAACTTTACAGGCCCTCTCCAGTGCAGTTATCCATTTGTGGATGTCATCCCCACTCTGGTAGGGAGGGACAATCTTGTTTAGGTTTCTATGGTCATAAGACCTTTCCCTATCTCTAGGGATATTGCTGCCACCATGGGACTCTAGTCCCAACTTTCTTTTCTCTCTAAAGAGATCTAGGGACTCCCTGTCTAAGGCTACTTGCTTCCTTCTGAGTTCAAGCTGAGCTTCCTCATATTGAATCAGCCTTGTTCTCCTCTCATGAGAGGATTCCCTCCTATGAGATGAGACAGAGCTCCCTATTGAGGTGCCAGAGTGGTTAGACTCCTGAGAAGGAGATCTAGACTTTCTGGGCACACTCTTAATCCTTCCTGGGGGGACAAAGAGGGCATCATCCTGATTATCCTCTTCATCTTCCTCAGGAGGGATTGGGTTATCCAGGTCAGGGTCATTTTCACCCTCCTGGCCAGTTTCAGAGGGGGGCTGGGGGTATTTCTACCCCTGGTCCCATCCTCATCTTCTGCCCCACCCTCAGCTCCTACCCCTTCAGTCCCCAAGGGCTTACTAAGGTCATAAGCCACCAACAACTCTTTAAGGTGTTGGGTGGTGGGACTTTGGCCTGTCCTTATTTTTCTCAAGTTACATAATGCTCTCAATTCCAAGAATGGGAGTGTATCATACTTGGAGGGTGGAAGCTCAGTGGCTTCCTGCAAGGATTCTTTAGATCCTACCCTTAAAGACATTACTAGTGTGGTGTGGTGTATGCACTACCTACTCTAGTGTGGCCTACTAAACTCTCTTGAGTTGTAGAAAGGGTTGTGCTATCCCTTAACACACAACTCTAAGTTCAGTAGAACTTACTGTATTCTAAGCTTAAATTATATGTACCTTAGGTACCTTTAGTGGTTTTCAGTTGATCAATTCAATTGAGATTATCTGGTAAAACAATAGCAAGCTGGAATCCCACACGCTGCACACCAATGTGAGAAGTTGGCCTGGTATATGCTGTCCACTAATTATAGTGGGCACCTTGCACCAGTCCAAACAACCCCTTATTGGAGATAGGTTAAAGACAACCTTATTGAAAGCTATCCTAGTGGTAGCTATGGAGAGCAGCCTTCAGGCTAAGTCTTGAAGGAATGTAAAGCAGCTTGTTTTACCAGTCTATAATCTCTTGAGTGATCAAATGAAAGAGCACCACACCAGGTATATATTCAAAATATATGTATTTATTGCTAAACACACCCCTCTAGTCTCTTTATGAGGCTAGAGTTCGAAGTACATAAGTTAGAAGTTATTTAAACACAGTAATAGCACAAATACACGTTTGGGCCCTAGGGGCGTACCAAACCATATACCAATAAAGTGGTATAAGAACCACGACTGAACTAGACACTAGGCCTAGAGCCTCTAGAAGTGCTTGGACCACAAGGAACCACCCAAGGTAGTGACACAGGGGACCCACGGGAGACGCGTGCAGTGTAAATACACAACCGCGATACGCCGTTGACTTCTATGGAGAAAGTCGTGATCGGGAAATTAAAGAAAAGGGACACTTAAAGGAGGACTTGGAGCAAACCCTTTGAGATCTAGGACTTTGAAGAGTCTCTACCCACGGGAGCACCGGAGTACTCGTGTTACCTCACCCAGGGAAGCCGGGTGCATAGGTGCCTTTCGGGGTCGGGTTTCGTCGTCGATTTGAATGGCGATCTGCTGCAAAGTGCTGCTGGCGACCAAGTGAAAAGTGTCCGGGTGGATCCAAGAGTGGATCGGAGTTCTGAAGAACCTGAAAGCAGAGGGGACAGAGTCTGGGTCACTAGCCAGTGACCAGGAAGGCGATGGACAGATGCCCACCGATGTCGAGTGCTTCAGGTGCGTTGACGGTCGTCTTGACTCTTCAGCCACGAGGTCCAGGAGGCGTTGTCGGCGACCAGGAGCAGGATTCGGGCTGGTACACGATGTCTGTCGAGTGCTGAGGTGTCGGCGACCGGATTGGACCCAACAAGCCTTGGCAACGGCAAGTCTCGATGCAGAGGAAGATCGTCGATGGTGCAGACCAGCAAGGTCTGGGGAACTCACCCAGCGAGGGTAAGTGAGGGCAGGCCTGGAGCAACCAGGATGCCAAGTAAGAAAAAGATTGGCCTTCGTTAAGGGCTACTAGCCAACGGGCTAGCGACCGCAAAGGAGCCTCGAGACGTCGCACGTGGATCTGGCTCACAGGACACTCGTGGAGTGGAGGCCAGTGATCTTCGGTGCAGTTGGTGCTGGAGGCTAGGGCTACTCGGAGCCCAAAGCACGACTTCGTGGGAGACCCAGAAGAGGATGCACTTGCAAATGTGCTCGGTGTCCAGGGGTCACGGTCTCAAGTCACCCACGATAGCTACGGGCCTCAGCTTTGCTGGGGACTCAGGGTAGCCTCGGGGAAGTCTGAGAATCCACCTCTGGTGATGCGATGACTTCGGCGTCCGACGGGAGCTTCAGAAATGCGAACCGGACAGATGCTTCTTTGGTGCCTGCCAAGCAGGGGAGTCACTCCTTGACCCCAAGGGAGATTCTTCTGTCCTCTAATCGTGAGTAGAGCGTCGAAGGTCCAGGATTCTGTTTCAGAGTTTCGTCCAGGGATAATCTAAAGTCCTAAGGACTGGGTTCCTATACTTATACCAAGTTTAGGGGTTGGACTACTCTGTGGCCCCACCTATGGGTGGGTCAGGGCAGAGGGGTGGCTACACCCCTTTCCCTTTGTCCAGTTCGCGCCAAAGCAGGGGCTGCAAGCCCCTGATCCGGTTTGAACTGGGGTATGCACAGGGACACCAAGTGTGCCCCCAGTGCAGGACTTCAAAGCACCCGAAAGTGCTCCCGCCCAGCCCCAATACACATTATCCTGTCTGGGGAGGTGGTCACACCTCCCTGGGACAGGAAACCTATTGTCCAGGCCTCCCCTGCCGGAGTTTCGTCCAGCAGCAGGAGGCCAGACTTGTGTCTGTGGCAGTAGCATCCATTTTGTGATGCCAGGGCTTTAGAAAGAAGTTACCGGCCAGGCCAGGGTTAACATGTCTCTCCCTCTAGAAGGGTGGAATGCTACCCCCGCCGCCAGAATTGGCGGGGGGTAGTATTCCAAGATGTTTGACACCAAACACGACATGTTTAGGTGCAGCCATTCCAAAGTTAGCATTTAACGCGAGGTTATAATGCGCTTAAGAGTATATGGTCAGGCTGCACTACAAACAGCATCAGAGAAGGGTCTCCGAACGCTGCAGAGGGGCCCTGCTCATGCAGGGGCACCCTCTCACATAGGAACCATGCACTCTGCCTTCAGGATTGATAAGGCCTGCCTTAGGAGTGACTTATAGGTTTATATGTGTGTATGTATTTAGTGATATAGGTAACCTATATCACAGTAAGGGGTGCATGCACCACCTTACCCAGGCTGCAGTAGCAGACCTGTGGTGTCAGTTTGGATGGCCTTCCAGGGGTGGCATAATACATGCTGCAGCCCCTGGTAGGCCTCTGAGGTACCTATGCCCTTGGTACATAGTATACCATATACTAGGGACTTATAAGGGCACTCCAGATTCCAATCAGAGATGTGCCTAAGGCACATGGAAACCTTTTTACAGAGAAAGCAGATAGACTGGGGCCCTGAATAGCAGGATCCCAGTCCAACTAAGTCATAAACCAGCAAAACACCATAAAAAAAGTGGGGGCAACCATATAGTCAGATTCCACCTTCCTACATAACCCCCCCAAACGAAAGGAGATAAGGCTAACCTTGGCCAGTTGAGCCTTCATTGACTAAGTGGTCATATAAGGAAGCACCTGCACTAGCATGGTTGCCCCCTGTCTTATGGTCCACTAAGCAATCCCTCACCCTAAGGGTATGAGAGGGTCTCCACCATGGGGAATCACTACCTGTGGTGTGCTTAGGTAAAGTACAAGGCTGGTGAGGTGTCTGAGTAGGGAAGTGAGGCCCTAGGAATGTTGGCCTCAGCTTCCTCAGATCACTGGTCACCATGTATGCCTGTCTTTCCATGACTGAGTTGCACTTTGCTCTAAGGGTCAACCTTTGGCTGCCTACAGCTGGGGGTTGGGTCCCTTTGGATGGACTACTGGAGGGACATGGCAGGTTTGGAACCTTCAGGTCCCAGGTTTGCCCTTGCCTACCAGAGTCCTTCTGGGGGAGGTCCCTACATAAAGGCATGGGGGATCCCTCAGTGTGTAGAGGAGTTTTCACCTGGCTAGGGCTACTAGACTGGGTGCCCCTAATCTGCTGATGGGGGGTTCCTCTGGACAGGGGGCCCTGGGGGGTCCACTGACCTCCCTGACCTCTGCAGCCCTGGGCTGGCTGAGGCAGGGTAGAGAGGGGCAGGTTACCTGCTCCAGACTGGGTACCACCTTGGAAGGGTCCTCTGCCATCAGGGGTGTGGCCAGGCCAGGCCTGACTACCTCTGGGGCAGTTCCTTCACTAGGGGTAGGGTCAGTTCCCTGAGGAGGCTGACCCTTACCTACTGTCTGGAGGGAAGAAGACTTTTCTTCAACCCTTGTGCTCTCTTTTGGGGGAGAGTGGGCCATTCTTTCAGGCTCCATCTCTCCAAATTCTTGGGCTGGGGCTGTGGCCATTACAGCCCCACTAACCTTTACAGGGACGCCCAACATCCTAAGGTGGGTTTGGTGTTCAACTTCAGCCCAGGCTGAAATCTCCAGATCATTGCCCATCAGGCAATCTACAGGTAAGGTGGGGGACACTGCCACTCTCTTTGGGCCTGTGACCCCCTCCCAGCTGAGATTGACTATGGCCATGGGGTGATCTGTTCTGACACCATCAATGTTGGTCACCTGGTATTTAAACTCAGGTAAAAGCTGGTGAGGGGGGACTAGTTTCCCTGCCACCATGGTGACACTAGCCCCTGTGTCCCTAAATGCCACAGCTTTCTGACCATTAATCATTGGCTCCAGTCTGTACCTGCCCATTGCTGTGGGACCCATGGTAAAGGTGGCAAATCCTACACCACCATCAGAGTCAGAGGAGTCTGTTGAGGGGTCCCTGTCTGAACCAGGGCCCACCTCTGTTCCTGTTGCAAAAGCACCTAACTTTTTGGGTGCACTACTCCCAACTGGAGGATTACTACTGGTAGTACCAGGAGGGGGGTAGTAGTTGCTGGGGGAACATTTTCTTTATTGCCAATCCTGGGGCAACTGGGATCAGATTTCCAGTGCCCAGGCTTTTTACAGACATGGCAATATGGTTTCTTTTCAGGAGAGGAAGGAGTTTGGGACCCACCCCCAGAAGAGGAATTTTGGGGCCCTGTAGTGGACTTATCCTTAGATTTATCCCCACCTTTCTCTTGGGACTTAGTAGAATCTTTCTTCTGGTCACCACCCTGATTTCTAGTTTTTACTCTGGTTCTGACCCATTTGTCTGCCTTCTTTCCCAATTCTTGGGGAGAGGTCAGATCAGAGTCCACCAGATACTGGTGCAAAAGCTGGTTTTGACAATTATTAAGGATCTGCTCCCTCATAATCAAATTGTACAATCCTAAAAAGTCATGCACTTTGTTGCCATGTATCCAACCTTCCAGAGCCTTTGTAGCACAATCTACAAAATCAACCCAGTCTTGAGTCTGAGCTTTTTGGGTGTCTCTGAACTTCAACCTATACTGTTCAGTGGTTAGGCCAAACCCATCTATCAGAGCACTCTTCAAGACTGTGTAATTGTCAGCATCCTCTTCTCTTACAGTGAGGAGCTTGTCTCTACCTTTGTCTGCAAAGGAGAGCCACAAGATTGCTGCCCACTGCCTCTGGGGGACCTTCTGAACTTTACAGGCCCTCTCCAGTGCAGTTATCCATTTGTGGATGTCATCCCCACTCTGGTAGGGAGGGACAATCTTGTTTAGGTTTCTATGGTCATAAGACCTTTCCCTATCTCTAGGGATATTGCTGCCACCATGGGACTCTAGTCCCAACTTTCTTTCTCTCTAAAGAGATCTAGGGACTCCCTGTCTAAGGCTACTTGCTTCCTTCTGAGTTCAAGCTGAGCTTCCTCATATTGAATCAGCCTCTGTTCTCCTCTCATGAGAGGATTCCCTCCTATGAGATGAGACAGAGCTCCCTATTGAGGTGCCAGAGTGGTTAGACTCCTGAGAAGGAGATCTAGACTTTCTGGGCACACTCATAATCCTTCCTGGGGGGACAAAGAGGGCATCATCCTGATTATCCTCTTCATCTTCCTCAGGAGGGATTGGGTTATCCAGGTCAGGGTCATTGTCACCCTCCTGGCCAGTTTCAGAGGGGGGCTGGGGGTATTTCTACCCCTGGTCCCATCCTCATCTTCTGCCCCACCCTCAGCTCCTACCCCTTCAGTCCCCAAGGGCTTACTAAGGTCATAAGCCACCAACAACTCTTTAAGGTGTTGGGTGGTGGGACTTTGGCCTGTCCTTATTTTTCTCAAGTTACATAATGCTCTCAATTCCAAGAATGGGAGTGTATCATACTTGGAGGGTGGAAGCTCAGTGGCTTCCTGCAAGGATTCTTTAGATCCTACCCTTAAAGACATTACTAGTGTGGTGTGGTGTATGCACTACCTACTCTAGTGTGGCCTACTAAACTCTCTTGAGTTGTAGAAAGGGTTGTGCTATCCCTTAACACACAACTCTAAGTTCAGTAGAACTTACTGTATTCTAAGCTTAAATTATATGTACCTTAGGTACCTTTAGTGGTTTTCAGTTGATCAATTCAATTGAGATTATCTGGTAAAACAATAGCAAGCTGGAATCCCACACGCTGCACACCAATGTGAGAAGTTGGCCTGGTATATGCTGTCCACTAATTATAGTGGGCACCTTGCACCAGTCCAAACAACCCCTTATTGGAGATAGGTTAAAGACAACCTTATTGAAAGCTATCCTAGTGGTAGCTATGGAGAGCAGCCTTCAGGCTAAGTCTTGAAGGAATGTAAAGCAGCTTGTTTTACCAGTCTATAATCTCTTGAGTGACCAAATGAAAGAGCACCACACCAGGTATATATTCAAAATATATGTATTTATTGCTAAACACACCCCTCTAGTCTCTTTATGAGGCTAGAGTTCGAAAGTACATAAGTTAGAAGTTATTTAAACACAGTAATAGCACAAATACACGTTTGGGCCCTAGGGGCGTACCAAACCATATACCAATAAAGTGGTATAAGAACCACGACTGAACTAGACACTAGGCCTAGAGCCTCTAGAAGTGCTTGGACCACAAGGAACCACCCAAGGTAGTGACACAGGGGACCCACGGGGGACGCGTGCAGTGTAAATACACAACCGCGATACGCCGTTGACTTCTATGGAGAAAGTCGTGATCGGGAAATTAAAGAAAAGGGACACTTAAAGGAGGACTTGGAGCAAACCCTTTGAGATCTAGGACTTTGAAGAGTCTCTACCCACGGGAGCACCGGAGTACTCGTGTTACCTCACCCAGGGAAGCCGGGTGCATAGGTGCCTTTCGGGGTCGGGTTTCGTCGTCGATTTGAATGGCGATCTGCTGCAAAGTGCTGCTGGCGACCAAGTGGAAAGTGTCCGGGTGGATCCAAGAGTGGATCGGAGATCTGAAGAACCTGAAAGCAGAGGGGACAGAGTCTGGGTCACTAGCCAGTGACCAGGAAGGCGATGGACAGATGCCCACCGATGTCGAGTGCTTCAGGTGCATTGACGGTCGTCTTGACTCTTCAGCCACGAGGTCCAGGAGGCGTTGTCGGTGACTAGGAGCAGGATTCGGGCTGGTACACGATGTCTGTCGAGTGCTGAGGTGTCGGCGACCGGATTGGACCCAACAAGCCTTGGCAACGGCAAGTCTCGATGCAGAGGAAGATCGTCGATGGTGCAGACCAGCAAGGTCTGGGGAACTCACCCAGCAAGGGTAAGTGAGGGCAGGCCTGGAGCAACCAGGATGCCAAGTAAGAAAAAGATTGGCCTTCGTTAAGGGCTACTAGCCAACGGGCTAGCGACCGCAAAGGAGCCTCGAGACGTCGCACGTGGATCTGACTCACAGGACACTCGTGGAGTGGAGGTCAGTGATCTTTGGTGCAGTTGGTGCTGGAGGCTAGGGCTACTCGGAGCCCAAAGCACGACTTCGTGGGAGACCCAGAAGAGGATGCACTTGCAAATGTGCTCGGTGTCCAGGGGTCATGGTCTCAAGTCACCCACGATAGCCACGGGCCTCAGCTTTGCTGGGGACTCAGGGTAGCCTCGGGGAAGTCTGAGAATCCACCTCTGGTGATGCGATGACTTCGGCGTCCGACGGGAGCTTCAGAAATGCGAACCGGACAGATGCTTCTTTGGTGCCTGCCAAGCAGGGGAGTCACTCCTTGACCCCAAGGGAGATTCTTCTGTCCTCTAATCGTGAGTAGAGCGTCGAAGGTCCAGGATTCTGTTTCAGAGTTTCGTCCAGGGATAATCTAAAGTCCTAAGGACTGGGTTCCTATACTTATACCAAGTTTAGGGGTTGGACTACTCTGTGGCCCCACCTATGGGTGGGTCAGGGCAGAGGGGTGGCTACACCCCTTTCCCTTTGTCCAGTTCGCGCCAAAGCAGGGGCTGCAAGCCCCTGATCCGGTTTGAACTGGGGTATGCACAGGGACACCAAGTGTGCCCCCAGTGCAGGACTTCAAAGCACCCGAAAGTGCTCCCGCCCAGCCCCAATACACATTATCCTGTCTGGGGAGGTGGTCACACCTCCCTGGGACAGGAAACCTATTGTCCAGGCCTCCCCTGCCGGAGTTTCGTCCAGCAGCAGGAGGCCAGACTTGTGTCTGTGGCAGTAGCATCCATTTTGTGATGCCAGGCTTTAGAAAGAAGTTACCGGCCAGGCCAGGGTTAACATGTCTCTCCCTCTAGAAGGGTGGAATGCTACCCCCGCCGCCAGAATTGGCGGGGGGTAGTATTCCAAGATGTTTGACACCAAACACGACATGTTTAGGTGCAGCCATTCCAAAGTTAGCATTTAACGCGAGGTTATAATGCGCTTAAGAGTATATGGTCAGGCTGCACTACAAACAGCATCAGAGAAGGGTCTCCGAACGCTGCAGAGGGGCCCTGCTCATGCAGGGGCACCCTCTCACATAGGAACCACGCACTCTGCCTTCAGGATTGATAAGGCCTGCCTTAGGAGTGACTTATAGGTTTATATGTGTGTATGTATTTAGTGATATAGGTAACCTATATCACAGTAAGGGGTGCATGCACCACCTTACCCAGGCTGCAGTAGCAGACCTGTGGTGTCAGTTTGGATGGCCTTCCAGGGGTGGCATAATACATGCTGCAGCCCCTGGTAGGCCTCTGAGGTACCTATGCCCTTGGTACATAGTATACCATATACTAGGGACTTATAAGGGCACTCCAGATTCCAATCAGAGATGTGCCTAAGGCACATGGAAACCTTTTACAGAGAAAGCAGATAGACTGGGGCCCTGAATAGCAGGATCCCAGTCCAACTAAGTCATAAACCATCAAAACACCATAAAAAAAGTGGGGGCAACCATATAGTCAGATTCCACCTTCCTACAAATAGCATCATGGGAGTCGCAGTCACACATATTGCCCCCCCCACAACTGTCCCATCAACACCACCATGAACCATGCAGCACATCACAGGGAGTGGAGAAGGACTCCCAAGATGGCTGACACTGGCAACTGCTGTGGGAGCACAAGGCCCTGCTGGGAACTGTGCACCAACAAACAGCAGGACACCACTGACTGACATCCTGAGAGACAACTTCCACTCCCTGCAATGCTAAGCACGTTCCATGGTGGGATATATGGCTGGCTGGGTGGGAAGGGGGACTTGCAGCACTGACCATAGTCAGAAGCACCTCCCCTCACACCCCCTCAACACAAACTCCACAGAACCCACCTGGTAGGGATGCAATGCCTCACATCCTAACTCAATATCCCACAAAGAACCACCACCCTGGGTTATGTTGTGTGAAGCACAGGGACACTCTTGGGACTTTTAGCCAAACAACTGCCAGGACAACACTCCCAGCCATCCTGTCAGCACAGCCAGCCCACCCCACAGGGAAGCAGAGTCAAAAGGAAGGAAGCATGGGCATGCTGGGAAGGGGGGTGGAGGCAATATCATGATGGGAGTCGTAGTCACAGCTCTACATCCCCCACCACATGGACCAGCAAGCTCACACTCACGCATGCACATCCCACAGAGAGTGGAAAGGCCCATCAAAGATGTCTGACACTGTTGCTGTGTCGTGGGGAGCACAAGGGCATGCTGGGAACTGCACACCAACCAACAGCAGGACACCACTGTCAGCCATCTTGCCATTGCTCACACACCCACACATACAGAACTCCCCACAAAAGCAAGTAAGTATGGGAATGCTGGGAAGTGGGGTGGAGGCAATAGCATGATGGGAGTGGCAGTCACAGATATTGGTCACCCTCACAACTGGCCCATCAACACCACCCTGAACCATGCTCACATCACAGGGAGTGGATAAGGACTCACAAGATGGCTGACACTGGCTGCTGCTGTGGGGAGCACAAGGCCCTGCTGGCAACTGTGCACCAACAAACAGCAGGACACCACTGACTGACATCCTGAGAGACAACTTCCACTCCCTGCAATGCAAGCACGTTCCATCGTGGGATATCTGGCTGGCTGGTTGGGAAGGAGGACTGGCAGCACTGACCATAGTCACAAGCACCTCCCCTCACACCCCCCCTCAACATAAACTCCACAGAACCCACCTGGTAGAATGCAATGCCTCCCATCCTAACTCAAGATCCCACAAAGAACCACCACCCTGGGTTATGTTGTGTGAAGCACAGGGACACTCTTGGGACTTTTAGCCAAACAACTGCCAGGACAACACTCCCAGCCATCCTGTCAGCACAGCCACCCCACCCCACAGGGAAGCAGAGTCAAAAGGAAGGAAGCATGGGCATGCTGGGAAGGGGGTGGAGGCAATAGCATGATGGGAGTCGTAGTCACAGCTCTACATCCCCCACCACATGGCCCAGCAAGCTCACACTCACGCATGCACATCCCACAGAGAGTGGAAAGGCCCATCAAAGATGTCTGACACTGTTGCTGTGTCGTGGGGAGCACAAGGGCATGCTGGGAACTGCACACCAACCAACAGCAGGACACCACTGTCAGCCATCATGCCATTGCTCACACACCCACACATACTGAACTCCCCACAAAAGCAAGTAAGTATGGGAATGCTGGGAAGTGGGGTGGAGGCAATAGCATGATGGGAGTGGCAGTCACAGATATTGGTCACCCTCACAACTGGCCCATCAACACCACCCTGAACCATGCTCACATCACAGGGAGTGGAGAAGGACTCACAAGATGGCTGACACTGGCTACTGCTGTGGGGAGCACAAGGCCCTGCTGGCAACTGTGCACCAACAAACAGCAGGACACCACTGACTGACATCCTGAGAGACAACTTCCACTCCCTGCAATGCAAGCACGTTCCATGGTGGGATATCTGGCTGGCTGGGTGGGAAGGAGGACTAGCAGCACTGACCATAGTCACAAGCACCTCCCCTCACACCCCCTCAACACAAACTCCACAGAACCCACCTGGTAGAATGCAATGCCTCCCATCCTAACTCAAGATCCCACAAAGAACCACCACCCTGGGTTATGTTGTGTGAAGCACAGGGACACTCTTGGGACTTTTAGCCAAACAACTGCCAGGACAACACTCCCAGCCATCCTGTCAGCACAGCCAGCCCACCCCACAGGGAAGCAGAGTCAAAAGGAAGGAAGCATGGGCATGCTGGGAAGGGGGTGGAGGCAATAGCATGATGGGAGTCGTAGTCACAGCTCTACATCCCCCACCACATGGCCCAGCAAGCTCACACTCACGCATGCACATCCCACAGAGAGTGGAAAGGCCCATCAAAGATGTCTGACACTGTTGCTGTGTCGTGGGGAGCACAAGGGCATGCTGGGAACTGCACACCAACCAACAGCAGGACACCACTGTCAGCCATCTTGCCATTGCCCTCACACCCACACACACTGAACTCCCCACAAAAGCGAGTAAGTATGGGAATGCTGGCAAGTGGGGTGGAGGCAATAGCATGATGGGAGTGGAAGTCACAGATATTGGTCACCCCCACAACTGTCCCATCAACACCACCCTGAACCATGCTCACATCACAGGGAGTGGAGAAGGACTCACAAGATGGCTGACACTGGCTACTGCTGTGGGTAGCACAAGGCCCTGCTGGCAACTGTGCACCAACAAACAGCAGGACACCACTGACTGACATCCTGAGAGACAACTTCCACTCCCTGCAATGCAAGCACAGTCCATGGTGGGATAACTGACTGGCTGGGTGGGTGGGAAGGAGGGCCGGCTGTCAAACAAACACAACCAATGCAGACCATGTTCACACCCCAACAAATACATAGAAATGCCCAAATAATGCAGGACAATGTGCCACACCAATATCAACCCCTGACTGTGACGACTTAGGACAATGCAATGTACAGGCCCGCACCCAGAGGCACAGTCACAACTGTCAGGTGTGTCAACCATTGATGCCTGCAGAAACATAACATACATTGTGTGTGTCTCCCAAAAACAGGTGATGATGGGGACACAGCAGCAGACGCTGAGGAGTCCCAGTCCCAGGCTCAAGAGGATGCGGAGCTCACTGGTGTCGTACAGCCTCTGCCCTCCTCGGACGAAGAAGACCAACCTGGCACATCCGGTGCAAGTCTACATGCAGCACCAGCAGGACCACCAGCTGCAGCACCAGCAGGACCACCAGCTGCAACCCCTGCACCCACCCCTCCAACGACTGTCAACACAAATACCATCCCTGCCGACATGGACAGAACAAGGAGCAACACCAGCACAGGGACCCTGGACCAACCTGGGGCCATGGACACCACCACCAACCTCCAAGGTGGACCAGGGTCATCTGTGCGTGCCACTGCACGCACTGCACCTGTCAGCAGGGGTGGTGGGAGGGCTGGGAGACAGGTCGCTGCTTGCAGAGGTTGCTGGTGTGCATGATGACCCACAACTGGTACGCATAGCTGATGCGTACCAGTCCAGCACCGGAGACCTCAGCCAGGTAGTGGGGCTCCTCAGAGACATGAAACAGCAGCAGGCTGCCCATCATGCCCGCTTGGACTCTCACATGTCCCACGTGGAGTCACACATGTCCCGCGTGGACTCACACATGTCCCGCGTGGAGTCCAAGTGGGATGCACTGCATGAGATGACGGCGGTGCACAGGGACATTTTACAATGCCTCCGCCAGATGAACAGCAACGAGTCCACACCTCCCTGTGTGCCAACAACATCTGGTGCTGCCCAAACTGCAACTGCCACAGGGAGGGAGGATGACTCTGGCGGAGAGTCCCCTGCACCGCAGCAGCCTGTACTTGAGGGCCCCCAAGAAGAGGGGTCGTCCGAAGAGGGGCAAGTGAGAGGCCGATGGCCAAGCGCAACTCCCAGGAAGCCTGAACCTGTTCTGGATGTTCACCTTTGTGCACAGACTGTTCACCCTGTTGACGGCAACACTACTCCCACACATTGCATGGGGAGTACAAGTTGGACCAATGTCTCAGACAACTGTGGCCCCGATACTGGGGATTCTGTCTACCAGGACTTTCAATTCACCTAGGAACTTCTGATTGCAAGATTTATGTACAGCACTACCCATCCTATGCACTATTCACACAAATGTATCACAATAAACACACTAATACACCATACTTGCCTCTGTTGTGATTCCAACGTGGGTGCTGTTATGGGGATGATGAACTGCAAAATTACACTGTGTATGCGAACTGCAACAGCAAGTACAACACAGGCATGTGAGTAAAGGCAACGTGACACATATGAGGGAGACACACCACCAGGGCTACACAACACATACACACCTAGGCCATCTGACTCATTGCCTACACTGATGTTGCCAGGGAAGACGGTGCAATGCACAGACACCACACCCATTCCCAGTTGTAGTCAAGTAGCCCACAGGTGCAGTAAGCAAATGGCAGTCAAATGTGTGACCACAGACAACGCACATCACAAAGTGAAGCACAGGTTTATTACACAGTTGCAACATGTCGTAACCACTACAGATGCAAGGTAATCCCACCTGGCAGTGGGCACACAGTCAACAACTGTAGACGGAAGGAAGTCCATGGGTGTGGCGCACATCACCTGTAGGGACACAACAGCTACCACCCTGGAAGTGCAATCACGTCGTCGGTGGACACAGTTGACCAAACGAATCTGAAAGTACCCTGTGAAGGACAGAAATGACACACAGTCAAAAGCAATGGAGTACAGGACAGAACAGCAAAACTCATGCACAATACATGTTACAAGATACCCACCCAGAACCAAGTTAGCATGTCAACACTGTTGGGGAGTACAGCCCACCTGTAAGCACACATCGCAACACACATCCAGTCAAGTAGCCCATGGACACACTCCAACAGCACCAGAGCACCACCTACACATATCATGCCAACTCACATCATTGACATGACACCTCAGGATACTCACATTCAGCTAAAGAAGTTGGTGATGAGCTGTGTGCGGACATCACCCTCATCATCATCATCATCATCGTCACTGGCATCGTGGTCCAGGCCAGGATCCTCCACAGGTGGCGGATGTTGGTCATTGTCATCCTGGATGAGAGGCAACTCCTTCCGCACTGCCAGGTTGTGGAGCATGCAGCAGACGATGATAATCTTGCACACTTTCACAGGGGCATATGGGAGGGACCCTCCGGTCTTGTCCAGGCAGCGGAAGCGGCTCTTCAGGAGACCAAATGTCCGCTCAATCACTCTCCTGGTCCGACCATGTGCCTCATTGTAGCGCATCTGGGCTGGTGTCACAGGGTTCCTGAGGGGTGTCAGCAACCACGGCATGTTGGGGTATCCCGAGTCACCTACGGACAGACAAGTGCACATTAGCTGACTTGGAAAAGTGGGCGGAATACTACAGATCAGATCACACACAATGGCACAAAGTCAGTACACACCGACAAGCCAGGCACGCTGGTTCTGCATCTGTGCCATCATCCTGGGGATGCGACTACTCCTCATCACAAAGGCATCGTGTGCTGAACCAGGGAAACGGGCACACACGTGTGTGATGGTCATGTCTGCAAGACACACCACCAGTGCATTGACCGAGTGGTAGTGCTTGCGGTTCCTGTAGGCCTGCTCCTGGGCCTGTGGTGGTACCAAAGCCACATGTGTCCCATCAATGGAGCCAATGACATGCGGCATCCTCCCCAGGGCATAAAAGTCACTCTTCACGTCAGTGAGTACGTCGCAGTCTAGGGAAATAGATGTACCGGTTCAGGAATAGCAACATTGCCGCCAAAACATCGCGGAGCACACGGCTCAACATGGTCTGTGACATCCCACCAGCAGTCGCCACAGTATGTTGGAAGGTACCGGTGGCAAAGAAGTGTAGGGCTGCCATCACCTTCACCTTGGGGGTCAGCGCTGTAGGATACGGCCGGCCAGGCTGCAAATGTGGGGACAACTGCACTGCCAAATCCTCAATCAGCTGCCTGGTGAAGCGGTACCGTCGGATGCTGTCCCGTTCCACCATCGTTGCCAGGTCTGGGAATGGTCGATGGACAGCAGGAGCCCTGCAGTGCAGAGGAGAAGTAAGCAAGATTGTCAGTCACCCCACATATGCGGCATTGAACACACTCAATATCCCAACATACATCATTATGAGGCACAACTACATGAAGTGTGCAGTTCCGTAAGGACATGTATGGTACATACATGGCCAACATCTGTCAACACGGTCCAACAAGTGGCATCAATTAGTCCCAGGTTGGCCCATTGGATATCATGAGGCCGTGTCACAGTTCCCATCTCCTGCTGCCGTGTCACAATCACCCCCACAGTGACATGTGAGGACAGATGTGCCCCAGGCACCACAGCTCAACGACAGGTACATTCCCAGGGACCCTGTATTGCAACATGGACACTGGCATTACATGGAGTATCATGTATACACCACAGCAAAACAACCTTGACCCCCACAGGTAGTGGTCCCACTTGCCACGGCAGGACAGACATGGACGTCTGTGACACACACACGCACAACATCAAAGTCCATGCACACACAACGTGGATGTGGAGACTGTCTCCCATTGTGCACATGAAATCAGAGACATTGTAAACACTACATGCACACAGACTGTGGAGGACCATCACTATTGTGCCACTGGGACACCCTGGCTCAAACATACCGTCCCACATGGGACTCACGGGGGTATGTGACATGACATACACATACACCACCGTGAAATGTGACCATGGCACATGCACAGATATGAACAGTTGCACATCACAGTGGTCATGTACACGTAACACCCAGGATCCTGTCCCCATGAACACGTGCACAGCCTGGGGGTGGCTGCCCACAGGTGACACCCACAGGACAACATGTACACCAACATACACACAATAGGAAATGCAGCCTTACATGCCTTATGATAACGTTTGGACAGGCTGTGCGTGATGTAGGTGTGCCCCTCACTCCCTGGGAGCTATCTGTGGCTGGCATATGTCCATCTGAGACAGGCATGGTGACATATGCCAGTCACTTGTACAGTGATGCGTTGAACAGCAATGGACCGATCGGTGCCCCTGGCCGGCCCATTGCATTCAATGTGTGCGGAGTACGCGTTGTACCCCTGTACGCGTTGATCAGCAATGGACCGATCGGTGCCCCCGGCCGGCCCATTGCATTCAATGTGTGCGGGTACGCGTTGTACCCCTGTGCGCGTTGTACCGCAATCGACCGATCGGTGCGCACCCATTGACAATGGCCTTGCCTGGCAACGGACGCGTTTCGAATTTCGAACGAGTCGGTTGCTGGAAATTCAGTTGGTCACCCACAACAATGTTGCAAAATCATGTATGTCATGAAGTTGAAGATTTGAAGGATGCTGTGGGCGTGTATTGGTGCTGCTATTCCATGGATTGGCCAGATTCAGAAGATGCAAACGACTTGGACCTATCACTTTGGACACAAGGGACAGTATCTGCCTCTCCAGCACATATATATTGCTGGCTGTTCCCCTGAGAGCTCACTTGCCTGCACTACATGCTCCAGGACGACATCTGCCACTGCACTGCTGCTGTCTCTGCCCCTCTGGACCCTGCAATGGCACGTACTGTGGAGAGAGCCCCAGCCTTCAGCCTTGAGGAGAACCAGGCCCTGCTGGACAGCCTACTTCCACAGTACAGCAAGCTGTATGGGACACCAGGGGAGCAGGTGAGTGTTCTGTGCATTGCCTTTCTGAATGTGCATATTGTCTGACTAGCAAGGCTTAAAGTCTGCACGCCACTGGCTAGCAGGCTCACTGAGTAGTTGTCACCCCCCATAGTGTGTAGTGACATGCACTGGACAGGTATGGTGCAGTGACAGTGCATTTGAACAAGGTTTTACTTCCCATGCAATGATACCATGTAGTGACGTCTGGCAAACAGTCCATTTGCAGCTTTGCACTGCCTGTGTACATCATGTGCCCCTGTGATTGAGACATGTATATACAACTGTGTCATGCACGGATATGTTGCATGTGTAGTAATGGCCTTTTCACTTTGTCATCCTGACAGGTTAATGCCCATCAGAAGCAGGAGATCTGGAAGGACATCGTCCGGGCTGTCCGGTCCGTGGGGGTCTACAAGCGCCGGATCCGCAGCTGCCAGAAGAGGTGGCAGGACCTTCGGGGCTGGGCCCGGAGGATTGCACGGGTCCAGCTGAAGCTGTCGCCTCCTCGCAGGAGGGCGGAACACGGACCCTGACCCCCACATGCTCCAGATCCTGGCGGTGGTGTTTCCAGACCTGGATGGGCAGCTGAAGGCCAGACAGCAGCAAGGAGGGGGTGAGTCAAAGACTGCACTGTGAACTCTGTATTACATGCTTTGTGCCCTCCTCTGGCCTGGTTCAACTGCCACAGTGCAGCAGTCATGTTGTCCAGGAGCCATGTCCCTCTATTGTGCACTGCCCACTCCTCATCTGATACCCAGGTGTGGCCCTTACATTCAGGGAATTGTGTCACTTGGGACTGTGTCCTTGCAGTTTGCTTCACTAAAGGTGGGGGACAGCATCTGTTTCCCTAACTCTGTTGTGGGCATCATGGGTGGGTCCATTGTTCACACAACGCCTGTGTTCGGACATGTAATCTGTGTGTTGCTTTGATATGCGGTCCACTTGCTGAGCTGAGCCACCACATGTGCCTGGGGTATGTGGCACACGCCCATGCAGCGGGTGGGAACAATGTTTGGGCCCCAGGAGTGTGCAGATTACGTGTGTCACACATACATAGCCAGCTATCCACTGTCCAGGGCTCATCCCTCATTCATGTGGGGCAGGACAGTCATGCCTACTCCAGGCCATGCAATGCACTCTGTACTCCCACTCCCGTGTATCAGCTGACACATTGTGCGCAGTGATTTGACCCCTCAGGTGTCTGCCTCTGTGTCAGTGTGCTGTGGATTAGTTGCCAGGACTGCTGGGTTGTTTCTTGGTAGGGGCTCAGCATGCCACTGGAGATGTGACCATAGGAGCCGATACTTGTGTGTCACATAGGTGTTTGATCAGCTGCCCGTGCAGACTGGGGTATGCGAATGTGAAGTTCAGGCAGCTGTTCCCCATTCACAGCAGATTGTGAGGGGCTCAGGTTCAGAGGGTAGTGTCACAGGTCTCCCATATGTCCAATAGGTATGACCTGGACAGATGAGGGTTAAGATGATGTGTTGTGGGGGGATGTACATGTGCACTTGTGCAGCTCCAGGACTTGCATTCCCCATGACCTACTATTGTGACACAGTGCAGAGTGTTGTTGTCTGGCTGCCAAGTCATACATCACTGAGACAGTGATGTATGACTTAGCAGTCATGCCTCCGCCATGGCATGTGTCTACTTATTGGTGATTCTGCAGGGGAGTGACATGTGCTACATGCACACCATTGTGGCGATGGCTATCAGGACATGGGTGCATCATGGTGTCTGTCGCTGGTATGCATCACATGCATTTCTTATTTGACTCTGGGCATCCCTTTCATCCGGAAACCTGTACTGACTCAGTGGCAAGAGCTGTGATGTGTGCATGTCCACATGCTACACCGTGTCCTCTGCACTGTCCAACTACTGTGTAGTTGGTGCATGTGTCCACACTGGGGTGTTGCAATCCAACAGACACCAGACAGATGGGTGCAAGGCCATGTGGGATGTGAGTGCCATGGTTGGCATCAGACTGACAATTGGCTGCTCCTGTTCAGTTAGGGCACTTTTAGCAATGTACAACTAATGATGCCAGGGCTTGCTCTGTAATGTGCTGTGCTCACAGTGGTGTGTGCGTTTGGTGCAGGTGACTAATGTCTGTCTGTTTCCCCATTGTTTGCAGATACATCCACGGCCACAGTAGGGGACAGCTCCACGGACCAGGAGGAGCCGGAGAGCCAGACTGGGTCAGCAGCCGAGGAGTGGTCGGAGGGACCCAGTGGCACGGAGGGCGAGGGAGCCACACCGAGGAGTCCTCAGCACCATCCACCTCAGCTGAGGACCAGAGCAACTCGGAGGATGACTCCCTTATGGAGGCGGGTGTCAGCAGCCACCACACCCCAGCTAGTGTTGCTGTCCCCGCCACCACCAGCACCACCACCGCCCTCCCATCGGCTCCCATTCCCCAGGTCCGTGGAGGCTCCCATGTTCGGGAGCGTGTCTCCTTTGGGCCAGGCACCGCACCCCCTGCCCCTGTGTCCCCTGCTGCCCTGAGTGAGGAGTCTGTGTACCTCCTTCGCCAGCTCCATGTAGGGCAGACAGCCATGCTGAGTGTCCTCCATGCGCACACCGCTCTGTTGACTCAGCTGGTGTCGTTCATGGAGGGCATCTCATCGGGCATGTCTGACCTACAGAGGGGCAATAGGTCCATGGACTCCTCCCTGACGGCAGCAGTGTCCCTCCTCAGACAGTCCCTCGCCCCTCCTGCCTCTGCTCCATCCACACTCCCCAGCACCTTACCCGTCCCAAGCACACACACACCGGCACAGGCACACACCAGCACACACACATCCAGCACACAGACACACACGCCACAAACAAAATGCACATGCACGCACAGTCAGGGGACTGAAACCAGACTCACAGGGGATGGGGCCCTGGAACACACACACGCATCCACGAGCACTGCGCAGTCCTCAGTTGCCTCTCCCTCCAAAACACCCTCCCTTGCCTCACCTGCAACCCCAAAGACCCAGCGCCTCTTCCTCAGTGACCTCGGCCTCTTCCCCTCCAATCCAGCTGCTCCAGCATCCAGGGGAAGAGGAAGCCCACCCACACGGAGCAGAGTGCCCCTCGCCCCCGGACACCCTCCCCCAGGCGCAGACAGACTGAGGCCCCCACCCGCAAGTCCCCCGGAGTCGTAAGAGCAAGACCCCGCCGCCGCCCTGCAGCTCAGGCACCAGGTCTCCTTCCTCCATCCCTCAGGCCCCCACTCCACAGGTGCCCCCACCACACCCTGCCCCAGGTTCCCCCACCCACAGATATACCATCCCCAAGAGGATCCGGCCTTCTCCCCCTGGCACTTGCTCTCCCGGCACCACACCCCCGCTGCGCTTGTCTGTGCCACTGATGTGGTGAGGGTGTCCTCCCCCTCTGTCCAGCCCACCTTGCCTGTTCCCCATTCTCCTCCCCTGGTGGTAGGCACTGCAGTGGAGTCCACTACCACCCTGTCTGACTTGGGCACTGCAGTGGCGGACCTGTCCACTCCATCTGCAGGGTCCACTGCAGTCGTGCCGGCACCCACAACATCTGAGTCATGCCCCCAGTTGTGCCGGCACACACCATGTCAGACACCTCCACTGCAGTTGTCAGTGGCTCTCCAGCACCCACCACCCGTTCCCTGCTTCCTCCTGGTGAGCCCTGATCCTGTCCCTGCGGTGCCTGGCCTGCCCCCCGGTTGCCCCTCCTAGTGGATTGTCCCTGGTTTTGTGCAGGCATGCGTAGGGTGACATCTGCCACTGTCACCAAGTTTGGACTTTGACAATGGACTTGCCATTGGCCTTTGTGTTTTTTCTGGACTTTGTTTTCATTCCACACATATGCTGAATAAAGCAACTTTCTGTTCTCTAGTGCTTATGCTTCTGATGTACATGTTGTTGATGATGCTAACCATGCCCTTGCTGCAGTGATGGTGATATTTGGTCTCATGATAATGAAGTGTTACTGTGCAGGAACCCATGTGGTCCAGGGGGAATGTGTCCTATCCTGTGGTGTATCCATGTCATCCATAGCAGCATCTGAGGGTGTCATGCGTTCAGTATTTGGCAATGGGATTTCCTACTTAGATTAGCTATTTCACATCTGTGGCTTCCACCCCTGCACATCTGTTGTGCCTGCCATTGTTCAATTCGTCTACTTCCCTGACTGTGTGGCCATCTCCACTGGACATGCAGGTTTGGGCATCAATGGGGAAGGACTCATCCGTGTAGTCAGTGCAACATTGCTGTGAGAAGTTGGCCTGGTATATGCTGTTCACTAATTAAAGTGGACACCTTGCACCAGGGCAAATCGACTCTTATGGTAGATAGGTTTAAGACAACCTTTTAAAGAAAGCTATCCTAGTGGTAGCTGTGGAGAGCAGCCTTCAGGCTAAGTCTCGGAGGAATGTAAAGCAGCTTGTTTTACCATATAATCTCTTGAATCACCAAATGAAAAGACACCACACAGGTATATATATCAAATATATATGTATTTATTTCTAAATAACTCTCTACTAATCTCTTTATGAGATTAGAAGACAAACATATGCACAAATCAACGTTTCACAATAAGTTAAGCACAAAATATGGCTGGGGCCCTAGGGGCGTACCAGACCATATACTAAGTAAGAGACTTAGGAACAACGACTTGCAGGGAGACAAGGCCTAGGGCCTTCAGAAGTGCTGGGGCCTCACGAAACCACCCAAGGCAGGTAAGTAAAGGACCCACGGGGGACGCGTGCAGTGTAGATACACAGGCGCGGATCGCCGTTGACTTCAATGGGGCAAGTCGCGGTTGGAAATAAAGAGTTTTAGGATACTTCTGTAGAACCTACAAGCAAGTCACTTACAGGGTAAGTCGTTCTAGGGCCCACACCCACAGGAGCACCGTAGTGCTGGAGTTACCTCACCCAGGGAAGCCGGGTGCACAGGTGTCCTTTGGTGTCGGGTCGCGGCGTCGTTTTCAATGGCGAACAAAGAAGACTTGCTGCTTGCGGGAGCTGAAGAAGTGTCCGGTGGAATCCAAGCCTGGATTCTGAAGAAGGATGACCTGAAAGCAGAGGGGACAGTGTTCAAAGTCACTTGGCAGTGACCCGGGGCAAGGAAGATGGATGCCCACCGTCGTCGGTCGCTTCAGGTCGGTTGCGGGTGCCTTGACTCTTCAGCCACGTGGTCCAGGAGGCGTCGACGATGACCAGGAGCTGGATTCGGTGTGTCCCTCAACGTCTGCAGCTGACTGCGGTGTCGGCAACTCGATCGGAGCCAACAAGCCTTGGCAGCCGCAAGTCTTGGGGAGATGAAGAAAAGTCGATGGCGCAGACCAGCAAGGTCTGTGGAACTCACCCAGCGAGGGTAAGTCAGGGCAGGCCTGGAGCAACCAGGGGAGCCCTTTGGTTTCTTTAAGAAGTCTTCTGGGGACCCACAAGCCAGCGGGCAAGGGATCGCGAAGACACCTCGGGCGGAATCACTCAACAGGGGCCCACGGTCACTCGGGACGGTGTAGGCCTCTGATCTTCGGAGGGATTCCTGCTGGAGGTCGGGACCACACGTGGTCCAAAGCACAGATTCGTAGAACGTTGTGAAGGGGTTGCACTCGACAATAGTGCACGGTACCCAGGGGTCGTGGTTCCTCGTTACTCGTGGGGTCCACTTGCCTCAGCTTCGCTGGAGACTCACGATGGCCTGGGAGAGGTTAGGAAATCTACTTCCTGGGCTGCAGGGACTTCGGACTCCGGCGGGAGCGGCGTAGTTTGCGACCGTCGTTGTCGTTTTTGGTGCCTGCCAAGCAGGGGAGTCACTCCTTGACTCCAAGGGAGATTCTTCTGTCTTCCAAAGGTAGTGGAACGTCGAAGGGCCAGGATTCTTCTGTAGAGCGTCGTCCAGGGGTTATCTGCTTTGCAATGGCAAGGTTCCCCCTCTTATACTAAAAAGAGGGGATGGACTAGCTCTATGACCCCACCTATGGGAGGGTCAAGGGAGGGGTGGCTACACCCACTTCCCTTTGTCCAGTTTCACGCCAGAGCAGGGGCAGGTAGCCCCTGAGCTGGTTTGAACTGGCATATGCACAGAGGAGCCTTCTGCTCCCCCAGTGCAGGACTTCAAAGCACTCTAAGAGTGCACCCACCCAGCCCCAATACACTAAACCCTGTCTGGGAGGTGGTTACACCTCCCTGTGACAGGATGCCTATTGTTGGGCTTCCTCCACTGCGAGTTTCGGTCATCAGCAGGAGGGCAGCCCAGTGTCTGTGACTGGTGGCATCCATTTTGTGATGCCAGGGCTCTTTAGGATTCTACCGCGTTTCCACAGCAGGTACATGTCTTATCCCTCTAGAAGGGTGGAATGCTACCCCCGCCGGCAAGATTGGCGGGGGGTAGTATTCCAAGATGTTTGACACCAAACACGACATGTTTTGATGCAGCCATTCCAAAGTTAGCATTTACCGCGAGGATATAATGCACTTAATAGTATATGGTTTAACCGCATCCACAAACAGCACCAGAGAATAGACTCTGAGAGCTGCCGAGGGGCCCTGCTCAGGCAGAGGCACCCCCTCACATAGAAGCCAAGCACCCTGCCCTCAGGATTGATAGGGCCTGCCTTAGGGGTGACTGATAGGTTTATATGTGTGTGCAGGAGAGATATAGGAAACCTATATCTCAGTGAGGGGTGCTAGCACCACCTCACCCAGGCTGCAGTAGCAGGCCTGTGGTGTCAGATTTAGACTGCTTCCCAGGGGTGGCATAACACATGCTGCAGCCCCTGGTAGGCCTGTGAAGTACCTATGCCCTTGGCACCTAAGGTACCATATACTAGGGACTCATAAGGCACCACAGTATCCAATCACTAGTGCACCTAGAGTGCACTCCATGTCGTTTAGAGAGAGCAGATAGACTGGGGCCCTGAATAGCAGGGTCCCAGTCCAACTAAGTCATAAACCAGCAAAACACCAGGAAAAAAGTGGGGGCAACCATATAGTCAGATTCCACCTTCCTACATAACCCCCCAAACGAAAGGAGATAAGGCTAACCTTGACCAGTTGAGCCTTTATTGATTAAGTGGCCATATAAGGAAGCACCTGCACTAGCATGGTTGCCCCCTGTCTTATGGTCCCCTAAGCAATCCCCCACCCTAAGGGTATGAGAGGGTCTCCACCATGGGGAATCACTACCTCTGGTGTGCTTTGGTAAAGTACAAGGCTGGTGGGGTGTCTGAGTAGGGAAGTGAGGCCCTAGGAAGGTTGGCCTCAGCTTCCTCAGATCACTGGTCACCATGTATGCCTGTCTTTCCATGACTGAGTTGCACTTTGCTCTAAGGGTCAACCTTTGACTGTCTACAGCTGGGGGTTGGGTCCCTTTGGGTGGAACACTGGAGGGACATGGCATGTTTGGAACCTTTTGGTTCCAGGTTTGCCCTTGCCTAACAGAGTCCTTCTGGGGGTGGTCCCTACATAAAGGTATGGGGGATCCCTCAGTGGGTTGAGGAATTTTCACCTGGCTAGGGCTACTAGACTGGGTGCCCCTAATCTGCTGATGGGGGGTTCCTCTGGACAGGGGGCCCTGGGGGTCCACTGACCTCCCTGACCTCTGCAGCCCTGGGCTGACTGAGGCAGGGTAGAGAGAGGCAGTTTACCTGCTCCAGACTGGGTACCACCTTGGAAGGGTCCTCTGCCATCAGGGGTGGGGCCAGGCCAGGCCTGACTACCTCTGTGGCAGTTCCTTCACTAGGGGAGGGTCAGTTCCCTGAGGAGGCTGACCCTTACCTACTGTCTGGAGGGAAGAAGACTTTTCTTCAACCCTTGTGCTCTCTTCTGGGGGAGAGTGGGCCATTCTTCCAGGCTCCATCTCTCCAAAATCTTGGGCTGGGGCTGTGGCCATCACAGCCCCACTAACCTTTACAGGGACACCCAACATCCTCAGATGGGTTTGGTGTTCAATTTCAGCCCAGGCTGAAATTTCCAGATCATTGCCCATCAGGCAATCTACAGGTAAGGTTGGGGACACTGCCACTCTTTTTGGGCCTGTGACCCCCTCCCAGCTGAGATTGACTATGGCCATGGGGTGCTCTGTTCTGACACCATCAATGTTGGTCACCTGGTATTTAAACTCAGGTAAAAGCTGGTGAGGGGGGACTAGTTTCCCTGCCACCATGGTGACACTAGCCCCTGTGTCCCTAAATGCCACAGCTTTCTGACCATTCATTATTGGCTCCAGTCTGTACCTGCCCAATGCTGTGGGACCCACGGTAAAGGTGGCAAATCCTATACCACCATCAGAATCTGAGGAGTCTGTTGAGGGGGTCCTGTCTGAACTAGGGCCCACCTCTGTTCCTCTTGCAAAAGCACCTAACTTTTTGGGTGCACTACTCCCAACTGGAGGATTACTACTGGTAGTACCAGGAGGGGTGGTAGTAGTTGTTGGAGGAACATTTTCTTTATTGCCAATCCTGGGACAACTGGGATCAGATTTCCAGTGCCCAGGCTTTTTACAGACATGGCAATAGGGTTTCTTTTCAGGAGAGGAAGGAGTTTGGGACCCATCCCCAGAAGAGGACTTTTGGGGCCCTGTAGTGGACTTATCCTTAGATTTATCCCCACCTTTCTCTTGGGACTTGGTAGAATCTTTCTTGTGGTCACCACCCTGATTCTTAGGCCTTACTCTGGTTCTGACCCATTTGTCTGCCTTCTTTCCCAATTCTTGGGGAGAGGTCAGATCAGAGTCCACCAGGTACTGGTGTAAAAGCTGGTTTTGACAATTATTAAGGATCTGTTCTCTCATCATTAGATTATAAAATCCTTTGAAATCAGTAACCCTACTGCCAACCAGCCAACCCTCCAGAGCCTTGGATGCACAATCTACAAAGTCTGTCCAGTCCTGAGTCTGTGCCTTCTGGGTATCTCTGAACTTCAACCTGTACTCTTCAGTGGTTAAGCCAAACCCATCTATCATTGCACTCTTCAGGACCTCATAATCATCAGCATCCTCCTCTCTAACAGTGAGGAGCTTGTCTCTTCCTTTATCTGAAAAGGAGAGCCACAAGATTGCTGCCCACTGCTTTTGGGGGACCTGCTGTACTCTACAGGCCCTCTCCATAGCAGTTATCCACTTGTGGATATCATCCCCACTCTGGTAGGGAGGAACAACCTTGCTCAGGTTCCTATGGTCAGGAATATATTCTCTGCCTCTAGGGACACTGTTGCTGCCACCAGGGGTTCTAACCCCTCTTTTCTAGAAGCTCTCTGGATCTCCAGGGCTTCCCTATCCAGGGCCAACTGCTTGGTTCTGAGGGCCACTCTGGCTTCCTCATACTGGAGCAGTTTGCACCTTCTCTCAGAGGAGGTCTCTCTTAAGGAAAAGTATGAGCTCCTCTGCTGGACAAATTCTCTGCCAGAGTGATAAGAGTGGTCAGATTCCCTGGAAGGGGATCTGTGCCTCTCCTCCTCTCTGTCAGTTCTCTTAGGGAGAATTCCTCTGTCCTTTTCAGGCCCCTTGAAGCCTGGCCCTTCAATCACAGAGTCTTGGTCATTCTGATTTTCATCATCTGACCCAGATACTATGACTGACCCACCCACTGATTCAAACCCTTTAGCTCCTAGAGCCAATCTAAGGTCATCTGCTGTCAGCAGATCTATCAGGTGTAGTGTTGAGGGACTCTGTCCTAGTCTCAGGTGTCTGTCAACACACATGGCTCTCAAGTCAGAGAAAGCCATGTCCTTATACTGAGGCTGAGTGGATCCACTGGGTCCACCCCTTAAGGACATTCTAGTGTTGTGCAGTGTTGTACTACCTACACTAGTTTGTGGCCTACTGATCCTAGCTTGAGCTGTGGAAAGGGTGTGCTATCCCTTGGCACACAGCTCTAAGTTCAGTAGAACTTATTGATACTAAGCTTGACTTTATATGTACCTTGAGTACCTATAATGGTTTTCAGTTAGTAATTCAAATAGAGATTTTCTGGTAAAACAATGGCAAGCTGGAATCCCACACGCTGCCCACCAATGTGAGAAGTTGGCCTGGTATATGCTGTTCACTAATTAAAGTGGACACCTTGCACCAGGGCAAATCGACTCTTATGGTAGATAGGTTTAAGACAACCTTTTAAAGAAAGCTATCCTAGTGGTAGCTGTGGAGAGCAGCCTTCAGGCTAAGTCTCGGAGGAATGTAAAGCAGCTTGTTTTACCATATAATCTCTTGAATCACCAAATGAAAAGACACCACACAGGTATATATATCAAATATATATGTATTTATTTCTAAATAACTCTCTACTAATCTCTTTATGAGATTAGAAGACAAACATATGCACAAATCAACGTTTCACAATAAGTTAAGCACAAAATATGGCTGGGGCCCTAGGGGCGTACCAGACCATATACTAAGTAAGAGACTTAGGGACAACGACTTGCAGGGAGACAAGGCCTAGGGCCTTCAGAAGTGCTGGGGCCTCACGAAACCACCCAAGGCAGGTAAGTAAAGGACCCACGGGGGACGCGTGCAGTGTAGATACACAGGCGCGGATCGCCGTTGACTTCAATGGGGCAAGTCGCGGTTGGAAATAAAGAGTTTTAGGATACTTCTGGAGAACCTACAAGCAAGTCACTTACAGGGTAAGTCGTTCTAGGGCCCACACCCACAGGAGCACCGTAGTGCTGGAGTTACCTCACCCAGGGAAGCCGGGTGCACAGGTGTCCTTTGGTGTCGGGTCGCGGCGTCGTTTTCAATGGCGAACAAAGAAGACTTGCTGCTTGCGGGAGCTGAAGAAGTGTCCGGTGGAATCTAAGCCTGGATTCTGAAGAAGGATGACCTGAAAGCAGAGGGGACAGTGTTCAAAGTCACTTGGCAGTGACCCGGGGCAAGGAAGATGGATGCCCACCGTCGTCGGTCGCTTCAGGTCGGTTGCGGGTGCCTTGACTCTTCAGCCACGTGGTCCAGGAGGCGTCGACGACGACCAGGAGCTGGATTCGGTGTGTCCCTCGACGTCTGCAGCTGACTGCGGTGTCAGCAACTCGATCGGAGCCAACAAGCCTTGGCAGCCGCAAGTCTCGGGGAGATGAAGAAAAGTCGATGGCGCAGACCAGCAAGGTCTGTGGAACTCACCCAGCGAGGGTAAGTCAGGGCAGGCCTGGAGCAACCAGGGGAGCCCTTTGGTTTCTTTAAGAAGTCTTCTGGGGACCCACAAGCCAGCGGGCAAGGGATCGCGAAGACACCTCGGGCGGAATCACTCAACAGGGGCCCACGGTCACTCGGGACGGTGTAGGCCTCTGATCTTTGGAGGGATTCCTGCTGGAGGTCGGGACCACACGTGGTCCAAAGCACAGGTTCGTAGAACGTTGTGAAGGGGTTGCACTTGACAATAGTGCATGGTACCCAGGGGTCGCGGTTCCTCGTTACTCGTGGGGTCCACTTGCCTCAGCTTCGCTGGAGACTCACGATGGCCTGGGAGAGGTCAGGAAATCCACTTCCTGGGCTGCAGGGACTTCGGACTCCGGCGGGAGCGGCGTAGTTTGCGACCGTCGTTGTCGTTTTTGGTGCCTGCCAAGCAGGGGAGTCACTCCTTGACTCCAAGGGAGATTCTTCTGTCTTCCAAAGGTAGTGGAACGTCGAAGGGCCAGGATTCTTCTGTAGAGCGTCATCCAGGGGTTATCTGCTTTGCAATGGCAAGGTTCCCCCTCTTATACTAAAAAGAGGGGATGGACTAGCTCTATGACCCCACCTATGGGAGGGTCAAGGGAGGGGTGGCTACACCCACTTCCCTTTGTCCAGTTTCACGCCAGAGCAGGGGCAGGTAGCCCCTGAGCTGGTTTGAACTGGCATATGCACAGAGGAGCCTTCTGCTCCCCCAGTGCAGGACTTCAAAGCACTCTAAGAGTGCACCCACCCAGCCCCAATACACTAAACCCTGTCTGGGAGGTGGTTACACCTCCCTGTGACAGGATGCCTATTGTTGGGCTTCCTCCACTGCGAGTTTCGGTCATCAGCAGGAGGGCAGCCCAGTGTCTGTGACTGGTGGCATCCATTTTGTGATGCCAGGGCTCTTTAGGATTCTACCGCGTTTCCACAGCAGGTACATGTCTTATCCCTCTAGAAGGGTGGAATGCTACCCCCGCCGGCAAGATTGGCGGGGGGGTAGTATTCCAAGATGTTTGACACCAAACACGACATGTTTTGATGCAGCCATTCCAAAGTTAGCATTTACCGCGAGGATATAATGCACTTAATAGTATATGGTTTAACCGCATCCACAAACAGCACCAGAGAATAGACTCTGAGAGCTGCCGAGGGGCCCTGCTCAGGCAGAGGCACCCCCTCACATAGAAGCCAAGCACCCTGCCCTCAGGATTGATAGGGCCTGCCTTAGGGGTGACTGATAGGTTTATATGTGTGTGCAGGAGAGATATAGGAAACCTATATCTCAGTGAGGGGTGCTAGCACCACCTCACCCAGGCTGCAGTAGCAGGCCTGTGGTGTCAGATTTAGACTGCTTCCCAGGGGTGGCATAACACATGCTGCAGCCCCTGGTAGGCCTGTTGTTAGACCTGTCAGCCCTAGGGTGGTCTTACCCTGTTTTTTTCCCTTTCTGCGCCTCATTTTTGCCACCATATTTTTACTGGACCTAGGTCTCCGGGCGCCTTGCCACTGCTGGTCAGTGCTGAGGTGCAGGTGCTCTCTCACCAAAGATGGCTGCCACAGGCCCCTGCTACTGCAGAGGGCCTTCCACACATACACGCTAGTCGCCAGAGTCAGGCTGGGACAAGGGATACAGTAGCCATCCCGTCTCCGCCTCTGGGCCCCATAGCTAGGTAGGTGGAAGGTTCCAGAACCTTCCGGGCTGTGGGAGGAGTTACACTTTGCCGCCTTTGGGAGGGTCACCTGACCTAGGGGTATAAGAGGCTTGGAGGGAAAACCTGGAGTTAGTTAGGTTGAGGCACCGCTGAACCTGGGAGAACCTGCGCTGGAGTACAGACTTTAGGGCCTAGGGGGAGACCTACACTACTGCCGCTGACAGGGTCAAGGCCCTGCTGCCGTAAGATAGATGAGGAACGCCCACCACCCACTGATCTTGCCCAGTGTGAGGGGACCCAGGGAACCATCTCCAGCGTGCCAGGAGGAACATACAACCCCTCCAGGAATCACCAACTCACAACCCCCCCTGTTCATAAAGAGACTTTGCTGCATCCAAGAATTTCAGGACTAGAAAGTGAAACCCAGTAAGAGGGGATCAGGAGGCGAAGCGCTGCGTCCTAAGCGCTAGGCCTCCACCCCCTATCCACCTATACAGACAGCTGGACTGTCCCCCAAGAACCATCCTTACACAGCCTGTGAATAAGGCTGTCAGCGCGCCTGCGCTGCAACCCCCAAGTGTGGGGAGAACTTGACCCCCCCTTTTGGTCACTGACCTGGTGACCGGATCACCGCCGCGGCCGCCGCCGCTGGAAGAAGGGAACTGAGGCCGGGGGATCTCTCCCCTATTCATAGCTGTGGTGAGGGGCGCCGTCCGCGCCCTCACCGAAATCCCCCAAAAGTCACCGCCGGGCCCGAGACCCCTGCCGCTGCCAGCGCGGCCAAGAAGAACACCGCCGCAGCCCGAGGGCCGCGTGAATTCAACTGAGGCCTGCTGCGGCCTTTCGGCCCGTGGACGCTGTCGTCGAGGAGCCGGGGACGCTGACCGCGTCACAGGTCGCGCCCCGAAAAGGCCGCGACGGGATTGGCCTGCCAAAGCCAATCGCCGGAGAAGAGGGCGTTGCCAGGCAACCACCGAAGGCCGCGACGTGATTGGCCCAGCGGAGCCGAGCTCAACGACGTCAGAGGGGCTCCACTACCAACGGGAGCCCCCGGAAGCAGAGAAGGCCGCGACGCGATTGGCTCAGCCGGAGCCAATCGGGAGGACGTCCCCGGGGCTCCACTGCCAACGGGAGCCCCGTGAAGAATCGCCGCCGCGCCAGGATTGGGCGCCGCCGAGAGCAACGCCCCCAGCACGTCCGGAGGTGAGGAGGACTTGCGGGTGTCTGCGCGGGAGGCCGGAGCCGTCTAAAGGGACTGCCGGCTCCCGCTCCGAGTCCCCACTCACTCCCCTGACTCCACGGGGGCCGGAGGAGGGGCATACCGGCCCCCCAACAAAGGGAACCACCACGCGAGAGGCACAAGAGCCTCGAGAAATTGATCAGCACCGGCCGGAGGGCCGCGAGACTCGCGCCGGGCCCCGCCCCCACCACAGAGGGCCGGGCCAGAGAAGAAGCGCCGTAAGGCCCCACAGCCAGCCACAACACCGCAGGTGAGCCCAGGAGGCCCCTAGGGCTCTAGGTTAAGCCCCTGGGGCCGGGGGCCACCCTTGAAGAGGGATTACAGAGGGAGGGGGCCTATATTGACATAATATCAAAGGCCAAGCACCTACTATACAGTAGCCTCCCCGGGGAGATAAAGGAGTCCCCCCTTTTGGTAGCCCCCAGCTGCTGGACATGTTGAGGGGTTCCCTGTAGGATTCCCTCCTGCCTAGGGTACCATAGGCTGTACAGAGTACCGAGGCCTGATGCATAGTTGTTAACACCTGAAAAGTGTTGTGCATGTTATAGGCCCTCATTTGTAGTGCACCTGAATCATTAGGGGTGCTGTGTTTTTAAAAGGAACTGTTGAGTGTCTTTTTAAAAGAGTGTGGAATAGTTAAGAGCATGTAATGTATAATTTGCATAATTGAATGCCATCTTGGTCAAGATAAAGGAACCTGATTTTTACTTATACAAGCCTGGTGTGGTGTCCGGTTATTGCGTCGCATTTCTGAGTTAATGTGAGAGTGTGCTGCACAACTGCCTTACACATTGCCTTCGCGTGCCTTTCCCCGCTTTGCGCCATGCTACCATAACGGTCTCGGTAACCCCGTTTCCAACATTGGTGTTCAGCGGTGGGATAAGGACTGGTATTTGTGCAGCACCCTACAGTGACTCAGTGTGCGCCGCAATTGGACACCTAGGAAAATAATAAGTAGGAGGAATTCTATTGTAAATTGCCGGTTGTATTAGTCCTGTGTTAGACCTGCTGCCTTCCATTTAGGACCCCTTCCTTAAGTTGTCTGGGACCCCACCTAGGAGGATGGAGTTTGAGCTAGCCGACCTAGAGAGGTACACGGTGAGCCAGCTCAAGGAGTTCTGCCTAGAGAGGGGGGTGGCCGTCAAGCGAGGTGCCAAGAAGGAGGTACTTCAGAAGGCTTTGAGGGCATGGGTCATGGCCCACCCGGAGGGAAGAGGGGAGGAGGAGCAGAGGGAGACAGACGACCCAGGAGAACTGAGCCTACTGAACATTGACGTCAGCGAGAATGTGTTGCCAGGAAGACGTTCCAGGGCAGGCAGTAGTGCGTCAGGGGGAGTGTGTCAGCAGAGGAATTCGAGGACAGAAGGCAGCAAAGGCAATTGACATTAGAATTGGCTAAGATGGAAAGGGAGCGAGAACAGGCAAGGCTAGCCATGGAGGAAAGAAGGCTTGTACATGAGCTTAGCCTGAAAGAACTGGAGCTCCGAGCCTTGCAAATGGAAATGGAAGGCAAAGGAAATGGTGGCAGCGTACCTACTGGGGTTCCACAGGAGCCCAAATTTTACCTACCCAGGGAGGTGATGGCCAGCTTTAGTGTGGGTGATGACATAGACAAGTGGTTGACGGCGTACGAGGTAGCTTTGGTGGCCCATAGAGTTCCTGAGAGCTACTGGGGAGGAGGACTTTATAGATACATACCTCCACTAGTCAGGGACACACTGCTAACCTTAGAAAAGGGGGATCGAACCAACTACCCTATCATGAGGGAGGCCCTGCTCAGGAAGTTTGGCCTCACCCCTGAGAAGTACCGCCAAAAGTTTCGCAACAGCCACAAGCTCACCACACAAAACTGGGTAGATTTTTATGATTATGCCCGGAAGGCATTAGAGGGTTGGGTGCGTGGCAGCGAGGTTGACAATTACACTGGGCTGTACGACCTATTTTTGAGAGAGCACCTCCTCGAGAAATGTTTTCCGGAGCTGCGCCAGTACTTGGTGGACCGCAAGCTGACCAACCCAAGGGAGCTTGCAGAGGAGGCAGACACGTGGGTCAGCACTCGGGTGTCCCACAAGGGAGCCGGGGCGGATCCCCCGAAAGGTGGACAGGTGTTCCCCCAGAAGAAAGAGGGGGAGATAAAAAGAGGGAGTTCTTTAAAGGTCCCCAAAATAGACCGCCTGGGAGAGGGGTAGGTTTCCCATCCCAATCTGGATACCAGAAACCCACTTACCCTGACAGGAGTCAGCAGCCCAGAACTGTCCGGTGCTACGAGTGCGGGGAGGTTGGACACTACAAGGGGGATGCCCAGTGTCGCAAGAGAACCCCAGCCCCCACAGGAGGTAAGACCCCCGGGGTGGCCAGTGTAGCGCTTGGGGAGGAGTTGTCCCTAGGTAGGGGAGGTGAGTGGACAGGCTTGACCTTAGTTTCCCTGGGGGATAGAGAGATCATCCCAAGGGTGCAGGTACCCGAGAACACTGCCAAGTATCGGCAGAGGGTCCTGGTGAACGGGGAGGAGGTGGAGGCTCTGAGGGACACAGGTGCCAGTATGACAATGGTGAAACGTCAGCTGGTGTCCCCAGAGCAGGTGATTCCTGAGGAGTTCCACCCGGTTGTGATGGCTGATAATAGCCTGGGTCATTACCCCGTGGCCCAAGTTCCCTTTGAGTGGGGAGGAGTGTCAGGTCTGATGAAGGTTGCGGTGAGCCCTGCCATGCCAGTTGACTGTCTGCTGGGCAACGATTTAGAACATACTGCCTGGAGAGAGGTAGAGTTCAATGCCCATGCTGAGATGTTGGGGTTACCAGGGTGGACTTGCGTTATCACGCGGTCCATGGCTGCCCGACAAGGAACTCAGCCCGGGGTGGAGCCTGAAAGAAGGGCCCAGCCCACTGCTGGACGAGGAGAAGTCCGGGAGGAGACACCCGGTGAGATGGATGGGGAGCCCGCGGAGGTGACCCCGGAGTCCGCTGAGGTGGTTGGTTTTCCCGTGGGGGACCTGCCGACCCCTGCAGAGTGGCAGGTGGAAGGAGGGCCTACCCGGGAAGAATTTTGCCGGGCACAGAGGGAGTGCCCTACGCTTGTTGGCATACGGCAACAGGCCGACGCCCAAGCAGCTGGAACAGAGACTGGTAATTACCATGTCTACTGGGAGGATGGTCTCCTCTACAGTGAGCCTAAGGCTCCGGTGCATGGGTCCTCAAGGGCCGTGGTGGTCCCCCAATGCCACCGAGCCTTTCTGCTAGAGTTGGCGCATGAGATACCACTAGCAGGACACCTGGGCCAGGACAAGACGTTTGCGCGCTTGGTCCCACATTTTTACTGGCCCAGGATGCGCGTCACTGCTGACACTTATTGCAAGACCTGCACCACTTGCCAAGCAAGCGGCAAGACAGGGACTAAGGTGAAGGTCCCTCTAGAACCTCTCCCAGTGGTCGATACCCCCTTTGAGCGAGT
Organism: Calotriton arnoldi; assembly: GCA_963921515.1. NCBI lineage: Eukaryota > Metazoa > Chordata > Amphibia > Caudata > Salamandridae > Calotriton > Calotriton arnoldi. Next base: position 60,782 of record CAWUFW010004236.1, read on the forward strand.
GGGGATTGACATTGTCGGGCCGTTGGATCCGCCGACTTCAGCTGGGCATAGGTTCATTTTGGTGCTAGTAGACCACGCCACCCGGTACCCAGAGGCAATCCCTCTGAGGACCATCACAGCACCGGTGGTGGCGCGGGCCCTCATGGGGATTTTTACCCGAGTGGGATTCCCCAAGGTCGTGGTGTCAGATAGGGGCACGAATTTCATGTCGGCCTACATGCAGGCCATGTGGAAGGAGTGTGGAGTGACCTACCGGTTCTCCACTCCTTACCACCCCCAGACGAACGGGCTCGTGGAGCGCTTCAACAAAACCTTGAAGGGGATGATCAGGAGCCTACCCGAGGACTTGAGAAGAAAGTGGGACGTCCTCTTACCCTGTCTGCTCTTCTCCTACTGAGAGGTGCCGCAGAAGGGGGTCGGTTTCAGCCCCTTTGAGCTGCTCTATGGCCACCCCGTTCGGGGGCCCCTCAGTCTTGTCAAAGAGGGGTGGGAGAAGTCTTCCTCGAAGCTTCCCCGTGATGTGGTCAGCTATATGCTGGCGTTCCGCAGCCAAGTGGCCAAGCTGTGGAAGGAGGCCTCGGACAACTTAGAGGCAAGTCAGGCCGTCATGAAGCAATGGTATGACCGGAACGCGCGGACGGTGGAGTTAGACGCTGGACAGAAGGTGTGGGTCATGGAGCCAGGAGAGCTTAGCGCCCTCCAGGACCGATGGACTGGGCCGTTTGAGATCTTAGAACGAAAAGGCCAGACCACGTATGTCGTCGACATGAAGACCCCCGTCAACCCCACAGGGTGCTCCACGTCAACCGCCTGAAGCCACACCAGGAGCGTTCCGAGCTCACTCTCTTGATGATAACGGATGGAAGTGAGGAGGAGGAGAGTGAGCCTCTGCCAGACCTTCTGGCGGTCCACGAGAAGGATGGTTCGGTAGAGGGAGTAGTCCTCGCCCCATCCTTGACCCCAGAGCAACAGAGGGACTGCCGCCAGGTCTTGGGGCAGTACGCCTCGTTGTTTTCCCTCACGCCTGGAATCACGCACCTGTGTACCCATGATGTGGACACAGGGGACAGTCCGCCAGTGAAGAACAAGTCTTACCGGCTGTCCGATAAGGTCAAGGCTAGTATCCAGAGTGAGGTGGTAAAGATGCTAGAACTGGGGGTGATTGAGCCTTCCAGTAGCCCTTGGGCTAGTCCGGTAGTGTTGGTGCCGAAAGCGGCCCCCCGGGCACCACACCAGAACTTCGGTTCTGTGTGGATTATCGTGGACTCAACTCGGTCACCAAGACCGACGCTCACCCGATCCCTCGGGCGGATGAGCTCATTGACCGGCTGGGAGCAGCCCGGTATTTGAGTACCATTGATTTAACATCAGGATATTGGCAGATCGCCATGGCGGAAGGAGCAAGGGAGAAGACTGCGTTCTCCACCCCCGAGGGCCACTTTCAATTCCAGGTGATGCCCTTCGGGTTGAAAAATGCTCCCGCCACTTTCCAGCGGTTGGTGAACCAGGTGCTGTCTGGCCTAGAGGCCTTCTCTGCTGCCTACCTGGATGACATAGCTGTCTTCAGTAGCAGCTGGGAGGACCATCTGCAGCATCTCCAGGAGGTGCTGCAGGCTTTGCAAAGGGCTGGTCTAACCATCAAGGCCAGCAAGTGCCAGATTGGACAGGGATCTGTCGTGTACCTGGGACATCTGGTGGGCGGAGGTAAGGTGCAACCCCTCCAAGCCAAGATTGAGACCATCATGGCCTGGGAGCCCCCAAGACCCAAACAGAGGTCCGAGCTTTTCTCGGCCTCACGGGATACTACCGCCGGTTCGTCAAGGGATATGGAACCATCGTGGGCCCATTGACGGAATTGACTTCCAAGAAACAGCCACGCAGAGTAATCTGGACGGCTGCCTGCCAAGATGCCTTTGAGACTCTTAAACGTGCCATGTGCACCGCACCGGTGCTCCGGACCCCCGACTTCGGCCGGGAATTTATCGTGCAGACAGACGCTTCTGAGCATGGCATAGGAGCTGTGCTCTCGCAGCTGAATGACGATGGCCAAGACCAGCCAGTGGCCTTTATCTCCCGACGACTACTCCCCCGGGAACAGCGGTGGAGTACCATCGAGCGGGAAGCCTTTGCTGTGGTTTGGGCGGTGAAGAAGTTGAGGCCATACCTTTTTGGTTGTCACTTCTTGGTCCAGACCGACCACAGACCCCTTCGCTGGCTCATGCAGATGAGAGGCGAAAACCCCAAATTGTTGAGGTGGTCCATTTCCCTCCAGGGGATGGACTTTCGGGTGGAACATCGACCCGGTGTAGACCACGCCAACGCTGACGGTCTCTCCCGGTTTTTCCGCCTTAGTGAAGAGAACTCCCTAGAGGTTGGGAAGCTCTCCCCTCTTTCGGCTGGGGGGACGTGTGTTAGACCTGTCAGCCCTAGGGTGGTCTTACCCTGTTTTTTTCCCTTTCTGCGCCTCATTTTTGCCACCATATTTTTACTGGACCTAGGTCTCCGGGCGCCTTGCCACTGCTGGTCAGTGCTGAGGTGCAGGTGCTCTCTCACCAAAGATGGCTGCCACAGGCCCCTGCTACTGCAGAGGGCCTTCCACACATACACGCTAGTCGCCAGAGTCAGGCTGGGACAAGGGATACAGTAGCCATCCCGTCTCCGCCTCTGGGCCCCATAGCTAGGTAGGTGGAAGGTTCCAGAACCTTCCGGGCTGTGGGAGGAGTTACACTTTGCCGCCTTTGGGAGGGTCACCTGACCTAGGGGTATAAGAGGCTTGGAGGGAAAACCTGGAGTTAGTTAGGTTGAGGCACCGCTGAACCTGGGAGAACCTGCGCTGGAGTACAGACTTTAGGGCCTAGGGGGAGACCTACACTACTGCCGCTGACAGGGTCAAGGCCCTGCTGCCGTAAGATAGATGAGGAACGCCCACCACCCACTGATCTTGCCCAGTGTGAGGGGACCCAGGGAACCATCTCCAGCGTGCCAGGAGGCACATACAACCCTCCAAGAATCACCAACTCACAACCCCCCCTGTTCATAAAGAGACTTTGCTGCATCCAAGAATTTCAGGACTAGAAAGTGAAACCCAGTAAGAGGGGATCAGGAGGCGAAGCGCTGCGTCCTAAGCGCTAGGCCTCCACCCCCTATCCACCTATACAGACAGCTGGACTGTCCCCCAAGAACCATCCTTACACAGCCTGTGAATAAGGCTGTCAGCGCGCCTGCGCTGCAACCCCCAAGTGTGGGGAGAACTTGACCCTCCCCTTTTGGTCACTGACCTGGTGACCGGATCACCGCCGCGGCCGCCGCCGCTGGAAGAAGGGAACTGAGGCCGGGGGATCTCTCCCCTATTCATAGCTGTGGTGAGGGGCGCCGTCCGCGCCCTCACCGAAATCCCCCAAAAGTCACCGCCGGGCCCGAGACCCCTGCCGCTGCCAGCGCGGCCAAGAAGAACACCGCCGCAGCCCGAGGGCCGCGTGAATTCAACTGAGGCCTGCTGCGGCCTTTCGGCCCGTGGACGCTGTCGTCGAGGAGCCGGGGACGCTGACCGCGTCACAGGTCGCGCCCCGAAAAGGCCGCGACGGGATTGGCCTGCCAAAGCCAATCGCCGGAGAAGAGGGCGTTGCCAGGCAACCACCGAAGGCCGCGACGTGATTGGCCCAGCGGAGCCGAGCTCAACGACGTCAGAGGGGCTCCACTACCAACGGGAGCCCCGGAAGCAGAGAAGGCCGCGACGCGATTGGCTCAGCCGGAGCCAATCGGGAGGACGTCCCCGGGGCTCCACTGCCAACGGGAGCCCCGTGAAGAATCGCCGCCGCGCCAGGATTGGGCGCCGCCGAGAGCAACGCCCCCAGCACGTCCGGAGGTGAGGAGGACTTGCGGGTGTCTGCGCGGGAGGCCGGAGCCGTCTAAAGGGACTGCCGGCTCCCGCTCCGAGTCCCCACTCACTCCCCTGACTCCACGGGGGCCGGAGGAGGGGCATACCGGCCCCCCAACAAAGGGAACCACCACGCGAGAGGCACAAGAGCCTCGAGAAATTGATCAGCACCGGCCGGAGGGCCGCGAGACTCGCGCCGGGCCCCGCCCCCACCACAGAGGGCCGGGCCAGAGAAGAAGCGCCGTAAGGCCCCACAGCCAGCCACAACACCGCAGGTGAGCCCAGGAGGCCCCTAGGGCTCTAGGTTAAGCCCCTGGGGGCCGGGGGCCACCCTTGAAGAGGGATTACAGAGGGAGGGGGCCTATATTGACATAATATCAAAGGCCAAGCACCTACTATACAGTAGCCTCCCCGGGGAGATAAAGGAGTCCCCCCTTTTTGGTAGCCCCCAGCTGCTGGACATGTTGAGGGGTTCCCTGTAGGATTCCCTCCTGCCTAGGGTACCATAGGCTGTACAGAGTACCGAGGCCTGATGCATAGTTGTTAACACCTGAAAAGTGTTGTGCATGTTATAGGCCCTCATTTGTAGTGCACCTGAATCATTAGGGGTGCTGTGTTTTTAAAAGGAACTGTTGAGTGTCTTTTTAAAAGAGTGTGGAATAGTTAAGAGCATGTAATGTATAATTTGCATAATTGAATGCCATCTTGGTCAAGATAAAGGAACCTGATTTTTACTTATACAAGCCTGGTGTGGTGTCCGGTTATTGCGTCGCATTTCTGAGTTAATGTGAGAGTGTGCTGCACAACTGCCTTACACATTGCCTTCGCGTGCCTTCCCCGCTTTGCGCCATGCTACCATAACGGTCTCGGTAACCCCGTTTCCAACACCTGTGAAGTACCTATGCCCTTGGCACCTAAGGTACCATATACTAGGGACTCATAAGGCACCACAGTATCCAATCTCTAGTGCACCTAGAGTGCACTTCATGTCGTTTAGAGAGAGCAGATAGACTGGGGCCCTGAATAGCAGGGTCCCAGTCCAACTAAGTCATAAACCAGCAAAACACCAGGAAAAAAGTGGGGGCAACCATATAGTCAGATTCCACCTTCCTACAATTGCTATACAAGTGTGTTGGATCTGTGCTGATGATTCCGTTGGCACTTCCATGACCAGGCTGATGTGACAGGAGCCCTCATTTGGTGCTAATTGTTGATTGTGTGACCAAGTGCTAGGCTGACATGATGGGGCCCTACTAAGGCAACATATGGCACAGCTTTCCTCACACAGGAGTGGAGTCCCCTCATGGCTGTGTGTACACCTGTGACATTGCCTGCGCCCAAGGTGTGTGTTGTATGTGCATGTCTGTGTGTTCACTTCCGTTTAGCTGTGCATGCTGTGATCCCTAGTGTTGTACCTGTTTGTGATGCTTGCTGAGTTGACCTATGTTCCCCCAAAGTCTTCTCCCTGGGTTCTCTGTGATGTGGGTGCATGGCACATTACTGGTCATCAGGGTGTCACCCATAGGTGTGTTTGCTGTCAGGGCTGAGTTTGTTTGCAGACGCAGATGGGTCACAGTCAGGTTTCCCCTTGGCACTTGTTGTTTGCCCCTGTCATGTGATTTCCAGTTTGTGTTATCTTTCAGTGATTGTGACACGTTGTGTGTGTGACTGCTGGCACTCCTCAGGGTCCGGGCTGCAATGTTGGTTGTTGTCTATGTGTGTTCTTTGTGGGTGACCTTGGCTTCTTCATTGGTGTGTGACTGTGGCTGGGATCCCATTGGTTGGTGTGGTATTGCCGTCATGTCCATGTACAGCGTAGTGTGCAGTGTGTCAGACATTCAGGAGTCCTGTTGAGTGGCCATGTGTGATGTGTTTCTGCACCTTGGTTCCCACCCACCACCCTGGAATAGTCATGGGTGCATGTGCAATGTCACCAGTGCATGTGTACTTAACTGCTGCACATTGTTGGAGGTCGAGGGGTGTGGTGTTGAGTGTGTGCAGATGAGAGTTGTTGCCCGGCTAGGCCCCTGCCTCCATGTTGGCCTTGGCTTACTGGCCATGCTGATTGATTTGTGCTTGTGTAGGTGTGATGGTAGTTTGTTGCTCAGGACACATGACTGTGGTTCACAGTGTGAACCACATTTAGCTTTGTCATCACAGTGGGATTGTAATGCAGCCCAGGGTCACCACATTGTGGGGGCCCTGGGGGTGGTGCTGTGGTGTGTCTGTGTCTTGCTGTGTCAGTTGCTGTTCCTACGTGCCTGTGTGACATGTGTGATTTGTGCTCCCTCTCATCTGACAATGCCTGCTTGCCCACATAGGGGATTTGGATCCATGAGTTACCTTTGTGTGGCACTGTATGCACATCTGTATGATTGGTATTCAGGTCTCCTCATGTGTTGTGTGGTTGCCTGGGGACACTGGCACCCCCCTCACCTGTTGTGTATGATGTGCAGTGTGGGTCTGCCTGTTTGTGTTTGTGCATCTGCACCACTGCATTGGCATATCTTGGGTGTGCCATTGGCTGTATGTAGTTTGGTGGCTTTCCCCTGCTGTCCCTGGGACTCCTAGGTCATCGGTCAGCACAATGATCATGGTTTGTGTGTCCCATTGCTGCCATGGTATGGTATCTGTTCACCTCACATCTGCAGTCTCCACAGGGTATCTGCATTTGTGTGCCCATTGGTGCAAATATGTGGGTCTGCATTCTGATGGTCACTTCTGTCATTGTGTCATTGATGAATGTTGACAGTGTCAGCCCCCATGGGTGTTGTTTGTCTGCACATGGCCAAAGGTATGTCTTATTTGCACTGCAGTATTTGGCTCACCCAATTTATGTTGCAATGGGACACATACACTACTTTGCCACTGATGTGTTTTTTGTTCTGTGACCAGGAATCATCCATGCAGTTTGGCAGTTGCAGCTCTTTCTTTGTCAACACTTACCTTTTGGTCACTGTGATGATGAGGGTTTAGACCCCATTGCCACAATGTTCAAAATGTGCTTCAGCTATGGACCCCACACTTACATTTTGCTCACTGTGATGATGGGGGTTTAGACCCCATTGCCACAATGTTCAAAATGTGCTTCAGCTATGGACCCCACACTTACATTTTGCTCACTGTGATGATGGGGGTTTGGACCCCATTGCCACACTGTTCAAAATGTGCTTCAGCTATGGACCCCACACTTACCTTTTGGTCACTGTGATGATGGGGGTTTGGACCCCATTGCCACAATGGTCATGGCCTGCTTGCATTGTGGGTGCCACACACATATATGTGTGGCACATGTGCTAGGGGGTCACATTGTATGTTCAAAGTCATGTTCGGTGTTGTAGGCATTTGACACAGTCTACACATGCTTGTCATGGTGTTGGGGGGATGTCTTTTTCTTGCATTCCCTAGGTTGTGGTGTGCTGGTTGTGTCATGCATTGTCCATCCTATGAGTGGGGGTGGTAGTAGTGGTAGGCATCCAGCCCCCCCTGGCTCAGGGTGGTAGTAGTGGTAGGCATCCAGCCCCCCCTGGCTCAGGGTGGTAGTAGTGGTAGGCATCCAGCCCCCCCTGGCTAAGGGTGGTGGTAGTGGTAGGCATCCAGCCCCCCTGGCTAAGGGTGGTAGTAGTGGTAGGCATCCAGCCCCTCTGGCTCAGGGTGGTAGTAGTGGTAGGCATCCAGCCCCCCTGGCTCAGGGTGGTAGTAGTGGTAGGCATCCAGCCCCCTGGCTAAGGGTGGTAGTAGTGGTGGGCATCCAGCCCCCTGGCTAAGGGTGGTAGTAGTGGTAGGCATCCAGCCCCCTGGCTCAGGGTGGTAGTAGTGGTAGGCATCCAGCCCCCCTGGCTCAGGGTGGTAGTTGTGGTAGGCATCCAGCCCCCTGGCTCAGGGTGGTAGTAGTGGTAGGCATCCAGCCCCCCTGGCTAAGGGTGGTGGTGGGCATCCAGCCCCCCTGGCTAAGGGTGGTAGTAGTGGTAGGCATCCAGCCCCCTGGCTCAGGGTGGTAGTAGTGGTAGGCATCCAGCCCCCCTGGCTCAGGGTGGTAGTAGTGGTAGGCATCCAGCCCCCTGGCTCAGGGTGGTAGTAGTGGTAGGCATCCAGCCCCCTGGCTCAGGGTGGTAGTAGTGGTAGGCATCCAGCCCCCCCTGACTAAGGGTGGTGGTGGGCATCAAGCCCCCCCTGGCTAAGGGTGGTAGTAGTGGTAGGCATCCAGCCCCCCCTGGCTCAGGGTGGTAGTAGTGGTAGGCAACCAGCCCCCCTGGCTAAGGGTGGTAGTAGTGGTAGGCATCCAGCCCCCTGGCTCAGGGTGGTAGTAGTGGTAGGCATCCAGCCCCCCTGGCTAAGGGTGGTAGTAGTGGTAAGCATCCAGCCCCCCTGGCTCAGGGTGGTAGTAGTGGTAGACATCCAGCCCCCTGGCTAAGGGTGGTAGTAGTGGTAGGCATCCAGCCCCCCCTGGCTCAGGGTGGTAGTAGTGGTGGGCATCAAGCCCCCCCTGGCTAAGGGTGGTAGTAGTGGTAGGCATCCAGCCCCCCTGGCTCAGGGTGGTAGTAGTGGTAGGCATCCAGCCCCCCTGGCTAAGGGTGGTAGTAGTGGTAGGCATCCAGCCCCCTGGCTAAGGTTGGTAGTAGTGGTAGGCATCCAGCCCCCCCTGGCTCAGGGTGGTAGTAGTGGTGGGCATCCAGCCCCCCCTGGCTAAGGGTGGTAGTAGTGGTAGGCATTCAGCCCCCCCTGGCTCAGGGTGGTAGAGGTGGTAGGCATCCAGCCCCCCTGGGTGAGGGTGGTAGTGGTGGTAGGCATCCAGCCCCCTGGGTGAGGGTGGTAGTAGTGGTAGGCATCCTGCCCCCCTGGGTAGGGGTGGTGGTGCGCATTCAGGCCCCTGTGTGCATATGTGGCATTGGTGATGGGCATCCCGCCCCTATGGTGCTGCTGTTGCTGGTGTAAGTATATTCTGCATCCCTCTGTGTGTGTGTGATGTGTCGTGTACGTGTTGTATGTGTTTTGTGGTTGGTGTCTGACTTACCTTCTGCGCCGTACGAGTCCGTGCCTGTTCCGGTAGTAAATGTAGAATATTGGTATGATCGGGACGAAGGGATTCATGGTTGGTTCGTGTCGTTCGTCCTTCTCGTTGCTTCGCGTCGTCCTCGTCGCTTTGCGTCGTCCTCATCGCTGGCGTGTTCGTCTCGTAGCCGTGGATTGTGTTGTGGCGCGAATCGGAGCATATGTGCGCCTCTCCCGGATGCTTTGACGTGCCGTGCGTAGCGACGGGTTCGGCGCGTACGGGAAGCGCATCGTACTTGTTCGGCCGGACGGAGCTGCATTTTCCCTTCCGTGCGACTTGATTCAGCGTTTCCGGATTCGCCTCGGTCGGAGAACAGGACCTGGATTGGGTGAGTACGGCTCGGCCAGATTCTGTGCTGTTGTGCGCATCGTACTTACTCGTTCGGTGTGCTGTACGGATCGGTCGGGAAACAGGCTTTCGCATGGCTTTTTTCCCGACCGAATGGTATTGGGTGCGCCTCCGACCGAGATCGGAATCGGCCCCTGACTGTGCAAAATGAATTGCACTATTTTTTGCACACCAAATGGTGTTGCAATACAGACCCCGGATGAAGATCATGTTTATAAGTTCATGATAGCCAAGCAAGGTACGGAAGTAGATGAGATGTTCTCCTTGATAACCAAAGACGAATTACCAGAAGAATTAAGAACTACAGTGAGCTCTAAGGTATGGGATTTTACTGGGAAAGAAGTAGGACTTATGGCAAAAATAGACCCAGTAAAGATCACTGTAAAAGAAGGCGCAATTTTCCCAAATACCAGACAGTACAAAATGAGTGCAGAAGTAAAAGCAGGAGTTATTGAGGAAATTGGCAGAATGGTGAAGCAAGGCATATTAAAAGAAGTTATGAGTAGTCCTTGTAATTCACCAATCATGGGTTTGAAAAAGCCTAGTGGAAAATATAGGATTGTTCAGGATTTGCGGAAAATTTATAAAATTGTGGTACCTTGTTGTCCTATAGTACCAAATCCTGCAGTGATCCTATACCAGATACCACGGAGTGCAGAATAGTTTACCGTGATTGATCTGTGCCAAGCATTTTTCTCAATACCATTGCATCCAGATAGCCAATATCTGTTTTCGTTTAAATTCGAAAACCATGTCTATGTGTGGAATCGTGTTCCTCAAGGGTACACAGAAAGTCCCTCCATTTTTAATCAAATACTGAAAGGGTGTCTAGAAAAATTAGTACTGCCCAGGAGCTCAGTCCTGGTGCAGTACATTGACGACTTATTGGTAGCATCCAAAACTCATGATGATTGTGTTGCAGATTCAATTGCATTACTCAACCATTTGGCTGAAGAAGGACACAAAGTGTCACCTGAGAAGCTGCAGTTTTGTACAACGGCAGTTAAATATTTGGGACACCAAATTGAAAGGGGAACAAGAAGAATAACATCTGATAGAATAAAAATAATCAAGAAAATGAAAATGCCAGTAACACAAAGAGAAGTGAGAATGTTTCTTGGAATAGTAGGATACTGTCGACAATGGATTATAGGGTTTTCCCTACTAGCAAAGCCTTTAATTCAGTTAACCAAAAAGACAGCAAAGGATCCAGTTGAATGGGATGATGAAAGTGCCGGTGCATTTGTAAAATTAAGAAATGCTTTGTGTGAGGCACCTGCCTTGGGCATGCCTGACTATACAAGAGAATTCACACTGTTTTGCTATGAAAGAGAAAATTGTGCACTTTCAGTGTTAACTCAAAGACATGGACTAGACAGGCGTCCTATAGCATATTTTTCTGCTACATTGGACCCAGTGGCTGCAGCATTGCCAGGCTGTTTAAAAGCAGTTGCTGCTACCTGTATGAGCATTGAGCAAAGTGAGTCAATAGTAATGGGATATCATGTTAAAGTGTTTGTCCCACATGCAGTTGTGATCCTGTTGACAAGAACTAGAACTCAACATCTCACACCTAGTCGGATGACAAGGTATGAACGAATAATTCTAGGAGCTGAAAATGTGACCATAGCTAGGTGCACAGTTGTAAATCCTGCTACATTATTGCCAGATCAATATTGTGAAGAAGTTAAGGACGATCCAGAACATGACTGTTTACAGGTCACAGAATTGTGTACAAAACCGCGTCCCGACATACAGGAAATGCCCCTAAAAGACCCAGACAGAGAGCTGTTTATGGACGGCTCATGCCTAAGACATGAGGATGGCAAATTGAGTGCAGCCTATGCTGTATGTGAACTTTCTGGAATAGTCGAAGCATCCTATTTACCAGGAGTCAAATCTGCACAAGTAGCTGAATTAATTGCTTTGATCAAAGCCTCCAAAATTGGGAAAAATTTAAAAGTAACCATATTTACGGACAGTCAATATGGGTACGGGGTTGTGCATGACTTTGGCCAACTGTGGATGCAGAGGGATTTCGTGATTTCTTCAGGATCCCCAATCAAAAATGGGCAGTTTGTAAAGGAACTATTGGAGGCAATACAATCACCAAAAGAATTGGCACTGGTGAAATGTGCCGCACACCAGTCAGGAGATGATTGGGTGGTAGCCGGTAACAGATATGCAGACCTAGTTGCTCAACATTGTGCCAGAAACAGATTGGCAGTAAACAGAAAAGTTGAAAGGATGGGAATCAGCTGCCAACTTATGCTATGTTCAACACCTGAAACATGGAATGATGTGAAAAGATTGCAAGATGATGCTGAGGAGAGTGAAAGAGATGTTTGGATAAAAATAGGGTGTACCCGAAGAACAGATGATGATGGTTGGGTATATTCAGATGGCAGACCAGTCATGCCCGACTGTTTGATTTCACAAATGGCCAGAATGTATCATGGAGACACACATGTAGGGAGAAATGCCATGATTAGACTTTTCAGACAAAGTTTGTACAATCCAAAGTTTAGGGCTGCATCAGAGAGTCTTTGCCAGAGGTGTTTAACTTGCCAAATGAATAATTCAGGAAGGAGAACAGTAATTGGTTTGGGAAAAATTGGAAAGGCTGAGGGTCATTTGTGAGATTGCAGTTAGATTTCATACAGTTACCACCATGTAAAGGACTGAAATATGTACTTGTCATAGTGTGTCTGTTTTCAAGGTGGGTGGAGGCTTATCCAACCAGAAGGAATGACAGCATTACAGTCGCAAAACTGTTGTTACGAGAACTCATTCCTAGGTTCGGTTTCCCAGTAACTTTGGAATCAGATAGAGGAAGTCACTTCAATAACGATGTAATTCGAATAATCTGTGAAGCATTTAAAATTGAACAAAAATTGCACTGTGCATACCGCCCAGAGGCTTTTGGAGTGGTTGAACAAATGAATGGCACAATAAAATCAAGATTGTCAAAAATGTGTGCATCTACATCGTTAGATGGGCCAGATGCATTGCCCCTTGTCTTAATGGGACTCAGATGCATTCCTGTTAGAAATACAGGATTGAGTCCACATGAAATCATCATGGGCAGAGCAATGAGACATGCACATGTACCTGGAAATAAACTGCTGAACATAACTGATGATATAGTTCTAGAGTACTGCAAAGCATTGGCTGACCTCATGCGTTCTGTCTCTCACCAGGTTGGAGAAGACGCAGTTTCCAGGCAGCCTGAACAAGAGCATGATCTGAACCCCGGAGACTGGGTGGTAGTGAAGCATCACACCAGAGAAACGTGTTTATCACCCAGGTGGGGGGAACCTTGTCAGGTTATATTAGTTACAATCACAGCAGTGAAATGTGCAGGATTGCCTAATTGGATTCATGTAAGCCACACCAAAAGGGTGCCAGCTCCTGAAGGAAAAGATCCTCAGTCAGCATCAATAGCTGAGGAAGCTGAAGGTTGGCCAGCTGAAGAATCCCAGGTGAGAGATTCTGGAGAAGCTGAAGAAGAACAACCGAGCACTAGTCAGGACTGGATACCAGTGGTTGACATACCAGAAGTTTACAACAAAACAAGAAGTTGAGCTAGATTAGAGGAAATTAGTGAGGATCATATAGGTGAAGAAGAAGCAGCTCAGGATAGGGAGAACAAAACAATTAGAGAACCTGAGCAGGCCCAGATAGGGAGAGGAAATTGGGCTCAAGTTGACAACGAAACAACAATATTTGAGCAGGGACAGACAGGTTTAGAAGAACGCGGTCAGGCTGCAGAAGTACAAAGTGCAATAAGCCCTGATCAGAACCAGTTAAAACAAGAAAAATACGTTCAGGGTGAAGAAAACCAAGAAAACAACGAGCAAGAAAGCCTCAAGCACGAAGACGTAAATCCTGAACAGGGTCAGTTAGTAGAAACTCATACACAGGCAACTGAAGAAATAACAACAAGACCTGAACAAGAGCAGATAGAAGAGAAAACTGAAATCGAGGAAAATCAATTTGTGCCACATCTTGAAAATAAAAGAGTTTTTGGAAAAGACTCAGAAGGTGAAGATACAGTGCAAACAAAGAAAGTCAGAAAAGGTGATCATTGGCCTAGTGTCATTAAAAGAATAAAATACCATATAGAAACCCGAAGTGAAGATCCAGAACAAGTAAATGAAGTAACAAGTTTAACTGGACAAACAAGTGGAACTGAAAAACGAAAAAGTAAAAGATTGAAACTTGTGAACAATAAGTTTAAAGGTCCTGACTGGACTTATATAATCCTTGAAGACTACGAAAGTTCAGAGTCAAGTGAAAGTGGTGACGAAGGAACAAGTGTAGAACTGACTTATGAAAAAGAAGTGAAACCACCTTGATAACGTTAAAGTCTTGAAAGAAAATGAAAGGAAGAGAAATCTTCTTTGTCAAAATGCCTGACGACAGAGTTTCTGTAAGACCGAAACGGAAATGTTGTAAAAGATGCTGTGCTATATGCATATGTAGTCTGGTAGTGGTGCTTATAGTGTGGTTAGTTGTGATTGTAGCAATACCTTACCTTATGATAATGGATAAAAAGATTAACAATGAAACAAAAGGAAGGATAGATCATTTGAAAGGTGATAGAGTAAAATTAGAAGCAGAAGATGAACCAGAGTTTCATCACGTGGTAACAGATAACGATACTAGTTTAAATGTTTTCACTAAATTATTGTTTCAGTATGTAGATACAATGGAAGTTAGTGATTGTTATGTCTGTATGAAGTTAGCCGAATCAGTAGCAGAAGGGTTAACACATCATCATTTGCCTCTAACTTATGGCATATCATGTAGTGTACTAACTAGTTTATTTTATAGAACAGGGAAACTTCAGTATTATTATTCAAATATAGATGTGAGATTTTCAGAGGTTCCGATTCGAAAGAATATGAACCCAGTGCTTAGTAGTCAAGATGCACAATTTATGGGCAAATTATTCTTATCAATGAAGTCGATAGACATAACACATAGAAGCAATCTAACATGTTCATTACATGAAGAAGAAAAGATATTTTTGAACTTAGTTGAGAATAGAAGACAGAGGGGCATATTAGCAAGAACGGCGTTAAAATTATCGCCGCTTTAGCGGCAGGAAACTGCTGCTAAAGCGGCAATAATGGGCTTGATAATATGCCCTTGAGAATACCAATAGAAGCCCATGTTCTGCTGTGATCCTGGGCTTCTATTGGAATTCTCAACGGCATATTATCAAGCCCATTATCGCCGCTTTAGCGGCAGTTTCCTGCCGCTAAAGCGGCGATAATTTTAACGCCGTTCTTGCTAATATGCCCCCGAATTTCCAAAAGAAAGCGTCTGAGCATAAAGCTCATCTTCCACCTTGGGCTGAGAAAGAGGGTATTTACACACTTGGCAAAGCTCAAGCTGCTATGGCTCTGGATTTTGTAAAGACAGGGAAAATTTGTCTACATAGGTTAAAGACTAATTATAACAATATTTTCATCGGTACCAGTGAATGTGAACATAATTTCTTAATTCTTGGAGGTTGGGGACTAAAAGGAAGAACAGATTCAGTTTTTCCTGGAATTTATTATGTGTGTGGGAATAAGGCTTACTTTAGGCTTCCTGCACGGTGGTATGGAAGTTGTTATTTTGGAATAGTTTTTCCAAAAGTATACCATGTAAAAAAAACACTGGGAGCAATGAAAATAATAGTGAATTAATCCGTAGTAAAAGAGCTAGTTTTTCAGAAATTGTAGGTGACATATTTGGTGCATTGATACCTTCAGTGGGAATAATTCTGAACTCAAGGAAAATATGTAAATTGTCTACAGTGGTCGATCGTTTATCAACTAATACTGCTGGAGGATTTCTAATGATTAATGCGGAAATGGTTGCGATTAGATCTATGGTTATGCAAACTCGACTTGCTCTTGATATAATATTAGCAAAAGAGGGCGGAGTCTGTAAATTGTTGAAAACTAAACATTGTTGCACGTATATTCCTGACAAAAGTGCAGAAATCGGAACGTATATAAAGAATATAACAAAACTTGAGAATGAACTGAAACCACTGGAAGTTGATAGTGTATGGGAAAGATTGACAAATAGCATTGCGTCAATTGGTACCTGGTTTACTAATGTAGGAAAAGGACTTATAGGTCAAATATTAGTACCCTTAGTAGGGATAGCAATAATAGTACTGTCAATAATGATATGGTGCAAATGTTGTAGAAAGAATGAAACATATAGAGTGACAGGAAAAGGCAGGAAACGAAAATTTGATGAAATTGAATTAGAAGATCTGAAAAGTGAAATATACAAGAAACTGAAAGGAGAAGATAAGAATAGAAAATGTAAAAATGAGACTGTGACAAAAATATGCTAGAAGTTGGCAGCTGGTTGTGGGTAGTTTTGATGGCTCAGAAACGCCATCAGAGAGGGGATTGATGGAGCAAGGACTCACAATGAGACTTGCTCGTAAACAATCTTCTCACAGTATTAATTAATTAAACTTTGTAATGTCTTTATTAATAAGTGCATACACTACACCTTATCCGAGAGACGCTTGCCTATGTGTTTAAAACTAATAAGTAATCCTTGTCTAATCCAAAATGGCCGCTAAAGCGCGGGAACTCAATTGCGCATGTGTCAACCATATCACATGGTATGACGTCTTTCTTTGCTTGGAGGGAATCTTTGCTTCTGCGCAGTGTGTGCTAAAATGGCTGCTTGATGTTCTCACATGCTAAAGCTTACGCATTTGCTGCAATTAATAAAGTGGTATTTCTAACGCTATTAATGCGGGATAGATTTTTTAATTAAATGGGAATAGAGTAGAAGTAGGGGGTATACAGTGAAAACATTTATTTTTGATTTTAATATGTTTCTTCTTTGATTTCTATTAGTTCGTAAAATGGGCCTGGGTTAACGGAACAGCAGCTCAAGAGCCATGGAACTTGCGCATGCGCTCTGAAACTAACAAGACAAAGCGATGAAGTCAACTTGGAAGATATCCAAGGACATGACCCGCGGATCACCTTCACTGTACCTCTGAAATGTTCTATCAATTGAAACAATGTGTATACATTTTGTATTAAAATTTGTCGTGAGACGGGTGGGAAATAAAGCAAATGTATTAATTGTGAGGGGCGGTATTTAAAAACAATGGGCTTAAAGAAATTGAACTAAATTGTCATGGTGTGAGTATCAACCCCTGTCCCTGTCCAATCAGAAGTAGTGGGCCCATAATTTTGAAACATTAATGGGAGGTCCTGGGTGTAGAAGGGTATAATAGATATAGAATTAGCTAATTAGCTAGCTCAGATGAACAGATGCGGTAGCAGAGAACCGATGCTATTGCAGAACGGAGCCGACTGACCGCTGTCCAAAGAGGTCCTGAGGTGGGGGCGGCGAATTCCATTAGAAAGAAGACACGGAAGAATCGAGGAGGAACGAAGTGTCAGAGAGGGGAACGACGCAGGCGTCGTTGATAGAGAGGTCACCTATCCTGTACTGAACCTGGTCCGGAGGTCTTTGGTCTTCATCTTTCTTGGGACCCTTTTCCAACTCCTTGGCCAAGGGGTTTGGTTCTCACACTCTTAGGTAACTATAAAGCATAATTTTAGTTTGTACTGCTGTCTCTATCTTCTCCTTTCTTAGGGGCCATCATTGGTGATTAATAGGTGATACTATAGTGTACTTCCTCCTTGATATGCGATTTAGTGATATGTGGTTTGTAATTTACTCTGCTAAAGAATTTAGATAAACATTTAAAAAACTTCCTGAGTCAGTGGTTATTTCAGATATTTATGAAATTGTATTTGTATGTTCTCATTTTATCCCCAATTATCAACGGTCCATTGGTAAGTCATTACGCTTCAATCAGAAAGGTAATTGGTAGCAAGGATTTTTGATAAAGAGTACAACTGATTCCCACCAGCGGTGATTATTAGTTAGCGTGAATGAATGGGCCCAGGTGAGTATTTAGTGTATGAATGCTTGTTGCTAGTAACCCGCTGGATCAACGCTGCCTTGGTAATAGGGCGCTGACCCTATCGCCACCAGAACGTCACAAAAAGTGACGTTGTGGTAGCGATAGGGGCTTGGTAATATGCCCCTTGGTCTGCAAGTGCAATGAAGACTGAGACCTTCATTACGAGTGGACTCTTATTTACATTGAGGCTAATAACAGCAGTTGCTCGCCCCATTGCAATTATAAGGTCTGCTGGAATACCGCAGATCTCTTAACTTTCACCTGGAGGTTTTTGGCTTTTAGAAGTAGAAGAAATCTCAGGGAAAAGTCAGGACCAAAATGGGGAATTAGCAGGGGAATTAGACCAGCAATTACTAAATCCCCTGGTAATTCATTATTTCTTAGTGGGCTCTCAGAGTCCAAATAGTAATGGGCCAGATTTTCCCCACCCCAGAGTTACCAGTAACCCCTGCACTGGAAACTCCACAGGTGGGGAAAGTCCATACCATTTCTAAGCAAGTCATAATGAGGGTCAGAGTGTTCAATATACAATATTTCCATTTGAAATATTATGCATGAAGTAAGTCTGCTACACAGTCCAAATGTAATATTTCTGAATTCAGAAACTGAATGGAAATCATATGTGCAGTGTTGGAAATTGGGTTGCTGCCTGAGGGCTGTGAAACACAAGCAAACCCCAAATTAACATGTGCTTAACCTTCTAGTAACTTGGCACTAAGCAGTCAGACTTAACTTAGAGTCAATGTGTAAAGTATTTATGCAGCCCTTCAAACGTTGATAAAGTGAAAACATGACACAAGAAAATCCCCACACCAATTTAAGAAAGTAGAGTCATGTTTAATTAATTATGTGAGACCAAAATAACAAAACTCAAATCAGTAGATATGCAATAATGCCAACTGTGGTTATCTAACCGCACCGGATCTGGACAAAGTCACACGTTCAGGCCAAATGCAATGGAACGCAATGGAACGCAGGCCCAATACAGGGACCAAGTCAGGCCCACTGTAGAAAGTGCCTTAAATCCTGGTTTACGGAGTGTTGCAAAATCATATGTCGAGGATGCGTCATGCAATGGCGGTTCCAGAAAGCTGCAATGCAGAGTCCTGCATCATCGAAGATTTTGCCAAATGGGGCTTGCGATGTGAGGTCCTGCATCGAGGTGGCGTCGTGCAACAGCGGTTCCGAAGAGACTGCGGGCTGTGGTGCGAATCTGGTTTTGGGGCTGCGTCGTGCGGTGGCGTTTTCGATGCAGCTGCAAGGAGATGCATCATGCTGCATTGGTGCTGCTCACAGGACCACAGCTGGGCTGGCAGAGCACCTTTAGGCCCACTTTCAATAGTGCAGGACTAGGGTGGAATGACATGAGGGGCAAGACTCACAACAGACAGAGTCCAGGTCCTGGGTTCAAGGTATTTGGAGGTTTTTCTGTCCCTAAGGCTTTGATCAGGAGGCCTGGGAGTCCCTCTGGTGCTCCTGGGTTTAAGATGCAGGTCCAGTTCTTTTCACTCAGGCAGCAGGGCACCAGGGCAGCAGAAGACTAGTCCTTCTTGCAGAGCAGCACAGCTGCCCTGAGTCTTCCACAGGTCTGGTGGTGTACAGAAGGTTTGGTCCTGAGGGTCCAATATTTATACCTGGTGCCTGCTTTTGAGTAGGAGAAGGTTCTGGAGGTTTCCATCCCCAGAAGTGTTTGGAATTTCCTGCCTCCCTTCCTAATGGTCAAACTCTTTGCGAGAGTGCTCAGTCAGGGTCTTCGTGATGTGCAAGTGTGGTAAATGACAGCTCCCCGACTCGTCAAGTCAGAGTTGGCCCATCCTGCCAACACCTATCCCCCTTGGCTTCACTGTCTGGGAACAATTCACAAAGCCCAACTGCCAGCAACACCTAGTCATGCAACCAAGCATACAGGCTGCAGACACCAAATGGTTGGGAAAGGAAAATGCCAACTTTCTAAAAGAGACATTTTCATAATTGTAACTTAAAATCCTACTTTACCATTAAAGAGGCTTTTAAAATTACAATTCCATAGACACCAAATTCAACATTCCCATCTGCTCCCAATTGAAAGTTGTCATGTATTAAATGTAATAATGTATCCTATGGGAGAGGTTGGCCTTGCAGAAGTGAAAGATTAATTTGAGAGTTTTTCACTACCAGGACATGTAAAAGTTAAAAGTACATGTCCAACCTTTTAAATACACTACACTTTGCCCTATGGTCTGTTTAGGGCCTATCCTAGGGGTGACATATATGAATTAAAAAGGAATGCTGAGGCCTGGCAAAAGGTTTACTTTGCCAGTTTGAAATGGGAGTTCAAAACTGCACATACATGCTGCAATGGCAGGCCTGAAACATTTTTAGAGCACTACTTAATTAGGTGGCACAAAAGTGCTGAGGGCCCACTAGCAGCATTTAATTTACAGGGCCTGGTTACAGGTAGTACCACTCTGATATATGCTTACAAGTAAATTACACATGCCAATTGGGTACAGGTCAATTTTTTATAACATGTATAGTGGGGAGAGCTCAAGCACTTTAGCATTAGTCAACAGTGATAAAGTGCACAGAGTCCTAAGGCCAACAAAAAAGAGATCAGTAAAAAATAGAGTAAGGCAAAATATTTGGGGAAAGACCACTCTAAGGCTGTCAGGTCTAGCACACAGGTAAGGTCAGATTCTGTGTGTGTAATATTGAGCCACATTTGCATAATATTACCTGAGCAGCTATTACTTTAAAGGTGTAAATTTGGTGGTTCCAAAGGAGTGGGGCCCACAAATAAGGAATTGTTTATCAGAAATGTGTGAGACATGGGAAAAATGAGGGAATCGCCCAAGGATGGCCATGAAAATTAACAGAAACACCCACAAGTGAGTACGTGAGACAGGGAGAAGGCTGATTCACAAGGGGAATACAAACTCCTAGACCACTCTGAGAAAATTAAACCTCTTCAGCCATGGAGAGCATTGCACACATAAACCACAAGCCACTAAGTTGAATTCCAAATGATGCCGACAAATACCAACAGTTCCTGGGCTTTTTCTCACCAAGAAGTAGCCATATGATAGGGCAAGCAAGTGGAAAGGTGAAGTGAAAAAACACCTTCACAAACATTGTGTCACAGACAACATCACATGCACATTAATAAATTCAGGACTACAATAAAACAGTTACACTTTTAAACACACGTTCATGTCATTGATGTTCAGTAACTAGCATGGCCACAATGTTCGTTAACTGTGAATGTCAACACCACACTTGTAAAAGTTGCTCGGAATCAAAGACAAAATGTATGGCATTGACACATAAGTGCACAAAGGAAGATGTGGATGCCAAACTGTAAGCAGTGTTAATATGCACAGACAGTGATAGTCACAAATTCAAACCCTTCTGAAAAAGTGGTAGGTAACACTTATTTGGAAACACAAATTCCCAGTACCCAATTATACACTGGTGAAGTGCACAATAAACCTACTCACAAGCCACAAGCTGTTTTCCAAAATGTCAAGAAGAGGCTAAGTTTCAATTGCTCTTATCAATAGGAATACGAGTTTGGGATGTGAAAGTATCTACAGTTGCAAAATCACACACTTTGGCAAAAATGACAAAGAGATGGTCAGGAAAAATTATGTTCCTGGACATGGTTTGAGGAATGAAATGGGGAACAACCCTCACCAATTTACTGCTCCATGCCATTCCTTCTGTTTTTGGCGTAGATCCTGAGGAAGGGAATAATCCTAGTATCAGCACAATAACATTGGCCTCAGTATTTGACTAGTTGAGTATCAATTGCTCTCACAAGCGTGATTGGCTCACACTACAGAAATCCAGGAATGCCCTGACCTCCTCCTTTGTGGGCTTGGAAACTTTCAAGAATATATTTGGGGGCTTTGCTGTCTCTGTTGCTTTCACAAAACAAAAATGAAGAAAACCACCTCATCTAAACAGTAAACTTAAAAAGGAGCTTACCCTGAAGCTAACTCCTGTATGATTGCACCACATGTGGGCATGTAGGCAGTACTTCCACATGGGTACAGTTATGTATCTCTTTCCCAACGGAATGTTATTATCTCTTTAATGAGTAAATGTATACAATGTAGGAGTCTTAAAACTAACAGGGGTTTAAATTACATAGGGAACAGGCAAGATTGAAATAATGCAACTAACTCACACTTTCCAAGAAGGGGTCCCCATATTTCATTACCATTTAGTCCATTCTGCTGTAATTTCATCAGGATATTTTTAAAGACCTTTTACTTAAACACATTTCTGGTATCTTATGGCATCTCCATAATTATCCAGCCAAGCCACCAGCGGTTGCAACATCGCCAGGTAGCAAGTGATTATGCAATGTGTAAAAGAATTAGTGCCAGTGCCCACAGTGCTGCTCAGATATCCACGGCTGACATTAAATGTCAGCAAGCCAAATTCCAATTCTACATACTCTTGAATCCACCTCACACATCTTTAATCCACAAGCTTGACATTTCCTGACCCTTTACTACAGTTTTAAAGGTTCCTGATTTCTCCCTTGGTGACTTTTTTTTTCCATTTTTGTCTTTCTCCTTCATTACCCTTTTCATATTCTTTCCCTCTCTTTTGCTCTTGGTAAATGTCTGATAAGTAAAAATAAGTGCAGGTGCCCAAAAAGGAGCCCCACTAACAAAACATCGGCTCAAATTAAGTACTGTTTGGATTAGCCTCATCCCAGGGAAAGAAGCATAGCCAGTGAAACCTCACATAAATGTTCAATACTCTATAAATACAATACTATTGTTAAGTGATGGTAAATTAGAAAGCATCCAAAATATTGTGACAATAAGGAACACTCGGGAGTACTTTAAGAATGAGTTAGATCTGTGGAAATTTGCCTTTTAAAATTTTGGCAAGGAGAACCATAAACTTGTCAATGGTCATTACGGTTGCCCTGCAGGACAGGAATTATGGATGCATATCAATAGAGTAATGTGCATTGCTCAAGAAATCTATAAAACAAGAATGCAGCAATAAACAAGAAATTGTGTCATAATGGTAATATCTCATCACAGTGCATGCACTTACTTATTAGGAACTCAATTGCGCACCTGAGCCCTCATTTACAAGAGGCCTGCGCCGCTGGAGCATCACTTTTTATGAAGATCCGGTGGCGCAGGCCTCTCAATCATATATATGAGGTGACGCAAAGCCACCCTGCGAGGCTTTGCATGGCCTCATAGATATAGAGTAAGGCAGGACAGCTCAAAGCGCTGACTTGCCTTACTCTACATGAAGGAGGCATTCCATGGATGTTGCTGTGGGTGTTCCCACTCGACATCGCATGCCCGGCAGACCACTATTTTGCTCATAATCTGGTGGGCGGGCTGGTGAGGTTTGGCGGTGCAGGGGCGGGGCAGTGGCATGTCGCCCGCTCCACCAAAACTCATGATTAGGCCCTTAGTGGCTTGTGTGTGATGTGTGCAATGCTCTTGATGGCTAAAGAGGTGTATTTTTGATCAGAGTGGTCTAGGCATACAAATTAATTTGCCACTGCCCCAGATTTACAACATCTCGTAAACCTGGATGTGCAATTTATGTTAAATAAAACCCTAGAAATTCACTGAAAAAACAAAGGTTAAAGTGACATTATGGTTAGGTGAACAGTTCAGTGACAATGTAATGTTGTAAGCTAAAAAACACTGCCCTAAGGTTACTATGACTAACGCCCTCGCTATGCACAGCTAATTATTCCAAATATTACATTGCTCATGACATGTTCTGTAACATCATTGATAACATCACTGCAATATTTGAAATGATATCATTGATAGCAAAACTGTGCATGTGGGGACATGATTCATCGTGACTTAAGGTAACTATAAATGGTGAATTTCAATATTAAAATATTAAAATGCAAAATGACAATGTGAAATGACAAAACATATTTCAATTTTGAGATCTTTGGCTAGAAAGTTTGTAAGATTACTCTTACTAAGTATAAACGTACTAGCAAAAGATTTATCTAGAGTATATACGAAATTTAATAAAAATACAAACAAAATTAGTTAAGCTCATATGTGCAATGTGAACGTGCAATTTATACTGAACTGACACTGCGTTAAAATGTGCAAAAAGCATTATGTTACACCTTCTCAGCACCAGGCCTCAAAATGTTTAAGCAAGCTTCATTTTACATGCAACTAAACCAAATGTGCACAAATGCAGAATGTTCCTGATTAATAATGTTTTGAAAATGCTTGCTAGAAACACTTTATTATTAAATAAAATGAATCCTTATTTCTCCCACTGAATACAATGCTTGAATAAAAAATGCTGATCTTTTACCATATTTTTCCTTATTTTATAATGCAGAGATGTGGACCTGAATAATAGTAGTTGCAGCTGATATTTCTACTTCACATAGCCTATTGTTTAGCTAACATACAATTAATTTTATTAGAAGGTTAAGAATGTGATCATACCCATGGAAAAGGAGGTCTAAGAATTGAAAAGGCCTCATATTTTGACATAGTTGAAAAATGTTTCATACTTTTTGATAATTTCTTGCAAGTTCTTTGTGCAGAATTGTGAGAAAGGAAGAGGAGATTCTGGTCCTCATAACAATGTCATCGTCTCATATCTGAGACCGCCCGCCAACCATGTGGCAGTCCCACAGTAGGAATTAGGATGCGTCCGCCACCGTGGCTGTCGCATCACCCACCTTAAACATTGCGGCGGGTGCTGCTGGCTGCAGCACCCGCTGCAATGTTAGAAAAGGGGTGTTATACTCATTCCTGTACTATGTGACAGGCACCATGCGGTGCATGTCACTTGGTACAGGGATATGTAGGGGGCACCATAGGTGCCCCCAAAAACCCGAAGGGAAGGTTCAGGGGGGAAGGGAGCCTGCTACGGGCCCCCAATGTCCACCCCCACCAGCCTTTTCATGGTGGTTGAACCGCCATGGAAAGGCTGGCGTGGACTGACATCCTAATCTGACCGGTGGTGCCTAACAGGCACTGCCGCCATTCTGGCTATGTGGGTGGTCTGACTGGCGGTAGTATGCAATCCGACTGTCGGAACTGTGGCAGTCGGATTTTCCGACCACAACCGATCCGACCGCCATAGTAATGTGGCTGTCTGATCGACCCTTACGATTGGCGGGGGGACCACTACCGACGGCTGACCGTGGCAGTCCTCCAACTATCGTAATGAACGCCAATGTTCTCAGAAGAATACCGATAGATGATTAGATGAGAAAAAGATATAAGTGTAACTGCAACATTTTGTTGTAACTGTTTATATTAGTGCATGTTCTTAGATTAGGTTAACACACATCTCTAGCACTCTACGCTGAATGTCCTTTTTCCCAAAAGACTTGCTTCATAACAGCTTAATGCTGAAGGCTGAACGCTAATTTGCCATTCCTTTCTGACCTGATTGCTGACTGCAGTTGCTACTGCTACTGCACGACTATTTACTGCATTGCTAACACTCTAGTGACTTTGGTACACCTTCCTTTATGGGAAGTTGGGCTATTACTGACCAATTGAATTTTGAGTTTCATGCTCTGTTTCGCTCTTGCCTCTCGAATTTGAACTCTTCATGGGTTTCAGCTAGCACCATTTTGCCCCATTCTTTACAATAGGAATTCTTTCCTTTATGGAACATGCTAAATGCATTATTCGCTATGATTTGTTCTAACCATATTTTTATGATCAATTCAGTAATTTGACTGATACATTCAACTAATTGAATAAAAAGATAAAGAGAACTTGCTAAACGTTAATGAAAATAAAACCCTTAACACTACCACCCAACTCTCATTATTGTCTGAACTTAGAAATAGGGATTGTGATTTAATTTATTTGATGTTTAGCTCCTGATCTGCTTATAAACTACGGCAAAGGTCTGCCGCAGAGAAGTAAGAGAGAAAACACCAAAGCGGGGATCAATCCTGTGGAGTGAGAGACACACAAGCCACTAAGGGCCTAATCATGAGTTTTGGTGGAGCGGGCGACATGCCACTGCCCCGCCCCTGCACCGCCAAACCTCACCAGCCCGCCCACCAGATTACGAGCAAAATAGTGGTCTGCCGGGCATGCGATGTCGAGTGGGAACACCCACAGCAACATCCATGGAATGCCTCCTTCATGTAGAGTAAGGCAAGTCAGCGCTTTGAGCTGCCCTGCCTTACTCTATATCTATGAGGCCATGCAAAGCCTCGCAGGGTGGCTTTGCGTCACCTCATATATATGATTGAGAGGCCTGCGCCACCGGATCTTCATACAAATTGATGCTCCAGCGGCGCAGGCCTCTTGTAAATGAGGGCTCAGGTGCGCAATTGAGTTCCTAATAAGTAAGAGCATGCACTGTGATGAGATATTACCATTATGACACAATGTCTTGTTGATTGCTGCATTCTTGTTTTATAGATTTCTTGAGCAATGCACATTACTCTATTGATATGCATCCATAATATGCATCCATAATATGCAACCGATAATATTTGAATTGATTCCCGCTCCAGCACTAGCCCTGGGGGCAGATTTATAAGGCCCTTGCGCCACTTTTGCGTCACTTTTCCCATGTTAAAAGTGACGCAAAAGGGGCGCAAGGGCCTTGTAAATCTGCCCCCTAATCTTTAAAGTGGAAGCATTAGGCATGGTAGTGCAGCCGCAGCTCAGGTTGCAACGCTCCATCCGCTGTATCAGCCCCACCAGTGTAGTCTACAAACGTATCACCCATAACAGTAGCTCCACCTCACACACCCATCCAAGATGCCTCAGAAATGCCCCCAATAAAAACGTCAAACCTATTTACAATTAGGCCCGAGCAAACTTTTACTACCCTGGTGTGATTCAAGTCATTTACCGCATTTTATGTAAAGTTTTTGTTGTGAATTCCATGAAAATAAACCATTACGCCATATGGTGCAAATGAATTGGGTGTCATTCGAGCAAAACATTCTATCATGGGAGCACTGGAAGAATGTGACTGGTTAGAATATGAGTAGCACTTGTTTATGGCATTTGCGTTTTTACACCAATTTTTACCATGAATTGCGCCCTGAAATTATTTTTGTACCCAAGAGTATACTTCACACAAAAGAATAGCGTAAAATGCCATGATTGCGTTTCACATAAAAATGCATTATTTTTTACGAAATTTTGCTTGATTATGGAAATGGAAATGATGTGTATTTCGCACACCCCAGTTTACAATGCTGTGACGAGCAAGAAACCTGAGTCACTGGATCTTGAAAACATGCTAGACCACCTCTGTCATAACGTAATATGTGCCCTGGAAATTTACTTCCTCTGAATCTCACAAATGCCTGGTGACTTAAAGTAATCTTCCTTACTTTTTTCGTTATGAAAGTAAATTAATTATTTCTTGTGGTGTTCTTCTTTGTTATAGTTTTGCACCCTCCATACCTCACTTCATGGATCTCATCTGGCTGATAGGAACAACAAAGAAACAGGGGAAAGTGGAGGTCCGTTGCAAGGCCATGATATATGCTGGACTTCACTTTTAGTGATATCATTTAAAAAAATAGCTACAGGGCTGCGAGAGATGTAAGTGATAAGATTATGGGGCCTATTACCAACAGCGTGCGTTAATTAACGCAAACCACAGTTAGCGTCGTTTTTTTTATCGCTGGATTCGTTTGCGGAGATAACGCGTTATTAGCAACGTTTTATCTCCAATGCGAAACAAATCCAGCGATAGCGGCGATTCCCAGCATTAGCGCGAGAATTCCTTGCGATAAATTCCCATCGCTAAGGAAAAACTCGCTAATAGGCAGGTGGGGACTTAACCGTAGAATCCACCTCCCATAGACTATAATGGCTAAGTCAGGTTTCTAGCAGGTGTTAAAATCCAGCGCTAATCGGGGTTAACGCACATTTTTTATCGCTTCGCGGGCCTTGCTAATAGTGTGAAGTTGTGTTTGCGACTGTCTGCGTGTATTTTTAGTGAGGAACGCCCACTTTGCATGTCATTAGCGATAAATATCGCTGACATGCAAAGCGGTAAAAACGGGCGCTAATGCCCGAAAACTGTCGCTAACTGCTGTTAGAGACAGTTTGCTGATAGGGCGATAAAAATATCGCCGCTTTAGCGGCAAAAAGTGCAGCTAAAGCGGCGATAGTGCCCTTGCTAATATGCCCCTATATTCAATAGGATGTAAATGCCGAATTCTCGTAATGGGATAGGCTTTTTAGATACGATAGATGTCAGTAAAGTAAACCTTCAAGCCCTAAGAACGAGTTGCATGTCACAGTCCATCCCTCGTACAGTGCAATAAATGCGTTTGTTGTGTTTTTCCTTATTTTCATATCTGTTTTTTCAGACTTCTTTATAGAAACTATTCTAACATCTCCTGAACTACAAGTTTTCTGACAACAGAACAGCAATAATGTTACCTCATGACAAGTAAAGTTTATTCCTTAAGTTACAGAGAGGACACTTTCTTAGGGACTAAGGTGACAGGTTTCCCTTTTCTCTGATGCTTCCCTTGACTATGGTTTGATGATTCTCTTTCATTTGTGTGTTTCCATCATGAATTATTTTACAGTACGCTGTGTCCTGAGAGTATTTCCTCGCTGTTGCTTGGTGCCTTATCAAGTCGTTTTGAATAGTTTGAGGAAGTGAAATTCATCGGTTCTGTGCCCGACGTCTGCTTGGCTGTCGACCAACTTTGTGAAGCTTGTCTTAAATAATAACAAATAAAAATGTGTCTAGACATATTATATTTTAAGGTAGACCAAACCTGTCTATCCCCATATAATAAAGGCATATTTATATTGAAAGGTCATTTAAAATAAAATTGCGTTTTCAACTAACAATGCACCCTGTTGGATTCTGAGAATGGAATATATCGCTCACGTGAATAGGTGCTTGCATTACACACCCCTTGCATATTCTTATATCTCTTTGCATAAAACAGGGTCTACTACTGTCCCTTTGCGAGTTCACCCTATTACACACAATAGAACACCACGCCATGCCACACAGCACACTACACTGTGTTATGGTAAACATTATGACTAAATACCTCATGACATCACACCTTAGCACAATAGACAACACTACGGGGGAGATATACAAACATTTTGAGCTGAGATAGCGTCACAAAAGTGAGGCTAACCAGCGTGAAATGCTTTTCTTTTGCTATTTACTTTCCAGCGCAACTTGTTTTGCGCTGGAAAGAACCCTCAAAGCAGTGCAAAGCACTGAGGGGGGTTACATGGGTATAACATGGGCGTTCCCATTCAACTACCCATGCCTTTTGACTCAAAACCATGGGGCAGATTTACAACTTCTGGCGCATCCCTGCAAATCAGCAGGGATGCGCCAGAATAGTTGCGACACGCAATTCTCTCCTTGCGCCACCACGGATGCGCCGCATTTACAATGCGGCGCACCGTGGTGCAAGGAAAGGCCGATGCGTGTCGCATCCTGTGGCGCAAGGGCGGCGCATTGCTGGAGTCGTGTCGCAAGCGCGACGCAACTCCAGCAATGCTCGTGGGCTGCCCATACCTAACGTGGTGCGCCACTCCTTACGCCTGCTTGAAGCAGGCGTAAGGATTCGTCGCAGCGCAGTCGGAAAAGTGACTCAGTGAAATCTTGTAGATTTCACTGCGTCACTTTTACGAGGCTTTCCTTCGACGGAACGCCCACCCTGCGGAGGAACGCCCACATGAAACCTGACGCAGGTTTCATGTGGCGCAGAGCTTTACAACGTGACGCATCTCCTAGATGCGTCACGTTGTAAATAATGCGCAACGTGGCGCATGGTTTACGTCGCTGCTGCGTCACAAAAGTGACGCAACGGCGGCGCAAAAGTGGCGCAAGGGGCTTGTAAATCTGCCCCCATATTTACAAATATTGGTAGACATGGTTTTGCGCCAAAAGTTAACTACCCTTCTAAGGAGGCGGTAACAGGAGAAATGCTTTCATTTCTCTGTGCTTTTCCAACTTTGCTTGCGTCCTGCACTGTGCAGCATGCATACAAAGTGGGAAAAGCTTTGCATCGTGCCTAGCATAGTATTTTGTACAAGAAGATTAACCTTCATGTACAAAACCTATGCTAGACTCATGCACACACACTAGCGCTATGGCGCTAAGGTGTATGCATGTCGCACGGCCGCTGAAATCAGCGCTGGAGCAAGGGAAATGGGAGGAGAGAGCCATATCTCTGAAGATATGGCTCTCTCCTGCTCCCTCCCTGTTGTGCAAAGCAGCGCAGCCTCGCTGGGGCTGTGCTGCGTTGTGTGAAGTTTTTGTAGATCTCCCCCTTTGAGTCTTTGAACTATACCACTACAGTCCACTCCATGCTACATTACTCCACTTTACACAAGCAAAGTCAAATTACAAGAATCCACGCTGTGACACAAACTGCAAATTTCACATTGCCTAACTATAACATCACACTAGGTAAAACCACATTACACTGCACTAGACTACACAATACCATTCCACACCACCACACCAAACATGACCTCGATTAGGTCCAAGCAAATTGTTAGTAATGCTTTTCTTGTTGGCATCATTTGCACTATTTTTCAGTATACGAAGTCTGCAAAATTACTGTCATTACACAAGCGTGTAATTTCGCACATTTTCTTTATGCTGCAGCAACAGGTTCATACTGAAAATGTGTCCCAGGAGCAGTCCTGTTGCTGGTATATCATGGCTTTTCAATGAAAGCTATGCCCTCCCATTCGTGTCACTCAATAGAGCACAAAGTGTATTTCATAAAATCTACATGTAATTTTGCGTATTTTCTAAAAATTCATCCACTTTTTAAAAACAAATTTAAATTGTATACCGCTAGCCACAATGCACACATCAAACTTCACCCCATAAATCAAAACCACACCTATTGCTTCCTTTAATCTGGGTGGTAACGGTATGGCTTTTGATACCAAGGACAGAGCACATTTATTCTGGGCACTTTACTAATGTGAAAAACATTTAAATTGCAAACACTTGTCAGTGATATCAGGACGTCTCTCTATTTTCTCTCTCCAAAAATACTCACATCATGGACAAATATCTCCACTTCTCTTGGCATGATGCACTACAATACATTGCTGCTAAAACCAGTGATGGAAGCTGTGGTATCTGTCTCAAGTTTCCTTTACTTTCAGTTGAAAACGTCAACGTCAGTGTCCACTTCTCTTCCTGTTAGCCTCCACAGCTACTTTTATTGAGGGCAGAAAAGAATGCAAATGCTTTAACTGACTCCTGTCCTCTTACTCTCATGCAGTTTTTCTTTCTCCTTCATTTACTGACACTTGTCAAAAGGACATCGGTTTGCATGACACTTTGCATGTATTGTCCCCACATCTCAAATGTGATCCATGACATTTAGAAAACACAGATTTATTAGCAGGATTGAATTTATTATGTATGTATGTATGTATGTATTTCTAAAGCAGCTGCTACCCAGGAAAATGTAGTTGTTACCCTAAACAAAACTGCAACAAAATGCAAAAACTGCCAGAGAAAGTTAATCCATGATAGCCAGATTTTCAGCTTGTGGCAGTGGCGTAGCCAGACCTTTTGCCATGCAGGGCAATCCCTGTGTTTGCTGCGCAGTGACGGCGGAGCAGGTAAGAGCAGGGCAGCGGGTGCTGGCAACAGAGGACGATGAGCAGGTGGGTGCTGCCGACAGACGACGATGAGCGGGAGGGTGGTGCTGGCGACAGACAACGAGGGAGGATAAAAAGAAAAACCAACTTACATTCTACTCACCACCACCCCCAAAAACAGGGAGGACCGCCCCTGCTAGATACCCCACTGGCTTGTGGCAAACCCTATTCTGATTTTCAATGCTCTTATGCTCATCCAGGAACTGGTTCCATGTCTTAGAAGCAGGGTCGGACTGGCACCAATATGTAAGTGCTCCCTTGTAGTGAATTAGATAGCTAAAAAGTGGCCAAATGTTTGCAAATTTTGGGGGTTTTGAACTTGTAAAGACATGCTGTAGAAGTGATCTGCAAGGTATGAAAGACTACATGGATTTGAGCTGGCTGCAGCCAATGCTGTTTTAATGTCAGGGAAATCAACAGTAAAAACAAGCCCAGCAGACCATAAAATAGGCGCCCAAACAACCTAAAAAACAATTGACTCACTGACCTATTGGTCACTGCCTGTTTACCCTATAGGCTACTCCGACACCGCTTAGACAGCACACAAAATTAGCATCCACCCATTCTTCAGCTGTGGTAATGTGGCACACCTGGCAAATCACCATGAATTCATCAGATATCTGATGTGCTTAGATGGAATACTGTGCTTAAAGAGAGCCCAGTTAACAGTGGGCCTTTCATTGAAGAAGGTATGATGTTCAATACAAACAGATCTGGAGATAATTCTCTCCTTGACTGGAAGCTGATGAAGAGACATCAGATGAAATGTAGCTAATCCTCCACAATTTAAGCCCAGCGCCAAGTGTCCTGCCGCATTGAAAATTGTCTTTAGATGGAGTACTGAACTCACCCCAGTAGCACAGAATTACAGAAGTCCAGTCTGGATATAATGACCGAGTGGACCACTGATTTTCCCATGACCAGTATCTTTGTGTCCCAACCAGTACAAAAATTAGGAAAATCACTTAAAGCAAGTATTTTCTCCCCTTATCATTACATAGTTTAAACAGTAAACACACTAAGATAGCACTTTAAAATATGCTTTACAGCTTTCTTAATGATCTGTCACTGATAATTTAAATAAACAAAGGATGAAAGACCATGTTAAAAATGAAGACATATGATTATCTGGCATTTTTCTCTGGGAAAGATGGCAACTCTAAAATAGAAGAACATGCTAAATCCTCTTTAATGTTTTAAGCAAAACCAAAGAGGATCAAGTTATTTTATTCATATGTTCTACAGAAGGCAGATCAGTGTTCAAGATCATGCCTGAGCTGCTCTCAGAGGAACAGAAGACCGACGATCTGATGGCCATCACAAATCTGATCAAGATAGACATAATTTAGAGGTCTCCTGAGGTCACAGCTATGACCCCTGGTTTGTCCCTTGCTATCCCTGGCACTGTCCTTGACACCATATGTTCAGCCATCCAAGGAATGCACAGTGGGTTGCTGGCTGGTGGTGCTCCTTGATGACTTGCCTCCCTCGAGCCAGACCAGGATGTAAATAATTGCCCACCGTTGGGCCGACATACTCTACTGGGTGAAGGTAGGAAATTCTTTTCTCACCTGTATGGAGGTGTGGAGTTTCAGCTAGCATGGATCTTGTTGAAGCCCTGATGAATGCCCTTGGCCTTCTTTTTGGCAAATGATGACACAGAAACATGTTGTCAGGTGAATGGATGAAAAGGCCATTGCACCCATATCATCCTAGTTGTAGGTTTTTAAACATACATAGGGAACCTGCCAGTAACGGGAAATCCTCCAGGTTTACCCTAAGGTAGTTTTATTATCTGGATCCCTTATCCAGCTGGGCATTACATTTATGAAGATCTCCCTCAAAACTTGTGGCTGGGTCTGCTCAGGTAATACCATCTTACCTTGGTGGGGTGCGGTAGTCAGTGATGAAGCATGCTACACACTGTGGGTGAGGCTTCCTCATCCAGAAAAGCAGGATTCAGTTCTCAATTATAGACATTGGGTAGGGCAACACATATTTCCTGTCCTCCATTTTCTACCCCATACTCTTTGTGCTTACTACAGTCCTTGAGACACTTGACCGCAGAACTAGCAGCACAGTGCAGGAAGGCAGTAAGCATATCGGTCTATATAACTCAGCTTCAATGGACAGTATGCTGGCACCAGGCTGACCAGGGCTAAAGAGAAACAAAATAGCAACATTTTAGTTTCTCTCTCAGTCAGACCCTTGGTGTGCATTTCAGGGAAGACCCCTTTGGAGAGAGGTTGGGGTCCCCTCAGAGAGCATGTATTCCCTCCACAGATCATGCAGCAAGAGCCAAGAGTGAAAGGAGGAGCAATTCATTCATTCATTGGAGCAGAGCAAGCACCTAGGTCCAGGGACTGGGCTGCAAGTGATCACTAATTTGAAGCAGTGGAGGTAAACAGTCCTTGAGATTATCACAAGGTTGGTGGTATACTTATGCCAGATAAAAATAACAGTGCATGGGTGGTGATGGGTGGGGAAGGGTGACTAGACAAGGTGCAAAAAAGTGTTGTTGTTATGACACCAGGTGCTATATTTAAGGAACTTTCATTTGTTAAAGTTCTGGTGGGAGGGGACAGGAATCACACTATACACATTTAAGCAGGTTATGACGTTCATATCTTTAGTCATGTAGTCCTCTACATATGTAAAACACTGAAGGACGTGTTCTGTGGATGCATGAGAGTGATTTACATTTAGTCATATAAATGCACTGGAAGCATATTAGCATATATTCACTCTGATTTTGAAATCCTTTATGGGTATTTTAATGTTATTATTAGAGAAGATTTATAACCCCTATCTGCATGGAACATTGCCTAAATACAAATTATATTTTCCCTGCATTATCATTATAATTAATGTCTAAAATGCTGGTAGCAGAGCTATCCAGAGTAACTGGATCCAACTTTCGTGTGGGAATAAGGAGGCTCAGTAGGGGGACAGTCTGGCAGAAAGAGCACAAGACAGGAAGAGTCAGGCTCCAATCTATTTACAGTGTACTATCATGGCTCATGCATCTGTCAGTGCTGGAAATTCCCTGGCCTACACTCATGCAAAAGGTTCTGTGCCTGGTGCAGGAAAGCACACTGCTAGACATGCAAACACTGGGACCCAGCCAGTGTAAAGAGACAAGACATCTTCATTTGAATATGATAAAGCCCTGACACAACTTGGGTTCATGTACATACAATGTGATTCCATTTATCGTGCCACTAGAAGCCATCAGATCAGTGTGGGACACAAGATGCAAAGACACACAAACTAACCACCTGGCCTGCACCAAAGTATCAAGAAACAAGCTCATTTTGTAAGGCAAACACAAAGGGTCTTGAGTGAGTCAGGCTATGGGGACTCTGGTAGCCATGATGTCTAACATAAGCTTTCAGACTCCAAAATACCTTGCATCATAGGTATGCTTTATAGACCTGTGGTTCTTGGGTAACGTAGCAGCGCTTAAAAAAAATCACCCATCTGCCAGGAGAGGAGCTTGAAAAAAATCTGACAACATAGAATATTTAGCATGTGAAGTTTAGATTAAATGATAGCATAAGCAGTACCAGAGAGGATTCTTTCAACTAATAGGGAATGGCTTTATGGAATTCCAGAGGGTTACGCAACAGGCTGGTACCTCTGACAATCCCATAGGGTGGGAAATAAAACAGTTAGATCTGACAGAGGCTCCTCACATGTGACATATTCTGCCCAAGCCCTACCAACCTTTTAGAGCCACCAGTATGCCAGTAACTCCAGAACTTATTGGAAAGTCACCCGACTGTTGCCAGTGCTATAAGGCCATACCAATTGCTGAAAGTGTGTTATAATAGAACCTGTAATATAACATACCTCTTCTTGTGAGGTAGGACAGTGTTTTTCATTATTGGTCTCCATTTGCTGAGCTTTCTTTCTTCAACATCTTTAAGGATGTGACCACAAGAACTACTAATCAAACTTTGTTGATCCATCCTTAGGGTGCACACAGTTGATACTGCTAGACTCTTAAACCACTCCTCATTATAAGTGTGACATCTCATGGTGCATACCCTATCACTTAAAAATCATAAGGGACTTAGGTGAGGACAAACAGAATAAATGAAATTAATAAATTGCATACAGGTCATTATGTTAGAGACATTCAATAAATATTAAAATATCATATAGTACTATTCAATGTTTCCATTGTAGTTTGTCACTTCACCACAACCCTCTCAACAGCATTACAGGAAATATTCACTGAATATATCTATTTCAATTGCAGTTAGAGAACATGACTAGGCATCACAGGTGCTGCTATTTACTCATAAGTGGATGATTCTGTCTCCTTTACAGACTTCCCAAAATACATTTTGAACGTTGTAGATTAAAAAAATTGAATGGATTTGATGACTAATTATAACCACTGTTCCTAACACATCACTGTCACACAATAACCGGTCCAGTGCTTCTGTTTCCTCCCAGAGAAGGAGAAGACTGGGAGCATAAGACCAGTCATATATAATGCCTTCTCTCTAACCCCACCATGTTCCTCTTGCCATCCGAATGGAGATGCGAACGATGCATGCTGAGCACACCCAACTCTGTGCCAATGTACAGCATATCCCTGTGTATGTAAACATTTTTAATGTGATTAAATGTATGTAGCTATATATGTGTATTCTATGTACAAGTATGCATATTAATTATGGTTTTTACAATATATTGATATTCTTTAGGTCTACTTAACAAATGTATATATTACTGATGGTCAAATAAATAAATATATATATATATATATATATATGGAATTCTATGCTTAACATGTTTATAGGGCACTGCATAGATGCTTATGGGTCTCTGTTTATTCATCTATCGCAATATGTAAAT
This sequence comes from Calotriton arnoldi, assembly GCA_963921515.1. Taxonomy (NCBI): domain Eukaryota; kingdom Metazoa; phylum Chordata; class Amphibia; order Caudata; family Salamandridae; genus Calotriton; species Calotriton arnoldi. Next base: position 96,535 of record CAWUFW010004236.1, read on the forward strand.
ATTATCATAACTATTTTATCTACAAGTGTTTCACTATTAATATTTTGAGAAAAGATAAAATTAAAAAAATTAAGAATTGAGTTATTGTTATATTTCATATAGGTACCCCTATATAGGTCTAGGTATCATCATAACCCTTCACCTACATTCTCTCCTATACTATATACATAACGGATTTGGGGGACTGACCTTTTACCCAGTTACAATACTACACATAAATATGTAGGGTTTTTCCCTGGACACTGGCCTCATAAATTATGCATGAGGATTCTTAGTTTCTTGGAATCACAGCAGGACCATCATCTCCTGCATAATAACTGTGTATAAAGTTCATTCCCGACGTCATCCTAAGTCCGACACTGGCACAGCAAGATAGAACCCCTGGGGATACCTTAGGGTATATAAACACCACATCTTGCTGAGATAGGCAGAGGATATCATGACTTCCATGCCGACACACTGACGCGAGACGCTGAGGTTCCTGCATGCAGATACTCCAGCTCGCAGTGGTCTGACATCCCTTGCGGGGTGTTCAGCTCGAGACCACAACGGGGTCCTGCAGTCTTACATCAGGTAATGGGGTTGGCTTTATCCTAGAGGGATTCTTGGCTTTACACCTACTCACATGCTAGGTACACTTAGGTACATCTAGTTAGGGTGCATCGTAGGAGTACACACTTTATTGCCATGTATTTTATATACTTGCCTGTAGTTATGATTTTAGCAAAATGGTAGAAACCTACCATCTGTTTACTTTCTTAGTGCTGCTACTCATTTATATATGCTACTGTCTACTGGTGATTTCAGTACACTTATTTTACGCAAGAATAACGACTGTTCAATAAATACTTATTGAAAACTTCCCAACCGTTTATTCTGTGTATCTCTCTGAGAACAAGTGAGCATGAGTGACTGAGCGAAAAGTAAGTTACTGTTTCCACGGTCCTGAGGGATCAGGGTTGTCATGTTCGATAGTTGCCAAGAACTATTCTCTCCTTGGTAAGAGGAGGTTATAATGGCATTGCGAGCTAGCTGGTACACAGGCCAACATACCAGGTGGGGGTGTCTGGAATTAGTCTGGACACCAGTCCCGCAGTGTATGTTGTCTAAACACGCAGATCCTATATAGGTCTGATAGGAACTACACGACATTATAACATACACAGAAAAATAAGCTTCAAGTACAGCAACACTTTAAAGACTGAGTTTATACAATACAACTTTAAATTTAAAGTTATGTATCCTACTGTAGAAGGGAAAAAAATAACCTTTGATTCTCTCCAATGCACTACTCTGTCTCACCCTATACCTCTCTCAATATATCCTCTACCGCCACTCTCTCACTCATCCCAAACCGCATTCTACTATTATGAACTCCAAAATAAACCTTCCTACACTCTTCCTGCCTCTATCCCTCCTCTAACTCATCCAAAACCTCATTTTAGTACTATGATCTCCCTAATCCCTTTCTAGGGACTCTTACTTCCCCCTTCTCTCCTTTTACTCATCCCAGACCTCATCTTACTACTATGACCTCCTAACTAACACTTTTTAGACTCTTTCCTCTTCTATTGCTCCATTAGCCTATTCAATCCAAGTAACAGACTCACATGTCCACTTCTCAAATTAACTAATATTTCCCTATACTAATCCTTTTGGGTTCCGGATTAGCGTGCTACTCGCCAAAAAGCACTTCAAGGCCTCGTCAGGAGTAGTAAGCACTATATAAATACAATCACATTACATTACATCTTGGTGTACATTGCCGAAACACATTTTGTGACCTATCCAATGAAGCTGTCCTCCTTTCTTTAGCTTAGATCTTGCTGACTTCAAATGTTGGTATCTGGACCTTTTACTCCCCTTTACCATGAAACCTAGGGGGATATTACCAAGGAATTGCGATAATTATCGCAAAGCGCGCTTAGCGCTGTTTTTGTTATCGCCGGCTATCGCTGGATTTTATCGCGGAGATAACGCGTTATTATCAACGCTTATATCCAAGGCGATAAAAAATCCAGCGATAGCGGCGAAACCCAGCAATAGTGCAAGAAATCCAGCGATAAATTCAAAGCGCTAATGAAAAGCTTGCTAATAGGCAGGTGAGGACTTAACCTTATAATCCACCTCCCATTGACTAGAATGGTTAAGTCAGGTTTTTAGCAGGTGTTAGATTCCAGCGATAATCGCGGTTAACGCGAGTTTTTTTATCGCTTCGCGGGCATTGCTAATTGGGGGAAGTTGTGTTTGCGACTGTTTTCAGTCGCTTTTAGTTGGGAACGCCTACTTTGCATGTCATTAGCGATATATATCGCTGACATGCAAAGCGGCACCAAAACGGTCGCTTTCACCATAAAGCTGACGCTAACAGCTGTTAGCGACAGCTTGCTAATAGGGCGATAGAAATATCGCCGCTTTAGCGGTAAAGTGCCGCTAAAGCGGCGATAAGGCCCTTGCTAAAATGCCCCCTAGAATGTTAATCAGTGTATTTCCAATGCAACTCATTCAGGTGGCCATGCCCTCGGTCTCACTTTCTCAATATCCAGCCTGGTGTACAGAGACCACAGGGTATCACCCTGTTGGTGTGGACAAATTGCTGTTTGATCCACTTCACTAATTCGCATGAGTTCTCCTTAACACCAACCAGGTTAGCGGATCCTCAAACGTAGATTTGCCTATGGAGGATACTTGACTCTGCACCATCCCTGCAGAGCTTGAGAGCAACCTCCCAAGATTCATTACCCAAACGTACTTGCAGATTTTTTCGCAGATCAACTCTAATTTAACATTGATCAGACGGTTCATATAAAATAATCTAATATCATGGAGCGCAGGAGAAACAGCTAGTGGTTCGCCCCAGCACTACATGTGGACAATCTGCTTACCAATCATTTTGAACTTTGAGCATCACTCCTTCTCTGAGCAATCCAGAGAAGCCTACAAACTACTATCACTTTTACGCTGCTGGTGCGTCACTTTTTGTGACGCACCAGCAGTGTAAAAAATGCGCCATGGTGCGTCATATTTACAAAGCGACGCATCTAGGTAGATGCGTCACTTTGTAAACCCCTGTGCCACATTATTCCTGCGCCAGGTATAATGTATGCAGGGGGGGCGTTCCGACGCAAGAAAGGGTCGTAGAAGTGACGCAGTGAAATCTATAAGATTTCACTGCGCCATTTCTTTGACCCTAATGCGTCAATATCTTACGCCTGCCTCATGGCAGGCGTAAGACTGACGCAGGCCCTTTCACATGGGGCTTGCCCCATGTGAAAGGACACATTGCTGGAGTTGCGTAACTTTTGTGACACACTCCAGCAATGCGTCATTTTTGCGCCTACAGATACGTCAGAAATACTGACGTATCTGTAACTCACTGCGACATGATGCGTCATACTGTAAATATGACGCATCATTGGTGTCGCAAGGAGAGCGCAATGAAAGTGACGCATCGCTCTTTTCACGCAGCGATGCGTCACTTTTCATAAATGAGGCCCAAAATGTATTTACCCAGGTGAAATCAGACTTCTTTGTCTCGAAACTCGGGCAGCTTCAAATTCCACCAGAAAGCATTTCTTGATCATGAATAAGCTTGGAACCGCAAAGACACAACTTAAAAAACAAACCTTTACAACTGCTCTGTGACCACATTGATTGTATCCTGAATGAAATCTTGGAAAGCATTCTATTTACACCAGGTCTCATATTAGATCAATACCTTCTGCACTTCTGCATCTTTCTTCATCAGTTCAGAGATGGCTTGTCTGCTTTTTCTTTTGAAATCCAGTGCTGTAGATAGACCCATTTCTGTTTTTTAGAGGCTTCTTCCATGTATCTGTCATTTCATTCTAAATACTTTTAAAGCCGTCTTTGCTTCAGGAACGGTCTCTTTGGGATGGAAAACGGTGATAATCAGTCCACAGGTCTCGGGCCTTGCTAAGCTTGAATTACATTTATTCATGCTCAGCCATTATGCTGCCAGCCCAAACTGCAGGATATCTCAAGCAGCCAGTGTATTTAAGCTCAGGGCTTGGCAGGCAGAATTTGTCTTAACATCTTCGGTCTAGACCCTCTCTCAGCAATTTTGATCCAGCTTTAGCATTCAATGGCCTTTTCAAAGGACAAATAACATTAATGAGCATTAAGCGGTCCTTGCACTGGGTGCTGTTTGGTGGCATAGTAATTTAAAGTTTCTTAAAATGGAACTGGTGCTCCTTTTGAACTGAACATGGTTGCTACTCGTCTCTTGGAAGGCCTAAACTCTGCATCACAACTATAAGCAGTGTACTACTTTTGTTTATTTCTCTGTAATTTTTCTAAAGTAACTTGGGATTATAAGAGTTTTCTAAAATCAGCATGTAGCAAATTTATATATTTAGTTTGGTAACCATAGTTCCATGAGTGATAGACTGCAAAAACAAGTGGCAGTTTGTAAGAAACTAGAGTATTAGCTGAGGGAGGTGAGAACTCACCTCAAGTAATAATCACAATCCCTGTCAGGGTGTACCACAAAAGTCTCAAAATAAACCTGTTTTTAACCCTCTTGTATAGTGCTTCCTGTTAGACCTGGGGGTCTCTAGTTGGCTGAGGTATGTACCTTAGGGCTATATGTATCAAGCTAAATTGCGATGCAAACGCTGAAATTCACAGAATTTCAGCGTTGCTGATCATAATTTAGCTGTGTGCAATGTATGAAAGGAAAACCCACTCGCAAAATAAGGAATCGCAAAATTTGCGATTCCCTATTTGCGAGTGCATCTAAGGAATCGCAAATTGCGATTCCTTAAATGCAATGTAGGAAGCACCCAAGTTGTGTGATTTTGGCTTAGGAATCGCAAATTACCACCAACTTCAGGTTGGTGGTAATTTGCGATTTCTTTGAAAAATGCACATTTTTGCATTTTTCATAGTGCCATGTGGCGCACATACATGCCCTTAGGGCATGTATGTGCGCCACATCTGCACCCATGCTTATTTCAGGGGTGCAACAGGGTGTCCTTTTGACACCCTTGCATCCTTGAAATTGCATTCCGCAATTTGTGAGTACCTAATGGGTACTAGCAAATTGCGAATATCTCCCCATTCATTCCTATGGGCTTCTAGGCCCATAGGAATGAATGGGGAGGTATTCCTTAATTGCGAATCGCAATTTGCGATTCGCAATTAAGGAATATGTGGGATTCGCATACGTTTTTGCAAATCCTACATACATAGCGTTTTGCGATTCTCAAATAGCGATTCGCAAAAAATCGCTATTTGAGAATCGCAAAACAACATTTTGATACATATGGCCCCAAGTCCAAATAGGGACCCTTGCTTCTACGTCAGGGTAAGGAGGGACACACCTTCAGATAACCCCTGCTCACCCCCAGGCTTATCTCCAAGGCAAATGTGTAAAGTATTTGCATCCACGCTCTCAGTGACACAGTGATAACACCACAAATGGACTCCACACGAGTTTCATAAAAACAATTAGATGTTTATAAAAAAAGATATACGATGAGACCACACGATAAAAATCCAACATATGCGTATTTGTAATATTTCACCGTGCAGGTTATTAGGCCAGCACGCACTGGTAGGTTCTTGCAGTATTATTGAGCAATTCTCGATGAACCAATGCAGTCCTAATGCAATGCTATGCAGTTCGTAATGCAAGAATCAGGCACTTTGTAATGTAAAAATAATGCAATGCGTAATGCAACAATCAGGCAGTTCGTAATGCAAAAATAATGCAATTCGTAATGCAACAATCAGGCAGTTCGTAATGCAAAAATAATGTACTCCGGCACCGCTCGCGGTGCTCTGGACGGTCTCTATGCCACTCTTACTGACTCGCAGTCAGCTACAGCCAAATATGCCCCCAACACTGTTACGATGGAAAACAAAGTGCAGCTCCACACTCCGGCCCCGGTACTGCCACTCCTCAGCAAGTACAGGCCGCGATACGGACTTGAGCAGGGCTCGCGCTGCAAAGATGGGAAAGGCCGAGAGCGTTTCGCTCGTAGCTCGCACCCCGCCCCAGGCGGCGACACACGCAAGCTCACTGAGTGTTACCTGGGGGGTGCGATATCACTCTCCTCTCTTCTCCTTGTGGCTTGGGCCTCCGGTGCAACTTCGTTGATCTTGGGCAGTGGAACTCGGACCCCCGACGACGATGATGGTTCGAGGTCTCTCCTTGGCAAAGGCAGCCTCGGGCCGGTGGTGCTGAATTCCAACAGCTCCTCTGGGGATGCCGGTCCGGGCCGATGGCAATGACGATCACAGCAGTTCTGGCCACGCTGTCGATCGAAGCAGAGAACAAGACTGCTCCGGGACACACAGTCACGGGGCAATTTCTCGCGAAGGTCTCAGGCTGCAACAGGGCACACGCACACAGCGTCGCTGAGACTCACTTGAACTCCGGGTGCACACGATCACAGGGCAATCCTCACAAAGGTCTCAGGCTGCACGAAGCACCCGCACACAGCGTCGCTGAGACTCACTTGGACTCCGGGTGCACACGATCACGGGGCAATCCTCACGAAGGTCTCAGGCTGCACAAAGCACACGCACACAGCGTCGCTGAGACTCACTTGGACTCCGTGTGCACACAATCACGGGGCAGTTCTTGCAAAGGTTTCAGGCTCTAAAAAGCACAAGCACACAGCGTCACTGAGACCCACTTGGAAACTTTTATGTTCCTGAGTTTCCACAACAGGGAGCCAGCTCTCCTCGGGCCCTTGGAGACATGCTTCTTCAGGACACAGCACACAGCAAAGTCCTCACAAGCAGGGGGAAACAGCACACAGCAAAGTCCCTTGTCCTCTCCTTAGTCAAACCAGCAAACTGCAGGCCAGCCCCAGAACACACAGCAAGGGTCAGTCCTTCTCTTCAGTCTCTTCAGCTGTTCTTCTTTGGCAGAGGTTCCTCTTGAGCACCAAGTAGGTTCAATCCTTTTTCAATAGGGATTTCAGTCTGAAGTCCAGGGGTTTCAGCTCTCATAGTTATACCCCTAAATGTCTTTGAAGTCTTTGTGTTCAGGGGGCACTGACCCCTGTCCAAACCAGTTGTGGGTGTCTCCCTGCCAGTGACACCTTCTTCCTTTGATAGTGGGGGTCTGGATCTTCAATCACTCAGCAGGAGATGGAGCCTTTGTTTTATGGCAGCAGCCCAGGTCTCTTCACCTCCAGGGGCTACTCCTCCCCCCTACACTCCAGATGCAGGTCAGCCTGTTGCTGTCTCACCTCCCCTCCCTGGGTCAAGACATTTCCCAGATCCTATCACAATCAGATCCAGACGATCAATCCACAACCAGGCAGAGACACACAGAATTGGTAGAACAAGAAACCAGCCACTTCTAAAAGCGTGGTTTCTAAACACACAATTCAAAAACCACCTTCACAAAAAGATGTGTTATTAAATTGTGAGCTCAGGCACACTAAACTTCACCTCTCCATCTTAAACCTATGGGAAAATAGGCTGGAAACATATTACACATCCTTCCCCATTCTGTCCTATGGGCAAGATGGCCTTGCAACAGTGAAAAACGAAATGGAGAGTATTTCACTGTTAGGACATGGTACACACCTCAGTACATGTCCTACCTTTCACAAACACTGCAACCTGCCCAGGGGGTTACCTTGGGTGTACTATAGGGGTGTCGGATGTGCATGGAAAGGGAAGAGTAAGGCCTGGCAAGTGGGTGCACTTGTCAGGACAACATGGCAGTTCCACTGCAGTGGCAGGCCTGAGTTCTCTCTTTATGGCTACTTGTGTGGGTGGCACAATTACTGCTGCAGGCCCAACAGTAGCATTTGCATTACCAGCCCTGGCACACATAGTGCACTTTACTAGAGACTTTACTAGTAAGGCAAACATACCAATTAGGGACAACCAATTACCATTATACTTTACACAGGGAGCACTTGCACTTTGACACTGATCAGCAGTGGCAGAGTGCCCAAAGCATCTAAGTTGGCAACACCATGTCAGAAAAAAGGTCTAGGGGGAAGGCAAAAAGTTTAGGGAACTTTAGCCAAAAAGGGCCAAGTCCAACACAACCCCCTCCCAGCCTAAAGCCAGGGTAGACCAATCAACTACCTTGATGGACTTCCCTGCTTGGGGCGATAGAACACGGACGCGGGCCCGCTACCGCAGGGACACCCTCCTGTTCTATGCCTTCCTGACCCCAGGGGGTTCTCTTGGTCACTACTCCCTGGGCCAACTATGCTGCTCCATGGGTACTTCCTGGCAGTCGGGGACCCTCTAGGGGTGATGGTCCCTTGCCAACTCCCATCCAGAGCGGTACCCTTGGAAGACCCATAGGCCAGGATACTGTCTCCAGTTATCCGGCCCTCCAGGTTAGAGGTGGGGTTACCCCGGTCACTATTAGGGGACCTAGCCTTACTGGCTGGGCACTGTCCCACGTGTTTTCCCAAGGGGGAACACCTCCCCTCCTTAACCTTCCATTTAGATTTTTGGGCCTGCCACTTTGGAAATGAACCCACAAACTTCAGGACCACGGGAGCTCTGGTTACAGACGCCCGCGACCTCCTGGCGCTAGGTGTTCCTCCTCGCACTGCTGGCAGGTAGGTTCTAGACCTCCACCCCGGTGCTCCTCTAAGGATCCCTCCGGTTTCTGGGGGGTGGTTGGGGACCCCCGGGGACGCTGCTTACACTCTCTCCCTCTCCCTGGAGACAGGGTGCTAGCCTGAACGCCCCCACCCACTTCTCTGGGCCCTGACAGCGCCACTCTGTCCTTCTTCCCTCCCACGGGACTGGAAGATCCCTGAGTTGCTGCTGGTGTTCCCCTTTGGTGTTTCTTCAGACCCCCTCACCCATGACCAGGGGCCTGTCTCGGGGGCAAGCTCCTGGGAATCAAAGAGCTCGCAGCCTAAAAGGTGTTGGCGCAACTCTGAAAAATGTTTACTGAGCCGAGGCTCCCTGGAGCCCAAATTGAGCAATGCTTTGTAATCATTCGCCATGCTAACCAACACCCAATCATCCAGTGCCCGCTTGTACTCATCCAGATCCTCCACCCGAGTACTGGATTTCAGTCTCTGGAAATCCCTGAATTTCTGCAGGAACTGTTCAGGAGTGAGCCCATACCTGAGGCATAAAGCCTCCTTCATATTGGCGTAGGTCAGGGTTCCCCCCCTCTATAAAGGTGGTAAAACATCCCTCCCAGAAGCCTCAAAGTGTTTCCATAGGCCCGCCCCCCAATGCTTCTCAGGCACCTCATTCATCCTCAGTGCGATCTCATATGCTGTGAACCACGCATAAATATCATCACCCCTTTGGTAATCTCGCACTAAGTCTTTGGGAATGTACATCTTTCCCGCTGGCACTGGTTGTGTGCTGCCACCATTTGAACTGGACTCCGCCTGTTTAGCCTTAAGGTCCAGTTCCCTCATGCTTAACTCATGAGACAGGAGAATCTTCTTCTCTTCCAAGGCAAGAGTGTTCTTGCTCTCCTCTGCTCGCTTTTCACTTTCAATGAGCAGTTTTTTCTCTTCTGCTTGAGCCTTAAGTTTTAAAACCTCCAACTCATGCTCTCTGACCCTTTGGTTTTCCTCCAGCTCCTCTGGGGAAAAACTCCTCCCTGAATGGTTACTATGAGCCCCTGAGGCTGGTCCTTCCACCGGCAAATCCTGTGGACCAAATCCATTCTCTGGGTCATCCTCATCCACCTCAGCATCACCTGTCTCCTGAGCCCCGTTGGCTTCCCACCAGGCCCTCAAGGCCATTTTCAGCTCCTCCTTCTTGGCGCTACTTCTCATGGGACATCCCAAAGCTCTGCAGAATTGCCTCAATTGATCAACTTTGTAGGTAAGCAATGCCTCAATGTCGAATTCCAATTCTGCAACCTCACTGTCTACTTGACTCCTCTGAGACATGATGTGTGGCTTAAAGGTCGCTCAAAAATAGAACCAAAAAATCAAAACACAATATGTGGTTGCATTGTGGTCTGTGCTAAACTAGTGATGTACACCAATCACTGTGAGTGAATTTGCAAATACACTTTCCAATCCCACACCGCTGACCACCAATGTTAGACCTGGGGGTCTCTAGTTGGCTGAGGTATGTACCTTAGTCCAAATCGCGACCCTTGCTTCTACGTCAGGGTAAGGAGGGACACACCTTCAGATAACCCCTGCTCACCCCCTGCTAGCTTGGCACGAGCAGCCAGGCTTATCTCCAAGGCAAATGTGTAAAGTATTTGCATCCACACTCTCAGTGACACAGTGATAACACCACAAATGGACTCCACACGAGTTTCATAAAAACAATTAGATGTTTATAAAAAAAGATATACGATGAGACCACACGATAAAAATCCAACATATGCGTGTTTGTAATATTTCACTGTGCCGGTTATTAGGCCAGCACGCACTGGTAGGTTCTTGCAGTATTAATCAGCAATTCTCGATGATCCAATGCAGTCCTAATGCAATGCCATGAAGTTCGTAATGCAAGAATCAGGCACTTTGTAATGTAAAAATAATGCAATGCGTAATGCAACAATCAGGCAGTTCGTAATGCAAAAATAATGCAATTCGTAATGCAACAATCAGGCAGTTTGTAATGCAAAAATAATGTACTCTGGCACTGCTTGCGGTGCTCTGGACGGTCTCTATGCCACTCTTACTGACTCGCAGTCACCTACTGCCAAAATATGCCCCCAACACTGTTACGATGGAAAACAAAGTGCAGCTCCACACTCAGGCCCCGGTACTGCCACTCCTCGGCAAGTACGGGCCGCGATACGGACTTGAGCGGGGCTCGCGTTGCAAAGATGGGAAAGGCCGAGAGCGTTTCTCTCGTATCTCGTACCCCGCCCCAGGCGGCGACACATGCACGCTCGCTGAGCGTTACCTGGGGGGTGCGATCTCACTCTCCTCTCTTCTCCTTGCGGCTTGGGCCTCCAGTGCGACTTCATTGATCTTGGGCAGTGGAACTCGGACCCCCGACGATGATGATGGTTCGAGGTCTCTCCTTGCCAAAGGCAGGCTCAGGCCGGCGACAGTGAATTCCCACAGCTCCTCTGGGGATGCCGGTATGGGCCGATGGCAATGACGATCACAGCAGTTCTGGCCACGCTGTCGATCGAAGCAGAGAACAAGACTGCTCCGGGACACACAGTCACGGGGCAATTTCTCACGAAGGTCTCAGGCTGCAACAGGGCACACGCACACAGCGTCGCTGAGACTCACTTGGACTCCGTGTGCACACGATCACGGGGCAGTTCTTATGAAGGTCTCAGGCTGCGAAAAGCACACGCACACAGCGTTGCTGAGACACACTTGGAAACATTTATGTTCCTGAGTTTCCACAACAGGGAGCCAGCTCTCCTCGGGCCCTTGGAGACACGCTACTTCACGACACAGCACACAGCAAAGTCCTCACAAGCAGGGGGACACAGAACACAGCAAAGTCCCTTGTCCTCTCCTTTGTCAAACCAGCAAACTGCAGGCCAGCCCCAGAACACACAGCAAGGGTCAGTCCTTCTCTTCAGTCTCTTCAGCTGTTCTTCTTTAGCAGAGGTTCCTTTTGAGCACCAAGTAGGTTCAATCCTTTTTAGGTCTCGCATAGCGTTGCAGTGCAACGCGCTGCTCGCTTTGCGAGGCATGCAGTATACAGTATAGTGGGGGGAAGCACCGCCCACTTTCCGAGCATCTTTTTCATTGGCTTAAATTGTAAATGCTGCATTCTCATTGGTTTTCAGCTTGTTAGTCCCTCCTCCTGACAGCCATGTCGTCATTTTTCTCCTTCCACGGCTATCGGCCCTTTTACTTTAAACAATCTTTTGTTCCCCTGCCTCCCCCGTTCCCTCCTGCAGTTTGTAACTTCTCTGCCCACCACCACCCCCCCCACTCCCGTTTGTATGTTCTTGGACGCCCGCACTTTTGTTTACAATGCAATAGGTCTCGCGTAAATACGAGTCCTATTGCATTTGTAAATGCTTGTTTCATCCTGGGATTGGCTGGGTGAGTTCGCACTATATTTTGCCTGACCTGTCCAAATGGCTATATTACGCATGCGTCGTCCAGCAGCCGCCATTCAGACTCTCCTGAGCACGAAAAGGAAGGTGTTTACCAGGACCCAGGCAGCCACCCAGCAGAGCAGGAAAAGAAGCGCGCTGCGGTGCCGGCAGGTTTGAGAGGTCGGTCAGATATGTTTCACGGCGGCTTGCGCCCGGTCACATGTTCATGCAGCGCACAGCCCCTTGCACATCTTCCATTGCACACGTCGACACAGCGTTCACCAGCAGGTCCGTGCTCTCGTCAAAAGCCCACAACAGTCGCCCGTGCACACGCTCACACAGCGCATCGTTCATACGTGTGCACTCCTCACACAGTGCGACCTCAGCAGCATTCTGCAGTGCTTGCACTGAGCCCAGCCGGCAGCACACCTGGGCACTATTGTGCACACTTATCACAAGTTCACCTGCCCGGCTCTAGTTTTCCACCTCCACGTGAGAGCTGGTTTTGTGGGCCGTTTGCAGTGACTCCTTCCCTGACGCTTGCAGCGACCCCCTCCATGACGCTTGCAGTGACCCCCTCCCTGCCGCTTGCAGTGAACCCCCTCCCTGACGCTTGCGGTGACCCCCCTCCATGATGCTTGCAGTGACCCCCCTCCCTGACGCTTGCAGTGACCCCCCTCCCTGAGGCTTGGCTTGCGGTGACCCCCCCTCCCTGACGCTTGCGGTGACCCCCCCTCCCTGACGCTTGCACTGACACCCCTCCCTGACGCTTGCACTGACACCCCTCCCTGATGCTTGCAGTTTGCAGTAACCCCCTCCCTGACGCTTGCAGTAACCCCCACCCTGACGCTTGCAATCACCCCCACCCTGACGCTTGCAGTGACCCCCTCACTGACGCTTGCAGTGACCAGTGACCCCCCCTCTCTGACGCTATAGGTCACTCGTGTGCATTAGACTGCAGTTTGTGCCCCCAGCACTGGCGTGGGCAGTGTCAGGGATGGCTGCCAGCACCATCTGCAGGCATCAAAAAAAAACGTCTGCCACAGGAGGGCGTGTCCCTGGCACGGGGCCGGAAGCCACGAGTGAAGACCAGTTTCCTCTCTTAGCCAAGGACTAGGCCTGCCTCCTATGTCGGTGACAGATGAAGATGCCCACACAGCGCTTTGCATCAAAGGGAGTGGATTTCAAGGGCGAAGATTGCCATCTTAGGGCACAGGAGGGTGCACTTGCTTGGCATACACTCTGTGTGCAACAGTTTGTTCAGGGACGGGGCCGGCCTCAGAGTCTAAACAAATCCAAGTGGTTCTCCTTGAGCAACAACCAGAAGTGCAGCAGGTGCAGTGTCACCGGGGCCTATGACAGCACCACAGATATCAGCTGTCTTTTACTACCCAACCAGGAGGCAATGGGGCCTCTGGCAGGCTCGGTACCCCACTGGCCATGAGTTGTATCTGTGCTCTCGCTCCTAGTTAAGTCCAGTTCTACACAGGTCTTACATCGGCGAGTCCATCTTCAAGCACTTTACAGATTGGTGACTCGAAGCGCTTGCAATGAAGCGTTGTTCCCAGTACTGTTGTAAATGAACACAGCACCGTGAAGCAGCCAGCAACGCCAGCGCCTTGAGACCCTGACTGCATCTTTTAATTACCCCGCATCCGACCTCTGCTGTCCTGGAGTGCTGTCTTTCGGATGCCCTAAACCCATAGGTGCGGATGCTCCCGACCCTGGAAAGTACCTTTTGTAACTAAGGAGAGCTGGTACTCTCCTTTTCAAATGAAAGCAGCACAGGCACTCAGTACCAGACCCAACAGGAACTGCCCATTCAAAGGACTGACAGGAGCACAGAATTCCATTCACCCAGACAGGGCCTCCTCTTACGCACTTCCACTACTGGATGTCCTTGGAGCTCTTTCCTCTGTCAGCCCATCCCTACTCGTTTCTCACCCAGCGCCTCCTCTGCTCTTCCCCCCTCCCTGCATAATTCAGCACTCTCAAGCCCCCTCCCGCTTTTTTCTCTCCCTTATGTTACTAAACCTGCCCTCCCGTTCTTCAGCCATTCTATGCACTCTTTCTTCTATTGTCTGTTATGCCCTCTGACCTCTTCCTCCATCCTTTCTTTCTCTCCTTGTTCTTCTCCCTAAAACCCTCTCCATTCTCTCCTGGACCCTGCACAAACTCTGCTTTCTCCATGCTCCCCCTGTTCCTCTTTCTCCTCCCACGAGCTAGTTACACTCTCTGTACCATCTGTTTCTTCTCTCCCATACCTCAGCCTTTGTTCTATCCTCCCCGTGCACTCTGTTCATCTTTTCTTGTCTCATCTCCCTGCTGTCTCGCTTCTCTCTTTACAGCCACCACTTCCGTTGCTTACTCCCTCCTGCGTTATTGCTTCCCCGTGCCTCCTATGTTCATGCTTTCCCGAGACGCTCACATTTGCCCCTGTCCCTTCTAGCCCCCCTCCCACGTTGTCGTTACTGATTTCCTTGTCCATCCAGTCTTGACCCTGTGCCCCATGGGAACAGTCCAGCTTTACCTGCCAGGCCAGGTCCTCCCTGCAGCAGAAAAAAGCATCCTAGGACCGGTTTCAGGGTTTCACCCCTCATCAGCCAGGATAGCTTGACTCCAGTGGCATGGAGAGCACGAGACCCACATCTGTGCATACCCGCCCCATTCGGGGTGACAAATACAAAACAAGCATTTGCAATACAATAGTTCTCACATTTGCGAAAGTTTAAGCTAACGGCATTATAAATGACGCCTTTTATTTATCTGTTTTCAAAACCAACACATAAATAAAAGGCATTGCCGTTTACAATGCCAATAGCTCAAACTCTCGCGAATGCGAGACCGATTGTATTGCAAATGTTTGTTCAATAGGGATTTCAGTCTAAAGTCCAGGGGTTTCAGCTCTCATAGTTATACCCCTAAATGTCTTTGAAGTCTTTGTGTTCAGGGGGCACTGACCCCTGTCCAAACCAGTTCTGGGTGTCTCCCTGCCAGTGACACCTTCTTCCTTTGATAGTGGGGGTCTGGATCTTCAATAACTCAGCAGGAGATGGAGCCTTTGTTTTATGGCAGCAGCCCAGGCCTCTTCACCTCCAGGGGCTACTCCTCCTCCCTACACTCCAGATGCAGGTCAGCCTGTTGCTGTCTCACCTCCCCTCCCTGGGTCAAGACATTTCCCAGATCCTATCACATTCAGATACAAACGGTCAATCCACAACCAGGCAGAGACACACAGAATTGTTAGAACAATAAAACCAGCCACTTCTAAAAGCGTGGTTTCTAAACACACAATTCAAAAACCACCTTCACAAAAAGATGTGTTATTAAATTGTGAGCTCAGGCACACTAAACTTAACCTCTCCATCTTAAACTTATGGGAAGATAGGCTGGAAACATATTACACAGCCTTCCCCATTCTGTCCTATGGGCAAGATGGCCTTGCAACAGTGAAAAACGAAATGGAGAGTATTTCACTGTTAGGACATGGTACACACCTCAGTACATGTCCTACCTTTCACAAACACTGCACCCTGCCCAGGGGGGTACCTTGAGCCTACTATAGGGGTGTCGGATGTGCATGGAAAGGGAAGGGTAAGGCCTGGCAAGTGGGTGCACTTGTCAGGACAACATAGCAGTTTATCAAACTGCGCGCAGGCACTGCAGTGGCAGGTCTGACTTCTCTCTTTAGGCCCACCAGTAGCATTTGCATTACCAGCCCTGGCACACATAGTGCACTTTACTAGGGACTTTACTAGTAAGGCAAACATACCAATTAGGGACAGCCAATTACCATTACACTTTACACAGGGAGCACTTGCACTTTGACACTGATCAGCAGTGGCAAAATGCCCAAAGCATCTAAGTTGGCAACACCATGTCAGAAAAAAGGTCTAGGGGGAAGGCAAAAAGTTTAGAGAACTTTAGTCAAAAAGGGCCAAGTCCAACACTTCCCAATCATTTTAGAACCACGATCCACTTTTTAGAACAACAATTTTTGTGACCCACCTAGATTTAATGGACATGAGGCAGGCAATTTTTTAATGTTACTAAAGCATTGCGTGGCAGCGCCATTTACAGACAGCACATTTTCCATTGAAATGGCCATCAAATGGGCACAGACATGCAGATTTACTGATAAATATATATTCCACACAAATGATAATGAGTGGAAATCGTGTTTCAGTGAATAGTTGCTAATTGTGCATCACCAATTAAAGTGCCTTGATTTGTTTTGATCCTATTAAAATCTTTGTTTCCATGACACTTCAAAATTTAAAAAAATGTGCTTCATTTTTGCTTTCCAAATTTGCTGAGTGTGTACAGTACATTTACAGGTATTTATTTAAATGTTGTTGTGTGTTACAAAAATGACATCATATAACATTTCCTTTCACACTCCCTGTACTAAAGCAAGAATTGTCACATAAACAGCTCTACTCTTGTTTCTCTGACAGCAAAGTGATAGGAGTTTGTAAACCTCAATCCCCAAGTTAAAAAAATAAGCAGCAATTTGTCCGAAGACATAGCCTGACTCTGAAGTGCAGCAAATGTGACAAGATAAATACAGAATTTAAAGGCATCTTTATTTATTGCTTGGACTTTCAGGACCCACCAAAAATAGGCTTGCGACCCACTGACCCACAGTTTGGGGAACACTGCTCTGGTAGCTTGGCACACAAGCAGTCAGGCTTAACATAGAGGCAATGTGTAAAGTATTTATGCAGTATTCAAACATTAATAAACTGGACTAATGACCTGTCCAGCTGCAATGTCCTGATATCTCAAAAGGACATACCTATCCAGAGGACCTGCCCTCATATAACTCTCCTTCTCCCTCTCGGCCTCCCTCTTCTTTGTTACCTGGTCTGGTCGCTTGGCCTCCTGATTACCCATTGGGTGTTTCCCCCTAAGTTCGCAGTGTGTTGGAATGTTGGGATAGAAGGAGTGTGAGAATGGTGTATCCAAGTGATTGGGACTGTTGGAGTGGATGGAGGGTGGTTGGTTTATTGTGTTTACATTGTTGCCTCTTCCTTTAGTGTGATCCCTCATGCATTCTTACACATTCACAGCTGTACCCTAATGCAGCACATATGCCTACAGAGTTTAGCCTATCTTGAACGCAAACCCCCACAATTAACGCCTACCATTAAGTGCCTGACTTGGAACGTCTGCGGGTAAAATGATGAGAGGAAGGCATGGATGGTACTCACATATCTCAACAGGCACCACATAGTTATCTGCTTCTTGCAGGAGCTGCACTTGATCAATGCTAAGAACACACACCTGCGTGCAGGCTGGATTGTGGAGATGCATGTTGCCACATACTCCAGCTATGCACGAGGGGTAGTCATTCTGGTTTGGAGAGGCACACAGTGGCACACACATAAGGTACCAAGCAATAGAGAAGGCAGGTAGTTATACTACGCGAAATTCTGCAGGGACACCCAATTTCCCTGGCCTTTATTTATTTGCCAAACGTGAATATCCCTGAGTTCTTTGCAGAGGTTTGCCATTTGATCCTTAGTACTGGGTTGTGGATGGTGCACTGGGGAGGAGACTTCAATCTCCAAGCAGACAGATCTAGTGACACCAGATGGGTGTAGAAAATGGCCTCTGCCCAGCTAACATTGCCATGCATGATAACGACATCGTAGATATTTGGTGACTAAAGAATGCAGGGAGTGCGGAGGGCACATGTATCACCTTTGCAAACAACACTTTGTCCACAGTTGATTACTTGCTGGCCATGAGGGATGTGCTTTCATGGACCACCAGGATTGAGCACCTCCCTAGGACACTATCCGATCATGCCCCTGTCCTTTTGGAGATTACTCTGGCAGACTCCTGCTGGCATGCCTTCTCTTGGAGGCTCCCTCCCGCAGACGTGCCTTCTCTTGGATGCTCCCTCCGAATGCACTCAGAGATCCTATCTTTCAAGACAAAATCAAATCAGACATCCTTGAATACTTCTCCACTAACATGCACTCAGTAACATCAGCCTCAACTCTCTTGGAGGCGTCCAAAGCTGTTATTTGAGGGGCCTGCACAACCAAACTGGAGGGGATGCTGTGGTCGCTGCGTACTCAGCTTGCGCAATTGGAAACTTACATCCACGCACTTGAGTTGACCTTGAGTTGACCTTCTATGAATTTGGCAGTGACTCTGTATACACCTCCATCAGAACTAGACTTCTGGAATATGAGTAGGCAGTGGCTATGGAGACTCGATACTTAGGGAAAGATGCAGTGTTTAGGCCATATATGGAGGGAGATAGGGCTGACAAGATGCTGGCCAGGCTGCTGTGCCAGTCCAGGGCTAGTAACTACATTACTGAATTGAATGATGGCCAACAGACTGTTCACACTGATCCAGATGGCATTATTAATGCTATGACTAGCCTCTACACAGACCTATACCACTCAACTGTGGGGGATGATTCTGAGCACTTAACCACCTTCTTTGACTCCGTTCAACTACTCTGGCTGGAGGATGGGCACCTGCAACACTTAAATATGTCATTCACAGCTGAGGGCATTGTACAGTGTATACTGTGCGAGAAAGCGCACAGCTGGATGGACTGACTATGTTGTTTTATAAAGCATATGATCAGATTCTCGCTCCCTACTTGCTTGCGGTCTATGAGAAGGACCCTTGCACTCATGTACTGACCCCCTCCCCATAGTCAGCTTTATCTCTGGGCACTCCACAGTGCATAATCTGCACACTATGGGGTGTATTTACAAGGGGATGGTGGAGCTATGCACTTCTCCATATTTACAAAGCGGCGTTAAGCCACTTTGAGTGGCTTAATGCTGCCTTGTAAATAAGGCTCTTTACATGCATCACTTTGCGTGAAAGGGGCGTGCAATGGGAGTTGTGGTGGGCGTTCCACCGCAATACCCAATTGCATTTTGACCCTGTCCCAGATTTACAAGGATGTGCAAATATGAGGCAGCGCCAAAAACTAGTGCCATGCAATAGCAGGCGCTTGAATGGCATAACGAGGAGAAATACTTTTATTTCTCCTCGTTTTTGCTTTTTCTATGTGTGCTGCATTCTGTCAATCAATAAAATGACAAAAATCCAATCGGTAGCACCAGAGTTATGGGTTTTTAAAGTTTTCATTAAAAATAGCAAAGTAAGGCTTGAAGCAGATAAAGAGTTCAGGCTGACTGTGATGGAGCGCAGGCTGGATACAGGTCCAGGTTCGTCCTGCCAGACGTTTTACCTTCTTACTTCGA
The DNA here is from genome assembly GCA_963921515.1 of Calotriton arnoldi. NCBI lineage: Eukaryota > Metazoa > Chordata > Amphibia > Caudata > Salamandridae > Calotriton > Calotriton arnoldi. Next base: position 115,744 of record CAWUFW010004236.1, read on the forward strand.
TGTGAGGACAGTGCGGTGCGGCTCTGCGTCGCTATACGCAGGATCTGGTGAAGCCTTGAGTTAGGCTCTGCATCGCTCTGCATCAGATCCAGTAAAACCTTCAGTTAAGCAGGGACTAGTACACTATGGTTCCAGCCAAGTGTACCGGACTTTGACGACATCACTTGAGGGTCAGGACTCACTCTCACAGAGGCCAGTAGAGGGGGCTAGGTCAGGACCACTTTGATCTACTGAGCTAGAAAGCAGGAAGGGCCTCTGGAACTTGTTGTATTCCTGCAGATCACACAGGATGTCAGCCAACTGACCCCTGGAGTCATGTCAGTGGCCCTGGGTTCAAAAGAAGCAGGTCCAGTCTTCCTTCAGGCTTCAGTCAGCAGGGCAGTCCTTCTTCCCAATCTCCAGGTCCAGGAGTGTTCTGATTTCAAGTTGGCATGTTTTTTGCCCTGGACCAGCCTGTGGGTGGGGGACACACTTTTCTTAAGTCTAAAACAGGTTCTGGTCAGTTCATCCTTTGCCCCAAGGTGTGGCTACAGCCTGGCTTATGAAACAAAGGTCAAGTAGGCCCAGGTGTGAGCTTTATCAGCCAGTGACAGGGTACCTTCTGCTGAAGTCAGGAAGGGCCAGGTGCAGCCACCAGGCTCCCCTTTGAAGTGCAAACTGTGTAGGGGCACAGCTGCTCCCCATCCATCCTGTCAGGAAGACCCTCCAGCTCTCCACACTCAGGTCCACTGTCTGGAAGCAATACACATCACACCACAGGAGAGCCATTAACATTCAGGTGACCCTGGACACTGGTAGAAAGGCACATTTGGCTTGGAAGGGGAAATACCAACTTTTTAAAAGTGATATTTGCAAAATAGTAATTTAAAAATCCGATTTCAGTGTTAGGTTGGATTTTAAACTCCTATTACAAGTCTTTGAATCATTTTCTAGCTAGCCCTGAAACTGCAGTTATTCATTATAAGGTGTTATAATGTATCCCAGTGCTTTTCTATGGGAAAGTCACCCTTGCCAAAGTGAAAATGGGCGTTGGAGGTTTTTCACTTCCAGGAAATGTAAACTTAAATATGCATGTCCTGCTTTTTAAAACCAAGCACCCTTCCCTTTGGGCTTGTAGGGCCTACCCAAGAGGTGACGTATGTTCAGAACCCACTGCTTTTCCAACACATGCATCTGCACAGGCACCACGCACTAGGACACAACACACATCTTTTCACCAAGCAGGTGCCTAAGTTCCTGGCATGCTGTTCGGGGGATGACAATGGGAAAGGATTTGCTGATCTTGCAAGAGGTACTAGACCATGTGACTCGGTGGCTATCTTGGGCATGGCAAGCCTATATTAAGCCATGGCCACGAAGCCTCCCTTCTCGTTATACAGAAGCTTCCACAGGAGTAAGAGATCCATGTTGAAGCTCCCAACAAATCACGATTGCGCATGCAACCAATTGATGATTGACTCACTTGTTTCCTCTCCAGACATGACTTCCCCTACTGATGATGAGGCAACCAGTAACCTGTAAGAGAAAAGACAAGAAAAACCAGTAAGGATGGAAAATTTGGTATACAAGTGTTACATCACTGTGTGTTTATAAATGCACTAGCTAAGAAACTAGCGACTATAGAACCTTTAGCCCAGCAATGATAAGTGAACTGTTGTTTACAAAATGTGAAGTGCTTTTATGTGCAAGACATTTGAATAGTGAAATGGAAAAGGTGTGATTTAACATCATTTTGACACTTAAGATAAAGATTACCATTTCCCCAATACCTCCAATTGCGAGAAGAGAGATCAGGAAACAGTCACTATGCCCAGAGGATAGGATAGCAGGTTTGACTAAGAAAGATTTGCAAAGAACAGTGATTGAATTTCCTTACCATGTATCTGTTTCTCCCCTCCTAGAACACATAAGAAAAAAAGTTCTCCACCCAAGTCCACTGCAGAGCCCACATGGCGAAAGGGACATCTTTAGGTGGGTATTTGAAATGCTTAAAGCTGGTCTAGAGAACCGGTGGTAGAGGGTCACAAGAGGTAGCATTGATTAACAGATCATGTATTTATTTTGCAGTGGCTCCGCTTTGCTATCCTTTGCCTAGAGGGAAACTAGACCAGAGACTAGTCACAAGAAGACCTCACCCCCTTCATCACTCTCAAGCAGTGATGCAGGATGCTCATCATCTTTCTCTCTTCTTTCTCTTCCAATCCCCTTTCCCTGTTTCCCTGGAGTTGTCCTTCGCATCCAGTTGTGGGGCGGGCCTAGGGTGGTAGCAGGGAGGAGAAGCAGTCAACCCTGTGGATACGCGTCCCTCCTTCAGGAGAATAAGCCCATGTTAATGCCTAGACCTGACAACGTATAAGTATTAAAAAGGAATGTTTAGGCCAAGCAAAAGGTTTATTTTGCCTGGTCGATATGGCAGCTTAAAATTGCACTACAGGCTGAGACATGACTGAGACATGTCTTTCAGTGCCACTTTAGTGAGTGGCAGAATGAGAGCTGCTGTCCACTTGTAGCATTTAATTTACAGGCCCTATGTACATATAGTACCATATTATATGGACTAAATGTGACGTTTGCTTGTATGCCAATTTTACCTTGTTTAAAAGGGAGAGTGCAAGCACTTTATAACTGATTAGCAGAAGTAAAATGCACAGAGTACTAAGGTCAACAAAAATGGGCTCAGGAAAAATTAGGGGAGTGACACCACGCAAAGGAGGTCAATTCCAACACAATTGTATACCAGGTAAAAAATTGTGGCACATTTAAGGCAAAGGCTTTGTAGACAAGATCCATGTGAAAGCTGGGTGATTGTTTGTTTGCGTGTGCTGTTCAGGTGTGGCATGCAAGTTACATGCATATGTATTTACTAGGGGGCATATTCTCAAGGACTCATCGCCGATTTATCGGCACTTTAGCGCCGCAAAAGTGGTGATAGATCTATCACCCCATTCACAAGCTGGTGCAAACTGCCGACATCGCCAGTTTCCCTGCGATAGCTACCGCAAAAAACATCGCCACGGATGAGTGTGACAACTAACGCTAATGATATGCAGAGTAGGCGTTCCCGTGCAAAAACACACGAAAACACCACTTCGCGCGATTCTCAACGACCAGTCAGATCTGCGATGCGAACCAAGATCAGGCGATAAGGCGCGTTAGCTGCAGGGATTTAACACCTGCCTTTTGCTGGTGTTAAGCAGGACGACTACCTGCAGTGTGAAAGGGAGCCCAGCCCAGAGCCACATCTGAAGACCCACAGATGCCATGGAGCCAATGAACACGTAGCTCGGAGACCCAAGAGGGCCACAACCCCACCGCCACCACTCCCAGGCCCCCCCCTCCAAACCCCCCACTTCCCGGACTACCACTGAGGCAGCGTAGGACAAGACAGCGGACCCTCCGAAAACGGCATGACCCCTCAGCCACACAAGTGCAGAATGTGGGGAGAGGTGGGAACCAAGTATGTGTGAAGGAGGCAACTCACCCATGAAGAAGAATGTACACAATGCCAAGTGTGGTGGTGATGTGCTGGACAGCCCTCAGAATGCAGAGCACAGACATGTCCATGCGGACATATACTGCTGGCGTTTGTAGTGTTGTGGACAGTGGGGACAGTGGGGAAGACCTTGGACATGTAGCTGTGCCGTCCCCCCCTGTAAGCGTAAGCGGAGTGGGCTGGGCCAGCGTACGCCACTCCAGCATAGGAGTGCGGATAAAAAGGCCGGGGCTCTGGGTGTGGTTCTCTTCCGTGATGGGCAACGCATCTGCCAGGGCGGCGCACCTCACTCTGCCACTAGTCCGCCGCCGTGACCTCCAGACTCCACGACACAGGCCCCCAGCGCAGCCAGAGTCATGTGTGTGCCGGATACTGCCTTCGTCCTACACTGCGGTCAGCAGGTCCCACAATTCAAATCGTGCCACATTTCTGTCAATGGAGGAAACCACTAGTCAACAGACATTGCCCCCAGTGCGGACCGCACGGACGAAGCATCATCGTTGGCTGTGCACCTGCTGAGCGCTCCAGGTGCCATCGACCCTGTGTAACACAAGTCGAAGCCTCGTGGCAATATTGAGGCAGAATACAGTAGGCAAAAACATTGCTCCCAGTGTGGCCCGCCCGGGCGACGCATCATCGTTGGCTGTTCACCTGCTGAGCGCTCCAGGTGCCACTGACCCTGTGCAACACAAGTCGACGCCACGTGGCAATATTGATTCAGAATACAATAGGCAAAAAACATTGCTCCCAGTGTGGCCCGCCCAGACGACGCATCATCATTGGCTGTGCACCTGCTGAGCGCTCCAGGTGCCACTGACCCTGTGCAACACAAGTCGACGCCTCGTGGCAATATTGATGCAGAATACAGTAGGCAAAAACATTGCTCCCAGTGTGGCCCGCCCGGGCGACGCATCATCGTTGGCTGTTCACCTGCTGAGCTCTCCAGGTGCCACTGACCCTGTGCAACACAAGTCGACGCCACGTGGCAGAGGGCCCTTGCTGACCTACACTGCGGTCAGCAGGGCTCACATGTCACATCCTGACCTGCAAAGACACCCCATCATCTTCGGCTGCGCACACGCTAAGCGCATCAGGTGACACCAACTCTATGCACCCCAACTCATGGCGCCTTCATGATTGAGTCGTGTGCTGTGGACTGCGGACGCAACAATGTCACCTCAGGCCTTTGAGAAGACCTGGGACGATGACGATGAAGATGAGGCAGGTGTACCACACCCCACTGCAGCTGCAGCAAGAATATCCCGAAGGTACACAATTATGATCAATCCTTCACTTGAGTAAGCTCAGCTATGGTGCCCCTACCTCAGTGAACTGCAAGTCATGGACCCTTTACTATTTAATCTACTGTGTGTGATCCGATGTTCACTGTTCTAGTTGTTGCCAGCACCAACCACTCCCTGAGGGCTGGCTCACACTCACCCCACACCCATCCAGCACAGGCGTCACTGGACATGTGACCCTGGTAATAAAAAGGGGCCGGGCGCACGTGCCCGTAGCCAGTTCCACTATCTAACCAAGTGTGTTCGTGTGGTCATTATGTATGCATGATGGGCCCGGGCCCGACCACATTACATTGTGCTGTGGACAGCGGACGCAACCATGTCACCTCAGGCAGTGGGGAAGACCTTGGACATGTAGCTTCGTTGTCCCCCCCTGTATGCGCAAGCAGAGAGGGCTGGGCCGGCATCCGCCAGTCCAGCGTAGTGGTTCGAAGATTTTGCCCGGGGGACTAGGCGTGGTTCAGTTCTGGCCTGTACAAGGAAGTACGTAATGCATGTGTCTCTGTTGTAGTGTGGGCACCACCCGGCCCACAATCGTCAATGTTGCAATGTAGCATGCACCCGGAGGGCGGGCTCGCACGTACGGAGTCATGAAGGTTCGCAAGACCGCTCGGGGTCTTGGCTCATACATGACAAGTGTTGTGTGTATCTGTATAGCCGCAGCATGAGCCAAATGCCTAGCCTCAATCGCAGCGCGAGTACAGCCAGCCATGAACTGTACACCTGTGTCTGCCCTGTCCTTACCATAGGCCTACACTCACGTGGCCGCCCACCCTCAACGGCCAACATCACAGTGTCGTTGTCAGGCTTGTGGACATGCGCAGACAGGCATGACAATGGTGTGCCGTAGGAGTGCAAGTGATGCAACCGCGCAGCGCACACAAGTAGATGGGCCAGGGGGAGGGAGGAGCAGCTGTGAGGCAACGTAACACACAGTGAGGCCGCTCATTTGCCACATGCTAGGCATGTCATACATGATTCCCAAAGTCGCAGACATCCCACCCCCAACAAGCCTCTACACATTTCCTGAATGCAAGCAGATGACAAATTAACATTAGGGATGAAAGCTCCATTGTCTGAACTATCAGGCGGAAGCACATCTGCACCTCCGACCTCGGAATTGCATGTGCCTGGCACCCCCTGACAGATACCATAGCAGCTGATGACGACTCCCACACTACGCACAGCCGGACGACAGACCAACGTATACACACCCACACACAGAAGTCCTTGCTCGAAGTTATCTTGCATGAAATGGCCTTCACACTTACTCCCACACCATCCCAGGCCTACAACCGTTGCACACAAACACTGCTCATTGATCCGAGCTGTGGCATTTCATCCACAGAACTGGCGCAGGTCAGAACAGTGCCGCTTCAACCAGAGCCACTAACGCAATGGCAGAACATCCCGGACACATGCACAACCCCTGTCACGTGGAACTGTACCGTGCACGTATGCTGCATTTACTGGGGGCACTGCCATTGGTAGTGCTGCGGATCAGTTACCGGCTAAGCTTCCGCCTTGCCAAAGTCACCTGAGTTCAGCCTGTGTTGCATTGTCGCTCGTGCATATTCGAGTGGTCCATGGATGTCTGCCTATCCAACAGGACGGTAGCCGAACTGGATTTTGACATGTGTGTGCGCCCCCTGTTGGCCCACGACCATGAGTGTCACCGTGATACCCGTCTATGGGATGCCTGGATACTTGGCATACATGCTGGCAGCTGGACCTGGGCGATTGCAGAACTCCTCGTGTGCAGTGACCACATTGAGCCGCTCCCCTATTGGGCTGTAGTGCTAATTGGTGAAAGGGGTTGGACGCAGCACATCTGTCCGGACCTGCTAATGGTTAGCCTCGCCGTGCTGTTCGATGAAGTCGACAACGACCTCATGTTGGAAATGATTGCCTACGAAGCTGCACTTGCTTTCATGGACGTGTAACTACGTACCTGCAGACACAACAGTTTGGAACACATTGCACATGTCCCGTTCCTTGTTGGAACTTGGGGTTCTGGTCACATCTCCCACGACGACAGTGGACATGGCTGCATTCGCCTGGACTCCGAATACATGAGCGGACAACAACGCGGGTAAACAAACACCTGTGAATGGTGCGGCACTCCCCCGGAGTGGACAGCGGCGCTTGGCAACGTTCCACGTTCTGACATACTGCTGCATTGGTCTGCATGTTGTGGCACTTATCTTGGCCGTACTGACACGCATGTGCTAATATAGTCTACGCACCTTCACTTGTATTCAACTGTGATGAGTGTTGATTTGTATGACAATGTGTGTCTCACTGCCTATCTGGGTCACGGCCATACATGCATTACTGCACCATCAGGGATGTGGGGTTGTACTAGTACATTATCATCTCACAGTTTCCTGCTGTGCCACATGCGAATGGCCATTTTCCACACACAAGCGGCAGCAGTTGTGTCCTCTGTTCTGTTGTGCTGGTGTTGCTGTTTGTTCAACATTGTTGTAAATGTTGCGGTGCTCTGGATCTTATGTGTGTGTGCTGCAATGTAGGTGAGTTGCCCCTTCAGCTCTGATTTGGCTGGCCCTTATCCCTTTCAGGCGGTGTGGCTTTCACTTCTGTGCTTATGCAGTGCTGTGATGTTGCAGACTTGGGTAAATTGGGCTCTTGGTTGGAGTTGTGACTCTTGGCCATGGTTTGTCCGCAGATGTGCTCTACTTAATTGTGCAAGTGTGCCATTGTGCCCATCTCCCCCCATCCCCCCAGTCCCTGGTGGTTACTCACCCTGTTGCTGTTGTGTCGGGTCATGTTGAGCAGTGCACGGTCCCCCAACTCCTGCCACCGTCTCCCCACTGATGACTGTGGACACCATTTCCTCCATCTCATCCAGCAACTCCTGTGGCACTGGACTCCCACCTCCAGTCTGCATTGCTGCCTTCTGGTTGTCTGCGAGTTTCTGCTTGGTCTTGTGCCTCACATCATTCCAGCACCTCTTGAACTCGTCCATTGTCCTCCTCAGCACTCCGACTGCATTCACCTTGTCCACGATGGACTGCCATATTGAATTTTTTGTTGCCAATGACACAGTGGAGGTGACGAACAGTTGTTGATGGTGTTCTATCACCTCCGTGATCAGGATCCTGTTTTCCTGCGGACTGAACCGCGTCTTCCTCTTCTTCTTGTCCTTGCCCTTCCCTGACCCCGAGGTCCCAGGCTGGTCCTCCGGGGGGCTTGCGGGGTTCTGGTCGTCCTCTGTACCTGCTCCGGCTGCCTCCATTGTGCTTCGCTGTAGTTTGGTTTTAGTTTGTGGGGTTTTTTTCTGCTTTTTTGGTGGTTTTTCCCGCCTGACGTGTGTGAATTGCAGGCCTGGCGCTGGTTTTCGCTGTTTGTCTTATCGCGGTTGGGCCCATCGCAACTTTTTTCGCGTTCGGGTTTGGATTTTTATCGCCGTACCGGTACTGTTATCGTGGACATTTGCCGTATTATCGGGGTACTATCACGTTACCGCCGTGTTGAGAATGCCACGTTAACACGGAGTTATTTTCCCGCGATAGACGGCGATATGGAAAATTGCGTTAACTTATTTTGCCGATGTTTATCGCACGTTCTTGCGAATATCCCCCTAGGTATACTAATCCAACGATATTTGTCGTTGCCTAGAGAACATTTGGGGGCAGTTACGCACACTTTTTTCAAAAGGTTTGTTTACATACTGAGCTTTCTGCGTTAGATCATCTCTTTTTACCTGCAAATTGCACTCATCTCTGTAGTCGCTCAGTTTACCCACCAATCTTTCTGATTGGAATTAACACATTTTACACCCACATCTCTGATGTTAATCTATTAACTTCCAATCCCCTCGACAAAATGAAGCTAGGGTTGAAACCCCGGGCATTGTGATTGCGCGAGTATTTGTTTAGATCTCTAGGCTCAGAAGAGATTATCTGCAGATTGCGCCTATCTGCAGTCCATATCAACTAGTAACACATTAGTCCTGTTAGGGACCTCGATCAGGCCTCTAATGAGCAGAGCCTGTTTAGATTTCTGCCTTCAGTCTGTTGCTTGACTAAAAGCTGTAAGCGTATGCCATGATATTTTTTTGCTGATTCGTTTTTATAAAAGTTCTTCTAAGCTGTTTTATCCAAAGTGCTTTATGTGGAACAGTTGTATACAATTATTTTATTACCCAATTGATATTTCTGCCTATGTTACCGATATGAGAAGGATGAAAAGCCGAATCGTCCTAGCGTGGATTCATTCTTGCAACCTACATATCACACGCAGGTCTTGAGAGCGAGCACTCAACTCTCTGAGCCACATAGCCAGCGAAAGAATATTTGAGGAGTACGTACAGGATATGACTCCTGTAAAGCCATGATGTTGTGCACTGAGGCCATCAGCTGGCCATCAGCTGACTGGAGGTTTCTTGCAGGTTACTGTTTGGAACAGCAGGGTGAAGGAAGCCACTTTTACAATCTCGGACAATAGGTCATGACTAAACCTCATTCCTCATAGCCCATGCACCTGTGCCCTCCATATAAGACATTCAATTTACATGTGGATATATGACTTGGAAGTGGTAAGGGTGCAGTTCACAGCTCAACAAAGTCAGAGCCTCGTTTCAGCACTACAGCAAACAAATCTACAGCTGCTAATGAAACATCCCACTAAGATGCATATTCTTTGATGCTAAATTTGAAGTACACCTGTTATTTACTTACACACAGACTGAGTTTTAGTATGCAACCCTCCTTTTAACCCCTTCGCTGCTAGCACCCCCCCCCCCCCTTGATCAGCCTTTTTTGGCTATTTGGGTTAGTTCTCACTTAGGTCCCTGTAACATTTTGTTCACATTAGGTAGCCATGCCAAATTTGCGTCCTTTTCTTCCAACAGCCTAAGGATTCTAAAGCTACCCATGGTTTGAAGCTACCCATGGTTTGTGGATTCCCCTGGAGGTGGGGCTGAGAAATTAGCCACAATAGAGCAAAAATTCGTTTTTGGGGGCAGAAAAGGGAAAAAGAACTGCAGAAGAAATCGTCTGTTTTATTTCCTGCAAATGGAATCAACAAAGGGTTTGTGGTGCTAAAACCACCATCTTCCCAGATTTCTGGAACAGGCAGGCATTTGTCAGAAAACCTAAATTTTCTACACAGTTTTGGCATTTTACTGGGACATAGTCTATTTTTCCAATTTTTTTTGCTTTCAACCTACTTGCAGTTAGTGGTAGGAAAAGGGTGTGAAACTAATAATGGAACCCAGAACGCTATACATGCTTGAAAAGTGGACAAAATTCTGAATTCAGCAAGTGGTCATTTATGTAGATCCTTCAAGGTCTTCCTCTAGAAACTAATAGTTGAAATAGAAAAATATTGAAATTGAGATGAAAAAAACTGCCATTTGTGCCTATGTTTTCACCTGTAACTTCTTTTAAGTATGGCATATTTTTAGAAGCAACATACTATTATGTCTGCTGGACACCTCTGGTTGCGGGGATATATAGGACTTGTAGGTTCATTAAGAACCTGAGGTACCCAGAGCCAATAACAGAGCTGCACCTTGCAATGGTTTTTCATTGTGTACCGGGTATACAGCAATTCATTTGGTAAAATATAAAGAGTGAAAAATAGGTATCAAGGAACCTTATGTATTTATGAAATGGGAAAGAAATATGGAGTTTAAAGGCAATGGTTATTTGCACATCTCCGAGTTTGTAGGTACCCATACTAGCATGTGAATTAGAGGTCATTTTTAAAAATGACTTCTTTTTTACACATTGTCTTACATTTGGGAGGCAGAAATGCATAGAAAGTCAATGGGTAAAAACACTTGTCTACTATTCTGTATTCTGCTAAGACTCCCAATAAAAATGGCACCTCACTTGTGTGGGTAAGCCTAATGCACATGTCAGGAAATGGCCCAAAACGCAGCTTGGACACATCAAATAGTTCCAGTGAAAACGTACCCTTTTTTAACAATGTGCCTAGCTTTGGATTTTGGACCCTACCTCAGCCGGCACCTAGGAAAACCTAGCAAACCTGTACATTGTTGAAAACTAGGCACACAGGGGGATCCAGAATGAGGTGACGTGTGTGGCTCTTACCGGGTTCTGTTGCTCAGAATCCCTTGCAAACGTCAAACTTCGTTAAAAAAAACAAATTTTCCTCTCATTTCTGTGATGGAAAGTTCTGGAATCTGCAAGAAGCCACAAACTTCTACACACCAAGAATTTCCCCAAGTCTCCTGATAAAAATGGTACCTCACTTGTGTGGGTAGGCCTAGTGCCCCCAACAGGAAACGGGCCAAAACGCAACGTGAACACATCACATTGTTCTAGTGAAAACTGAACCATTTTTCGCATTGTGCCTAGCTGTGGATTCAGGACCACAGCTCAGCCGGCACCTAGCCAAACGTAGCAAACCTGTACATTTTTGAAAACTAGACACCCAGTGAAATCCAGGATGGGGTGACTTGCGTGGCTCTCACCAGGTTCTGTTACCCATAATTCCTTGCAAACCTCAAACTTTGTAAAAAAAAAACACACATTTTCCTCACATTTCTGTGATAGAAAGTTCTGAAATCTGTGGGGGGCCATAAATTTCCAGCCTCCCAGCATTCCTCCAAGTCCTCCGATAAAATTGGTACCTCACTTGTGTGGGTAGGCCTAGCGCCTGAAACAGGAAATGGCCCAAAATGTAGCGTGGACACATACATTTTTTCCAGTGAAAACTGACACTTTTTTCGCAATGTGCCTAGCTGTGTATTTGGGACCTTAGCTCAGCCGGCACCTAGGGAAACCCAGGAAACATGTATATATTTGAAAACTAGACACTGGGGGGAATCTAGCATGGGGTGACTTGTGTGGCTCTCACCAGGTTCTGTTACACAAACTCCCTTGCAAACCTCAAACTTTGTAAATAAATACCACATTTTCCTCACATTTCTGTGATGGAAAGTTCTGGAATCTGTGGGGAGTCACAAACTTCTACCCACCCAGCACTCCCCGAAGTCCTCCGATAAAAATGGTGCCTCACTTGTGTGGGTAGTCCTAGGGCCCATGACAGGAAACTGCCCAAAACGTAATGTGGACACATCACATTTTTCCAGTGAAAACTGACCATTTTTTTGCAATATGCCTAGCTGTAAATGCTGGACCCTAGCTCAGCCGGCACCGATGGAATCCTAGCAAACCTGTACATTTTTTAAAGCAAGACACCCAGGGGAAACCAGGATGGAGTGACTTGTGATGCTTTCACCAGGTTCGTTTACCCAGAATCCCTTGTAAACCTCAAACTTTGTCAAGAAAAACATATTTTCCTCATATTTCTGTGATGGAACGTTTTGGAATATCTGGGTAGCCACAAACTTTCATGCACACAGCATTCCCCCAAGTCTCCTGATAAAAATGCTACCTCAATTGTATGAGTAGACCTAGTGCCTGTGATAGTAAATGGCCCAAAATTTACTGTGGAGACTTCGAAACTATCGATCACAAAAAAGACTTGGTTTTGGGAGGGGGTCACCTGAGTTTTTGGTCCCGGGCTTGGCGGGCATCTAGGGTAACCTACCAAACCCAGACATTTCTGAAAACTAGACAGCCAGGGTAGTACAGCGAGGTGTGGTTTGCATGGATCTCACAACGTTTTCCTACCCAGAATCCCTTGCAAATCTCAAATTTAGCTAAAAAAAACAAATTTACCTCACATTTCTGTGTGGGAATGTTGTGGGATCACCGGGCCAACACAAATTTCCTACCACACAGCGTTTCCCCAGGTCTCCCGATAAAAATGCCACCTCACTTGTGTGGGTGGGCCAAGTTCCCATGACAGGGACGGGCCCAAAACATTTTGTGGAGACATCAGAATTATCTATCAGAAAACAACCTGGCTTTGCGAGGGGGGCAGCTGCGTTTTTGGCCCCGGGCTTGGCGTTTATCTAGGGCAACCTACCAAATCCAGAAACCCAAATCAAGACATTTCTGAAAACTAGACACCTGGGTGAGTCCAAGGAGATGTGGCTTGCATGGATCTCCCAACGTTTTCCTACCCAGAATCCCCTGCAAACCTCACATTTAGCTAAAAAAAATATCCAATTTCCCTCACATTTCTGTGTGGGAAAGTTGTGGGATTATTAGGCTGACACACATTAGAGTCTGGGGGTATTGACATGCCCATTGTGGGCAGCCCTCACCCTCTTTTATAAAAAAAGCAATAATCCCTGGTGCCAAGTGGCCTTTCTGCCCCCCGGGGTGGGCAGATTGGAGGCTATTGCCCCTATCTGCACCCCAGGGGGGGCAGAAAGACTGGCGCGATTTTTGGGATGGGTGGGGGCATTATAATGCCCATTGAGTATTCAAAAGAAAATAATCCCTGGTGTCTAGTGTGCTTTCTGCCCCCAGAGGGGGGGCAGAGAGACTGAATATGACCAAAATATACGGGGGGAGCAAAAGCCCTCACCCAAGGGGCCACTTCCCCCTCCCTGGTGTCTAGTGGGTGGATCCCTGCTTGGGGATCCCCAAGCATGGATCTACTGGGGAAGGGGGGATTCTCCCCTTTCCAATGATACCTCTCCCGCCTGCCTATGTGCTCGGGGGAGCTGATATAGCCCTGTGAGCACATAGGTAGTGAAAGTGAAATTAGCTCATTTCACTTTCATTTTCATTGTAAGGACGTCAGCGCGCCATGATCGCAATTGTCATTACATTGAAAAAAAAATGCCTCGGGCGGTTGGGGAAAAGGAAAACGGAAATCCCTCTGCTGTTTACAGCAGCAGGATTTGGTACTCATGTGCAGACGACGGAATGGTTCCGTGCTCAGCACACGAGCACTGTGGCGCATGACGGAACCATTCTGTCAAGTGCATGGAAGGGGTTAAGTAATTGTGATTTATGTTTATCCAGGACAGTTGTGAATGCCAGCTGACACCATGTATAAGGAAGGTAAGAATGCATAATTTAAACATAAACATTGGTAGTCTTAATGGCTGGGTGCTCTTTTAGCAAGCAAAGCCACTAAAGACTTTGGTTGAATCTCATCCAATGTACATACCTTTTTTGTTGTGGGTGGGGTGGGGGTTAAGAGATCTACAATCTTGAATTATGAACAAAATAAACATACAGAAAACAGCTTAATAAAGATTTCAAATGGAGTATGAAATGTACATCGTTCTTCACGCAGCACAGTCAACCTTTAAGTAATGGGTAGAGAAGCAAGCTCTCTGTCTCTCCAAACACACACAAACACACACACACACACACACGCACACACCCACACACACACACACACTTGTTCTTGTACTCTCCTTGTTTCCAGAATTGTTTCACTGATGGGCAAACACATACATGCGTGTAACACACAATTGCTCAGTCTAATACTCCCTTGCAGGTGGAACAGTGCTCTACATATGGCAGCACATTAACAAAGGAGAAAACATGCTGACAACAAGAGTTTCAGTCTGGTGCTAAACCATAGGTCAACAGTGCTGTGCAGTTGTTTTCTCTTGTATACCAGCCACAATACAGATTGACACCTACTGTACATGTGAGACAGTTGCATCTCTCAGCAGAAACCTCAAAGGTTCCTGATAAGCCATGGTAATATATTTTTTGCATTTTGGGAGGTCCTAAATGACCCTGCAAAGCAGTTGCTACTGTTTCCCCCCAGAGTTTGAGCCAAAGTGTGAATGGACTCAAAGACCCATCTTTGACATGAACTGCATTATTCATCATTGCAGCCCTCCTTAAGGATGGTTCTCTAGACCACCTGGGAGTTTAGAACCATCTAATATTTAGAGGAATGTTTAAGATATGATGATTACAAATGACCACAGGAAGCATCAGAGCATTTGGCCCAACAAGGCATAAGTCAATACAATATACCAGCAATTCTGTCTACCAACAGTATCCCATTTTTTACTAACTATCTAAAACAAAGAAAGAACACATCAACACTGTGCCCAGTCAAGCGTCTTGCCCAACCCATGCTTGCACCAACCTTCACAGAAATGTGTATAATCCTGGAAAGATAAATTACTCCTTTAAATGTCTTCACCTGCCAAATGGGAGGTCTACTCAACGAGACAAAACCCCAACAGAGTATCTGTGACAATCAAAGATTCCAGCTTGTGGAGCGCAATACTACTGAATGACAAACTTACTGTGCACATTTTCAGAATACATAGTATATCATGCATGCTGAGATTACTCATCCTTTAAGACATCAGACGAAATATGCCTGATTACGATATACAACACTCGAAGTCCTCAAACATAATGTGTTAATAAATCAGTTATCTAATTTTATCTATTTGCCCAATTTCTAAGCCAACCAACTCCAAAATTTTGGTTCTAATCGAGCTGCCGAATTTCCAAGCAAACTGATGCAAAATTCATCTTAATTCTCAATCGCAAGAACCAGGGATATAATTCAAGATATGTTTTCATCATGAGATTAATTCAAAACTATGTGCATGACATGGTTTCCCATCCAATGACAATAAATGGAGACCTCAATTAAATATTTAATGGACTAACCACTAAACCTGGGTCTCTGGAGTAGTGTGCCAATAGCAGAAAAAAGCGCTTTAACAAGTGCTATATAACTGCAATGCAACACAATACAATTGACAATACAACAAATACCAGCTTAGGTCAGCAGTATGTAGAAGACATCCAGGTTTTCCTAGGAATATTTACCTGCCAATAGGCCAGCTCCATTGCTATAAATTGATACATCTCTAAACCAGATGATACACAGAGACCGCCCCAACAAACACGGAGAAGGCATCGCAAACATCCACAAGGATACCCTTCAATGCACCACCAAAGAAGATGACATCTCATCAGTCATGCAACACCTCAACTTCCAAATCTAAATTGATGCAAACACAATCATCAGAGGAATCCTCGCCTACAGCCCCCCGGGCCCCTGCCCCAGCTTCTGCAATGACGTCTCTGAACTCATCTCCGCCCTGGCAATCGACTCTAAGCAATACATCTTCCTCCACGACCTCAACTTCCACCTCGATGACCCCAATGACACCAACTCCACTAACCTCTTGCAAAGCATAAGCAACATCGGACTCATGCAATTGGTCACCAGCCCCACACACTGCGCAGAACACACCCTGGACCCAATCTTTACAGCCAGGCACAGAATCGAATTCAGCTACACTACCAAACTCACCTGAACTGACCACAGCATTGTCCACTTCACCATTGCAGGCTCACCACGACCCACCTTCATACCCCCACCCCTGCACACCGCAGATGGAACAAAATCACTGAGACCCAATGGACTGCCACCCTCCAAACAATACCAGACCCGACAACACAAGCAACCTTCAGCTAGCCGAACAAAACTTCTCCAACTGGATCTCCAACTGCACCGACACAGTTGCCCCCATGAAAACAGCCAGCACCAGCATATCCAGCAAACACACCAGCTGGTTTACCCCCAAACTCTAAACCTTCAACCGCGAGTAAAAACGACTGGACAAAAGATGACACTCCAACAGGATCCCCTCAGACCTCATCACCTTCAAATCTGCCCTCAGCAAATACCACCACCACCTCAAAGAAGCCAAAAAGGATGCCCCAACCATCCACATCAAGGCAAGCACTAATCACACAAAAAAACTCTTCAGCATGGTCAGAGAATTCTCCTGCCCATCTGTCACTGAGACCATGCGCTGCCCTTCACAAGCCCTCTGCGACTCCCTGGTGGACTACTTCCACAACAAGATAGCAGGCATCTACAGCAACTTCGACCCGCAGCAAACCGACTTCAGCCACCTCCTGACACACTGACGACTCCCACAGATACCTGCTCACCTATTGGACACCGCTAACCAAGTCAATCACCACAGCCGTCAAGACCCCGATTCATACCAGAGCACCGATCAACCCCAGACCCCACCACCCCTTCAATCTGGGATGGAAGGAAATCAGCAGCGCACTCATCAACATCCTCAACTCATCCATCACCACTGCCACAGTCCCTGACGCATGGAAACATGCAGAGGGTAAAACCTCTGAAGATTCCCTCCTCCGACCCTAGCAACCTCAAGAACTATCCCTCATCTCGCTGCTCCCCTTCCCTGTGAGAAAGCCATCAATCACCAGCTCACTAATCACCTGGAAGGAAACAATCTACTCGCCGCCTCCCAGTCCGGGTTCTGGCCCCAACCTTAGCAGAGAGACCACTTTGATAGCTGCAACTGATGACAGCAGATCCATCCTCAACTGAGGTGAGAGAGCAGCTCTGATTCTCTTTGACCTCTCAGCAGCCTTTGACACCGTATCCCGCCACTCCCTCATCACCAAACACCACCACATCGGCATCAGAGGAAACGCCTCAAGTGAATCACATCCTTCCTTACAGGATGCACATTGAAACTCCGCCTACCGCCCTTCGCCTCCGAACCCAAGAGCATCATTTGCGGTGTCCCTCAAGGTTCTTCACTCTGCCCCTCCCGCTTCAATGCCTACATGACTGCATTGGCTCACATCGTCCACACCCATGGACTTATCATCATCTCATACGCTGATGACACCAAACTCATCATTTCACTTACGGAAGACACCGCTACAATCAATCAATCAGGGGTTTGTAAAGCGCACAACTCACCCTTGAGGGTCTCAAGGCACTGGAGAGGGGGAGGGGGTGGGCTGCCTGCTCCGTGGTCATCCGAATAGCCAGGTCTTGAGGTCCTTTCTGAATAGGTGCAGTGTTGTGCTTCCTCTGCTGCTGAGGGGGAGTTGGTTCCAGATCTTGGCCGCGATGTAGGAGAAGGATCTGCCACCTGTTCTGGCCCTGTGGATGCGGGGGGCCGTGGCTAGGGCTAGGTCAGCATAGCGGAGATTTCTCTTGGGGGCGTGGAAGGAGATTCTTTCATTGAGGTATTGGTGTCCGGTGATTATGGAGGGCTTTGTAGGTGTGTGTGAGCAGTTTGAAGGTTATTCTTTTTTTGACGGGGAGCAAGTGGAGGTCGCGTAGGTGCTGGGTAAAGTGGTCCTGTCGTGGGATGTTGAGGACGAGTCTGGCTTCGGCGTTCTGGACGGTCTGGAGTTTGTGAAGGAGTGTTTTGTTGATTCTAGGGTAGAGTGCTTTTCTGTAGCCCAATCTGCTGGTGATGAGTGCGTGGGTGACGATGTTCCTGGAGTCGGGGGAGATCCATTTGAAGGTATTGTGGAGTATACGGAGGGTGTTGAAGCATGTAGAGGATACGGCGTTGATCTGGCAGTTCATGGTGAGTGAGGAGTCGAGTATGATGCCGAGGTTGCGGGTGTGGTCCATAGGAGTGGGTGGGTATTCAAGGGCGAGGGGCCACCAAGTGATGTCCCATGCGGAGGGGGTGGACCCGAGGATGAGGACTTCTGTTTTCTCGGAGTTGAGCTTCAGGCAGCTGCTGCTCATCCAGGATGCGACGTCCTTCAATCCTTCTTGGAAACTGTGCCTGGTGATGTCGGGTTCCTTGGTAAGTGAGAGGATGAGCTGGGTGTCATCAGCAAAAGATACTATGTTGAGTCCATGTTTTCTGATGTTGGTGGCTAGGGGGGCCATGAAGATGTTGAAGAGCGTGGGGGTGAGGGAGGATCCATGGGGTACTCGGCATCTGATCTCTGTGGGCTCGGAGAGGAAGGGCGGGAGTCTTATTTTTTGTGATCTGCCTAAGAGAAAAGATCAAATCCAGCCTAAGGAAGTTCCCTGGATACTAGCGTCATGGAGTTTGGCGGCTAGTGTGCAGTGGGAGATGGTGTCGAAGGCTGCTGAGAGGTCTAGTAGTATAAGGGCTGCCATGTGGCCTTGATCGAGGAGGGTGCGGATGTCATCAATGGCGGCTATGAGGGCAGTCTCAGTGCTGTGGTTGCTGTGGAATCCAGATTGAGAGGAGTCGAGGATGTTGTTGGTTTCTATGAAGTGCGTTAGCTGGGAGTTGACGACTTTCTCGATGACTTTGGCTGTGAAGGGGAGAAGGGAGATGGGCCTGTAGTTCTTGAGGTCAGTCGGGTCTGCGGAGGGATTCTTGCGGAGGGGTTTGACTTCGGCGTGTTTCCAGTCGTCAGGGAACGTGGCTGTTTCGAGGGTGCAGTTGATTGTCCGTCGTAGTTCTGGTGTGATGACGGCCCTGTGGAAGATGTGCGGTGGCAGGGGTCAGTGGGTGCTCCGGAGTGGATGCTTTTCATGGTCTTTGTGGTGTCTGCTATAGTGACAGGGGTCCTGGTGAGGAGGATCGGCTGGGTGGCATCGTTGGTGGAGGGTGTAGGGTCGGTGCCGTGGTCTTGGTCGCCGAGGGTTGTCGTAGAGCGTCCTGATCTTGTGGTGGAAGAAGGAGTTGAGTTTGTTGCAGAGGTCTTGAGAGGGAGGGACGTCGGTAGTTTCACTGTGGGGTCTGGTGAATTCTTGTATGATGGCGAAGAGCTCCTTGGAGTTGTGGGAGTTGGTGAGAATTCTGTCCTGGATGAGGCTTTCTCTAGCCGTTGGCAAGAGCGCTTGGATTCTTGGAGGTTCGTGGTGAACCAGGTGGCTTTCGTGCTGTGTCGTCTGGCGGAGTTCTGGAGGGGGGCGAGAGTGTTGGTGCAGTTGGCGATCTATTGGTGAAGGCCGTTAGCTGCTGTGTTGGTGTCTGTCGTGGTAGGGGAGGAGTGCAGCTGAGGGCGGAGGTGAGGTGTTCTTCGGTGATTTTGCTCTAGTTTTTGCATGGTAGGCATGGTGTGATCTTGTGTGCGGTGGGTTTCGAGAAGGAAGAATGGACGCAGTGGTGGTCCATCCAGAGAGGTTGTGTGGTGGGACTGAAGCAAATTTTGTTTCCTCCGGTGAAGATGGGGTCGAGAGTGTGTCCTGTCGTGTGGGTGGGGGTGGAGACAAGTTGCCTCAGTCCAATGTTGCTGAGGTTCTCTAGGAGGGCGGTGGTGTTGGGGTTGCTGAGGTTGTCTAGGTGGAAGTTCAGGTCTCCGAGAAGTATGTAGTCTGTGGAGGCAAGGGTGTGGGGAGCGATATAGTCTGCGATGGCATTGCTGAACGGGGAGAGGGGTCCGGGCGGTCTGTAGGCGAGTGTCCCGTGGAGAGTCGTTCTGGGGTTGGGCTGGATCTGGAAGTGGATGTGTTCCATGAGGGGCGTGGTGTTGTCCGAGTTGGTGGTTGTTAGTCGGAGGGAGCTTTTGTGGACGATGGCGAGTCCTCCTCCTGGGCGGTTGGGGCACTCCTTCCTCAGGATATTGTATCCATCGGAGATGGCGGTTGCGATGTCGGGAGCGGAGCTGGCATTGGTCCAAGTCTCTGTGAGGAAGGCGACATTGAGCAAGTGGGTGTTGAAGAGGTCCCAAATTTCTACTGAGCATCTGTGCAGGGAGCGCACGTTTAGGAGGATGCAGCTCAGGGGTTTGTGTGCACTGGCGGGTTGGGTGTGGCTGTCTGGGTCTGAAGGTGGGTGAAGGTTCAGCGGCAGTGTCGGCAGGATAACGGGCCTTGGGAGTTGCTCAGCGTCAAGAGCTGGCAGTTGTTGTTGTGCCCAGGGTTGAGAGAGTGGAGGGTGCTGGGGTGTAGTGGTGGGGGGTTGGGGACCAGGGTCCCTGCCGCTGGTCACGGTCGGGTCGCAGTCGGGTCACGGACAGGCGCAGACGGGCTTGCCTTTGGCACGCCAGCAGCGTGCCAGCAGCACACCCACTGCGCGTGGCCGCCATTAAGTGGGGGTCAGGGGAGGGAGAGAAGCTGGGTAGCGGGAGCAGGAACACGCAGGAGGGAGGGGCCACGGGGGCAGCAGCGGCGGGAAAGGCAAAAAAAGGAAAAATGAGGCAAACAGCAAACAAATAGGCAAAAAGGCAAAGGAGATAGAAAAAAGACAGAATAAAGAGCAAACAGAAAAAGACAGAAAGAGGCTGACAGAGCGGACCAGCAGAAGAGCAGTCTCTTCCACTGGACCACCTGGGATGAGGCACAGGCAGGAGCCTGTGGGTGGAGGAGGGCCTCAAAAACCTACCTGGGACACCAGAAGGCACTGGGGGCAGTGCCTTAAGGACGGAGCTGCGCGAGGGGAGAGCAGTTACCCTGACCAGGAGGACAGAGGTCCACCTGATCCATCTTCTGGAACAGCATGACCAACGTCGCTGACTGGATGAGATCCAACTGTGCAAAGCTGAACACAGACAAGATGGAAGTGCTCATCTTCGGAAGGAACACCTCCCCATGGGGCAATACATGGTGGCCCACTGCACTCAGACCCTCACTTACCCCACCGACCAGGCCCGCAACCTCAGCATCATCCTGGACAACGATCTCTCCATGAAGTGCTAGGTCAACGCAGTATCCTCCTCCTGCTTCCACACCCTCCGCATGCTTGTAAGATATTCAGATGGATCGCCGTAAGCACCAGGCAAAAAGTGACTCAAGCCCTCATCACCAGCTAGCTGGACTACTGAAATGCACTCTATGCCGGAACTACCACTCATCTCCTCAAATGACTGCACACCATATATAACTCCGCAGCCAGACTCATCTTTTACCTCCCCAAAAGGACCAGCATCCCCCCAACCTCATAAGCCTCCACTGCCTCCCAGTCCACAAGAGATGCCAGTTCAAGCTGAGGAACCATGCCTACAAGATCCTCCACAACACCGGAGCCTCCTACATCAACCACTGCATGACTTTCCACCAGCTGGCCAAACAACTCCGATCCGCCTCCCTCTTACACAACCCCTGCATTGGGGGAGCCACAGTGGAGGTCGTTCTTTCTCCTACCTCGCCGCCAAGTCCTGGAACGACCTCCCA
Organism: Calotriton arnoldi; assembly: GCA_963921515.1. Lineage (NCBI taxonomy): Eukaryota > Metazoa > Chordata > Amphibia > Caudata > Salamandridae > Calotriton > Calotriton arnoldi. The sequence continues at coordinate 137,284 of CAWUFW010004236.1, forward strand.
TTCCACCTCTGAACCTCCCCTTCACTCATCGATTTCAGGAAGGGACTCAAGACCTGGCTCTTTCACTGAGGCTCACTAGATCTCAGCACCTGGATACCCCTGGGGTGATAAGTCGTGCTACACAAATAATGAATGATTAATGATTGAGAAACCTGAATGGGGCAATCTTAAACTCAATACTGGAAAACAGAAAAAACTTTTCTTTTGCCTTTCTGTCATAGCAGGACCATCAGAAGGTTGATGTAGAGGAGGCATTATTCTCAGGGGTGTAGCTATAACTAGTGCAGGAGGTGTAGTGGTACAGAGGCCCAAGGCTGTCGTAGTCCCAATTTACGCCTGTTATGGGCAGTTTTTTTACTATAAAACCAGGGATGGGGAATCAATTCTGTTCCTTCCATTATGGCCAGTGATTTTTATCTCAGGCGTCTACATTTTCATAGTCTGGCACTTGTGCTAGAAAAAGATTGCACTATGGAATATAGACGGGACCGAATATCGTTTATATCGCGGGACAAAATCTTGAAGGGGTAGGTGCACACAGGTAGGTAAAGATTTACTCTTCATAACTTCACATCTATGTACCTTGTAGATAAATATCTCTTCAAGGTACACAGATGTGGAGTTATGCACAGATCCCTCGATATTCTGGTCACAATATTCTGTCACGTAAATATTCTCCCTGCGATATTCACGACCTACACACCCTGGAAAATCTATTTATAGATTTGAAAGCAAACCACCCGAGTTTATTCATGCAGATAGCATGCTTTAAACCAGGGCATGGTGCCAGATCCTGCCATGACGTTTATGTTTCAGACTCTGCAAAAACTTCGTGATTGGTGGTCAGGCTAGCAAGGGAAAAGTCCGAGCAACATCGTTTTTATCAGACTGCCATTCACTCTGACAGTGACTGGGTGAAACTGTTTGAAATACAAGTTTTCATCCTTTCACTGGTAGACGAGTTAGATAGCCAGGACCTGCACCCATCAACAGAGGCCAATAAAGCGCATGCTCCATTTTCAGATTGTCAAGGTTCCCTTCACTTTTCCATACAAGAAAGGTGCGTAATACTTCAGTGCACAGGAGTTCATCTGTGTTCGGTTGCAGTGAGGAAACAACTGCAAGTGTGCAAAGTTGCAAGTTTTTTTATTGCAACCGTCACAAAGGTCATATAAAACTAGACAACTTTGTTAAGGTTTACACTCTGACAGGTCCATGTGAAATTATGACCTTTTGAGAAAGTTCATGCTGCATATATATATATATATTTTTTTAACCCTAACAACATTGTCCTGTGTTCTTTTCTAGTGCAAAGTCATTGTGCATAACAAAGCTCCAAAAGATGTAAATGTGCATATGGCATGTGGTGAAAATTATCTGGCTCTGTGGGCAAAACCGTTGAACCTGTGAAAGCGAAAGTGAAGGTAATCTTTTACACAATTTGCAAAGAGGAAAAGTTGGAAACTTTGCAATGGATATATGTCACAATATCAGCTTGCACATATATTGACTCCTCAACATCGAAATACTAGCAGATGGTAAGATATGCATTTAGAAGCAAGTGTATATTCACTTTTCTTAACTCCAGATAAATGTCTCTTGACGATATGCTGGCATTCGATATTGTGGGGTCGACATAAGTGCCAGCCGACAATAAAACTTAAAATATAGTGGTAGAGAACATTTAGCAATATGTTGCCTCTGAAAAAGAAACTGCACGCTAATAGAAGTGACAGAGATGCTGAAAAAGGTATGTGAATGCAGACATCCTTAGAACCTTTTGGAATTGTGTCTACTTCTACAAGATGGCCCATCTTGGACAACTCATCTCAACTTCCTAATAGTTAATTAATTGCAGTGGAATTTGGCATGCTCACACTTTGCAATCAAAAAATGCACAAATCTTGATTTCGTTATTCAAGATGCAGAATTTATTTATGAGCACAAAAATGTGTGTGAATAGGGTCCAAATAAGTTTCCTATCTTTTCTTGTGCCGAGGTTTTAATTCAAAATATTTAATCTGTTTTTGAAAATGGTTACGGTAGTTTTTATTTCTAATGGATGCCTTATGATTTTTTAGATGTTTATATATCCTTAATATATCCTTATTCATAATAATATTGGATTTAACGCCTAGGGGATTAAATAGTCGTCTGCAGGCACTTCATAAATTTGCAGAGGCTCACTGTTTAAAGATTAATATATCTAAAAGTAAAATCATGTATATGCACAGAAGAAAGAAGCTGCAGTACGCGAATTTCGTATGGTCTGTGGGTGGCCAAAAATTGGAACTTGTAAAATCTTACACTTTTTTGGGAAAATAGTGTGTGGCAACCTAAGTGACAAAGCCCATATAGAAAATAACATCTCTAAAGCTACTACGCAGGGGAAAAGCTTGGGCTCCCTTTACAAATCTACTGGAAAAAGACATTTTGCACTTCTCTTTGAGGTGTTTCGTGGAAAAATCCCTGCTTCGCTGTTGTATGGTATTGAATTGCTCGATGTAGAGAAATGGGGTTTCTTAAATACAACGGAAGGCCGTATTTTAAGGAGCCTAGCCTCAGTTAACTCTGCTTGTCCTGTGGCTGCCCTCAGGTTAGAATTTGGGTTAAGAAGTAGTTGGGTACAGGGTCTTGTGGGGATAGTGCGTTGGGTTGTAAGCCTGGTAAAGGGTAATCCTGGTACATTAAGATTTTTAATTCAGAAAGAAATATTAGAACGTTTAAAAGAACAGTCATTAATTTTTAGAAATTTTAGGACTGCGGTTGATTTGCTGCAATTGAATGAGTCTTTGCTCTTCACCCTATCGTCGTATCAATTAAGGGCCACCTTGAAACAGGCCACCTGGGAATTAAGTTTCACAAGGGATAGGGAAGCTTGCATTTCAAAGAGGGGTATCCATCCGGCCATTGACTCCTGTGTGATAAATAAAGTACAGGCCTATATTTCCTGGAACCTGCCCCATGGAGTGCGCCGCTTTTGGCTATTATTGAGGCAGGGTATGCTCCCTTTAAATCCTGTACTGTTTAAATGGTATGGTTCTTCCCCGATCTGTAATTTGTGTAATAATGCCATTCAGGATGTTAATCATGTGTTATTTATTTGCCCCACTTTATTATTGTGTCGGCGTAAATGGATGAGACCAATTTGTTTACAATTATCCATTCTCTCGGCCTCTGCACTAATTGATTCTATTTATGAGCCGCCAAATGAAATGTTCTGTCATAGGATTTATATGTTGTTGGTTTTTCAGTTTATGTGGATCTCTATGGAGTTCCGAGATCATAAATAAACTTGAACTTGAACTTGAACTATCCTTATTCTGCTTTAACCCTATTTTATTGTTAAATATTTAGTAGAAACAAGTAAATATATTTCTACTATTTTATAGCAAACCTTATAAGTCATTGTGTTCTTTATTTACTGTCGTACACTTTGTTGTTAATTCTCTATGCCTTAGCAACACTGTCAAAGTTAAATGTTTGGTAATTCGAGGAGTCCCATGGTCTACTTTTGTGATTGTTGCTTTAGGACGTTATAGATTAAGGACCATATTCATTAAAGTATCAGGCAACGCGACGCAGCAAGGGAACTTGCTGCACTGCATTGTGTGAAACTGAGGGGCAGATTTACCATTTGTTTATTCAGCGCAGTGCAGCAGCCACAAATCCTGGCTGTGTGAAAAAGAGAGAGGAGGAGAACACCAAATTTACTCAAATATGGCACTCTCCTCCCCTCTCCCTAGCGCGGGTGCTGAAATCAGCTGCATGCACCACAGAGACACCTTTGTGACATGGTGCAAGGGTGTCTCTGTGAGTCTAGCATAGGTTTTGTACTAGAAGAGTACCCTTCCAGTACAAAATACCATGCTTAGGATAACTTTAGCCCTTTTCCCTCTTTGTATGTGCACTGTAAATTGCAGCACACGTACAAAGTTGGAAAAGGAAGGAGAAATGAAAGCATTTCTCCTTCCTTGCACCTACTTCAAAAGGGCACCGTTTTCTTATGCTAAACCCTGTCTACTTTATTTAGTAAATTGGGTTTAGCATCAGAAACCTTGGGTGGTTACATGGGAACGGCCATGCTCCACCCATGGTACTCCTCCTTGGCACTAAGTAATGCAAAGCAGCGCTATGTGCTGCTTTGCGTTACTTTCATGTTATTTCCAGCACTAAACAAGTTTATTGCTTGAAGACACAAACACAGTGTAAAATATTAGTAAATCTCCCCCCTAGAGAGCAGAAATGCGCCATATCTACTGATATATGGCACACTTCTCCCTTCTAGCAATGTGTGCTGCCTAGTTCCATCGCAGGCACCCTTGATGCTCAGTGAAAGGGTGCCTGCATTATGGGCAGGATTGTTTATGGGTTGGAAGGACTACCTTCCTGCACAGAAACAATCCAAAGAGGCTTGTTCCTATTTCTACATGTGCTGCAGAATGCAGCACACATGGAAAGAGAAAATAACGAGGAAAAATAAAGATATTCCTCCTCGTAAAGCCTCTCTGTGGTAGGCACATGATTTTTTAGCAAACCCAGGCTTACTACCTTTAATGTATCCGGGATTGCATCAAATTCCCTGGGTGGATTCAAGGGAACACCCATGCTCCACCTACCCATGGAACTCCTAACATAATGAAATATAATGAAACGCAGAGCAAGTCACTATGATGCGTCACATTTCTTTACAAAGTCACAACAGCAGTGCAAATCCCACTTGTGTAGCTTTGTAAATCCCATTTAGTGACTTGTGTAGCCTTGCGACAACTTGTGTTATGCAATAACAATGCAAGTCCCTATTAAATATGCCCCTAAGGGAGCTAAATGGGTCAAATTTGTAGGCATTGCTTCAGCTCTACACATCAAGTGTCGTCCTCAGGCAGTTTGACAGGTTCTTCTTTATGAAGGTGGGTGTATGCACAACTTGAGTGATCCGTGTGCTTGGGGTGTGATTTTAATCTGTACCTCCATTACCGTGTACACCTGGGCTCTGGGTCTTGCAGCATTTTAGGGGCTGCTGGGAGCCAAGGGGCTCTTTGTTGTTTCCTTGTGCATACACCTGGAGGTCAGAGAGTATTCATTCTATTTCCTGATACACAAATTCCAAGTGCTGGCGAATGCTGCCATCAGGGATGGCCTGATGTGGCTCACAAAAAGCAATTTGATTTGCTCCACAGACTGGGAAATCTGGATTACAGGGATTTCAATGCAAATCAGCATGCCGAAGGCTACAAAGCAGATAGGACGCTTGTCGGCCTCTTGAGATCTAATTGGCTTTGTGATTCAGTATTGGTAAGGGGCGTGTTTAGGGCATCCCTTCCTAATACTGAATAGCATTGGTATGTGTGAATGTTTTGCGACTGAAATGCAGTTAAAATTAAATGTTAAATTAAATGTTTAATGTTACAGTACCGGAGGATGGGTTTCTTGGGTGCCATTTTACGGCTTGGAGAGGGGGGACCATTCCATCTCTCTCTTTTTTACATTTCGGCCACAGGGTTGAGGTTCCTGGGGCCTACGTAGGCTCAGGGAGGGGGCCGCGCTGACCCCCTCCCAGTTTTTACATATTCATCCCAGGGGGATGGGGCCCTCTGGGCCACTATCGGCTCAGAGAGGGGGACCATGCGCCCCCCACCCTTAATTAAATATAATGTATGATAATATATGATGTCATTTGAGATGTCATCAGTGATGTCATAAATGGCGTTATAAAATATGCCACAATTGATGTCATATGTGAGGTCACAAGCAGTGCATGGCAGGAGCGCCGCTTACTAACACTGGTGAATTTCTGTGTTTTTTTTAGCTCAAAACGTTAATGTTGACACTGACAAATTCACCTAACTATAACGTTGCTTTAGCTTTTGTTTTTTTCAGTTAATTTCTAGGTTTTGTTTTATTACATTTTTTTTTAAACTGTATGTATGGTAGAATAACTGAATGCTGTATCCTGTGTGCTGACATTATTCTGAAAAAAGGGGATTGCTTTCATATTGTAACTTAGCAGGAAAGAGAGCACACTTTACAAAATGTTTTAAAAAAATGATGTTTGAGTATCAAATAGAGTAATACCACAATATTTGTGTTGAGATTGTCTATCTCCTCAGTTCTTTTGACTCTCATATTGAGACATTTTCTGAGCAAGTTCATTAATCTTGTAATACCATATTTTTTATAGCCTTTGTATGTGTTTTTACATTAAAGTCGTAATTATAATTCAGAAAGAGAGTCATCAGTTTATAGAATATTGTATAGTATTACCTTTCATTATATAAATCTATTTTTTAAGTGTGTGATTACTTTCACAAGATGCTCTCAGGAGTCGAACACACAATCCCCTGTGTGGAGTCTGAGGGGGGTAAACCTCCTGGTTGGCTCTCGTGACCCTCTCACGAGAATTTACATTTGGGATTAAGCTACAAACAGTGATTTCCTATAATTCTGAACAAAGTAACAGATTACAGAAGTTGATTATGTTAATAAAATATTATCATTTGTTCCATTGAATATATAAAGCAATAATATTTTTACGATCTCGCGAGAGGCTTGCGGGAGTCAGACACACAATCCCCTGTGTGGACTCCGTTGGGGGTGTGCTTCCTGTTCGGCTCCCGTGATCTACCCACGAGATCATGCATTTGGAAAGTGGTTAATAAATGTGGTTTCTTGTAATTCTGAACAAAGTAAGAAATTAGAGATGTTGATTAGCTTAGAAAAATTGATTATGAATTGTTCCTTGAAATATATAAAGTAATGATATTTTTATGATCTTGAGAGACGCTTGTGGGAGTCTCATGAGAAGTCTGGGAGCGGAACCTCACCCGAAGGAAGGATTGTGATTGGTTCATATAGATGTGTTTTTTTAGATGAAGAAGATTCCACTCTTTTTGCTTTATTACACTATTGGATTTGGTGAGAGTAGACATATTTGGCTTGCTCTCCTATCCTGTTTCCATTTGAGCAGAAAGATGTCTTCATTTGATTCAGATGAACAGCCAGGGGCTTCTGCACTGCCTCAGTTACCACATCCACCAACGAAATCTTTGGTGTGGCAATTGTTTGAAAAGGGCAGGTTCCAAGAAGGTATCTGTGAAGTACGTGACCTGTAAGCTTTGCAGCAAAGAGTTCACCTGGGAGAGCAGAAGTAAACAATACAGTATGAGTATCACAGGGATGTGGAGACACCTGAGGTATATGCATCCACATAGGCATGCGTGGGCAGAGTTGGCTCATGCTGTGAAGGTAGCCAACTCTACTGGGGCTTTTGCACCAGGTGATACTGTGCTTCCACAGGTTCTAACTGCAAGGATGCACAATAACCCTGCTTAGTGCTATTTTGCTGCCTATGCCAGCAAATAATTTTTTCATCTGAGACAAGCAGGTCTGCCCAGGACAAGCCTGCCCAAGTGCCCCCCTAAGCAGTAGTTTTTTAAAATAATTTTTTTGTAAGTTTGTGTCCTTTATTTTAAGGAGATGCTGTTCGTGTTTGTATAACACCTCATTTTTTATGTTTTTGTCCTACCCTTTAAAAAATATAGAAAATGTTTGAAAACATATTTTTTTCATGGTTGTTCAAAACATTTAATTGTTTGTTCAATTTTTGCCTTTTTTCCCTTCTCTGAAGCTCTCATGAGACTCACACGAGAGACAGGGAGGCAATCACATGCAGTACAGGGGGGCAGGGTTTGTTCTTGCGAGCATCTTGCGGGATCATACTTTTTATAATGGACTTTGTGTTTACAATGCATATATCCTGATGTAGAATGTTTCATTTATAAACACCAGAATACTAACAGTGTGTTTTAAAAAAAAAATTAACTCTATTATATAATTGTCAATCAATCAATCAATCAGGTATTTATAGAGCGTGACTACTCATCTATAAGGGTCTCAAGGCGCTGGGGAGTGGGGGCGCAGGTTCCATTCCATCAAGGAGGTCTATCGAAGAGCCAAGTTTTGAGGTTCCTTGTGAAGATGGGGAGTGATGTTGTCTGTCTGAGGTGGAGCGGTAGGGCGTTCCAGGCTCTGGCCGTGAGGAAGGAGGAGGAGCGGCCTCCCGATCTGGTCTTTCTGGCATGGGGGACCACGGTGTGGGAGAGCTGGGCTGATCGTAGGGTCCTTTGGGGTGCGTGGAAAGCAAGGCGGCTGTTCTGGTACGCTGGTCCGGCGTTGTGGAGGACTTTGTGTGCGTGGGTGAGGATCTTGAAGGTGATGCTAGCCTCGATGGGGAGCCAGTGGAGTGTGTGCAGGTGCTGGGAGATATGGCAGTGTCTTGGTAGGTTGAGGACCAGTCTTGCGGCGGCGTTCTGGATGTTTTGCAGCTTGCGGGTGAGGTTTTTGTTTATTCCGGCATTGAGTGCATTGCCGTAGTCAAGTCTGCTGGTGACGAGGGCATGAGTGACGGTCTTTCTGTGCTCGAGGGGGATCCATTAGAAGGTCTTACGGAGGAGGTGGAGGGTGTGGAAGCAGGAGAATGCAACAGAGTTGATCTGGCGGTCCATTTTGAGCTCGGAGTCCAGGATGATTCCAAGGTTGCGTGCGTGGTCCATGGGGGTGGGCGGGCTTCCAAGGGCCACCAGGTGTCGTCCCAGACGTCGGGGTGTGGGCCCATGATGAGTACTTCTCAGTAGCGGCTCCTGGAGGGAGTGCTGTGGGGTGGTGGGGCGGGGGAGGGGCAGGTTGGGCGGTAGTAAACTCCGGCTTATGCCGAACTGAGTTAAGTACATAAATAAATAAATAAAACGAATTACATTGCGTGCTCTGCATCGCAATCGGCGATGCAGCGCCCGCAATGTAATTCATTTTATGTATTTATTTATGTACTTAACTCAGTTCAGCCGTAAGCCAGAGTTTACTACCCCCCACCCTGCCCCTCCCCCGCCCCACCGCCACGCAGCACTCTCTCCAGGAGCCGCTACTGGTACTTCTGTTTGTCCGTGTTGAGTTCTAGGCAGCTGTTTTTCATCCATTTGGCGACAGCTTCCATGCCTTCTTGAAAGTTGTGTTTGGCTGGGTTGGGTTCGTTGGATAGGGAGAGGATGAGTTGGGTGTCGTCTGCGTAGCAGACAATGTTGGGTCCGTGGGTTCTGACGATGGGGCGAGCGGAGCCATGTAGACGTTGAAGAGCGTGGGGCTGAGGGAGGATCCCTGGGGGACTCCGCAGGCAGTCGGAGAAGGGTCTGAGACAAAAGGAGGGAGTCTGACCCGCTGCGTTCTACCGGTGAGGAATGAGCGGATCCAGTCGAGGGCATTGTCCCGGATCCCTGCTTCATGGAGTCTGTGTACTATGGTGCGGTGAGAGACAGTGTCGAAGGCAGCTGAAAGGTTGAGGAGGATGAGGGCTACTGTCTCGCCTCTGTCCAGGAGAGAGCGGATGTCGTCTGTTGCTGTGAGGAGGGCGGTTTCTGTACTGTGGTTTTTTCTGAAGCCGGATTGGGAGGAGTCGAGGATGTTGTGTTCTTTGATGAAGGTGGCGAGTTGGCTGTTGACGGCTTTCTCGATGACTTTCGCTGGGAATGGGAGCAGGGAGATTGGTCTGTAGTTTTTGAGGTCGGTGGGGTCTGCCGAGGGCTTCTTCAGGAGGGGGTTGATCTCGGCGTGTTTCCAGTCGTCGGGGAAGGAGGCGTTCGCCAGGGAGAAGTTGATGGTGTGTCGAAGCATGGGTGTGATGGTGTCAGCGGCTCTGTTGAAGATGTGGTGGGGGCAGGGGTTCGTGGGGGCCCCCGAGTGGATTGACTTCATCATCTTCAGTGTGTCTTCGGTGGTAAGGGGTGCCCAGCTGTCAATCGTTGTCTTCAGGGTGTCGGGGGTGTCTGGTGAGGGTTCGATGTGTTGGCTGTCTTCGTCGAAGATGTCGTAGATGTTCTTGATTTTGTGGTGGAAGAAGGTGCTGAGTTTGTTGCAGAGGTCTTGTGAGGGAGGGATGTCAGTAGATTCGCTGGTCGGTTGGGCGAACTCCTTGATGATGCTGAAGAGCTCTTTGCTGTTGTGCGCTTGTGTGGAGATTCTGTCTTTGATCGCTGTTTACCTCGTATTTCTGATGAGTTGGTGGTGGGCGTTGGTGGCGGCTCTGAAGTTGTTGTGGGCTTCTGTGGATTTGGAGTTCCTCCAGGCCTTTTCGAGGCGGCGGCATTTGCGTCTGGACTCTCGAAGTTCGGTGGTAAACCATCTTGCTTTCTTGGCGTGTGTGTTGTTGTTCTTCTTGAGGGGGGCTATGGTGTTGGTGCTGTTGGAGATCCATCTGTGCAGAGTTCGGGCTGCGTTCTTGGGGTCGTCGTCTTCCGCGGTGGTTGGGGTGGTGTTGCCGAGTGAGGAGGTGAGCTGGTCGTCGGTGATTTTGGTCCAGTTTCTTTGTGGGAGCAGGTGCTTATGTCTGTGGATGGTGGGTGTTCTGAAGGTGAGTGGATGCAGCGATGGTCTGTCCACGGGAGTTCGGTGGTGTGACTGAAGGTGATGGAGTTTCCTGTTATGAAGAGGGGGTCGAGGGTGTGTCCTGCTGAGTGCGTGGGTTCGGTCACGATCTGGCGGAGTCCAATGTTGTGGAGGTTGTCCAGGAGGGCTGTGGTGTTGGTGTCTAGCTGGTTGTCGAGGTGGAAGTTGAGGTCTCCCAGTAAGGTGTAGGTGGTGGATGCGATGGCTTGTGGGGAGATGATGTCCATTATGGAGTTGGTAAAGGGTCCGCGGGGCCCGGGGGGGCGGTAGATGAGAGTTCCTCAGAGGGTGGTGGTCGGGCTGGCCTGTATCTTGAAGTGTAGGTGTTCCATCAGGTCTGTGGGCTCGTCGGGGAGTGTGCTCAGCCGGAGGGTGGATTTGTGGACGATGGCGATTCCTCCTCCGGGGCGGCTGGGGTGGTCCTTTCGGGAGATTTTGTATCCTTGGGGAATGGAAATGACGATGTCCGGTCCTGAGGTGGCTTTGGTCCAGGTTTTGGTGAAGAATGAGATATCTGGGGTGGTGCTGTCGAGGAGGTCCCAGATTTCGGTGGCGTGTTTGTGGAGGGATTGAACGTTGAGAAGGATGCATTGCAGGGTCTTTGGTTCGGTTGTGTTCTTGCGGGTGGGTTGCGCTGGATCCATGGTTTTGGCGGTACTGCAGGAGTGGCGGCAGCGCTGACAGCTGAAGGGTCCGTGGGTGTCGGCTGGTGATGCTAGCTTGCAATTGTTGTTGCATCCTAGGTTGAGTGCGTGGAGTGCTGCTGGGTTGTAAAGCGTTGGTGGTTCGTAGATCCAGGGTTCCTGGTGCTGGTCGCGGACGGATCGCCGACGGGCACAGACTGGCTTGCCTTTGGCGCGCCAGCGGCACGGCCGCCATTAAGTAGGGGTCGGGGAGAGCTGGACAGCTGGGAGGCAGGAGCGGGGAGGGGAACTGGTTCGTGCTGGTCGCGCTGGGGGGGAGGGGCCGCAGGGGCAGCAGCGGCGGGGAAAGCGGGAAAAAGGAGGCAAAAGTGAGGAAAAGAGGGTAAAAAAGGGAAAAAGGAGGCAAAAAGTGAGGGAAAAGTGAAAAATGAGTGAAGGGTGAAGAGGCTAAAGGGTGAAAAACGGAGCAGACAGGAGAGGATGAAGGGGGCAGACAGCGGAGCGAGAGAAGGAGTCAGAGGTCCACTGGACCACCAGGGATGACGTGCAGGTATAATCTGCGGGTGGAGGAGGGCCTTGAACACCAACACTACAGGAGTGCAGGGGCTCAGGAGAGGCCTCACTTAATGGTGGAGCCGCGAGGGTGGGAGAGCAATTTCACTGACAAAGCGTCAGTGGTCTTGCTCGCCTGTCCCCGCAGCGGCCGCCATTAAGTAGGGGTCGGGGAGGGCTTGACAGCTGGGAGGCGGGAGCAGGAGGGGAACTGGTTCGTGCTGGTCGTGCTGGGGGGGAGGGGCCACGGGGGCAGCAGTGGCGGAGAAAGCGAGAAAAAGGAGGCAAAAGTGAGGAAAAGGGGGTAAAAAAGGAGGCAAAAAGTGAGGGAAAGGGGTAAAAAGGGAAAAGGAATAAAGGGTGAAAGCGGAGCAGAAGCAGAGAAAAGTGAAAAAAATGAGTGAAGGGTGAAGAAGCTAAAGGTTGAAAACGGGTGAAAAACGGAGCGGACAGGAGAGGATGAAGGGGGCAGACAGACAGAGGATGAAGGGGGCAGAAGCAGAGAAAAGTGAAAAACGAGTGAAGAGTGAAGAGGCTAAAGGGTGAAAAACGGGTGAAAAACGGAGCGGTCAGACAGCGGAGCGAGAGAAGGAGTCAGAGGTCCACTGGACCACCAGGGATGAGGCGCAGGTATAACCTGCGGGTGGAGAAGGGCCTCGAACACCAACACTACAGGAGTGCAGGGGCTCAGGAGAGGCCTCACTTAATGGTGGAGCCGCGACGGTGGGAGAGCAATTTCACTGACAAAGAGTCAGTGGTCTTGCTCCACAATTGTGGAGAATAATAAATCACTTAGATTTATGGAAAAAAAACACTTGCTTTATCTGCATAAGATGAACATTGGTACATAGCACACGTTGATACTCATTTATTTACTTAAAGTCCATTTATTGTTATTAGAAAAAGTTCAATTACTACTTTTTTACGATCTCACGGGAATCTCAATAACTGCAAACATGCCTCCAGGTGCACTAGTCATTGGGGGATGAAGTCCCCTCAGATGCTATGGGTACTTGGGGGCCAAGAACCCCTCCTGTTACCACTACTAAGTCCCACACAGCAGAATTACTGAGAGCTCATCAGAGGACCTCCCCCTTTGTCAACCACTCTGCAAATGCGCCTCCTGGCACACTACTCATTGGGGGATGAAGTCCCCTTGGATGCTGAGTGTCCTTGGGGCCAAGAAACCTTCCTATTACTGATACTAAGTCCCACACAGCAGGATTGCTATGAGCTTATCGGAGCTCCTGTCCCCTTTGTCAACCACTCTGCATTGGAGAATGAAGTCCTGTTGGATGTTGAGGGTCTTTGGTGGTTAAGAACTCCTCCTGTAACCACCAGTAAGCCCCACACAGCGGCATTGCTGGGAGGTCACGCCTCGTGGCGCAGTACTGGTTGGGCTATAAAATCCCCTTGGATGCTGAGGATCATTGGGGTGCAAGATCCCTTCCTGTTACCACCAGTAAGTCCCATACAGCGGGATTGCTGAGATCTCATCAGAGACCCTGCCCCCTTCCTCCACCCACTGTACAGACCCATACAGCCACTCACACACCCACTCACAGACCCATAAAGCCACTCACAAACCTATACAGCCATTTACAAACCCACTCACACACCCACAAAACCACTCACACACCCACTCAGAGACTTAAACAGCCACTCACACACCCACTCACCTACCTATACTGCCACTCACACACCCTCTTTCAAAGGTTACAGGTTACTGTTAGGAAATAAACATTTTAAAAAACATTGACATTCACTGGGAAAACTAAAGGTTACAGGAATGTTATATTTAGGAAACAGAATTTAAAAGCTTAGAAATTCACAGAAAAAGACAAAGGTTACAGGGACATTATGGTTAGGCTTAGATGCCACTTGTACAAAACCATAGAAATTCAGCAGTTATAGTTACCTGATCTAGCTATAACTTATGCCCGCATTGCACTGCTTATGACCTCACATATTACATCACTCATGACATGGTCAGTGACATCACTGATGACGTCATCCAGTGATTGTGAGTGTTTTTTAAAAGTCCCTTCCGGATTGGCCGTGACAAAGCTTGAGTTCGGGTGAAATGCATCGCTGTAATAAGTCCCATTGAATTTCAAGCTGTGGAGTGCAAGGTTTTTCTCTGGAGTTCCATAGTAAATTCTGTGGATCTATATATATATATATATTCACTGAAAAAACCATAGGTTTCAGGCACGTTATAGTTAGAAATTAGCATTTAAAAAACCTTAGAAATTCACTGAAAAAACCAAAGGTTTTAGTGAAAGTTATAGTTAGTTGGACATTTCACTCGTACAAAACCAGAGAAATTCCCACGTTATAGTTAGTTCAGCTAACTATAACTCGCGCCCCCGCAATGCACTGCTGATGACGTCACATATGACATCACTCATGACATGGTCAGTGACATCACTGATGACATCACTGACATCTCAAATTATTAAGAAAGAGGATTTACTGTTTTTATGTACACTTTTATGATCTATGTTTCTAAATCAGATCGAATAAAGTTTAATGAATGTAATTGAAGTCTCCCAAGATGGCCACCAGAGAAAAAGGAGCCAAAATGTAGCACAAATATCACCCAGATGTAGCCAACGTATAGCCAAATGACAGAAGTGTGGAAAACACTTTTTATTTTTTGTTTTTTTGCAGTTTTATATAGTGCAGACTGGTCAGGTATTGGAGTGCTTTACATGAGCATTGGTTACAGCACACAAGGACAAATTCATTTTGGTTGTAGGCATGGGGAGATTAAGTGATTTGACCAGAATCACAGAATGTCAAGCTGAAGCAGAAACTCCAACCTGGTTCCCCAGTTGCAAAGTCTGTAGCTCTGGAAGTAACACCACATCCTCTCCCATAAGTGCAACATTTAATCAAATGGTCAACTGGATAAAAAAACATAAAGATAACAAATAATTTAAAAGTGCTTTGTCGCTATTTGAGAACTCAGAAAATATGTCCTCATTTTAGTTTTTTAGAGCACTAACCATAATTTCGATGCAAATAAGACCCTCTCATTTCTATAATTTCTAAAGGAAATGCTTTAGGTATTACAGTTTTGATTACATCAAGATGACGTCCGGCATGCTACACTTTTAGAATAAATATGGAATGTTAGCAATCTAGTTGTTCATTAGGATACTGTTGAGAGGCAGAGGTCAGGGGCACAGACTCAGAAAATTGAATGCAGGTAGGAGGATACAGAGGCAACAATTTGACCACACTGGGCAGGCAGGAATGGCGGTGGCAGCACAACAGACTATGGAGGGCAGAGGAAAGGGGGGGCAGGGGCAACAAACCAACAATGCAGGACAGGCAAGAGAGGCTGTGGCAATATAATAGACCATTGTGGGCAGAAGGAAGAGGCAGTGGTAGTACAGCCATACATGCCAACAGACCCGATTCAGCCAGGAAACGCCCAATGTTTTTAAGCCCAAATGGACTTTATTTTATCTGTCTCCTGACTACGATCTCCTCTTTTTCAATGTAAGTCAATGGGGAAAATCAATTCCCCAGGTTTTTTTTTCAAAATCTCCCTCTTACCAAGTTCTAAATGTTAGCCAGTATGGTACATTGGATCATGGAAGGCAGGAGGAATTGGGGTAGGGACATGGACTCGGATAACAGAGGACAGGAGGGACATGGACAGGTGCACCAAACTGACCTTACAGGGCAGGCATCAGGGTTTGCAGCAGCACAATACACCACACAGGGCATGCGGGATGGCAGTGCAGCACAACAATCCTTGGAAAGCAATAGGGAGGTGATAGGACCATGCACATGGACAACAGAGAACAGAGGGGAAAGAGGCAGTGGCAGCAAGCTGACCATAATCGACAGACAGGAGAGAAAGCTGCAGCATAACGGACCATAAAGGGCAGGAGTGAGGGATCAGGGGCATTACAATGGAACAGACAAGCCATGAGGGAGGGAATAGGGGTCTGCACATGGAAAACAGAGGGCAGGGGGCAAAGAGGCAGGAGCAGCAAGCTGGCCATGGAGGTCAGGCAGTGACATCACTGAGATCAGTGATGTTATTTGAGATGTCATCAGTGATGTCACTGACCATGTCATGAGTGATGTAATATGTGACTTCATCAGCAGTGCATTGCAGGGACGTGAGTTATAGTTAGCTCACCTCCAAAATCCCACTCTGCTTCAAGAATGGGTCGACACAGCCTAGGTACACAGCCAGAGAGTTTACTCAATCATCAGGGACGTAAGTACAAGGATATTCGTGTGCAGTCCTTGAAATTCTTAGGCAGACGCATTTCAGCTAATTGCCTTTTTCAATACCTGTTCCACATGAAGGGTTCGTCAGCTGGAGGCACTTAAATACACAAGTGTTGGCTCCCATTGGAGCATGCGTGTTGCCACACTTGTTTCTTAAAAATACAGTGTCCCTTCTTTTTGGCCACACACTAAGTCTCAAATTCTGCACTGAGTAATGATTAGCAGTCCCTACTGCATGCGTTATTTCAGTAAATAGAGCTTGTGCACATATTAATGCCCCAACTCACGACGGCTTTCAATCTGCAAGTTCGTACCCGCCTCTGAATTACCCTCTCGTGATCTCCTCGCAATGGTAGTGTCTCTTCACGCAGTATATATAAATATATATGATTTATCCAGCAGGACATTCATACGGTGATGTGGACTGGAATGGCTGTGATCTGCTTTCTGTAAGCTCATTTGCTGCGTAACAGTATGCACATGATGTTGTTTTATTTTCCTTAGAGTATTTCAGAAGACTAAATACTGCCTTAGTTTCTTTCGATGTTCACAGCTTGTCCATGTGTAACAAACATAGCAAGGTATGCTGTGAATTTATGCTTGCCACGTCCAAACTGATGATGCTTTACTGATGCATTATGGGATCATGAGTCCTCCGAGTTATTGCTACAGTGAAGTGAAAGTGATCCAGCGGTAATTTCACGGTAATTTCTCAATGCAAAACCTCATTTACCTCTAGTTTACCGCTGTAAAGGTGGTGAACCCTTGCCACCGTATATTACCTTCAGGAGACTTTACATAAACATGAAAAATCAAAAATGCAATTGATATTTAAGCCAATAAAGAGAGTTGTGAGTATTTTTAAAGGGTTTTATTTTCTAGTTAAAAGTTAAAGTTCTCTGACCCTTTATTCATTAGTCAAATATCAATCAGGTTACAGAATTGAAAATAGGAAAAATAGAATTAATACAGAACATATTATAGGTTGCATACAAAGCACTCCATAAAGGAAGGGAATGAGGCATCAAATGTCAGTAAGAATTCTTTAAAGAGTTCAGGAAAATATAATTCAAGAGTGAGTTTTGCAAGGCTAATCAATAATTAATAATTGGCAAAAATCTCCCATAAAGAGAAATAAATGCATAAGACAAATCTTTTCAAAACTAGTTAGTTAGTCAAAGCATAGAGTTAGTCAAGTTAGTAGAGTTTTAGCATCTAAATCTAAACCTGTTCCATCAGCTGCACTCTGTCCCTCTGTGTCTCACACAGAGAGGCTGCCCTCCCTTCACAAGACCTCAGAGGAATGTGATCTGCCTTGCAAAAAATATGACGTGCAAGGACTCTCTGAAAAAAATATGAGCAAGACCCCCTCCTCCCTCTGTCTCTCCTCGGACGCAATCTCCTCCCAGGCTGCACCCGCGACGCTCAAGTACCTAACCCATATGATGTCTGGACTCATCTGCTCCCTCTCCTCTCTCCTCCTATCTCTTCTAAGGCTAAGGCTGCTAAAAGCTGCTAAAGCATGACATGCCCCCTAAGGGGTCATTATTTATACTCTAATTCTTGGCTGACTATACTAATAATGTTGCAGTTTCAGTAGAAACTCGCACTGTGATTGGTTAGCACAGGTGACATAGGGGTCTCATCATCCTGTTCTCATTGCAAATCCAACCCCTACCAGTTCTGACAATAAGGGCTTAATGCTAAGAACAATATACATAACATGTATCAATAAAAACATTTCTTGCAACAAAATGTATCACTCAATGTCCTGTCTCTCCTTCACATAGCACACAAAAATGACACTTTCCCACAAATACTGGTACATTGGCAGGATGACAAGAATGTACAGTTCACTGTGGCCTTGACCCATGTGTCTTCACTTGAGGCACTTAGCAGTTCATGCAGCTGGCATAATCTTCTGCGCATGCGTCTCTCATTCAGCACAATTCTCAGCCATGCTGGATTCTCAGGTAGCCATATTATGGTGGGCCCAAAAACAAAACAAACACAAAAGAATATTAATTTATGAAATAAAACCCATTATGTTTACCTCCCCCCATACTAGTACCCTGTATTAATTATTACCTAGCAATAGCTATTAATTTAAAGCAGTTTTTAGGTCTCGCCTACGCAGCGCGCATGCGCTGCTTAGGAGGGCCTTTAGCCATCGCTCTGCTCATTCCAAGCACACATCCGTGCTTGTGGCGGCATCCACCTTGCGGAAGCGAGCAGGGGCGCGCCACAAGCACGAGTGCAGTGCTTGGAAATGAGCAGACTGCTCTCCCAAGCGCGTGCGCGCGCACCACTCGCGGGCTTACCTCGCACGCACGCATCACTCAATATTCGCCTCCGATGCCTCCGCATGCAAAGTGTTTCGTTAAGCACCACGTGATTTGCTGATAATGTAACATTGATCAATTCATTCCCAATTATCAACACATTTTATGGGGGACGTGGAAGAACCGCTCAAAATAACACAATTGGCTGAGCATTCGGACGCACTAGCTATGCATGCACTAGAGCCATATGCATGTTAAGAGATAAGCAACGGGGCAAATATTCCTCCTCGAAAGCCCTGGCAGTTCTTGACCACTAGTATTGAAATGCCGGTCCGACTTGAATATTTACTTGACATGGCTTAGACTCAAACAATATTTCCGAGGGTCACTGCAGGAAATTAACAATTTTAAGCAAAAATAAAAGGGTCTGATCTTTAAAATGCGAATCCCTTCAGAAGTATTTGTCCCCTCTTAACTTACCGCTGATTAATTTATTGCACCTCTCCCGGCAATCGTCAATTTGTCATCCGTTCTTCCTAACCTTTCTTGTATCTTCTTTTCCTCCTCTAAATAGCCTTTCACACATTGTTACCCATTCTTCTTTCCATACGCACTCTCCCTTGCCTGCACTTGACCCCTCAAACTCTACAGCTCACCCTACATCCACTTTTGATGTCCCTCTCTCCATGCCCCTTTCTCAGAGCACTTTACTCCAGTTCTTCTCCTAAAAGATCTAGCTGCCGCCTCGTCATGGCCAGTATGCTTCTTTGCACGCTCTTTCTGCCCCCCCCTTTAACTCGCCTCATGTTTTTTTTGTGCCCATTCTCTGTGTGACACTCACCTCTAGGCGCCATCTTCAGTGTCCATGGGAACCAGTACAGCGTCGGAGCCGGAGAACAGTATTGATCTGTCAACAGTAAACATAGAAAGAGGACAGACAAATAGCTAGACAGAAAAGCTTGACTGTGGATATAGAAAGAGGACGTGATATTAACCACTGTGACAGCGAGGGGGAGGGCTGAGGAGGTGCAGAACAGTTGTTAGAACTGAGAGATAGTAACTTTGCTATGCACGTGAGCCGTGATAAACCTATACCAGAACAGAATAATTCATGGATACGATCATCAAAAGATCACACCATTGCAGGCTCCCACAAACGTCCAATAATGAATTAGCACGCTGAAGTTATCAGGTCAGGACTTCGAATTTACCCGGTTCCATACGTGAACGGCTCATTCAGTCCAGATTTTTGTCGTTGCCTGCAGAGATCTGTAGTCCTGCTGTTTGACATATTATAAAGCTAGAACTACAAGTCCCAGAATAAAAAAAAAAATCCAAACGGAATAAACTGGTTGGGACCTCTATGTTCTATGAGGCACGGTGCCCTTCAAGTAGACAAATACTGTCAGATATGTGCAGTAGGTCTTGTTACCACATATACTGGATTTATGAGTTTTGTATTAAAGTATCCATAAGATAAATTTCGGCAGTGCAAACCTGTTTGCATTTATTTGGGGGCGAAGAGGGGGAGGGAAGGAGAATATGGCCAACAAATACAGGAACATGTGGATTTGGGGGGTGAAAAGCACCAAAATCCATGTTAAACCACGAACATTCATGCTACGTGATATATTTTGCCCTGATAAATACAGTGGCATAAGAAAACTTTAGGGGGCCCCCCTGCAAGGTGCGATGAAGGGGCCCTGCTCAACTACATGCAATCAATGTCCCTCACCTTTCACCTTTGCAAGGATTTTCAGAACCGCACTGCTTACCGGCACTTATAGCAGAACTATTCCCAGATTACACAAATCTTCAGGCTGTGGATTGAAAAAGTATTGTACCTCAAGTGAAACAAGCATTGGCATAGCCAATAGGTCTCGCCTTTGGGACCTTATAAGTGTTTAGTTATCCAGCACAATATCCTTTGTGCAACATCATCCACTGTTGCATGGCTAAACACTTATAAGGTCCCAAAGGCGAGACCTATTGGCTATGCCAATGCTTGTTTGTTCGGTTTCCAATTACATGTCAGCCTTTGTCATAAGACTGAATGCGCCTTGTGCTATTTTTGAATAGGCTGGAAATTTCAATCACAGATTTCCAATTTTAATTTCTATTCTTACTGGGTTGGCACTTCCTCCTTTTCATAACAAAGATGTTTAAAACGAAATGACACTCAATTAGCCCAACTCTGTGACAAGCCAAGAAAAAAGTGAGAAACGAAACTAAACGAAATTAATCCATTGGTGAAGTGACAAGATCCATGACAAGAGACTTGCAGAGGGCAAAGAATCGATGTGCTCATCAGAAAGGTGTCTGCAGTTTTCCGCTGTCAGTCTGAAAGCGCAAAACCAGGAAACTGAAAATGGTCTTTGAGATCTGCAATTCATGTCGGCTGTTTCTGGATTTTGCTCTTGGTGGAGATTTGAGCATTTTGGATCACAATGAATAGAGTGGTGGCCATCTTGAATGGCACTTTTTCACAGTGTCCATCTTTCCTATTCACAGTGAATACACTAGATGCCATCTTGAAAGGCACTTCTTTTTTTCTTTTCTTTTTTTTTTACAGAGTTTGTTATAGCGCGAACTTGACCCGAAGGTATCGGGTATCAGAGCGCTTTACACAAGCACCAGTTGCGTTACATGAGGACACATTGATTTTTACCAGTTTGTTAACTACTTTAGGCCGTGATAAACAGCTTGGTGGCCATCTTGGTTGACAATTCTCAACAGTCTGTCGGCCATTTTGAATCACAGAGCATGGTCATCTTTTAGGAGACTTGTCAAAAGTGTGCTTTCTATTTTGGGTTTCATGATCGGCATCTTTAATGACACCACTTGACATCGTTTGGGCCATTCTGATACAGAGCTTCCAAACGTCAGACCAACATTGAGCCTTGATGAAAAATTCCTCATGAGTAGAGCTGTTGATTT
This sequence comes from Calotriton arnoldi, assembly GCA_963921515.1. NCBI lineage: Eukaryota > Metazoa > Chordata > Amphibia > Caudata > Salamandridae > Calotriton > Calotriton arnoldi. Next base: position 158,390 of record CAWUFW010004236.1, read on the forward strand.
GTGAAACAGCCTCATCCCCTCGTGTAGGACGTACGCATGTCAAAACAGAAAGAAGGTAAGTCTAGGGATGTTCACAATGATTTTGAATGCATAGGGTATAGCTTGTGCCTGATGGACTGGTAAGATATGTCTGGTCATGCCTACCTGCCACCATCTTCTACGGGGACGCTTTACTTTATCTTTATAAAAAGCGTGGTGTTGACTTAGGGGGTGAGGTGTGCAGCAAGTGGAAATCCAAATCTGCTCCTCTCAGGAATGAGATGTTGACAGCGGCCATGTCAAATTAGTCTGTGCCCCATGGACCCAATAATTTTTACTTCACAGGAGCTGTACTGTGTCCATGAGTGCCTTTTCTAGATGTCAAAATGTTTACATTTTGCCACGGGAAAAGGAATGCAATGAATTGGGCTGGGGGTTGCTGAATCCAGCTGTCACTCAAAGGTATCCCTACCAGCAATCTTCATGGACTCCCAGAATTCTCCTCTTCCTGCCAACCCACAGAATCGTTTTCTGAACAGTCAAGTTAAAAATAAAGAGCAACTGAACCGCAATTGGCCAAAATTCTTAATAGCGTCCCCATGCTTAGTTTAAAGAAAGGTTGCCCTGACGCATGAGAGGGACTTGTTGTTGAGTGCATCGAGGCCTGACCGTCCATAGACCACACGGGTGGAGTTTGAGAAGTGCTGACTAGGGCCAAAAGGAATAAAATCCGACAGGGCCAGAATCCGAGATCACCATACGTGCAAGCGCGATCATGGTCAAAGGCTGGAGCTGGGTGGTGAGATGAAGGCAGCCTCAAGCAAGGAAAAGAATTGTTTGTACATCTCCAGCGATGATCCACATGCCAGGTCAATCAGGTGTGCCCTCTCTCCTCTTTGTCTCTCACTCCCATCCATGCTTTCCCTCTCTACTCTCCCCCACCCCCATAGTTACCCCAGTCTCTTCTTCCAGCCCCTCCAGCAGATAGTGTAATTGCAGGAAGTGTTGCGTGCCTAATTCCACGTTAGTTGTACTCTCCCATCTTGACTTACGGGGGGGGCTCTGTCTTGGTATCAGCAGCTTCACCACCATTGCTGCTGAAGGTGAGAGTTCCTTAATTCTAATGTCTGCCCTCTTTGTCTTGGGTCAGGTGACATTATCCCTTGTGGTCTCTGAGCTTGGAAGACACATTGTTTCCTCTGGGGGATAACGTGAGTCTGTGTCAGCGCACACATTATATATACACGCCTGTCTCCTGAAATAACCAATATTACACATGACGAGGGAAGGCATGTCTCTGAGGGGCCTACCATTCCATTTACGCACTCTCTGTGAAACGTCCATCATCTCCCTGCGGCGTTTGACCTTTCTACGGTCAATGATCTGCTGCCCTCTATATATGATTAGGGCAGGACTCTTAGGACAGTATCCGAGATCGTTTCAAGGACACTTCGGAAACAAGCATTTGCAATGCAATAGGTTTCGCATTTACGCAAGTTTGAGCTGTTGGCATTGTAAATGACAATGCCTTTTATTTATGTTTTGGTTTTTAAAACATAAATAAAAGACATTGTCATTTACAATGACAATAGCTTCAACTCGCGCAAATGAGAGACCTATTGCATTGCAAATGCTTGTTCTATTATTTGTGCACCACATGCAAAATGTGCAATGTACAACATAGCATAAAGATGCTCTAGTGCAAATTTTCAAAGCGCAAACAGTTAATACATACTCATAGCAACATGCTCTAATGTTTTAGATAGCTTTTCATGCAAAATGCGTTTGCCCCATGTGTAGTGTTGGTGCATGGTTGATTAATTAATACACATTATAAGAAGATGTGTTATGAACTGAATATGCATTGTCTAAATATGCAACAAAGCCAAAGTCTCTTGAGACAGGAACAGGGAGTGTAGATTACAAGGAAAAGGAGCTGGGCAAAGCTACAGAGGCCACAGTGAGCCTTCTAAAGGAAACTGAAATCACGAGTTTTCTACACTGCAAAAACACGTTAATTCAGCACAATTATGTGCTACTTTAAAAGTTAAAAAAAAAACAATCTCTAAATTAAATGTACATTCTATAATGAGGTTAAATCTAAACTAAACACATTAAAGATCCATGATTACTTAATTAAGCATGGTTTTACATGATTTCATTTGCAGGCCTCTTTCATGTTTTTCACTTTGCATGCACCAAAAGTGCCATTTTAAAATGCAGTCTGTCTGAAACACAAAAATAAAGCAATGCCTGAATCCAGAAGAAATCTGAGCTACATCAACCCTCCCTTTGATGATAACAAATCATGATACCTCAAATGATTTGTAAATCATCACACTTATTTAACCTCACAGGTGATTTTCTTTTTTTTTTTATTGCAAAAGCTGAGCATATAACAATTTTACCTCTATTTCTAAGGCAACACAAGTTTTGTCTGTAATCAGATCATATATATCCAAGCTCAAAATTTTAGTGCAGAGTTCTGTAAGTAGCTTCCTGGAACAGTTAGTCTTCTTTAAAATAAGTAACTAAAATAATAAAAGGAAAATTTCAACAGGACAGTTCTCTTTTCTATTTTATTTTCTTCTTTTCTTCTTTTTCTTTCATCATTCAAAGATTCTTTTCTCTGACAATTCTCAGTTATTGTTTCAGCCTTTCTTTTTCTCTTTGTCACCAGCTTGCCATCAGGGTGGCTCATACAGTTCATTCAAAGTGGCATTCTGTACTTTTTCCATGTATTTTGACCACTCAGGTGCTGAGAAACTCTGACAGAGCACCATCAATTCTTTGCACTTTTTCAATCCGAGCCTTTCACTTTTATTTTCACTTTGATCAGATTCAGATGTTTCAGCTATGGGTGCAAATGATTTTTCAAGGGACCACTGTAGTCTTTTTGGATACCCTTTCAGCCAGCTTTTTCCTACCTCCACTCGTAGGCCCACAGCACTAATTTCTTCTTCAGAGGCTGCATCTGACTCTTTCACCCTTTGGACACCGCTTTCATCTGAGTCAGTTTCCACTTTTTGCTTTTCCAGTGCCACTTCAGTTTTCCCTAGTGCTGCTTCAGACTCTGTGTGTGCCCTTACAGCTTGACTGACCCTCTTCTGTGGACTTTTGACCACTGCTGGCATCTCTTCTTGAAGAGGAGCTGTTTTATCAGGGGGACACAGGACCATACGTGTGTGAGAGGCATGCACCCAATTTGGAAGGCCACCACATTTCACAACAGTCTTTGCCAGGATCATTTGGAACAGGCCTTTCCATTTCACAGCATCTCTCAGATCAAAGTTTTGGCACCATTCATTATGCAGATCTTGTGTAGCAGCTGCAATCTGGTGAGAAACTGCACACTCCACATCAGTCAGACCTTCACAGCAATGGCTAGTCTTTTCATCTGTGTTTTTCACAAGTGCATTTGCATGTCCATTTTCAAGCCACTTAGGTGATGCTGAAACACAGGGGCATATTAGCAAGCAATTTATCGCCGGTTTAGCTGCACTTTTTGCCGCTAAAGCGGCGATAAATCTATCGCCCTATCAGCAAGCTGTCGCTAACAGCAGTTAGCGACAACTTTCTGACGAAAGCGATCGGTTTGGGTGCCGCTTTGCATGTCAGCGATGTTTATCACTAATGACATGCAAAGTAGGCGTTCCCGACCAACATACCCTGTAAACAGACGCTAACAGGCCTATCACCTATTAGCAAGGAGTCCCTGACCCCGGTTAGCGACGTGAAAAGTCGCGCTAACCGGGGCCATCGCCATTTTTTTATCACCTGCTATTTTCCTGACTTAGCCATACATTACATGGGGGGTGGATTATGCTGATACGACCACAGGGTCGTATCAGCAAGGTTTTCCACCTCCACCATGCAACATCGCTGGTTTTGTCGCGATGTTGGCCCTTCCCTCCCGCTATCGCTGGAATATTTATCGCCATAGCGCTAAATGTCGCTAATACAGCGTTAGCGTGGCGATATATTCCAGCGATAGCCGGCGATAAAGAAAATCACGCTAAGCAGGGTTAGCGATGATTATCGCCTCTTCTTGCTAATATGCCCCACAGTCTTTTGCAAAGTGTAACTCTGTACTGTCTTTATGTTGCTTTATTAAGCTTGGAATTTCAGTCAGATATCTACAATCCAATCCTTGTACTATCTGTGGCTCTGCGCACATCATCTTTGAGACCTCATTATGATCTGATTTCAGAGAAACTGGCAATCTATACCTGGGCATCAGTTTTTGCAATAACACATTTGCTACTATGAAGTTGTCACTTTTCTCAAAATAAACAGTATTCTTTTCAGATTCACCTGTGAAAATCCCATTGAATGTATAGGCTAACAGAACATAATTTTGTGCAACTGAATTAGCATTTCTCTCTCCCATGACAACAGTGACTCCCATTTCATCAGATATACTGCATGTTATGGTAAGGGCAATCAATTTCGAATTTTGGGCTGAGGTAACTACTGAAAGCCATGAAGCTTTGACAACATAATGTATAGGAAGCACAGCATGTGTTGCTCCTAATGTGTCATTGTTACCTTTCAAATATGGGCCATCTACAAAATGGACATTGTTGGGCTGAATCAGACGTTCAGCCTTAAAGTCTAACCTTGGCTTCATGCATATATTCATGATATCCAGACACTCATATTCAGTTTCATCACAAACCAATTCATTTGCTGGCATTTCTGTGACGTTAGGGTCAAAGGTCATTGGGAAATACATCACAGACCTTTGAACACATTCATGTTTTTGAACAGGCACTGAGAGAGCGCAGCCCTCCCACTCACTGCAAATTGGTGTATTTTCTTTTAAATAAACTTGCATTCCTAGTGCCGGGGCGCGACACTTTTTCTCTTTCAACTCTAGGAATGCTTTTGTGCAATTGTTGTCCAATGGAAGCGGATCAGACACATCCTTGTGTGTCAGCCTCAGTAAAGGCTTAGCCACTAGGGAAAGGTTTAGTAACCACTCTCTACAGCAGCTAACCATTCCCAAAAACTTCCTGACTTCTTTCTGAATTTGGGGTGGATTCATCTGGTGAATTATTTCCACTCTCTCTGGTGACACCTTTCTAGCTTCTTTTCCAATTATGTGTCCCAGACATTCATCTTCTTTTTGACAGTACTCCTGACTATTCTCATGCAATGGCACTGTGATATGAACTTGACAAAAATCAATAACAGTAAGCCATTCTTCAGCACATGGAATGTGAAAAAATATATTGGCTGGATTCGGTACGACAGGACAACATAGAAAAGTTATGCTATTAATCTCCTGCACTAATCTGTTCTTTTCATTCAGTTTCTGTGAACCTGTGATCAGAAAGTTACATAATCCTTTACTCAGGTTATCTCCAATTATGGGCAAAATTTCTGCAACTGATGGTGTTCTTGAATACATGTCATCTGGTTCTAATTTGAATAAGACATGTTCTGCACATTTTATTAATCTGACATCCTTCTCTGTGAACTCTCGTATTTCTGTGTTTATTATTTCTTTCAAATCAGAAGGTAATTTTTCAACTGTCCTTTCTGAAAACAATGCTACAGCTGTCTCTTGTTGGGCCATTTTAAAATATACATCCTCATCAGGAATCTGATAATTAACATCATCTGGTGTACAGTAATCTGTTCTGTTTAATTTGCAAAACAATTGTTTTCCTGCCAGGCCTGTATCACAAACAGCAAATTGGTAACTTTCCTCAAATGGGCCTATTATTGCTGCAAATTCTTCTAAAACTGGGTTTGTAGTTTCTCTTTTTAAAATTCCTACAACTACATCTGGACCGTCCACTGTTTTCATAATGGACTTGGTAAATTCAGAATTGTTAGAGATAAAACTCTCATTTTCAAATACAGCAACCTGTTGAACTGGGTTCTGATTTTGTTTCTGGAAATAATTCACATTTGCTCTGGACAACTGATTTAAATTAATTTTAGCATTTTCCATATTTTGTGGAAGCATCTGAGCTTGAAAAACTCCTTCCATTGGTACCTGTTTCTGAACTGACATATGCATTTGCTTAACTGGCATATCTTGCACCTGCATTTCTCTCTGTTTTTGCACATTTCCAATTGCTGCATCATGTTTAAATTTACATTTCTTCTTCCAATGCTCAAATCTGTTATAAAGATGGCAAAAGGATACTTTTTCCAGCAGTGCAACATCCGTACCTGAATTTGCACAAACCAAAACACCTTTACTTCCATCCTGTGTTCTTTTAATCTGTACCCAATTAACATCCTTTGCTGGCACTCTGCCTTTCAGGAAAGTAATCACTGCTACGTTTTTCTCCATAACAACAGAAAATAATGGTGCATTCATGTAAACCCTTTTCATTGTCTCCTCACCTGACCTTTGCACAGCAACTTTATATTTAAACCACAATTCAGTCTGCATGGCAATGTCATAGAACATTTGCAAATTAATGCACAACTCTTTTAAAATTTCAACAAATCCATCAACTTGTGAGTACCACAGCATAAGTTTGTCTCTCAATTGTGGGAATGTGTTCAGAAATGCTGCAAGATCACCTTTGTTCCGTGGCACATGAACATGCACTTCTCCCACCTTTTCTCTCAATGAGTAAGCAAAAGCTTCTCCCTCATCCTGTTTATTATTTTCCCTAACAAGGTCTGGTGGTTTCTTATTCTTTTCATGTTTTCTTGCCCACTTGTCTCCTAATTTCTCAAACCCATTGCATTTGAAATTATATTTTATTATTTCTGCAAAGTGCAATTGCATTCCTGAAGAACACATTTTCTCATGCTTCATCATTCATATGTACCCTGAAACTTTTCTGAAATGGAAAACTTCCTGAAACATCAATTTCATATTTTTGAGCCAAATCAGTCAGTCTATCATGTGTAGTTACTGCACATGTAGCTGTTTCCTTACTCAGGGAAATTAATTATTTTTCCTGACACTGGTTCACATTTTCATGATTTAAACAGCAGGGACTGTTAATTTCTTCATGTTCAAATGTTGATTTTAAAACACTAAGCTGTCTCTCTTTTTCAGGGTCTGGGTTAATTTGTTCCCCCATACTCTCTATCTTTTTAATCACTGCTGCTTCCTCAAAGCAGGTTTGAAAAATCGCATCTTCAAATATATTCCTTTTATCCTGGGCTGCAGATGTTGTAAAGACCATTTTTCCCCCACCTTTCAGTGCTTGGACTGTCTGGGGTAGTTTCTGTTCAATAATCTGTGAATTCTGAGATTCTGAAATAAACCCCGACATAATTACTTCTTCTGCAGCTCTTTGAACTTTTTGAATATGGGCCATATTAATTGAGACAGTCACAATTTGTCTAGGCACTGCCTGTGCATCTGTAGTTTGTAATATTTGGACTGACTCAGTCACATTTGAAGCAGTAACACCTGGAGATATCACTGTTAGTGCTGAATCAACAGATTGTGGGTCAATCTGAAATGTCTGCACAGTACACTATTTTCAGTATATTTAATGGGTACCACATTAAGTGGCGGACACTCAGTTAACAATGCATCCATTATTTCATCCCCTGAATCACTATTTATTTGAAGCTTTTTATCATCATTAATTCCCTTCTCCTGTATCTGGTGCTTTACCTTTTTATCCTCACTTGCTTTGTCTCTTGCTGTCTTTTCCCACATGCTTAAAGCCTCAAATTGTGCAGCTCTAGATGGTGTCTTTATTTCACATAACACTTCCCTTAATTTGTCAATAATTTGCAATTCAAAAGTACCATCTTTCGGAAACCTCAAAGGACCCTCTTTTTCAGTACCCTTGCACCATTGGTGAACCCACATACATGAATTTTGTCCCAAACTGGTAGACATAAAATGCACGGGTGTTCCTTCAGGAGCATCACCAATTAAAAACGAATTTTTCACTTTACCTCCCAACAGTTTCTTTAAACCTTCAAACTTTTTCATTTCTGCAATAGTTCAATGCAATTTCTTTTCTCCATTGCTGTCAGTTTCAATTTCAGTCAGTTTAACTCCTACTACTGACCCTCCACAAAATCTTACTGCAATATTTTTCTGAGTTTTCTTAATCAAAATTCTGTTAGTAACAACATAAAAACATTCGCTACTCTGTCTGTTCCACTAAATAAAGGATAGATTTCTTTTCACTGCGAGTAACACATTCCACTTACTCTTCACAAAGTAAGAACTTCCGTTTACTCTTCAAACACTGCGAGTAAATCCCTTCCGCTTACCCTTCACTCAAGCTTAGAAGAACCTGCTACTCCTTTGGTGTTACCCTTTCTAGGTTATGTAAGACCAAAGTTTCACCAGCGAACTCTTTTGCTGTCACTCAAGCTTGGAAGAACCTGCTACTCCTTCAGTGTTACCCTTTCTAGGTGATATAACACCAAAGTTTCACCAGCGAACTCTTTGCTATCAATCACTCTCCCTTTTACACAGAAAATAGTCCCTTCTTTAACACTGCCAGCCCTACCTAGCTTCTCAGTGTTATTCCAACAGACGAGTAACCTCACTGCAGTGTGGCTTCTGTCACCACCCGCTATTCATTCCCCGGGAATTTTCCAGACAACATAAAACAAGACACTAACTTTTCATGTTAACAACATATAATCAATAATCAAAAAATCTGTCCTATGAAATTACCAATATAATCAATAAAACCATCAAGTCAAAATGAGCAAAATTTCACCAACAGTCAAAACCCTTACTATTTTTCAACACTTCAAAAAACAAAACATACCTTCTAGCACATTAACAACATTTCACAACCCTATTGATACTCACACCACTCCAGCAATCGCCTTCTTGCATCACCTTCCAGTACTGCTTTGCCAGTCTTCAAGTTTTGAGCATTGGAGTCTGGAATCAGGACTTGGACATTTATCTAACTTGGGGAATTATTTTCTAGCGCTATTTAGGCTTTTAAACTACACTATGCTCCTTTTGGTGATGGTGTTAACCTTACCTCTACTACCAGAAACTGATCTAGCGGGTTGTGGTTTTTTGTCACTTTTGATCTGTATTAGTCAATATCTTAACCAATTTTCACAGACCAACTTTCCTCCTAAGGTCAATGGACCATTAGTCGAATAGTTGATGGTGATATTAATAATCCTTAATCACCAAACTAATCGATAATAACCATCCTCTGCTACCAGAAACTGATCCAGCGGTAATTTCTCAATGCAAAACCTCATTTACCTCTAGTTTACCGCTGTAAAGGTGGTGGACCCTTGCCACCGTATATTACTTTCAGGAGACTTTACATAAACATCAAAAATCAAAAATGCAATTGATATTTAAGCCAATAAAGAGAATTGTGAGTATTTCTAAAGGTTTTTATTTTCTAGTTAAAAGTTAAAGTTCTCTGACCTTTTATTCATTAGTCAAATATCAATCAGGTTACAGAATTGAAAATAGGAAAAATAGAATTAATACAGAACATATTATAGGTTGCATACAGAGCACTCCATAAAGGAAGGGAATGAGGCATCAAATGTCAGTCAGAATTCTTTAAAGAGTTCAGGAAAATATAATTCAAGAGTGAGTTTTTCAAGGCTAATCAATAATTAATAATTGGCAAAAATCTCCCATAAAGAGAAATAAATGCATAAGACAAATCTTTTCAAAACTAGTTAGTTAGTCAAAGCATAAACTTAGAGTTTTAGCATCTAAATCTAAACCTGTTCCATCAGCTGCACTCTGTCCCTCTGTGTCTCACACAGAGAGGCTGCCCTCCCTTCACAAGACCTCAGAGGAATGTGATCTGCCTTGCCAAAAATATGACGTGCAAGGACTCTCTGAAAAAAATATGAGCAAGACCCCCTCCTCCCTCTGTCTCTCCTCGGACACAACCTCCTCTCAGGCTGCACCCGCGATGTTCACGTACCTAACCCATATGATGTCTGGACTCATCTGCTCCCTCTCCTCTCTCCTCCTATCTCTTCTAAGGCTAAGGCTGCTAAAAGCTGCTAAAGCATGACACGCCCCCTAAGGGGTCATTATTTATATTCTAATTCTTGGCTGACTATACTAATAATGTTGCAGTTTCAGTAGAAACTCGCACTGTGATTGGTTAGCACAGGTGACATAGGGGTCTCATCATCCTGTTCTCATTGCAAATCCAACCCATACCAGTTCTGACAATAAGGGCTTAATGCTAAGAACAATATACATAACATGTATCAATAAAAACATTTCTTGCAACAAAATGTATCACTCAATTTCCTGTCTCTCTTTCACATAGCACACAAAAATGACACTTTCCCACAAATACTGGTACATTGGCAGGATGACAAGAATGTACAGTTCACTGTGGCCTTGACCCATGTGTCTTCACTTGAGGCACTTAGCAGTTCATGCAGCTGGCATAATCTTCTGCGCATGCGTCTCTCATTCAGCATAATTCTCAGCCATGCTGGATTCTCAGGCAGCCATTTTATGGTGGGCCCAAAAACAAAACAAACACAAAAGAATATTAATTTATTAAATAAAACCCATTATGTTTACCTCCCCCCATACTAGTACCCTGTATTAATTATTATCTAGCAAAAGCTAATATTTTAAAGCAGCTTTTCGATTATTTGTGCACCACATGCAAAATGTGCAATGTACAACATAGCATAAACATGCTCTAGTGCAAATTTTCAAAGCGCAAACAGTTAATACATACTCATAGCAACATGCTCTAATGTTTTAGATAGCTTTTCATGCAAAATGCGTTTGCCCCATGTGTAGTGTTGGTGCATGGTTGATTAATTAATACACATTATAAGAAGATGTGTTATGAACTGAACATGCATTGTCTAAATATGCAACAAAGCCAAAGTCTCTTGAGACAGGAACAGGGAGTGTAGATTACAAGGAAAAGGAGCTGGGCAAAGCTAAATAGGCCACAGTGAGCCTTCTAAAGGAAACTGAAATCACGAGTTTTCTACACTGCAAAAACACATGTTAATTCAGCACAATTATGTGCTACTTTAAAAGTTCAAACAAAAACATTCTCTAAATTAAATGTACATTCTATAATGAGGTTAAATCTAAACTAAAAACATTAAAGATCCATGATTAATTAATTAAGCGTGGTTTTACATGATTTCATTTGCAGGCCTCTTTCATGTTTTTCACTTTGCATGCACCAAAAGTGCCATTTTAAAATGCAGTCTGTCTGAAACACAAAAATAAAGCAATGCCTGAATCCAGATGAAATCTGAGCTACGTCAACCCTCCCTTTGATGATAACAAATCATGATACCTCAAATGATTTGTAAATCATCACACTTATTTAATCTCACAGGTGATTTTTTTTTTTATTGCAAAAGCTGAGCATATAACAATTTTACCTCTATTTCTAAGGCAACACAAGTTTTGTCTGTAATCAGATCATATATATCCAAGCTCAAAATTTTAGTGCAGAGTTCTGTAAGTAGCTTCCTGGAACAGTTAGTCTTCTTTAAAATAAGTAACTAAAATAATAAAAGGAAAATTTCAACAGGACAGTTCTCTTTTCTATTTGACTTTCTTCTTTTCTTCTTTTTCTTTCATTATTCAAAGATTCTTTTCTCTTCAACTCTTGACAATTCTCAGTTATTGTTTCAGCCTTTCTTTTTCTCTTTGTCACCAGCTTGCCATCAGGGTGGCTCATACAGTTCATTCAAAGTGGCATTCTGTACTTTTTCCATGTATTTTGACCACTCAGGTGCTGAGAAACTCTGACAGAGCACCATCAATTCTTTGCACTTTTTCAATCTAGGCCTTTCACTTTTATTTTCACTTTGATCAGATTCAGATGTTTCAGCTAAGGGTGCAAATGATTTTTCAAGGGACTACTGTAGACTTTTTGGATAACCTTTCAGCCAGCTTTTTCCTACCTCCACTCCTAGGCCCACAGCACTAATTTCTTCTCCAGAGGCTGCATCTGACTCTTTCACCCTTTGGACACCGCTTTCATCTGAGTCAGTTTCCACTTTTTGCTTTTCCAGTGCCACTTCAGTTTTCTCTAGTGCTGCTTCAGACTCTGGGGCCGATTCCGATCTCGGATCGGAGGCGCACCCAATACCATTCGGTCGGGAAAACAGCCATGCGAAAGCCTGTTTCCCGACCGATCCGTACAGCACACCGAACGAGCAAGTACGATGCGCACAACAGCAAAGAATCCGGCCGAGCCGTACTCACCCAAACCAGGTCCCCTATCTCCGACCGAGGCGAATCCGGAAACGCCGAATCGAGTCGCACGGAAAGAAAAATGCAGCCCCGTCCGGCCGGAAAAGTACGATGCGCTTTCCCTTCGCGCCGAACCCGTCGCTACGCACGGCACGTCAAAGCATCCAGGAGAGGCGCACATAAGCTCCGATTCGCGCCACAACACGATCCACGGCTACGAGACGAACACGGCAGCGACGAGGACGACGCGAAGCGACGAGGATGAGGCGAAGCGACGAGGATGAGGCGAAGCGACGAGGACGACGCGAAGCAACGAGAAGGATGAACGACACGAACCAACCATGAATCCCTTCGTCCCGATCATACCAATATTCTACATATACTACCGGAACAGGCACGGACGCGTACGGCGCAGAAGGTAAGCCAGACACCAACCACAAAACACATACAACACGTACACGACACATCACACACACACAGAGGGATGCAGAATATACTTACACCAGCAACAGCAGCACCATAGGGGCGGGATGCCCATCACCAATGCCACATATGCACACAGGGGCCTGAATGCGCACCACCACCCCTACCCAGGAGGGCAGGATGCCTACCACTACTACCACCCTCACCCAGGGGGGCAGGATGCCTACCACTACTACCACCCTCACCCAGGGGGGCAGGATGCCTACCACCACCCTTAGCCAGGGGGGCTGGATGCCTACAACTACTACCACCCTCACCCAGGGGGGCAGGATGCCTACCACTACTACCACCCTCACCCAGGGGGGCTGGATGCCTACCACTACTACCACCCTCACCCAGGGGGCAGGATGCCTACCACTACTACCACCCTCACCCAGGGGGGCAGGATGCCTACCACCACCCTTAGCCAGGGGGGCTGGATGCCTACCACTACTACCACCCTTAGCCAGGGGGGCAGGATGCCTACCACTACTACCACCCTCACCCAGGGGGGCAGGATGCCTACCACTACTACCACCCTCACCCAGGGTGGGCTGGATCCCTACCACTACTACCACCCTCACCCAGGGGGGGCAGGATGCCTACCACTACTACCACCCTCACCCAGGGGGGGCAGGATGCCTACCACCACCCTTAGCCAGGGGGGGCTGGATGCCTACCACTACTACCACCCTTAGCCAGGGGGGGCAGGATGCCTACCACTACTACCACCCTCACCCAGGGGGGGCAGGATGCCTACCACTACTACCACCCTCACCCAGGGGGGGCAGGATGCCTACCACCACCCTTAGCCAGGGGGGGCTGGATGCCTACCACTACTACCACCCTTAGCCAGGGGGGGGCAGGATGCCTACCACTACTACCACCCTCACCCAGGGGGGGCAGGATGCCTACCACTACTACCACCCTCACCCAGGGGGGGCAGGATGCCTACCACCACCCTTAGCCAGGGGGGGCTGGATGCCTACCACTACTACCACCCTTAGCCAGGGGGGCAGGATGCCTACCACTACTACCACCCTCACCCAGGGGGCAGGATGCCTACCACTACTACCACCCTCACCCAGGGGGCAGGATGCCTACCACCACCCTTAGCCAGGGGGGCTGGATGCCTACCACTACTACCACCCTTAGCCAGGGGGGCAGGATGCCTACCACTACTACCACCCTCACCCAGGGGGGCAGGATGCCTACCACTACTACCACCCTCACCCAGGGGGCAGGATGCCTACCACCACCCTTAGCCAGGGGGCTGGATGCCTACCACTACTACCACCCTCAACCAGGGGGGCAGGATGCCTACCACTACTACCACCCTCACCCAGGGGGGCTGGATGCCTACCACTACTACCACCCTCACCCAGGGGGGCAGGATGCCTACCACTACTACCACCCTCACCCAGGGGGGCAGGATGCCTACCACCACCCTTAGCCAGGGGGGCTGGATGCCTACCACTACTACCACCCTTAGCCAGGGGGGCAGGATGCCTACCACTACTACCACCCTCACCCAGGGGGGCAGGATGCCTACCACTACTACCACCCTCACCCAGGGTGGGCTGGATGCCTCACCACTACTACCACCCTCACCCAGGGGGGCAGGATGCCTACCACTACTACCACCCTCACCCAGGGGGGCAGGATGCCTACCACCACACTTAGCCAGGGGGCTGGATGCCTACCACTACTACCACCCTTAGCCAGGGGGGCAGGATGCCTACCACTACTACCACCCTCACCCAGGGGGGCAGGATGCCTACCACTACTACCACCCTCACCCAGGGGGCAGGATGCCTACCACCACCCTTAGCCAGGGGGCTGGATGCCTACCACTACTACCACCCTTAGCCAGGGGGGCAGGATGCCTACCACTACTACCATCCTCACCCAGGGGGGCAGGATGCCTACCACTACTACCATCCTCACCCAGGGGGGCAGGATGCCTACCACCACCCTTAGCCAGGGGCTGGATGCCTACCACTACTACCACCCTTAGGCAGGGGGGCAGGATGCCTACCACTACTACCACCCTCACCCAGGGGGGCAGGATGCCTACCACTACTACCACCCTCACCCAGGGGGGCAGGATGCCTACCACCACCCTTAGCCAGGGGGGCTGGATGCCTACCACTACTACCACCCTTAGCCAGGGGGACAGGATGCCTACCACTACTACCACCCTCACCCAGGGGGGCAGGATGCCTAACACTACTACCACCCTCACCCAGGGGGGCAGGATGCCTACCACCACCCTTAGCCAGGGGGGCTGGATGCCTACCACTACTACCACCCTCACCCAGGGGGGCAGGATGCCTACCACTACTACCACCCTCACCCAGGGGGCTGGATGCCTACCACTACTACCACCCTCACCCAGGGGGGCAGGATGCCTACCACTACTACCACCCTCACCCAGGGGGGCAGGATGCCTACCACCACCCTTAGCCAGGGGGGCTGGATGCCTACCACTACTACCACCCTTAGCCAGGGGGGCAGGATGCCTACCACTACTACCACCCTCACCCAGGGGGGCAGGATGCCTACCACTACTACCACCCTCACCCAGGGGGGCAGGATGCCTACCACTACTACCACCCTTAGCCAGGGGGCAGGATGCCTACCACCACTACCACCCCCACCCATAGGATGGACAATGCATGACACAACGAGCACACCACAACCTAGGGAATGCAAGAAGAAGACATCCCCCCAACACCATGACAAGCATGTGTAGACTGTGTCAAATGCCTACAACACCGAACATGACTTCGAACATACAATGTGACCCCTAGCACATGTGCCACACAAATATGTGTGTGGCACACACAACGCAAGCAGGCCATGACCATTGTGGCAATGGGGTCCAAACCCCCATCATCACAGTGACCAAAAGGTAAGTGTGGGGTCCATAGCTGCAGCACATTCTGAACATTGTGGCAATGGGGTCCAAACCCCATCATCACAGTGACCAAAAGGTAAGTGTGGGGTCCATAGCTGCAGCACATTTTGAACATTGTGGCAATGGGGTCCAAACCCCCATCATCACAGTGACCAAAAGGTAAGTGTGGGGTCCATAGCTGCAGCACATTTTGAACATTGTGGCAATGGGGTCCAAACCCCCATCATCACAGTGACCAAAAGGTAAGTGTGGGGTCCATAGCTGCAGCACATTTTGAACATTGTGGCAATGGGGTCCAAACCCCCATCATCACAGTGACCAAAAGGCAAGTGTGGGGTCCATAGCTGCAGCACATTTTGAACATTGTGGCAATGGGGTCCAAACCCCCATCATCACAGTGACCAAAAGGTAAGTGTGGGGTCCATAGCTGCAGCACATTTTGAACATTGTGGCAATGGGGTCCAAACCCCCATCATCACAGTGACCAAAAGGTAAGTGTGGGGTCCATAGCTGCAGCACATTTTGAACATTGTGGCAATGGGGTCCAAACCCCCATCATCACAGTGACCAAAAGGCAAGTGTGGGGTCCATAGCTGCAGCACATTTTGAACATTGTGGCAATGGGGTCCAAACCCCCATCATCACAGTGACCAAAAGGTAAGTGTGGGGTCCATAGCTGCAGCACATTTTGAACATTGTGGCAATGGGGTCCAAACCCCCATCATCACAGTGACCAAAAGGTAAGTGTGGGGTCCATAGCTGCAGCACATTTTGAACATTGTGGCAATGGGGTCCAAACCCCCATCATCACAGTGACCAAAAGGCAAGTGTGGGGTCCATAGCTGCAGCACATTTTGAACATTGTGGCAATGGGGTCCAAACCCCCATCATCACAGTGACCAGAAGGTAAGTGTGGGGTCCATAGCTGCAGCACATTTTGAACATTGTGGCAATGGGGTCCAAACCCCCATCATCACAGTGACCAAAAGGTAAGTGTTGACAAAGTAAGAGGTGCAACTGCCAAACTGCATGGATGATTCCTGGTCACAGAACAACACGTTGACAACTAAGGAGGTCGACATTGGTACAACACGTCCTTGGGTGCTGAATTATTTTTCGAACTGTAATACCGAGAATGTGGTATACCTTCTGACATGCCCATGTAACTTGAAATATGTGGGCATGACCACACGTAAAATCAAGATTCGCATCAACGAGCACCGCAGTACAATACGGTGCAAAAAGACCAACACGAAACTTACAAGACACTTCATTGAACATAACCATAAAGACACAGATCTTAAATGGGTGATCCTGGAAGTAATGAAGAAACGAATGGTGGACCTGACCAGATCTCTACATATCAGGGAGCAGAGATGGGTGTACCGTCTTCGAACATGGAAAGAGGGTCTAAATGATGAGATTCCTTGGCTACATTTAGCCAAATAATATACATGAATTGTGTCTCTTGTCGACATTCAGGCCCCCTCCCCCCTTTTTACTGATGAAAGATATATACAGTGATTACATCTCTTTTAACATCCTCTACCATGCAGTAATATCTTTTATGAACCGGGTCCTCTAGTCCAAAATCAACCTTTACTGGTGAAAGATATACATAGTGACTACACCCCTTTTAAACATCTTCCACCATGTAGTAACATTCTTTATGCATCGGGTACCTTTAACCTCCTTGATTGGTGAAAGATATACATAGTGATTACATCCCTTTTAACACCCTCTACCATGCAGTCACATTCTTGATGAGTCGGGTTCCTTTAGTTTAAAAACCTGAGGTGTACTAGCTGCTCATGGCTCCTTTACCTGAGGTACATGTGTCATTTGTGGTTAGAGTATCACTATTGGTCAATACCAAAGACCAACTTCTGGGATTTTATGCGACAGATACAGCTTTAATTACCATAGATCTATGCCCTGTTTGATTGAACTGCACTAGTTGTAAATATCAGTCACAGGTAACGAGTGGCCGCACTATATATATGCGCCGTTAATTCATACCTTCTAACATCCTGTGTTGATAACTTTGCACTCTGTATATGACAACGCAAGCGTTTCACATTATACGCATGCGTACTATCTTTGCTGCTGCACATAGGCGTTTCTCACTTGCTCCTCTGCGCATGCTCTAGAAATTAGAGACTCCCTGGACACGCACGCTTAGTAGGCGGGTTGATTTACCGATGCAGGCATTTTCAGCGGATGTTCCTGTTTGAGGCAGGTCAGGCGGCGATCATGATCATTTACAGCGCGCATTTCGAGACACCGGATCTGCCGATCCGATAGCCAATTAGTAATTAGTGTGTACTAATTGAGGCGCGCTGAGAAGTAAACACACTTATAGCCAATTAGTAATCAGTGTGTACTAATTTAGGCGCGCTGAGAAGTGAACACACGTATATATAGCCCACGGTCAATTCAGCTCCTCCACATCGAGGAGAGGAGGAGCACAGACATAGGTGTAACAGCGGAGACTGCATCGTGGATCAGTAAGAGTGTGATTGAATGTGTGAATGAACATGAGTTATATGTTGTCTTCCTTCCAGTATTTTAACCTGGTAATCATGGAACTTCAAGAAGCACCATTTTTATAACTGCCACGCACTAATATGAGTTATTTCTGTCGTTTTCCTTTCTTTTCTTTAAATTACTGTAGCGCTGGACCAAATGCGGTCTTCCGCCCTCACCCTCCTATGGGGCACTGATTCCCAAGTTTAGGGTAAGCAATGTGGAGGTATTTGCCTCCATGTTTGTTATAGTCACAGATGACTGACACTCAGTTTTTCACGAATAGCCACTCACTATTAGTGTCTGTGTATGAGTGGAAATCATGTCTTGTGCTTTGTTTCTCTACACATTTGTTTTCTTTTTTTCAGGTGCTAAGTATAAAGGCCATTTCTCAGTGGGTTGTGATCACGTCACCCCACACAGTGGATGTCCTCTCACCATAATTGTGGTAAGAGCGGAGCCCTCCAGATTACTATTTAGGTCCTGATGAATGCCGCGGACCCTCTTGGGCCTCTTGGCAGAAACATGTTGACCATATTGATGTCGGTAAAGGGACAATAAAATCCCCAGTTTACCGATCACTTTACATTTTTAATACCATACAGATGCCGGTAGATATTAAATTAATTTGACATCTGGAATGGGTTTTAAATTCACTTTTCTTTATAAGGGCCCCCACTTAGTTTAGAAGTGCATCCCTGTCGTCAGGTGTATGCCCGCCCTCTATCAAACCAAGTTTTTAGAGGGCGAGGACTGGTCTATGATGAAGCATGACACCAGGTGGTGTGTGAGACCAGTCCTTCACTTTTTGTGAGACACCTTCACTCACTTATTTAGATACATTGCACATAGACTAGTATACTGGGAGTAGCTCTTTTGTGGTTATACATTTATGTTGGAGGCTGCTGACTCCCAGTACCCCGTGCCTCTTGTTCCCTTATCCCAGGTATATTCTGGGTACTGTGGTTACACACACAGAACAACAAACACATCAGTGGCAAAGTAGTGTATGTGTCCCATTGCAACATAAATTGGGGGAGCCAAATACTGCAGTGCAAATAAGACATAACTTTGGCCATGTGCAGACAAACAACACCCATGGGGGCTGACACCGTCAACAATCATCAATGACACAATGACAGAAGTGACCATCCGAATGCAGACCCACATATTTGCACCAATGGGCACACACATGCAGATACCCTGTGGAGACTGCAGATGTGAGGTGAACAGATACCATACCATGGCAGCAATGGGACACACAATCAACAATTAGCACCAAATGAGGGCTCCCGTCCCATCAGCCTGGTCATGGAAGTGCCAACGGAATCATCAGCACAGATCCAACACACTTGTATAGCAATGTTGCACTGACAACACAGATGAGTCCTTCCCCATTGATGCCCAAACCTGCATGTTCACTGGAGATGGCCACACGGTCAGGGAAGTAGACGAATAGAACAATGGCAGGCACAACAGATGTGCAGGGGTGGAAGCCACAGATGTGAAATTGACAATCTAAGTAGGAAATCCCATTGCCAAATACTGAACACATGACACCCTCAGATGCTGCTATGGATGACATGGATACACCACAGGATAGGACACATTCCCCCTGGACCACATGGGTTCCTGCACAGTAACACTTCATTATAATGAGACCAAATATCACCATCACTGCAGCAAGGGCATGGTTAGCATCATCAACATCATGTACATCAGAAGCAAAAGCACTAGAGAACAGAAAGTTGCTTTATTCAGCATATGTGGCATTAAAAGTAGAAGTCCGGTAGAACATAAACAAAGGCTAATGGCCAGTCCATCAACAAAGTCACAAGTGGGTGACAGTGGCAGATGCCACCCTACACATGCCTGCACAAAACCAGGGACAATCCACTAGGAGGGGCAACCAGGGGGGTAGGCCAGGCACCGCAGGGACAGGATCAGGGCTCACCAGGAGGAAGCAGGGAAGGGGTGGTGGGTGCTGGAGAGCCACTGACAACTGCAGTGGAGGTGTCTGACATGGTGTGTGCCGGCACAACTGGGGGGCATGACTCAGATGTTGTGGGTGCCGGCACGACTGCAGTGGACCCTGCAGATGTAGTGGACAGGTCTGCCACTGCAGTGCCCAAGTCAGACAGGGTGGTAGTGGACTCCACTGCAGTGCCTACCACCAGGGGAGGAGAATGGGGAACAGGCAAGGTGGGCTGGACAGAGGGGGAGGACACCCTCACCACATCAGTGGCACAGACAAGCGCAGCGGGGGGTGTGGTGCCAGGAGAGCAAGTGGCAGGGGGAGAAGGCCGGAGCCTCTTGGGGATGGTATATCTGTGGGTGGGGGAACCTGGGGCAGGGTGTGGTGGGGGCACCTGTGGAGTGGGGGCCTGAGGGATGGTAGAAGGAGACCTGGTGCTTGAGCTGCAGGGCGGCGGCGGGGTCTTGCTCTTACCACTCCGGGGGGACTTGCGGTTGGGGGCCTCAGTCTGTCTGCGCCTGGGGGAGGGTGTCCGGGGGCGAGGGGCACTCTGCTCCGTGTGGGGGCTTCCTCTTCCCCCTGGATGCTGGGGCAGCTGGATCAGAGGGGAAGAGGCCGAGGTCACTGAGGAAGAGGCGCTGGGTCTTTGGGGTTGCAGGTGAGGCAAGGGAGGGTGCTTTGGAGGGAGAGGCAACTGAGGACTGCGCAGTGCCCGTGGATGCGTGTGTGTGTACCAGGGCCCCATCCCCTGTGAGTCTGGTTTCAGTCCCCTGACTGTGCGTGCGTGTGCGTTTAGTTTGTGGCGTGTGTGTCTGTGTGCTGGACGTGTGTGTGCTGGTGTGTGCCTGTGCCGGTGTGTGTGTGCTTGGGACGGGTAAGGTGCTGCGGAGTGTGGATGGAGCAGAGGCAGGAGGGGTGAGGGACTGTCTGAGGAGGGACACTGCTGCCATCAGGGAGGAGTCCAGGGACCTGTTGCCCCTCTGTAGGCCAGACATGCCCGATGAGATGCCCTCCATGAACGACACCAGCTGAGTCAACAGTGCGGTGTGCGCATGGAGGACACTCAGCATGGCTGTCTGCCCTACATGGAGCTGGCGAAGGAGGTACACAGACTCCTCACTCAGGGCAGACAAGGGGCAGGGGGTGCGGTGCCTGGGCCAAAGGAGACACGCTCCCGAACATGGGAGCCTCCTCGGACCTGGGGAATGGGAGCCGATGGGAGGGCGGTGGTGGTGCTGGTGGTGGCGGGGACAGCAACACTAGCTGGGGTGTGGTGGCTGCTGACACCCGCCTCCACAAGGGAGTCATCCTCCGAGTTGCTCTGGTCCTCAGCTGAGGTGGATGGTGCTGAGGACTCCTCGGTGTGGCTCCCTCGCCCTCCGTGCCACTGGGTCCCTCCGACCACTCCTCGGCTGCTGACCCAGTCTGGCTCTCTGGCTCCTCCCTGGTCCTGTGGCCGTGGATGTATCTGCAAACAATGGGGAAACAGACAGACATCAGTCACCTGCACCAAACGCACACACCACTGTGAGCACAGCACATTACAGAGCAAGCCCTGGCATCATTAGTTGTACATTGCTAAAAGTGCCCTAACTGAACAGGAGAAGCCAATTGTCAGTCTGATGCCAAGCATGGCACTCACATCCCACATGGCCTTGCACCCATCTGTCTGGTGTCTGTTGGATTGTAACACCCCAGTGTGGACACATGCACCAAGTACACAGTAGTTGGACAGTGCAGAGGACACGGTGTGGCATGTGGACATGCACACATCACAGCTCTTGCCACTGAGTCAGTACAGGTTTCCGGATGAAAGGGATGCCCAGAGTCAAATAGGAAATGCATGTGATGCATACCAGCGACAGACACCATGATGCACCCATGTCCTGATAGCCAGCGCCACTATGGTGTACATGTAGCACATGTCACTCCCCTGCAGGACCACCAATAAGTTGACACATGCCATGGCAGAGGCATGACTGCTAAGTCATACATCACTGTCTCAGTGATGTATGACTTGGCAGCCAGACAACAACACTATGCACTGTGTCACAATAGTAGGTCATGGGGAATGCAAGTCCTGGAGCTGCACAAGTGCACATGTACATCCCCCACACAACACATCATCTTAACCCTCATCTGTCCAGGTCACACCTATTGGACATATGGGAGACCTGTGACACTACCCTCTGAACCTGAGCCCCTCACAATTTGCTGTGAATGGGGAACAGCTGCCTGAACTTCACATTCGCATACCCCAGTCTGCACGGGCAGCTGATCAAACACCTATGTGACACACAAGTATCATCTCCTATGGTCACATCTCCAGGGGCATGCTGAGCCCCTACCAAGAAACACCCCAGCAGTCCTGGCAACTAATCCACAGCACACTGACACAGAGTCAGACACCTGAGGGCTCAAATCACTGTGCACAATGTGTCAGCTGATACACGGGAGTGGGAGTACAGAGTGCATTGCATGGCCTGGAGTAGGCATGACTGTCCTGCTCCACATGAATGAGGGATGTGCCCTGGACAGTGGATAGCTGGCTATGTATGTGTGACACACGTAATCTGCACACTCCTGGGGCCCAAACATTGTTCCCACCCGCTGCATGGGGGCGTGTGCCACATACCCCAGGCACATGTGGTGGCTCAGCTCAGCAAGTGGACCGCATATCAAAGCAACACGCAGATTACATGTCCGAACACAGGCGTTGTTTGAACAATGGACCCACCCATGATGTCCACAACAGAGTTAGGGAAACAGATGCTGTCCCCCACCTTTAGTGAAGCAAACTGCAAGGACACAGTCCCAAGTGACACAATTCCCTGAATGTAAGGGCCACACCTGGGTATCAGATGAGCAGTGGGCAGTGCACAATAGAGGGACATGGCTCCTGGACAACATGACTGCTGCACTGTGGCAGTTGAACCAGGCCAGAGGAGGGCACAAAGCATGTAATACAGAGTTCACAGTGCAGTCTTTGACTCACCCCTCCTTGCTGCTGTCTGGCCTTCAGCTGCCCATCCAGGTCTGGAAACACCACCGCCAGGATCTGGAGCATGTGGGGGTCAGGGTCCGTGTTCCGCCCCTCCTGCGAGGAGGCGACAGCTTCAGCTGGACCCGTGCAATCCTCCGGGTCCAGCCCCGAAGGTCCTGCCACCTCTTCTGGCAGTTGCGGATCCGGCGCTTGTAGACCCCCACGGACCGGACAGCCCGGACGATGTCCTTCCAGATTTCCTGCTTCCGATGGGCATTAACCTGTCAGGATGACAAAGTGAAAAGGCCATTACCACACATGCAACATATCCATGCATGACACAGTTGTATATACATGTCTCAATCACAGGGGCACATGATGTACACAGGCAGTGCAAAGCTGACCATGGACAGTTTGCCAGACGTCACTACATGGTATCATTGCATGGGAAGTAAAACCATGTTCAAATGCACTGTCACTGCACCATACCTGTCCAGTGCAAGTCACTACACACTATGGGGGGTGACAACTACTCAGTGAGCCTGCTAGCCAGTGGCGTGCAGACTCTCAGCCTTGCTAGTCACACAAAATGCACATTCAGAAAGGCAGTGCACAGAACACTGACCTGCTCTCCTGGTGTCCCATACAGCTTGCTGTACTGTGGAAGTAGGCTGTCCAGCAGGGCCTGGTTCTCTTCAAGGCTGAAGGCTGGGGCTCTCTCCACAGTACGTGCCATTGCAGGGTCCAGAGGGGCAGAGACAGCAGCAGTGCAGTGGCAGATGTCGTCCTGGAGCATGTAGTGCAGGCAAGTGAGCTCTCAGGGGAACAGCCAGCAATATATATGTGCTGGAGAGGCAGATACTGTCCCTTGTGTCCAAAGTGATAGGTCCAAGTCGTTTGCATCTTCTGCATCTGGCCAATCCATGGAATAGCAGCACCAAAACACGCCCACAGCATCCTTCAAATCTTCAACTTCATGACATACATGATTTTGCAACATTGTTGTGGGTGACCAACTGAATTTACAGTAACCGACTCGTTCGAAATTCGAAAACGCGTCCGTTGCCAGGCAAGCCCATTGTCAATGGGTGCGCACCGATCGGTCCATTGTGGTACAACGCGCACAGGGGTACAACGCGTACCCGCACACATTGAATGCAATGGGCCGGCCGGAGGCACCAATCGGTCCATTGCAGTTCAACGCGCACAGGGGTACAACGCGTACCCGCACACATTGAATGCAATGGGCCGGCCGGAGGCACCGATCGGTCCATTGCAGTACAACGCGCACAGGGGTACAACGCGTACCCGCACACATTGAATGCAATGGGCCGGCCGGAGGCACCGATCGGTCCATTGCGGTACAACGCGCACAGGGGTACAACGCGTACCCGCACACATTGAATGCAATGGGCCGGCCGGAGGCACCGATCGGTCCATTGCGGTACAACGCGCACAGGGGTACAACGCGTACCCGCACACATTGAATGCAATGGGCCGGCCGGAGGCACCGATCGGTCCATTGCGGTACAACGCGCACAGGGGTACAACGCGTACCCGACACATTGAATGCAATGGGCCGGCCGGAGGCACCGATCGGTCCATTGCGGTACAACGCGCACAGGGGTACAACGCGTACCCGCACACATTGAATGCAATGGGCCGGCCGGAGGCACCGATCGGTCCATTGCAGTACAACGCGCACAGGGGTACAACGCGTACCCGCACACATTGAATGCAATGGGCCGGCCGGAGGCACCGATCGGTCCATTGCGGTACAACGTGCACAGGGGTACAACGCGTTCCCGCATTACATTGAATGCAATGGGCCGGCCGGAGGCACCGATCGGTCCATTGCAGTACAACGTGCACAGGGGTACAACGCGTACCCGCACACATTGAATGCAATGGGCCGGCAGGAGGCACCGATCGGTCCAATGCAGTACAACGCATCACTGTACATGTGACTGGCATATGTCAGCATGCCTGTCTCAGATGGACATATGCCAGCCACAGATAGCTCCCAGGGAGTGAGGGGCACACCTACATCACGACAGCCTGTCCAAACTTTATCATAAGGCATGTAAGGCTGCATTTCCTATTGTGTGTATGTTGGTGTACATGTTGTCCTG
This sequence comes from Calotriton arnoldi, assembly GCA_963921515.1. Taxonomy (NCBI): domain Eukaryota; kingdom Metazoa; phylum Chordata; class Amphibia; order Caudata; family Salamandridae; genus Calotriton; species Calotriton arnoldi. The sequence continues at coordinate 183,515 of CAWUFW010004236.1, forward strand.
TGGGTGTCACCTGTGGGCAGCCACCCCCAGGCTGTGCACGTGTTCATGGGGACAGGATCCTGGGTGTTACGTGTACATGACCACTGTGATGTGCAACTGTTCATATCTGTGCATGTGCCATGGTCACATTTCACAGTGGTGTATGTGTATGTCATGTCACATATCCCGTGAGTCCCATGTGGGACGGTATGTTTGAGCCAGGGTGTCCCAGTGTAACAATAGTGATGGTCCTCCACAGTCTTTGTGCATGTAGTGTTTACAATGTCTCTGATTTCATGTGCACAATGGGAGACAGTCTCCACATCCACGTTGTGTGTGCATGGACTCTGATGTTGTGCGTGTGTGTCACAGACGTCCATGTCTGTCCTGCCGTGGCAAGTGGGGCCACTACCTGTGGGGGTCATGGTTGTTTTGCTGTGGTGTATACATGATACTCCATGTAATGCCAGTGTCCATGTGGCATTACAGGGTCTCTGAGAATGTACCTGTCGTTGAGCTGTGGTGCCTGGGGCACATCTGTCCTCACATGTCACTGTGGGGGGTTATTGTGACACTGCAGCAGGAGATGGGAACTGTGACACGGCCTCATGATATCCAATGGGCCAACCTGGGACTAATTGATGCCACCTGTTGGACCGTGTTGACAGATGTTGGCCATGTATGTACCATACATGTCCTTCCGGTACTGCACACTTCATGTAGTTGTGCCTCATAATGATGTATGTTGGGATCTTGAGTGTGTTCAATGCCGCATATGTGGGGTGACTGACAATCTTGCTTACTTCTCCTCTGCACTGCAGGGCTCCTGCTGTCCATCGACCATTCCCAGACCCGGCAACGATGGTGGAACGGGACAGCATCCGACGGTACCGCTTCACCAGGCAGCTGATTGAGGATTTGGCAGTGCAGTTGTCCCCACATTTGCAGCCTGGCCGGCCGTATCCTACAGCGCTGACCCCCAAGGTGAAGGTGATGGCAGCCCTACACTTCTTTGCCACTGGTACCTTCCAACATACTGTGGCGACTGCTGGTGGGATGTCACAGACCATGTTCAGCCGTGTGCTCCGCGAGGTTTTGGCGGCAATGTTGCTCTTCCTGAACCGGTACATCTATTTCCCTAGACTGCGACGACTCACTGACGTGAAGAGTGACTTTTATGCCCTGGGGAGGATGCCGCATGTAATTGGCTCCATTGATGGGACACATGTGGCTTTGGTACCACCACAGGCCCAGGAGCAGGCCTACAGGAACCGCAAGCACTACCACTCGGTCAATGCACTGGTGGTGTGTCTTGCAGACATGACCATCACACACGTGTGTGCCCGTTTCCCTGGTTCAGCACACGATGCCTTTGTGATGAGGAGTAGTCGCATCCCCAGGATGATGGCACAGATGCAGAACCAGCGTGCCTGGCTTGTCGGTGTGTACTGACTTTGTGCCATTGTGTGTGATCTGATCTGTAGTATTCCGCCCACTTTTCCAAGTCAGCTAATGTGCACTTGTCTGTCCGTAGGTGACTCGGGATACCCCAACATGCCGTGGTTGCTGACACCCCGGAACCCTGTGACACCAGCCCAGATGCGCTACAATGAGGCACATGGTCGGACCAGGAGAGTGATTGAGCAGACCTTTGGTCTCCTGAAGAGCCGCTTCCGCTGCCTGGACAAGACCGGAGGGTCCCTCCCATATGCCCCTGCGAAAGTGTGCAAGATTATCATCGTCTGCTGCATGCTCCACAACCTGGCAGTGCGGAAAGAGTTGCCTCTCATCCAGGATGACAATGACCAACATCCGCCACCTGTGGAGGATCCTGGCCTGGACCACGATGCCAGTGACGATGATGATGATGATGGTGATGGTGATGTCCGCACACAGCTCATCACCAACTTCTTTAGCTGAATGTGAGTATCCTGAGGTGTCATGTCAATGATGTGAGTTGGCATGATGTGTGGGTGGTGCTCTGGTGCTGTTGGAGTGTGTCCATGGGCTACTTGACTGGATGTGTGTTGCGATGTGTGGTGACAGGTGGGCTGTACTCCCCAACAGTGTTGACATGCTAACTTGGTTCTGGGTGGGTATCTTGTAACATGTATTGTGCATGAGTTTTGCTGTTCTGTCCTGTACTCCATTTCTTTTGACTGTGTGTCATTTCTGTCCTTCACAGGGTACTTTCAGATTCGTTTGGTCAACTGTGTCCACCGACGACGTGATTGCACATCCAGGCTGGTAGCTGTTGTGTCCCTACAGGTGATGTGCGCCACACCCATGGACTTCCTTCCGTCTACAGTTGTTGACTGTGTGCCCGCTGCCAGGTGGGATTACCTTGCATCTGTAGTGGTTACGGCATGTTGCAACTGTGTAATAAACCTGTGCTCCACTTTGTGATGTGCGTTGTCTGTGGTCACACATTTGACTGCCATTTGCTTACTGCACCTGTGGGCTACTTGACTACAACTGGGAATGGGTGTGGTGTCTGTGCATTGCACCGTCTTCCCTGGCAACATCAGTGTAGGCAATGAGTCAGATGGCCTAGGTGTGTATGTGTTGTGTAGCCCTGGTGGTGTGTCTCCCTCATGTGTGTCACGTTGCCTGTACTCACATGCCTGTGTTGTCCTTGCTGTTGCAGTTCGCATACACAGTGTAATTTTGCAGTTCATCATCCCCATAACAGCACCCAAGTTGGAATCACGACAGAGGCAAGTATGGTGTATTAGTGTGTTTATTGTGATACATTTGTGTTAATAGTGCATAGGATGGGTAGTGCTGTACATAAATCTTGCAATCCCAAGTTCCTAGGTGAATTGAAAGTCCTGGTAGACAGGATCCCCAGTATCGGGGCCACAGTTGTCTGACACATTGGTCCAACTTGTACTCCCCATGCAATGTGTGGGAGTAGTGTTGCCGTCAACAGGGTGAACAGTCTGTGCACAAAGGCGAACATCCAGAACAGGTTCAGGCTTCCTGGGAGTTGCGCTTGGCCATCGGCCTCTCACTTTTCCCTCCTCGGACGACCCCTCTTCTTGGGGGGGCCCTCAAGTACAGGCTGCTGCGGTGCAGGGGACTCTCCGCCAGAGTCCTCCTCCCTCCCTGTGGAAGTTGCAGTTTGTTCGGCACCAGATGTTGTTGGCACACAGGGAGGTGTGGACTGGTTGCTGTTCATCTGGCGGAGGCATTGTAAAATGTCCCTGTGCACCGCCGTCATCTCATGCAGTGCATCCCACTTGGACTCCACACGGGACATGTGTGAGTCCACACGGGACATGTGTGACTCCACGTGGGACATGTGGGAGTCCAAGCGGGCATGCCGGGCAGCCTGCTGCTGTTTAATGTCTCTGAGGAGCCCCACTACCTGGCTGAGGTCTCCGGTGCTGGACTGGTACGCATCAGCTATGCGTACCAGTTGTGGGTCATCATGCACACCAGCAACGTCTGCAAGCTGCGACCTCTGTCTCCCAGCCCTCCCACCACCCCTGCTGACATGTGCAGTGTGTGCAGTGGCACGCACAGATAACCCTGGTCCACCTTGTGGGTTGGTGGTGGTGGTGGTGTCCATGGCCCCAGGTTGGTCCAGGGTCCCTGTGCTGGTGTTGCTCCTTGTTCTGTCCATGTCGGCAGGGATGGTATTCATGGTGACAGTCGTTGGAGGGGTGGGTGCAGGGGGTTCAGCTGGTGGTCCTGCTGGTGCTGCAGCTGGTGGTCCTGCTGGTGCTGCATGTTGACTTGCACCGGATGTGCCACGTTGTTCTTCATCGTCCGAGGAGGACAGAGGCTGTATGACGCCAGTGAGCTCGGCATCCTCTTGAGCCTGGGACTGGGACTCCTCAGCGTCTGCTGCTGTGTCCCCATCATCACCTGTTTTTGGGAGACACAAACAATGTATGTTATGTTTCTGCAGGCATCAATGGTTGACACACATGACAGTTGTGACTGTGCCTCTGGGTGCGGGCCTGTACATTGCATTGTCCTAAGTCGTCACAGTCAGGGGTTGATGTTGGTGTGGCACATTGTCCTGCATTATTTGGGCATTTCTATGTATTTTCTGGGGTGTGAACATGGTCTGCATTGGTTGTGTTTGGTTGACAGCCGGCCCTCCTTCCCACCCACCCAGCCAGTCAGTTATCCCACCATGGAACGTGCTTGCGTTGCAGGGAGTGTAAGTTGTCTCTCAGGACGTCAGTCAGTGGTGTCCTGCTGTTTGTTGGTGCACATTTGCCAGCAGGGCCTTGTGCTCCCCACAGCAGTAGCCAGTGTCAGCCATCTTGTGAGTCCTTCTCCACTTCCTGTGATGTGAGCATGGTTCAGGGTGGTGTTGATGGGACAGTTGTGGGGGTGAGCTATGTCTGTGACTACGACTCCCATCATGCTATTGCCTCCACCCCCTTCCCAGCATACCCATGCTTCCTTCCTTTTGACTCTGCTTCCCTGTGGGGTGGGCTGGCTGTGCTGACAGGATGGCTGGGAGTGTTGTCCTGGCAGTTGTTTGGCTAGAAGTCCCAAGAGTGTCCCTGTGCTTCACACAACATAACCCAGGGTGGTGGTTCTTTGTGGGATCTTGTGTTAGGATGGAGGGCATTGCATTCTACCAGGTGGGTTCTGTGGAGTTTGTGTTGGGGGTGTGTGAGGGGAGGTGCTTGTGACTATGGTCAGTGCTGCAAGTCCTCCTTCCCACCCAGCTAGCCAGATATCCCACCATGGAACGTGCTTGCATTGCAGGGAGTGTAAGTTGTCTCTCAGGATGTCAGTCAGTGGTGTCCTGCTGTTTGTTGGTGCACAGTTGCCAGCAGGGCCTTGTGCTCCCCACAGCAGTAGCCAGTGTCAGCCATCTTGTGAGTCCTTCTCCACTCCCTGTGATGTGAGCATGGTTCAGGGTGGTGTTGATGGGACAGTTGTGGGGGTGAGCTATGTCTGTGACTACGACTCCCATCATGCTATTGCCTCCTCCCCCCTTCCCAGCATGCCCATGCTTCCTTCCTTTTGACTCTGCTTCCCTGTGATGTGAGCATGGTTCAGGGTGGTGTTGATGGGACAGTTGTGGGGGGGGGGCAATATGTGTGACTGCAACTCCCATGATGCTATTGGCTACACTGACTTGGCCAGCATACACAGAATTCCTTCCTTTGAGTGGTCTTCACTGTGTGTTGGTGTTGTTGTGGTGGCTACATGTCTGGATGTGTTTGTTAGTTCTATTTGTGCCACTGCCTAGCTGTAGTTGTAGTTGTGTTTGTACATGTGTTGGCACAGTTGGATGTGACTTTTTTGATGGCATGTGTTGTGTTTATCTGACTGACATACACATTTTGGGATGATTCTGTTCTGGTTGCTGTGTAATTGCTATGAGTGCATGGTTTGACTCTCCCTTGACAGTGATGTGTGTGTTTTGTGGCAGTATATTGTGTACATTTGTTGTGTACTCACCAGGCTCTGGGATGTCCTCTAGTCCATATACGCTCACTGGCGGAAGGATGGCCCGCACCTTCTCCTCCCAGGGCCTGAGGTATATTGGCTTGGCAGGAGGGCCACTGCCGGTGTATTGGCTGTTGATGTAGTCTTTCTTCAGCATGTCCCGTACCCTCCTGCGCACGTCATACCACCTGTTCTGGATGTCGGTCTTTGTGCGCCGACATGGTGATTGGGCGTTCACCCTGTTGATGATCCTCTCCCACATCTTGGTTTTCTGCGACATGGGGGTCTGTTGAACCAGTGTGCCAAACAGCTGTGGCTCCACCCTGAGGATCTCGTCTACCATGACTTCCAATTCACTATCTAGGAACTTGGGATTCTTCTTGGGGGGCATGGTGATGGGTGGTGATGGTGGGTGATGTGGGTGTTGGTGTGCAGGTGAGGGTGTGTGAGTGTGTGTTTTGCTGGGTGTATGTGAGGTAGGTATTTGTTGGTGTGCTGATGGTGTGTGGCTTGTGTGAGGGATGAGCTGTGGGTGTGTGGTTGCTTTCTCTTGGGTGCTGGCAGTGGAATGGCATTTGCAAAGGCTCATGGTTGTGATTTGTGTCCTTTATATAGGTGGAGTTGTGGGTGTGTCTTTGTTCTCTGTCCCCACCCCCCCAGTATTTATTGGCTTGGTAATTGCTTGTTTGGCCTTTTTTGGGTGATTTTTCCTTTGTGCTGTTTGTGTATGTTGGAAACGTTCTTGTGACCGAGTCGGACCCTGCATTAGTCTCGTACGGTGTTCTCCGTTTCGTTCACGCTGTGTTTGTGCAGTTTTCTATGCTGTGTACGCGTCGGTCGCGGTGTTTTGTGTTGCTTCGGCTCGGTTTTGTATGCGTGTCGGTCGTACGGCTTGTCCTCCGTCCGACTCGCTCGTGGTTTTCGTGCCTTGCATCGTACTTTGCGGTTTGGAGTTCGCGTGTACGTTTCGGTCGGATTTGTTCCGGGTGCGTGTCGGTCGGTTGGATTCGCGTGTTTTTCCGGCCGGATTGCTGTTTTCCGTGCGGCTCGGTCGGTCGACTTAGTTTCGGTACGTGTCGGTCGGATTTTTCGCGCCTTGCATCGTACTTGGCGTGTCGTGCGCCACGGGTACGTGTCGGTCGGTATTTTTTCCGGATCCGAGTCGGTCGGTGCTTTTTCCGGCCCGAATCGGAATCGACCCCTCGGTGTGTTCCCTAACAGCTTGCCTGACCCTCTTCTGTGGACTTTTGACCACTGCTGTCATCTCTTCTTGAAGAGGAGCTGTTTAATCAGGGTTACACAGGACCATACGTGTGTGAGAAGCATGCACCCAATTTGGAAGGCCACCACATTTCACAACAGTCTTTGCCAGGATCATTTGGAACAGGCCTTTCCATTTCACAGCATCTCTCAGATCAAAGTCGTTGGCACCATCCATTATGCAGATCTTGTGTAGCAGCTGCAATCTGGTGAGAAACTGCACGCTCCACATCAGTCAGACCTTCACAGCAATGGCTAGTCTTTTCATCTGTGTTTTTCACAAGTGCATTTGCATGTCCATTTTCAAGCCACTTTGGTGATGCTGAAACACAGTCTTTTGCAAAGTGTAACTCTGTGCTGTCTTTGTGTTGCTTTATTGTGCTTGAAATTTCAGGCTGATAGCTACAATCCAATCCTTGTCCAATCTGTTGTTCTGCACTCATCATCTTTGAGACCTCATTATGATCTGATTTCAGAGAAACTGGCAATCTATACCTGGGCATCAGTTTTTGCAATAACACATTTGCTACTATGCACTTGTCACCTTTTCTCAAAAACAGTTCTGATACAGCCCTGTTGTTCTGCTTCTGAAACAATTTCTAGCTCTATTAATTCACCTGTGAAGATTCCATTGAATGTATATGCTAACAGAACATAATTTTGTGCAACTGAATTAGCAATTCTCTCTCCCATGACAACAGTGACTCCCATTTGAGCAGATATACTGCCTGTTATGGTAAGGGCAATCAATTTCGAATTTTGGGCTGAGGTAACTACTGAAAGCCATGAAGCTTTGACAACATAATGTATAGGAAGCACAGCATGTGCTGCTCTTAATGTGTCATTGTTACCTTTCAAATATGGGCCATCTACAAAATGGACATTGTTGGGCTGAATCAGACGTTCATCCTTAAAGTCTGATCTTGGCTTCATGCATATTTTCATGACATCTAGACACTCATATTCAGTTTCATCACAAACCAATTCATTTGCTGGCATTTCTGTGACGTTAGGGTCAAAGGTCATTGGGAAATACATCACAGACCTTTGAACACATTCATGTTTTTGAACAGGCACTGAGAGAGCGCAGCCCTCCCACTCACTGCAAATTGGTGTATTTTCTTTTAAATAAACTTTCATTCCTAGTGCTGGGGCGCGACACTTTTTCTCTTTCAACTCTAGGAATGCTTTTGTGCAATTGTTGTCCAATGGAAGCGGATCAGACACATCTTTGTGTGTCAGCCTCAGTAAAGGCTTAGCCACTAGGGAAAGGTTTAGTAACCACTCTCTACAGCAGCTAACCATTCCCAAAAACTTCCTGACTTCTTTCTGAATTTGAGGTGGATTTATCTGGTGAATTATTTCCACTCTCTCTGGTGACACCTTTCTAGCTCCTTTTCCAATTATGTGTCCCAGACATTCATCTTCTTTTTGACAGTACTCCTGACAATTCTCATGCAATGGCACTGTGACATGAACTTGACAAAAATCAATAACAGTAAGCCATTCTTCAGCACATGGAATGTGAAAAAATATATTGGCTGGATTCGGTACCACAGGACAACATAGAAAAGTTATGCTATTAATCTCCTGCACTAATCTGTTCTTTTCATTCAGTTTCTGTGAACCTGTGATCAGAAAGTTACATAATCCTTTACTCAGTTTATCTCCAATTATGGGCAAAATTTCTGCAACTGATGGTGTTCTTGAATACATGTCATCTGGTTCTAATTTGAATAAGACATGTTCTGCACATTTTATTAATCTGACATCCTTCTCTGTGAACTCTCTTATTTCTGTGTTTATTATTTCTTTCAAATCAGAAGGTAATTTTTCAACTGTCCTTTCTGAAAACAATGCTACAGCTGTCTCTTGTTGGGCCATTTTAAAATATACATCCTCATCAGGAATCTGATAATTAACATCATCTGGTGTACAGTAATCTGTGCTGTTTAATTTGCAAAACAATTGTTTTCCTGCCAGGCCTGTAGTCACAAACAGCAAATTGGTAACTTTCCTCAAATGGGCCTATTTGTGCTGCAAATTCTTCTAAAACTGGGGCATATTAGCAAGACCACGTTGTATTATCGTCGTTTTAGCGGCAGGAAACTGCCGCTAAAACGGCGATAATGGGCTTGCTAATATGTTATAGAATTCCAACAGAAGCCCAGGTTAGATGTCCTGCCCATCTAACCTGGGCTTCTATTGAATTCTATAATGCATATTAGCAAGCCCATTATCGCCGTTTTATCGGCAGTTTCCTGCCGCTAAAACGGCGATAATTTTAACGTGGGTCTTGCTAATATGCCCCTGGGTTTGTAGTTTCTCTTTTTAAAATTCTTACAACTACATCTGGACCTTCCACTGTTTTCACAATGGACTTGGTGAATTCAGAATTGTTAGGGATAAAACTCTCATTTTCAAATACAGCAACCTGTTGAACTGGGTTCTGATTGTGTTTCTGGAAATAATTCACATTTGCTCTGGACAACTGATTTAAATTAATTTTAGCATTTTCCATATTTTGTGGAAGCATCTGAGCTTGAAAAACTCCTTCCATTGGTACCTGTTTCTGAACTGACATATGCCTTTGCTTAACTGGCATATCTTGCACCTGCATTTCTCTCTGTTTTTGCACATTTCCAATTGCTGCATCATGTTTAAATTTACATTTCTTCTTCCAATGCTCAAATCTGTTATAAAGATGGCAAAAGGATACTTTTTCCAGCAGTGCAACATCCGTACCTGAATTTGCACAAACCAAAACACTTTTACTTCCATCCTGTGTTCTTTTAATCTGTACCCAATTAACATCCTTTGCTGGCACTCTGCCTTTCAGGAAAGTAATCACTGCTACGTTTTTCTCCATAACAACAGAAAATAATGGCGCATTCCTGTAAACCCTTTTCATTGTCTCCTCACCTAACCTTTGCACAGCAACTTTATATTTAAACCACAATTCAGTCTGCATGGCAATGTCATAGAACATTTGCAAATTAATGCACAACTCTTTTAAAATTTCAACAAATCCATCAACTTGTGGATACCACAGCATAAGTTTGTCTCTCAATTGTGGGAATGTGTTCAGAAATGCTGCAAGTTCACCTTTGTTCCGTGGCACATGAACATGCACTTCTCCCACCTTTTCTCTCAATGAGTAAGCAAAAGCTTCTCCCTCATCCTGTTTATTATTTTCCCTAACAAGGTCTGGTGGTTTCTTTTTCTTCTCATGTTTTCTTGCCCACTTGTCTCCTAATTTCTCAAACCCATTGCATATGAAATTATATTTTATTAATTCTGCAATGTGCAATTGCATTCTTGAAGAACACATTTTCTCATTTGCTTCATCATTCATATGTACCCTGAAACTTTTCTGAAATGGAAAATTTCCTGAAACATCAATTTCATATTTTTTAGCCAAATCAGTCAGTCTATCATGTGTAGTTGCTGCACATGTAGCTGTTTCCTTACTCAGGGAAATTAAATATTGTTCCTGACACTGGTTCACATTTTCATGATTTAAACAGCAGGGACTGTTAATTTCTTCATCTTCAAATGTTGATTTTAAAACACTAAGGGGCCGATTCCGATTCCGGCCGGAAATCTCTCCGACCGAGCCGGACCCGGAGAGATTTCCGACCGAATCGGACTCTGGCAGTCCGACCGAACGAGCACGATGCGCACGCATGCCATCGGACTCGAGTTGGTCGGACTCCCATTGAAGTCAATGGGAGCCTGTCGCACAACGCGTACGCGGGCTCCCATTGACTCAATGGGTGCGAGGCGGACAAGGGCGCCCTACAGCGTGTACGCGTCCATGCGCATCGCGGCGTACATGCGACAGGTAGGGGGACCCATGGGTCCCCCTGTGTGCGACTCGCGCGCCTACGCGCACAGGGGGTCCGACGCGGACCCCCAAAGTCCGGCTCCGACAGCTTTTTCGAGCCGGACGGCGCGAGTTGGTCGGACTCGCCCGCGGCGCGCATCGTACTCTACCCGGCCGGGATACTTCTCCATAGCGCGGTGCGAGTCGTGTCCATGCGAGTCGGTCGGAGCGTGTTGAAGCCGCGTTCGAGTCGGTCGGAGATTTCGCGGGTGCCTGCATCGTACTCGCTCGGCCGGACCCGCGTACGATTCGGTCGGGAACAGGGCTCCGAATCGGATCCGGTAAATCCGAATCCGATTCGGAGCACTACCGGCCGAGATCGGAATCGGCCCCTAAGCTGTCTCTCTTTTTCAGGGTCTGGGTTAATTTGTTCCCCCATACTCTCTATCTTTTTAATCACTGCTGCTTCCTCAAAGCAGGTTTGAAAAATCGCATCTTCAAATATATTCCTTTTATCCTGAGCTGCAGATGTTGTAAAGACCATTTTTCCCCCACCTTTCAGTGCTTGGACTGTCTGGGGTAGTGTCTGTTCAAAAATCTGTGAATTCTGAGATTCTGAAATAAACCCCGACATAATTACTTCTTCTGCAGCTCTTTGAACTTTTTGAATATGGGCCATATTAATTGGGACAGTCACAATTTGTCTAGGCACTGCCTGTGCATCTGTAGTTTGTAATATTTGGACTGAATCAGTCACATTTGAAGCAGTAACACCTGGAGATATCACTGTTAGTGCTGAATCAACAGATAGTGGGTCAATCTGAAATGTCTGCACAATTCTCTCAATCTGTGTTTCTCTCTGTTTAACAGAAGCAGTAGCCACTGTAGTACTTACTGGTACACTATTTTCAGTATATTTAATGGGTACCACATTAAGTGGCGGACACTCAGTTAACAATGCATCCATTATTTCATCCCCTGAATCACTATTTATTTGAAGCTTTTTATCATCATTAATTCCCTTCTCCTGTAACTGGTGCTTTACCTTTTTATCCTCACTTGCTTTGTCTCTTGCTGTCTTTTCCCACATGCTTAAAGCCTCAAATTGTGCAGCTCTAGATGGTGTCTTTATTTCACATAACACTTCCCTTAATTTGTCAATAATTTGCAATTCAAAAGTACCATCTTTTGGAAACCTCAAAGGACCCTCTTTTTCAGTAACCTTGCACCATTGGTGAACCCACATACATGAATTTTGTCCCAAACTGGTAGACATAAAATGCACGGGTGTTCCTTCAGGAGCATCACCAATTAAAAACGAATTTTTCACTTTACCTCCCAACAGTTTCTTTAAACCTTCAAACATTTTCATTTCTGCAATAGTTCATTGCAATTTCTTTTCTCCAATGCTGTCAGTTTCAATTTCAGTCAGTTTAACTCCTACTACTGACCCTCCACAAAATCTTACTGCAATATTTTTCTGAGTTTTCTTAATCAAAATTCTGTTAGTAACAACATAAAAACATTCGCTACTCTGTCTGTTCCACTAAATAAAGGATAGATTTCCTTTCACTGCGAGTAACACATTCCGCTTACTCTTCACAAAGTAAGAACTTCTGTTTACTCTTCAAACACTGCGAGTAAATCCCTTCCGCTTACCCTTCACTCAAGCTTAGAAGAACCTGCTACTCCTTCGGTGTTACCCTTGCTAGGTTATGTAAGACCAAAGTTTCACCAGCGAACTCTTTTGCAGTCACTCAAGCTTGGAAGAACCTGCTACTCCTTCAGTGTTACCCTTTCTGGGTGATATAACACCAAAGTTTCACCAGCGAACTCTTTGCTATCAATCACTCTCCCTTTTACACAGAAAATAGTCCCTACTTTAACACTGCCAGCCCTACCTAGCTTCTGAGTGTTATTCCAACAGACGAGTAACCTCACTGCAGTGTGGCTTCTGTCACCACCCGCTATTCATTCCCCAGGAATTTTCCAGACAACATAAAACAAGACACTAACTTTTCATGTTAAGAACATATAATCAATAATCAAAAAATCTGTCCTATGAAATTACCAATATAATGAATAAATCCATCAAGTCAAAATGAGCAAAATTTCACCAACAGTCAAAACCCTTACTATTTTTCAACACTTCAAAAAACAAAACATACCTTCTAGCACATTAACAACATTTCACAACCCTATTGATACTCACACCACTCCAGCAATCGGCTTCTTGCATCACCTTCCAGTACTGCTTTGCCAGTCTTCAAGTTTTGAGCATTGGAGTCAGGAATCAGGACTTGGACATTTATCTAACTTGGGCAATTATTTTCTAGCGCTATTTAGGCTTTTAAACTACACTATGCTCCTTTTGGTGATGGTGTTAACCTTACCTCTACTACCAGAAACTGATCTAGCGGGTTGTGGTTTTTCGTCACTTTTGATCTGTATTAGTCAATATCTAAACCAATTTTCACAGACCAACTTTCCTCCTAAGGTCAATGGACCATTAGTCGAATAGTTGATGGTGATATTAATAATCCTTAATCACCAAACTAATCAATAATAACCATCCTCTGCTACCAGAAACTGATCCAGCGGTAAATTCACGGTAATTTCTCAATGCAAAACCTCATTTACCTCTAGTTTACCGCTGTAAAGGTGGTGGACCCTTGCCACCATATATTACCTTCAGGAGACTTTACATAAACATGAAAAATCAAAAATGCAATTGATATTTAAGCCAATAAAGAGAGTTGTGAGTATTTCTAAAGGGTTTTATTTTCTAGTTAAAAGTTAAAGTTCTCTGACCCTTTATTCATTAGACAAATATCAATCAGGTTACAGAATTGAAAATAGGAAAAATAGAATTAATACAGAACATATTATAGGTTGCATACAAAGCACTCCATAAAGGAAGGGAATGAGGCATCAAATGTCAGTAAGAATTCTTTAAAAAGTTCAGGAAAATATAATTCAAGAGTGAGTTTTGCAAGGCTAATAAATAATTAATAATTGGCAAAAATCTCCCATAAAGAGAAATAAATGCATAAGACAAATCTTTTCAAAACTAGTTAGTTAGTCAAAGCATAAACCTAGAGTTTTAGCATCTAAATCTAAACCTGTTCGATCAGCTGCACTCTGTCCCTCTGTGTCTCACACAGAGAGGCTGCCCTCCCTTCACAAAACCTCAGAGGAATGTGATCTGCCTTGCCAAAAATATGACGTGCAAGGACTCTCTGAAAAAAATATGAGCAAGACCCTCTCCTCCCTCTGTCTCTCCTCGGACACAATCTCCTCCCAGGCTGCACCCGCGACGTTCACGTACCTAACCCATATGATGCCTGGACTCATCTGCTCCCTCTCCTCTCTCCTCCTATCTCTTCTAAGGCTAAGGCTGCTAAAAGCTGCTAAAGCATGACACGCCCCCTAAGGGGTCATTATTTATACTCTAATTCTTGGCTGACTATACTAATAATGTTGCAGTTTCAGTAGAAACTCGCACTGTGATTGGTTAGCACAGGTGACATAGGGGTCTCATCATCCTGTTCTCATTGCAAATCCAACCCCTACCAGTTCTGACAATAAGGGCTTAATGCTAAGAACAATATACATAACATGTATCAATAAAAACATTTCTTGCAACAAAATGTATCACTCAATTTCCTGTCTCTCTTTCACATAGCACACAAAAATGACACTTTCCCACAAATACTGGTACATTGGCAGGATGACAAGAATGTACAGTTCACTGTGGCCTTGACCCATGAGTCTTCACTTGAGGCACTTAGCAGTTCATGCAGCTGGCATAATCTTCTGCGCATGCGTCTCTCATTCAGCACAATTCTCAGCCATGCTGGATTCTCAGGCAGCCATTTTATGGTGGGCCCAAAAACAAAACAAACACAAAAGAATATTAATTTATGAAATAAAACCCATTATGTTTACCTCCCCCCATACTAGTACCCTGTATTAATTATTACCTAGCAAAAGCTATTAATTTAAAGCAGCTTTTCTATTATTTGTGCACCACATGCAAAATGTGCAATGTACAACATAGCATAAACATGCTCTAGTGCAAATTTTCAAAGCGCAAACAGTTAATACATACTCATAGCAACATGCTCTAATGTTTTAGATAGCTTTTCATGCAAAATGCGTTTGCCCCATGTGTAGTGTTGGTGCATGGTTGATTAATTAATACACATTATAAGAAGATGTGTTATGAACTGAATATGCATTGTCTAAATATGCAACAAAGCCAAAGTCTCTTGAGACAGGGACAGGGAGTGTAGATTACAAGGAAAAGGAGCTGGGCAAAGCTAAAGAGGCCACAGTGAGCCTTCTAAAGGAAACTGAAATCACGAGTTTTCTACACTGCAAAAACACATGTTAATTCAGCACAACTATGTGCTACTTTAAAAGTTCAAACAAAAACATTCTCTAAATTAAATGTACATTCTATAATGAGGTTAAATCTAAACTAAACACATTAAAGATCCATGATTAATTAATTAAGCATGGTTTTACATGATTTCATTTGCAGGCCTCTTTCATGTTTTTCACTTTGCGTGCACCAAAAGTGCTATTTTAAAATGCAGTCTGTCTGAAACATAAAAATAAAGCAATGCCTGAATCCAGATGAAATCTGAGCTACATCAAAAGTAATGGGACATTCAGCGAGGCTAATGTGATACAGGTGGTGTGCGCAGTCATGTTTATGTCCTGAAAACTCTGGCATGTTTTTTCTACATCGTATCTGAACTATAGAGGAATGTATGTAATTCGAGAGAAAATGTTATCAGAACTAGGCTGTTCGGCGTGTGCGAGTTAAGCAGTAACATTTGAATACTTCAGGCAACCCGTGTCCACTTCACATTGTATACACTGACATCCCAATTGATATATTAGTGCTATCCGAGGTGGTTTGCGCTAATCTTTTTAATCATAGAAGAATAGTGGTTTCAACAAACTGAAATTCGTTTTATCATTTGAAACATGTTTTCTTATACTGCATGCTCTATGTGCAAGGTGTTTTAGATTCAGTATGACAGGGTATTTGCATTGGCAATATCAATAACTATTGGTGCAGTTTTGTGAAAATATTCAAATAGCCATACTATGTTACTATACGATTTTTTGTATTGATGTACACATTGTAGAGTATATAGACACATTAGGTAATGTATACAACTTTGTAATAGCATGCAGTATTTTTACCTTTTCTATGAAGTTGTACCACACTATATATAGAAAGAAAAAAATGGCGCTTACCTGATTGACAAAGGCTGTCCTTACAGCTGAAACGCGTCTCTCCTGGTAGCTGGGTCGTGGGAGGCCCAATGCAATAAAGAAGCCATATTCCTGCAATCTTTGCGTGCTCTTTTCCTTTGGGAGCAGAGAATGTGCTATATATATATATATATATATATATATATATATATATATATATTCCAATTGCAATGCTCCTCAATGGAAAGGCCACATGCAGCGTGATATTGTCTCCTTTATTGGCAGACTGCACAACACCCACAAAGCAGCTCCAACAGTTAATTAGCCCACTCTGCCATACGCGTTTCTGGAAAGTATCCCTTGATCACTGGCTTAGGCGGAACTGGAGACCGGTGAGGCAAACAGTAATGCTGCACTCGCACATTGCGATTGGAATATGTAGCGGCCGGCTCTGGTCACGGAAACCGCCCCACCGCTGACTGAGCGGGTCTAAGGCACCGATGACTGAAGTGGTGCCGAAAGAGCAACGTGGTTCTTTTGGTAGACTCTCAGAAGCGGAATACTCACCTGGCTTGTTTCCAACTAACCCATCAGGGTAAGTGACAGTGTTAGGAGCGTGATGGGAGGCAATACCCACTATGGGTTCAAATGAGGAAACTCGCATTACCACAATGCAACCGATGACACGCCTACTTGGCAGGACTTCAAAATCACGCTGCGAGTGCAGCATTACTGTTTGCCTCACCGTTCTCCAGTTACGCCCAAGCCAGTGATCAAGGGATTCTTTCCAGAAACGCGTATAGCAGAGTGGGCTAATTAACTGTTGGAGCTGCTTTGTGTGTGTTGTGCGGTCTTGCAATAAAGGAGACAATATCATGCTGCGTGTGGCCTTTCCATTGAGGAGCATTGCGATTGGAATATGTAGCGGCCGGCTCTGGTCGCGGAAACGGCCCCACCACTGACTGAGCGGGTCTAAGGCACCGATGACTGAAGTGGTGCCGAAAGAGCAACGTGGTTCTTTTGGTGGACTCTCAGAAGCGGAATACTCACCTGGCATGTTTCCAACTAACCCATCAGGGTAAGAGACAGTGTTAGTAGTGTGATGGGAGGCAATACCCACTATGGGTTCAAATGAGGAAACTCGCATTACCACAATGCAACCGATGCCACGCCTACTTGGCAGGAAAATCACGCTGCGAGTGCAGCATTACTGTTTGCCTCACCGGTCTCCAGTCCCGCCCAAGCCAATGATCAAGGGATACTTTCCAGAAACGCGTATGGCAGAGTGGGCTAATTAATTGTTGGAGCTGCTTTGTGTGTGTTGTGCGGTCTGCCAATAAAGGAGACAATATCACGCTGCGTGTGGCCTTTCCATTGAGGAGCATTGCTATCTTGTGTGTGATTTCCCGTTGTGATGGGCAATGTGTGCACTGAAGGGTGGGGAGGTGGGTGGGGGAGAGTCATTCCGACTCCTGCAGGGAGAGGACGTGCAAAGGAAGGGCCACCTCAGAGGCTGGCAGCCGGCTGGAGACTTGTCACAGGTTACACGTGAGGACAGTGCGATGGCCCGCGCTTTTATAGCTAACAGATGCCGATGGGCAGCTTTACCAGGACGAGGCGGACATAGTGAAAACATCGCTGGAACCCTTATTTGTAAGTAGCCCACACGCTTCATGGACTGTGTGGGCTGGTGGCTAAACTATCCACTGCAATAAGATGCGGACAGAATTCTAACCTTGGCTTCTAAAGTGACCACACTGTCTGATTTTGGACACTTTGCTTGCGGTACTCGTGAGCTATCCCCCCCTCCCAACAAAAAACTGGAGCTCTTAGAAACAAGCTAACACCCACCCCCATTATTAAGCGCTTTTTAAAAGAACACATTGGACACTATGTGTATACTATTGTGCGCTATTAAACAGGCCTATTGCACAGGGATGTTCTAAGCAACCCTGTGCAGGGTGTGGTGCATGCCAGTGCTCTGCACACCTGTGTGAGTGAGGTATGCAGTAGTGAGGGCTACCTTTTTACCAAATTTGGTGTAATTCCGTTCAGCAGTTCGGGCTGTAACCTGTTTCAAAATTCCTATGGAAATTAACATGGCGAAAAACATGTTTTGGGACCCCCCTTTTTTCTTGGCCCCCACTTGACGAATCACCCCGAAACTTTCAAGACAGGAGCTGACCTGCTCCTAGGTGTGTACATGCCACTGTCACGCATGTGCATATGTCAGTATGTCCTCTTTTTCTTCCGCGCTGCCCACGTGCTCCTCACCACGTGCACAACTATACGTGGCCCCCAACCGTGAACATGCCACCACAACACCTATAAGTTGCCATGTTACAGGTTTCTAAACGTGTACATGACAGGTTCCTGCCTGTGTGCGCATATCTGGTCGTGTCCTTAAGCCTCTTCGCGTCTACCACCAGATCTGTTACCCGGTGGCGCTGGAATAATTTTTAGAGTGGGGCTTGCTGGGCAGTAACGCCACCTCACTGCAACAATAGGGGACATGTGGCAGACTGTCTTTGAATACACAACAAAGGCTGGCCGAAGGAAAACATTTGAGTAGTGTCTTCATTGTTTATCCTCTATCTAAACTCTTTCAAGTTTGATGGGGTGCTGCAGTACTTCCCGCACCCCTACTTCCAGCGCCACTGCTGTCACCCATTGCCCCTTCCCTTCCAATATCCTCACATTTCTGCACCCCCTGGAACCACCTTGCCAAGTTCCGGTCCCGTCTGTGTCTGCGGCGCGCGCCCTCCCGGATCTGCCTCCCCCACCCCACCACACCAAGATATGCCCGTGTGTTCTCTCACCCCCTCCAGTGCCTGCCTCCAGCTTTACCCCTTCCGTTCAGCTCGCACCAAACCCATGGTCTCCAGGTGTGCCGACCACACCCCTCATCACCTCCACCCTCCCAGAGGTTAAACTGTGCCCACCCTCTCCCAAGTGCACTCAACAGCCCCTCATCACCTCCGCCGAGAGGTTACACTATGTCTGTCCCTCCCTGCAGATGTGTCGACCACGCCCTGATCGCCTTCATCCAGAGGTTAGACTGTGACAAAGTGGGCAGGGAAGAGAAAGGAAGAGGAAATAATGAGAGAAGTTAGGAAGGAGAGGAGGATGAGTGAGAGATAGAAGAGGGGCCAGGGTGAGAGAGGAGAGCATGAAATGGATGGAGGATATGAGAGGCGGGGGAGATAGGGAGGCGAGAAGGAAAGACGAGTAGAATGAGGAACTCGGAGACCTGTAAATCACATTAGGGTAGCAGGTGCAGTGACACCGTGGTCCAGGGGGCAATGGGCATACTGCACCTCATATATACCAGTATTTTCATACCGACTGGGGGCCTAGTTTCACTGCTTGCACGAGGGCCCAGGACCCCCAGGCTACGACACTGCCCAGAGGTTGCACTGCATAGCTGGGGCTTTAAGTGGGTAGAGTGGGTCTAAGACCTGAATGCAATAAAACAGACATTGTAACGGGCCCCTATCAGGCGCTATATTCATGTCCTTAACTTTACTGGCAAAAACACTGATCGATTTATGAATAATTAATGTGAAAAATGTTAAGGCAATGCATGTCAGTGATTTAGTTCCTGTTTGCTTTTCACAGGTTTTATGCACTCAGAAAGAGTGTCAGCTATTTCCAGGACATTGTATTTCTTTCCTAGTATATTACTCTTGTATAGTGCATACTTTGAACCGAGCCCTCTATAGGTGTTTACAGTGGGTCATGACTGAGAGCTCTGGCTGGGGCGGAAGTGAGCACGAGTTTCTGACAGTGAACATTTCTGCCAGTGCATCAGTGGGTCAGACAGGTCTGCAGAATACATGGGCATCCAATCCTTGGCCTCTCTGACTAACGCCCAGGGCAGGGGTCGGCTCACGTATTCCAGTTGCAATTATGATTCTGTGCATATGTGTTTGAAGGAGGTAAACAGTTTTCAAAATATTGACAAGTCGAAAGTAAAAGAAAATGCACAGGTGGGAAGGGGCATTGTGTATTTGGGGCTGGTGAAGTGAATGCGATGCACAAAAGTGCATTCAGGAGAGACTGAAAAGAGGGTGCAGAAGAGGAAAGAAAGGAAGACTAAAATATGCAGCTGGATGAGATATGGAGATAAAAAGGGCGTACAGGTGTAACATGGAGTAAGCATAATGGGAGTGATTAGGACATTCTGAAGACCACTACCCATTCCGCAGGCCTCAAGAATGTTTAATTCATAGTCACACACATTTTTAATATCTTTTACAACAAAACTTATCTTGAACAGCTAACAACCATTGGCAAAGCCAACAGTCCTGGCTGACTTTCAGTGTATGTAAGTTGTATTATATATATAGGGATGCAATACAGAAAGCTCAGAGGAACCAAAATACTGGTCGGGTGGCACACTATTGGAATCAGAAAATCGTTGTTTACATGTTTAAGTCACACCCCTAATTGCACAGGCCACGCCCCTTTTGGAGACCACCCACACTGTTTTCATTCCACTTAAAGCCCTGTGTGTTCTTATGTCCTCTCTGGTGCTCTGAGGGGCCCCTGCAGCAACAACTATGATACAAAAAAAAACCTCAGCGCTCTAGCGCCTTAAAATGTAACACACCTAAGCTTAGCACCTCTGGCTCCAGCACCCGCATTTTCTAGATGGGCAGGGTATGGTGTCTGACATCAGCCTTGGAGGAGAGCCCTGTGCACAATAAACGCATGAACTCTAAAAACGCACCTGCGGTTTCCCAACACTCTGATGACCGCTCCCTCCTTGCATCGAGCTTCAGCGCCTATGAATGCTACCTTCAGACAAAGGCGCTCACTTGTAACCGAGTCACAAGAAATCAGTAGAAAAAAAAGTGAAAAACAAGAAAAGGGGGCAGGGTAGAAATACCCTGACCCCCTAGGCCTGCTCAGGGGATCCCACAAGGACCCCCAGGCGCAAAAAAAGCTTTTTTTTTTAAACAGGCGAATTCGCGCTGGATGTGCAAATCCGACCGAATTGTTTTTTTTAAAACAAAGCGCGGGCTCCAGGTCCCGGGGGCAATGTTTATACTGTCGCGGGGGCCCGTGGGGGCCCCCACAGCACCGGGGACCGCCACCTCCCCGGGGCTTTTGAAATAATATGCGGGGGCACACAGCCCACCTGCAGCCCCGGGGACCACCACCTCCCTGGGGCTTGAACAAAAATGCGTGGGGGGGCTCATGCCCCCCCATGCTGCCCCAGGGACCGCCACCTCCCCGGGGCATTGCTAATTATATGCGGGGGCCTTGTGGGCCCCCCAAGCCCCGGGCACCGCCACCTCCCTGGGGCTTAAATCAAATAAATTGGTGTGGGGGGGCTTCTGCCCCCCCACACTGCCCGGGGCGACCACCACCTCCCTGGGGCACTAATTATTTACATAGGGGGTCCATTATGGACCCCCGGACCCCCGGGGACCACCACCTCCCCGGGGCTTTGAAAATGAAGGGAGGGGAACCGCACAGCCCCCTTCCTGGAGCCCTTGATGGCCCTGGGTACCGCCACCCCCCATGGCAGGTTCCTGCAAAGTCCCGGGGTACCCAGCCCCGGGACATTGCTGTTTGCTATGGCAGGGCGGGAGCATGGCTCCCGCCCTGTCATAGCAAACTCTGCAACCTGCTCTCGCTTCAACGAAGCAAAGCAGAATTGCTTTTGAGCAAGGGGAGCTGCATGTCAGCAGCTGCCCTTGCTCAAAAGCAATGCCGGCTCCCGCAGGAGGCGGGGAGCTGGCGGGACCGTGGGGGCATTGGGGCTCCCCCCACAGTCCCCAATGCAAAGGGCCGGCCGCAGGGGATGGGGTCCCCTGTGCCAGAAGTGGCCCGGGAGGGGGGCCACTTGGCCCCCCTCCAATCTAATTAAAAATGTTTTTTAAAAAACAGCTGGCAGTCCCAGGGGATGGGGTCCCCGGGGCCAATAGTGGCTTTGGGAAGGGGGCCACGCAGCCCCCTTCCCAATAAATACATTAAAAAAGGAGGCCATGCCCCGGGGGATGGGGTCCCCAGGGCCGAAATTGGCCTCGGAAGGAGGCCGTGCGGCCCCGTCCCGTTTTTTTCTTTTCTTTTTTGTAAGAAAAGGGGTCAGGCCCTGGGGGATGGGGTCCCCAGGGCCCCAAAAATAGTAAAAGAAGGGGTGCCACACAGCCCCCCTTCTAAAAATAAAATAAAAAAGCCGGCATCACACCGGAGGCCCCGCCCCCTCCCTGCACCACTCTGCAAACGCGCTCCCTGGCACGTTGTAAGATGGGAAATTAAGTCCCCATGAATACTGAGGGTCCCTGGGGGCCAACTAGCCCACCAGGTACCTCCAGTAAGCGCCACACAGCTGGTTTGCAGAGAGTGGTCTGAGGCCACGCCCCTTTTTACACCACTCTGCAAACGCGCCTCTTGGCGCACTGCTGGTGGGGCGATGAGGTCCTCTTGTGTCCTGAGGACCTCAGGACACAAGTGGACTTCATCCCCCAAGCAGCAGTGAGCCAGGAGCCGCGTTTGCAGAGTGGTGTAAAAAGGGGCGTGGCCTCAGACCCCTCTCAGCAATCCAGGTGTGTGGCGCTTACTGGAGGTACCTGGTGGGCTAGTTGGCCCCCAGGGACCCTCAGGAATGAAGGGGACTTAATACCCCAACTTTGAATGCGCCAGGAGGCGCGTTTGCAGAGTGGTGGGGAAAGGGGGCGTGGCCTTTGTCCACCTCTCAGCAATCCCACTGTGTGGGGCTTACTGGAGGTAAGACGTAGGCTAGTTGGCCCCTAAAGGAACCCCCAGCAGCGAAGGGGACTTCAATCCCCATCCAAGAGCGTGCCAGGGAGCGCATTTGCAGAGTGGTGGGCAAAGGAGGCATGGCCTGCTATGAGAACTTAGCAATCCTGCTGTGTGGGACTTACTGGAACTACCCCTCTTGTTACCTGCAGTAAGTCCCACACAGTGGGATTGCTAAGACGTCTAAGGAGGACATGCCCCCCTTTCTCCACGACTCTGCAAACGCACCTCCTGGCAGACTACAGGATGGGGGATGAAGTCCAATATACTCCTGAGGGACTTTGGGGGCCAAGAAGCCCTCTTGGTACCTCCTCTAAGTCCTATGCAGCGGAATTCCTGAGCGCTGGTCGGAGGCCCAGCACCCTTTCTCCACCACTCTGCAAACATGACTACTACTTAAAGAAGCATCTTTCTGCACCTCTGACTTAGAGGTCGTTTTAATCCCCCTGCCCTATTATGTACTAGGGCCTTACAGAGGAGGTCATGCCAATCACAGGGGTACCCCAATGCATTGTGTTCCCTAGTGTATGTAGGTGTTTTAACTGTATTCTAAGTGTCTTTTAGCATAGCACTGGCTCTAGGCCTGGTTAGTCAGAGTCAGTTACCACCAGTACCCATCAGCAAAAAGTTGGGGTCACAGGATGATTTTGCAACAAGGCCTCTTTCTGCTCCTCTGTTGGTTCTTTGTGCACATCTCTTACTTCTTTCTGCACCTTTCTTCGTCTTTCTGGACTTGTGTTGCCTCTTTCTGCATTTCTCTTGCTTCTTTCTGCGCCTTTCTTCCTCTTTCTGCACATGTCCTACCTCTGTAGGCATAGTTAGAAATTAGCATTAAAAAAGCTTTGAAATTCAGTGGAAAAACCCACAGATTTCAGGGAAGTTATAGTTAGAAATAACTTAAATAAGCATTTAAAAAACCTTTGAAATTCACTGAAAAAACATACGTTTCAGGGACGTTATAGTTAGAAATTAGCATTTAAAAAACCTTAGAAATTCACTAAAAAAAACACAGGTTTCAGGGACGTTATAGTTAGTTGGACATTTCACTCGTACAAAACCAGAGAAATTCGGCCGTTATAGTTAGTTCAGCTAACTATAACTCGCGCCCCCGCAATGCACTGTTGATGACGTCACATATTACATCATTCATGACATGGTCAGTGACATCACTGATGACATCACTGATGACATCTCAAATGACATCACTGATGACATCACTGATGACATCATCCATGTGATAATCTGATGCACCTCCTCATACCCTAATATAACCTTTGATACACCCACTCTAAAATACAGACTACCATTTTCAAAACCATAGACACACCAATACCAGTTACTACATACCCACTCACTGATTCCTAGATCTACACACACATCCACTCATTCACCCATACAGTCACTCATACATGCAGTCAACCATCAATACAGCACTATCATATGCACTCATATACCTATACAGACACTCACACACCACCTCTCATCCATAGAGTTACTCACACACCTAGTCAGTCATGCAAAGAATCAATCACACTCCCATTTACTCACCTATACAGTTATACACACACCTCCTCACTTATTCAAAAATATACTAACACATACTTACACTCTTATACAATAACTAATACAAGCACACACTCATCCATACAGCCACTCTCACATATAGTCACTTATATACTCCAACACTCACATGTACTGCCTTTCACATATGTAGTTACTCACACATGTACCACTGAGACATCTAAACACTCACCAACACACCCATACATACACTCAACCACCCATACAGCCCTTCACAGATGTACTCTTGAACCCATACACCCAGTGAATCACCCACTCACACACCTATGCACAAAGTCACACACCCCCCACCCACCCACACAGACACTCAGGCACCCATACAGATACTCAGACAACCAATAAATAACCCATATAGACACTCATTTAGCTACTCACCAACCCATGCAACTGCTTACATACCAACTGACAGACTGATACAGACATTTACACAGTTTAGTCACTAACCCTTGCATTCAGTAAAACACGTTTAATCACTCACTTATACAGACAGTCACACACCTACTAAATCATCCATTCAGACACTTATACACCCACTCATTCTTCAATACACCTTGGCATATATATATATAAAACATATTTAAACTTTACAGAAACACACAGTCACTGGATGATGTCATCAGTGATGTCATCAGTGATGTCATTTGAAATGTCATCAGTGATGTCTTCAGTGATGTCACTGACCATGTCATGAATGATGTAATATGTGACGTCATCAGCAGTGCATTGCGGGGGCGCGAGTTATAGTTAGCTGAACTAACTATAACGGCCGAATTTCTCTGGTTTTGTACGAGTGAAATGTCCAACTAACTATAACGTCCCTGAAACCTGTGGTTTTTTCAGTGAATATATGTATTCTGGGAGATGTATGACTTTACTACGAATATCCAGCTCCGGCTGGCGGGGATAGAGCATTCCGGTAGTACACATCCAAACAAAAGAGAATGTCGAAGTCTAGTTCCAGATAGCAACAAAGCATTTATTCACAGTAAAAGTGGATGCACACACATAAGCTTGTTGCGTTTTGCCTATCATGTCTCGATCACAGATAAATGGTTCACAGTATACAAGACACAGGTGCTTATAAATCAATTGCCATATGACTGTAGTAAAGTCATACATCTCCCAGAATGCACCAATAATGTCATAATAGTTCTTTGTACTGTAATGCAATATTCTGATCATGCTTAATAGCGTCAAACCACCACAATCACAATTCATATTCATTAAAGTGCATGTAGTATCATCGGAGTAAGGTGGCCATGTGCATTTCAATAAAATTAATGTGCAGTTGTGAAACCCTCCCTCATCATTGTTGCTGCCACAATTGTCTATCAAATGCAAGAGCATCTGAAAATGGCAAGACAGTGGCAAATACTTCTCTTTCGTCCCTTTCTCACCTCCGTATCCAGTGAATAATAGGTTAAATGCCTTGTCTTGTACGGAGGCAAGCAGGTCATGCCCCCCCAGTCACAATTCCACTGAGCAACTTCCAAGGATGGGGGCCCGACCCTGCATGATGGCTTCAGCTGGTGGGGACGGAGCATCCCAATAGTACATATTCAAATAAAACAGAATGCGAAGCCCAGTTCCAGATAGCAATCAAGCATTTATTCAGAGTGAAAGTGACTGCACGCACATAATCCTAACGTGTCGTGACTATCATGCTTTGATCACAGGTGAGTAGTTCACAGTATAAAAGACACAGGTGCTTATAAATAAAATGCCACGTGACTCTAGTAAAGTCATACATCTCCCAGAATGCACCTATAATGTCATAATAGTTTTTTGTATTGCAATGCAATATTCTGGTCATGCTTGATAGCATCAAGCCACCACAGTCACAATTAATTAAAGTGCATGTGGTATCATAGGAGTAAGGTGGCCACATGCCTTTCAATAAAATTTTTGTTAAGAAACCCTCGCTCATCATTGCTGCAGCCACAACACAATTGTATTTCAAATGCAAGGGAGTCTGAAACTACCAAGAACAAGGTAAATACCTCTCTCTCATCCCTTTCTCACCTCCGTATACATTGAATAATAGGTTAAGTGCCTTGTCTTGTACGGAGTATCTTATCACAAAGACAACCCTGTATCTGCCCACGTGGACCCGGGTCAATAATATTTAAATGAAAAACAACATCCACTGTGGGACTCTTTTCAGAATAATGAGCCACCCTCTACCATCCGTTTGGGGAAGCTACCAATTAAATGTATTCAATATTTAATTGTGAAACATTGGAGCACTGTGTTGCCTGCACTTATGTTATTAACTATAATATTATCTGCATACAAAATTGTTTTGAAGAAATAATACAAAAAAACACAGAAACCGTTACCAGCAATTATTGGATAGAGCATTACACTTGTACGAAAGACTACCAAAGTGTGTAGATACCTCTTGGGGGCCGATTACGATCTTGTCCGGAAAGTATTCCTATCGGATCGGTCCCATAATGCTTTCCGAACGACACGAATCGGGGGAGTCCGACCGAGCGATTTGGATGCATCCGGATGCTTCTGGATACAATTTGGTCAGACTCCCATTGACTTCAAAGGGAGCCTGTGTTCCGAACAAATACACAGGCTCCCATTGAAGAAAGTAGTGGGTGGGAAAATCGTGCACCCTGTGGCGGGCACCCCTTGGTGTCTGACACATTGTGCATGGTTGGAAAGGGGGGTCCCTTGGGGACCCCAATGGGCCCCATTCGGAAGGCCCCAGGTGAAGGGGGGCCTGCTACGGGCCCCCAAAGACAGATTCGCCTACTCATTCCGGAGAAACCGATTTGGAATGGCTGTCCGAATCGGTCATCGTAATCGCTCGCTCGGAAACCAGTCCATAGAGCTATACGATTTGGCTCTGAAAGTCGTGACCTGTCCAAATGTCTTTCGGAACCGATTTGGACAGCCATAATGGTTTACAGGCATCGTAATCGGTTGTTGTGAACTGTGTGCGATTTGATTGGAAACAAGGGTTCCAAATCGGATTCGGCAAACCCGAATCCGATTCGGGCCCTCCCGAACGGCATCGTAATCGACCCCTTGGTGTTTTTGAATGAATAACTTAATTGGTAGCTACCCCAAATGGATGGTATAGGGTGTCTCAGTATTATGAAAAGAGTCCCACGGTGAATGTTGTTTTTCATATAAATATTGCCTTGTAAGGAGGCAAGCGGGTCATGCCCCCCAGGCACAATTCCACTGAGCAACCTCCATCAACGGGGGCCCCCAACCCTGCAGGACAACTTTAGCTGGTGGGTAGGGAGCATCCCGTTAGTACACATCCAAACAAAAGAGACTGCCAAAGCCCTGTATCTTGTATATGCAAAACCTGTGATCAAGGCACGATAGCTGAAACGCATCAGGATTGTGTGTGTGCAGCCCCTTTCACTGTGAATTAATGCTTGGTTGCTATCTGGAATTGGAACTATATATCTATATCTATCTATATATATCTCTATATATATCTCTCTCTATATATATATATATATATATATATATATATATATATATATATATATATATATATATATATATATATATATATATATATATATATATATACCTACTAGCGGTTGCCAGTAGGTAGTTATAGTTAGGACCACGTTTCCATAGGAAAAGCATTTTTTGATGTGCTTATAACTTTGGCGTCATTTGACGAATCTTTACGAAATTTTCCAAAAAGTTCCTCTTTTCAGGTCAGCTAATATCCTAAAAGTTTGGGGGGGATTCGTCAAGGGGGGGCTAAGAAAAAAGGGGGGTCCCAAAACGTGTTTTCTCCATCCAATTTCCATAGGAAACTTTAGACAAGGCTACAGGTCAAACTGCTGAACGGAATTACGCCAAATTTGGCACAGAGAAAGGTCTTGGTCCAGAAAGCACGCTTTTGTTTAAATCAGGTAAATCCGTTCAGTAGTTTTAGAAAAATATCAAATTTTCCAGATATCGATATTTAAGAATTCTGACATCTGATTGGCTGAAGCGTTACGAGCACAAGCTTGCGGCTCATTGGCTGCGAACTGTTGAAACTAGGAAGTGTTGGCAGCCATTTTGTGATTCAGTCCGTCAGCTCACAACTCTCCCTCTACAAGGCATCAGGTCTGTAATTCTACCACTGCGAGGCAACACTAAAAAAATACCGCAGCTCTGTCTGTGCAAGATACCCCTTTCACGGTCCCTCTCCCCACATCACCAGCCCGCGGCTATGTCTTTAGAAGCCAGTCCGTCGGCTCGCAGCTCTGCGACTGTGAGCTGTGAGCCATTTTGTGACTCAGTCCGTCAGCTCGCATCTCTCCCTCTAAAAGGCATTGGATCCGTAATTATACCTCCGCGAGGCAATACTGAAAATATCCCGCAGGTCTGTCTGTACGAGATACTCCTTTTACGCTCCTCTCCCCACATCATCAGCTCGCGGCTATGCCTTTAAAAGTCCGTCGGCTCGCAGCTCTGTGTCTGCGAGCCGTCTCGCCCGCAGCTCTACCTCTGTGAGCAACCTCGTTAGCTCGTAGCTGTGTCTGTGCTAGCAGGCCCGTCGGCCCGTTGCTCTCCCTCTGCGAGTTAGCCCGTTGGGTTGCAGCTCGGAGGGCTCGCAGCTGAATCTCTGCGAGCCAGCCCGTTAACTGATAGCTGTGTGTCTGCTAGCAGGCCTGTTGGCCCGTTGGTCTCCCTCTGCGAGTCTGGCCACAGCTCTCCCTCTGCGAGCCAGTACGGTGCTGTGCTTTTGCGAGCCAACGGCTCGTAGGTCTCCCTCTGGGAGCTGAGCCCACGGGCCGCAGCTCTTCCTCTGCGAGGCTGCCCGATGGCCCGCAGGTGTCCCTCTGCTAGCCGAACTGCAGCTGACACTCTGCGAGCCGAAATTGGGACTATAAGGCGGCTCTAAAAAGAGCCCTTGTGTTTATTAGTTGGAGCTACATGTAAGTGCGAATGCACAGCTTCAGGTTAATCAGGAAAACTCGGTTTCCCTCATCTGTGAAGTGTACTCCATCACTTCTGTAGATATCAGCCATATTAAAACGTATGTTGTTGTTGTAAATCAACCCCATTCTATGGTCTCTGAGGTATGCAGACACAGCTTTGTTGACATTCTTCCTAGATTTTTCAATATTATGACAAAATTGGTTTGACCATTTCCACTTCTGTCTTTGGCATATATTGGAATATACAAAGACAGTTTGAGGCAAAAGTAACATCAATTGTCCAAAGGTGTCCTTCATAAGCATTTCCAAACCTACCCCAGTCAATGTGCCTAGGTCGTTACCACCACAGTGCACAATCATGAGATCAGGGTGTTGGAGATGCAAACAGGTTTTAACGAAAGGGAGCAATTGGCGCCACTTCAATCCTCTCTGTTCAAACCATTTAATGTGCACATTTTGTAAACCTAGGTCTAAATCAATACGTCTCTGTTCTGCATACCTCTTGCACCAGAAAACATAGCTATGTCCTACAATCCACATTAGCATTTTGAAGGTATGGCTAGAAGATATAGATAAATGTCTGTAGCTCATGCAGTGCATTCGTAGAATGAAAGATATGTTTAAACATGGGGAACTACTTTTTTTTACATACAAAACGTTAACCGATTGGGAGATGAAATGTATTGTGTCCTAAAAAGTAGGGTGTATATTAGTTTTGATGAAAAGCATCTTTGTGAGTGGTTAATAAAAAGCAGTTTATACGTGGAGTACATATTATAGGATGAAATTTGCTCAGCTCAACCACACCTGCTAATTGTATTTGGAAGGTGCAGTTCAAACTTGAAAGAATGGTGAACTTTTGACCTCCACGTGCCGTTAAATGTTGGAGAAAATGTTGCACAAAAAATATTGGTAGGTTTAAAAAAAATGATGAACTTTTAACCTGCACGTGTCGTAGAATGCTCTAGAAAGTGTTGATACAATACCTTGAACTTTTCACCTGTATGTGTCCTTAAAAAAACTGTTTATATGGAAAGTTCAAAAATAACCAATAAAGAGAGGTTTTGCATTCTAAAAAAATAAGGAACTATTCTGATTTGTTCTTTACATGGATTTATGTGTGGAGCAACAGGGAAATTGTGCCATTACTGGTTCCATTCTTGATTAAAGCGGTGCATTACATGTACTGTGTGACAAGAAAAGAATTGCATGCGTTTGTGACATTTGAAATCTGCATACCAACTAGGAAGGTAAATTAGAGATTAAGAAGGTGTGTTATGTGTTTTGTAGTAGTGGTTAAGTATTTGAGACGATATTTTTAACTTTGAAAGTATTTTTTATTTCTAAATAACATAGTGTTAGTAAAGTCTGGTGTTTTATTGGTTCTAAAATATGCATAATGTGTAACTAGTTGTTAAACAAGTACTTTATATATGTTTAGGAGTTTTTCACAAAGAAAAAGTGTAAGTTGCCATCTGTAAAAGACTGTGGGCCATATTCTCAAGACAAGCGATAATATTATTGCCGCTTTAGCGGCAGTTTCTGTTATCGCCATTCTTGTGAATATGGCCCTGTATGGTTTTGAAAATTCGATGTAGCGTTAATTTCCATTTGTATATCTATTCCGGCGAGATAAACAGAATGTGGCACGTTTTGAAATTATGCTCAGTCTGGAAATAGTGGAGAAAGGGTGACAGTAGATGTGTTATTAACTTAACAGAGATGGAATGTGGATCAGTTACAGGCTCAGCTTCCGCATTGCCCACGTCACCTGCGTCCAGCCCTGGTTCCACTGCCGAACATGCACATTCGAGTGTCCCATGGATGTCTGCCTATCCAACACAACTGTTGATGAATTGGACTATGACTTGTGTTTGCGCCCCCTGTTGGATAATGAACAGGAGTGTAACCGAGACAGCCGTGCATGGGATGCCTTGACATACTCCGTATGTATTGGTAGTTGTGCATGGGAGATGGCACCATTTTTCGTGTGCAGTGACCACATTGAGGCGCTCCCCTATTGGGCTGTGTTGTGGATCGGTGAGATGGCGTGGGCTGAGCACACCTGCCCGGAACACCTAATGGATTGGCTCAGCCTGGTGTTCCTTGAACACGACAACGACGTACTATTGGAACACATTGCACATGAAGCTGCACGGGCATTCATGGACGAGTAACTACGTACCTGCAGCCACATCCTATTGCCACCCACAGCACATGGCCCAACAACTTGTTGCACAGTGGGGATTGCTCACATATCCCACCAAACAGAGGACACGTCTCCCTTCGGTTGAGTTCTGGATGCATGTGCGTGGAATAACGTGTGTGCACACACACCTGTCCAAGGCAACGCAGGTCCATGGTCCGAGCAACACAGCGTTGTTTGGGAACTTTGCCAATTCGGACACACTGCTCGGTGAGAGCACACACATGGCGATGTAGCACGACATATGAACCTGTCGGACCCTCACACCTGATCACTGTCTGCAGAGCAGACAATTGCCACACCCCGGAGGCAGAGCACCATGCAGACCCCACGTACAGTGAGTCGTGCCCCCTCACACTGTGCAGACGCCAAATAAACCATCCGACTTATCCACAGCCCACACATAGAAGCCCCTACCTGTGGTACCCCCGCATGGGATGGCCTTGACACCCACAAAAACAGCAACCCATGTCCCACAACGTTGTACACACATTCAAATAATTGCTCAGAGCTGTGGCATATCCTCCACACAAAAAAGAAGAAATGTTATGTGCACACTTTGTGGTCTCATTTTTTACACTGAGAGGTAGATTTCAATATCAGTCAAGGCTGGTGTGGTACTGCGAGGCTTTGCATTTGGGTGTTCTTAGGAAATCTAAGTTGTTGGGGAGCAAGGCAAGGTGGGCTGTGAGCGTTGCCATATGTGATAAATCTTGTCCATTTCAGCCCCAACATCATCTGCCCCTCGACATGTACCCATGCTGCGTGTAAGTGTCTTAAGCATGTCCGTGCCTGTTGTGGCCGTTGCCTCGTCCATACTCACACGCACATGCCAATAAAGCCTATGCCACTCCACTGGTGTCTAACTGTGAGGTGTGGTGTAAAGATTGTCCACTCTTGTGCCACAATGAGCCTCATCCCAACACAGGGAAGAACTGACTCTCGCATGTGCAACGGGGTGTATCCCTTTGGCAAGCTCCGCCTCTGTGAGCCAGACATTGTTTTTGCATAGGTGCTGGACGACATCTGATGCAGCCCCATCACCTACGCAGTCTGATGTGTCAGGGGCACACAGCCATGCAGCCATCACCCCGCCACACACACCGGACACAGAACCCGTATGATGGGAGTTTTGTACCACATTGCCTTCATTGCTGATGTTCTGTGATTGCTATGTGTGTGGGCTGCATTGTGGGGGAATTGCCTGTGCACGGATGGCGATGCACACACACATGTTGGCATGTGGAGCCAGGTGCCCGTGCGGCCTTGCGCTACTTGTGCTATCTCACTCTGTCTCTCTCCCTCGCTCTCTCCCGCCCTCTGTCATAGCAAACTTGTGAAAGCGATGGGTGCGCGTCTCTCAGCGCGGCACTCGAGTACTTCTTAAGTCTTTCAAACACCGAGGGGTATATTCTCAAGGACATATCACCGAGTTAACGGCACTTTATTGCAACCAAAATGGTGATAAATTTAACGCACCATTCACAAGCTGGAGCAAACAGCCCATATCACCAGTTTACCAGCGATAGCAGCCTCAAAAAGCATCGTCACGGATGACTCCGGCAAATATTGCTAATGAGATGTAGAGTAGGCGTTCCCGTGCAAAAAGCAGCGAACACATCACTTCGCAAGTGTCTCAACCACCAGCAAGATCGTCGAAGAGAGTACAAAACAGGCGATAAGGTGCGTTAGTAGCAGAAAGTTTACACCTGCTCTGAGCTGGTGTAAAGTCGGACTACAACCTGCAATATGAAAGGGAGCCCAGTCCAGAGCCACACGTGAATAACAACAGATGCAATGGAGCCAACGATCATGCAGCTCGGACACCCAACACTGCTCCGACACCCCCCGCCACCAGCCCCTTGTCTGCCATCCCCCCACACAAACAAATGTGACAGCAACCTTAGGAAATCTGGAACGTAATAAATTGGCTGATGTCGCACAATTATAGTAAAGAAGATGCATGTGAGGATGGACAAATAAGAATCTCAGTCATCTATGGATTTACATATAAGACATATTATTTAAACAAAACAACAAAATAAAAGTAGGTACAGGTATGGCGTGTCATCCCTCTACAATTTGTGAATCACAGCCTGCAAGACAAAAAGAAAGAGAAGATTGTGCGTCATGCGTCCATGAAAGGAGAGAGAGAGAGAAAGAGAGAGTGAGAGAGAGAGAGGAAGAGAGAGGGAAAGAAAGAGTGAGACAGAGAGGAAGACAGAGAAAGAGAGAAAGAGTGAGAGAGAGAGGAAGAGAGAGAGAAAGAGTGAGATACAAGGAAGCGAGAGAGAAAGAGAGAAACAATGTGAGAGAGAGGTAGAGAGAGAGAGAAAGAGTGAGACAGAGAGGAAGAGAGAGAGAAAGAATGAGAGAGAGAGGAAGGGACATAGAAAGAGTGTGAGAGAGAGAAAGGAAGAGATTGAGAGTGAGAGACAGAGAAAGAGTGTGAGTGTGAGTGACAGAAAGGAAGAGATGGAGAGGGAGAGGGAGTGTTGACACTGTGGAGAAAATCCTCACAGCTCACCTTTCTGCCACCGGTGTGTCTCCAACCACATGCCGGGACATAGTGCAGTCTTCAAGTTTAGTCATCTGAAACATAGTATAGAATCAGTAATGGCAGAGTACATACAACTGCACACGCCTAATTCTCTGTTTTGCCCCTGCGCACCCAGGCTGCTGCACCCCATCGACTCCCGCCACCCAGAGGTGTCTGCCCGCCTCTGCGCACCCAGGCTGCTGTATCCCATCCACTCCCACTGCCCAGAGGTTTCTGCTCGCTGCTGTGCACCCAGGCTGGTGCACCCTATCCAGTCCCACT
Organism: Calotriton arnoldi; assembly: GCA_963921515.1. NCBI lineage: Eukaryota > Metazoa > Chordata > Amphibia > Caudata > Salamandridae > Calotriton > Calotriton arnoldi. The sequence goes on from CAWUFW010004236.1 coordinate 217,531, forward strand.
GCCCGGAGGTGACTGCCCGTTCCTGCGCACCCAGACTGCTGCATCCCATCCACTCCCACTGCCTAGAGGTGTCTGCCCGCTCCTGTGCACCCAGGCTGCTGCACCCCATCCACTCCCACTGCTTGGAGGTGTCTGCCCGCTCTTGTGCACCCAGGGTGCTGCACACTATCCACTCCCACCGCCCAGAGGTGACTGCTCGCTGCTGCGGAAACAAGCCTCTCTGCTCACCTTCCGCCACCGGCGTGTGTCTAAGAGGGTCCACCACGTGCCGAAGCAACCTCCTCAGGCGTTGCGTACACGTGGTCAAGCCGAGCTCACAATTAAAAGTGGGTGTTGATTGCAGGATGGCCACTCATCATCGCAGGCTGCACACGCGCTCAACTCTGGTGGTACTAACTCAGTGGAACTGAAGTCATCGCCTCGTGGCGGGAGGTCCGTGTCGGGGGGGGGGTCTTCAATCTGTGAATCACAGCCTGCTAGACAAAAAGCAAGATAAGATTGTGTGTCATTCGTCCATCAAAGGAGAGAGAGAGAGAAAGAGTGAGAGAGAGGAAGAGAGAGAGAAAGAAAGAAAAAGTGAGAGGTAGACAGAGAGAGAGGAAGAGTGAGAGAAACAGAGGAAGAGTGAGAGAAACAGAGGAAGAGTGAGAGAGAGAGAAAGAGAGAGAGGGGTAGAGAGAGAGAAAGAAAAAAACAGTGTGTGAGAGAGAGGAAGAGATAGAGTGAGAGAGAGAGGAAGAGAGAGAGAAAGAGTGTGAGGGAGAGAAAGGAAGAGATGGAGAGGGACAGTGAGTGCCCACACTGTGGACAAAACCCTCACAGCTCACCTTTCCATCACCGGTGTGTCTCCAACCACGTGCCGGGACATAGTGGAGCCCTCAAGCTTACTCATCTGAAACGTAGTATGGAGTCAGTAATGGCAGAGTACATACAACTGCACACGCCTAATTCTCTGTCCCGCCTTTGTGCATCCAGGCTGCTGCACCCCATCCACTTCCACTGCCCAGAAGTGTCTGCTCACCGCTGCGCACCCAGGCTGCTGCACCCCATCCACTTCCACTGCCCAGAGGTGTCTGCCCCTGCTGCGCTCCCAGGCTGCTGCACCCCATCCACTCCCACTGCCCGGAGGTGACTGCCCGCCGCTGCGCCAAATCTCTGCTCACCTTTCACAAGCTGCATGTAGAAAAGAGGGCCTACCACGTGCTGCTGCAAGCCCCAAGCCCGGGGCCCGCGGATTCGGCACCCTGCATATCATGCAGCCCCGCTCCGCAGGCCACCAGGTCTCACATTTGATGCTGGGTCTTGATTTTGCCATGGCAGAGGACATACCAGTGCACCGGGCTTTTCAGCGCAGGCTGCACACCCACTTAGTCCTTGCGGTGCCACTAACTCTGTGACCAGCGAGGCGACACCACGTGGCGGTAGGCCTGCGCTGTCTGATGGCTCAGGTCTACACTGCGGTCCAGCAGGGCACACAAAACCTGAGCTGTCCAGACCGCCGGGACGGGCCATCACTGCAGGCTGCACACCCGCTCAGCAGTTACGGTACCCGTACCTCAGTGGACCGAAAGTCACCGTCCCGTGCCGGTGTGCCTGTGCCGGCCGCAGTGTATCCAGTGCGAGCAACTCTGAAATGGTGATCCAGCGCGGCTAATATAAATTTCTCCTTAGGACGCCAATCCAAGTAAAACACTTACGCAACCTATTGTTATTTACATCTTATGTCGGTGGGGCCCATGACACCGCATACATACATTCATTCAATCTCTGGATTACGCGCTAGGAGAATGTGCTGCTGGACGAACGGGATACCTTGTTAAATTCGACAGAATAATAATCTATACATTATATGCATTAACTTTGGATCCTGTCGGTTCTAAGCATCAAGGTACTCCGCTATTCGGTCAATGGACCAACTAGTAGAATAAGTTGATGGTGATTAAGACCAGCTCAATCACAATTAAAACCTTTAACATTTATAAATAGGCTGTCCGGTTTTAGGTTTAAACCTATAATAACTGATAAAACCCCACCGGAAGGGAAATAGCCCTCACCAGTATAAACATATAAACACTGAAAAAACAACCTGCACAAGCACAAACTAAATGCCACTCAAAGAAAGGAAAAGGAGAGTGAAAGTCATTTTTATTTTTTCCTGAAGGGGCCACTCCAATGTAACGTTGTTACATTAGGTAGCAGTAAGAAAGACTGGGCTAACATTATTCTGCTTGAGTTTTGTTGTTTAGGGATGTCACTAAAATATTGTTTCTTCTTCCTTTTTTCAGTTTTGTGGTCTTTGGTCTAAAGATACAGGGGTTAGAAGCATGTTTTAGGTGTTTATTTATTTTATAAACTGTAGAGAATCGGGAAATATCAAAATCATATTTGATTTTTTGGCTACGTTTGAGTCTTTCACTGATAGGAAAAATGTAGGTTTCATAAGAATCTTTCCCAATATGTACCATCACATTTACCCACAGAGAATGGGTAAAAAACCTTGATACATCAGCCCCCTTTTCTAGTGAGTCAGTATTGATAGTAGGTGAATTGCCAAACACCCCAGGCTTTAAACATTCAATGCAAGGTATAGTGACAGGTATATGTGAAAAGAGTGCAGTCACAAAGCATCTGGATACTGGAAAACATGACACCAGACTTTTGGAAAACATGGAACGCAGTGTCACTTGGAATGCTCCTACAAAAAGTTCTTACCAAGTTCATAAAAGATTGGAGTGATTTTGTTTGTATTTGCAGTGATTCAACCACGTATATGAAAAAGTTGTGTGATGACCTGTCAAAATCGATACCTGAGCTGAAGTGCTTCCCTGTAAGAGATCCTTGCCACTTGTTAGATGGTATGCTGAAAGCATCTTTACAATCTTCAGAGTTAATGTAGAATGCCACTTTTTAGTCCATTTTGGTGCACTATTTTGTTATGCACGGAAACTAAAACGCAAATATTTCTCATTTTTAGGTCTCGCCTACGCAGCGCGCATGCGTTGCTTAGGAGACCTTTAGCCGTCGTGCAGCTCTTTTTCAAAGCACATACTCGTGCTTGTGGCGGCATACGCCTTGCGGGAGTGCGCAGCGGCGCCCCACAAGCACGAGTATGTGCTTTGAAAAAGAGCAGACTGCTCTCCCAAGCATGCGCGCGCCTCTTTCCTTGCCCACACGTCCCGTCGCGCAGCTCGCCCAACTCTGTTTCTACATCTTCAACACCGCTCCTAATCGGCAACAATGGCGGCTGCACTTTTCTTCTTGTTTCTTTCTTATTCTTCCATCCTTATTTATCTTCGAATTTTCTTTCCTCGTTCTCCCATTTCTGTGTTCCTTACTCTTTCTTATCTTACTTTCTTGGAGAGTTGTTTCCTTTCTTTCCACCTGGTCCTTCATACCTCTTCTCGCTTACTACTTCTATATTCTCCCCCAACTCCCTCTTTTCAGTTATTTTTGCATTTTATTTTATTTGGTTCTCCAGTTCCTCGTTTCTTCTAGACTCTTGCTTTCACCTTTGTCTCTTCGTCGCCTTTCTCTCCCAAAACATTTTCATTAATTTTCCTTTATCGTTCTCTACTTTTTCTAATGACTTCCACATTCACCTTTCATTTTGCTTCCCTTCATTTCCCTATCTACCGCTGTCTATGCGTTTTATTTTTTTCTTTCTCTCTTTTGCCTAAAATCCTTTTCACCCTCCTATCTGCCCTTTCTCCTTTTCATCCACCCTCATCTTTCACTCCTTACCTTCGACTCTCCGCCTGGATGTCAACAGATGTCTGACTGTACAATAGCCACCACCTTCCGCTGCCGCCGCCCTGAGTGCCTTAACGTTCGCCCCCCTCCCGTTGCGCTGAATATGTATTGCACGTCAGTTTCTCGTCCCCGCTGTACATACCTGCGTGTCGTCTGTGTGCTGTCCTCTGCACTCCTCAGACCCCAAAGCGTCTCTTATTTATATCATCCAGCTTTTTTCTCCGCTGTTCCTTCTCGTGTCATATGAAGCCTCGCTGTGGTACTCTGCACAAGTTATAGACCCCTTCCGTAAAGGGAAATTTTCTCCGGAGTTTCAAAAGTGCTGCCTCATTTTTGACTGCTTCAATAACTCCGAGGGCATATGAGCCCAGTTCAACGCATATGTTGCAGAACCTGTTGCAGAGAATCACAATCTTCAGGTGCACCAGTATTGGCATGGAAAGCTATGTCAGTGGCCAGAGTTAGCAAATTGTATACTGGCTATTTTGGCATTGCCTGTCTCAAGTGCCAATGTTGAGAGGGCCTTTTCACAGATAAAAGTTTACATGGGAAGGAAAGAGCGAGCGTGCATGACCAAAACCTCACTGAAGAAGTATTGTATGGTGTACTACGATAAGTTTGATTTGTAAAAATGTATTTGGACCTCATTTACACTGTACGTACACAGGGCCTGATTCACAGAACTAACTTACGTCAAAATCCTAAACTTACAACAATTTTGGTATTCACAGAATGAACTTACACATTTGGGTATTCACAGAATGAACTTACACATTTGGGTATTCACAGAATGAACTTACAACAATTTTGGTATTCACAGAATGAACTTACACATTTGGGTATTCACAGAATGAACTTACAACAATTTTGGTATTCACAGAATTAACTTACTCATTTTAGTATTCACAGAAGGCACTTACTCATTAATGAGTAAGTGCCTTCTGTGAATACCAAAATGTGTAAGTTACACAAAATGTGTAAGTTACACAAAATGTCTAAGTTACACAAAATGAGTAAGTTACACAAAATGTGTAAGTTACACAAAATGTGTAAGTGTCTTCTGTGAATACCAAAATGAGTAAGTTTATTCTGTGAATACCAAAATGAGTAAGTTCATTCTGTGAATACCAAAATGGTAGTAAGTTTAGGATTTTGTCGTAAGTTAGTTCTGTGAATCGGGCCCCCAGTCTATATATCATGCACTATCAGGGCAGAAAGCAAGCAAAAATAAAGGCAAAATGTTCCATAAACATCGGAAAAACACTGTTTCTGTTGTTTTTAATGGCGCGAAAATATGTAAACACTGATAACCACAGTTTTTTTAAGGTATTGAAATCACTTGAAAACACGGAAAAAACCCCACCAGAATTTACCAAAAATAGAAACTGAAAACAGTAAAGTCTATTTATAAATCATACATTTATTAAAGAACCACGGACTCATTTTAAAGTTAGAATATGATTTTATCTAAATTCTTCAATCAAATAAGTGAAATTCTTTATTAAACAAACACATTTAATATATCAATAAACATTTTAAGAAAAGTTTAGGAAAAATGAAAATTATGCTTTACCCTCGGCCATAGGGCGATGACAAAAATGGTTCACCAAAGGAAGATAAACCGCAGATCACAGAATAGGACTCCCAAACTGACTGACTGTCCCGCTAACCTCCTCGGACGCACCTCCCGGGCAGAATTTCCCGCAACGATCTCGTTCCTTCCCCAGTCAAAGTTGAAAGTCCAAAAATGACAGTCTTTTTCAGCATCAAAGTGGAAAAATGAAAAATAAAGAAACGGCATGGCAATAACACCAACAGCAGCAGCAGCTCCCCAACCCACGTAAGAGCAGACCCTCTTATACCCTATTCTCTGGCTTACTACACATAAAAGTTGCAATCCTTAGGGGCAAGAATCACGCTAATTGGTCCATTTGGAGGGGTGGTGATGGTCACCTCATCGCCCTCCTTGTTCAAACTGGTTTGGGGACAATAAAACACACAATAAGTCTCATGACTCTGGGGTCAAAAGTAGTCCAATTTGTCCATTCATTTTGTAGCGATCTTTGATGGTCACATTTTGGTTCATCCATTGTCACTCGGTTCTTTCCCATCCATTCCCATGAATACATGCTGAATCTTTTAGCACATCCTTCATTGTAGGTCAGATCGACCTTGACATCTCTCACTCCGGGCACAGACCGCATTCACGTGACTTGAACTTCTGTATTGCTTCTGCGCAGAGGCCATCTTAATCCTCTCACGTGACCTCATTCTTTCCAGCAGTCATTTTAAAAGCATGGCCTAGCAGGCCCGAACGAACTATCATAAGAACAAACACAAACACAACCGAAATTAAAACAAAGAAAAGAAGTCTTTCTGTTTACCACCCGCCATTCTAAAGACCCGTGTTAGGTGTAACCTAGCAAAAGCGACATTTAAAGCCATTTTACTTACCATCTGCATTCTTTGCCACAATACAAATTTACTATGCAACACAAATCATGCAATTTCACTATAATTAATACGCAAATCACAATACTAATGTTAATTAACTTCATATTAATAAGTAAATTAGGTTTTGCACAAATTAGCATATTACCCACGTGTAGTGTTTACTAAAAAGAAGGTGCGTTTGTTGGTTAATACATGTATTTCAAACTGTTAGTATTATTAATTATTAAGAGGTCATTAATTTCCAAGGGGTATAACATTATTTTGTTTACCCTGCTCCATCAATGGCGTCGAGCACGTGCGCCCAGTCTTTTTTAGTGGCAGGGTCACGTGTCCTGTGACACCTGTGCTGGATGGGTGTGGTGTGGGTGTATACTAGCCGTGAGGGAGTGGCTGTGGCATACTGACAACTAGGGTGTGACCAGCAGATCACTGCAATGAAAATCTGGGCCATGTAGCGTTGTTGTCCTTCCCTGTAAGTGTAAGCGGAGTGGGCTGGCCTGCCGTATGCCAGTCCTGCGTGAGGCTGTGAAGAATGACTCCGGAGCTATGGGCGTGGCTCCGTCCTGGGCTGTATGAGGAATCAACTGATGCAGGTGTCCCTGTTGTAGTGCTGACATCACCCGGGTCGCAAGCGCCAATGTGTCACTCTGTGAGCCAAGTCCCACAACATGGCCAACATGGAAGGTACGGGGAATCACTGACCCTACATTCATCCATAGTTCCACACATGAAAGATGGTGGACATGACACATCTGTGTGGATATGAATGTTTATTGCACATTCAGTGGAGTGTTGCAGCTGTAGCAACACAGGGCCATGCAAAGTTCAAGTTTCAGTTTTTGGCACATGGAGGGAAGCCAATTAGAGCCAAACTTGTGTTCGGGGTTAGGCTGCGCCAACATATGTACTTATACAATTACTCCGCCAATCCCCAAGCACTTATAAATTCACTATACACTCTCCTTGCAGTACTCTAATGATCCAGTCTCTACGTACTTACTTGTACAATGACCAAGAGAAAGTTACATAACCGAAGTTTTCCCCACTGCCAGAGGTAACATGGTTGCATACGCTGTCCACAGCACAATGTAATGTGGTAGGGGCGGCATCTTGCATACATAATGAACACACGGACACAGATAGATAGTGGAACTGGGTACGGGCACGTGCGCTCGACTCATTTTTATTACCAGGGTCACATGTCCAGTGGCGTCTGTGCTGGATGCGTGAAGGGTGAGTGTAAGCCAGCCCTCCGGGAATGGTTGGTGCTGGCAACAAGTACAACAGTAATCATTGGATCAGACACACAGATTCAATCATAAAGGGTCAATGATTTGTGCTGCACTAAGGTAGGGGCAACAGATGTGAAATAATACACACAAGATTGTATCGTAAAGGGTCCATGACTTGTGGTACACTGAGGTAGGGGCAGCAGATGTGAAATTATACACAAAACATTGTATCATAAAGGGTCCATGAGTTGTGCTGCACTGCGATAGGGGCATCAGAAGCATTCAGCATGTGCGCAGCCAGCGATGATGAGTGGTGCGGGCGAGCCACACTGGTAGCAATGTCTGTTGCCTACTGGACTGAGTCATCTGCAATCGCGACTCGATGTGAATTGTGAGCCCTGCTATCCGCAGTGTAGATCGAAGGCAGTAGTCAGCACAGACATTGAAGAATGCTTTTAGTCACTTCCTGTTTACAAAATTCGAGGACATAGAGAACAATTCTCTCTGCAATAAATAAATCATGTCTCAATTTAAATTGTGAGCTCCGCTAACCGCAGTGTAGGTGTATGGAACAAAAGATGAAATATTTATGGTATACACTGTCGAAATATGTAGGTTTCAGGGACGTTATAGTTAATTGCCTACTGGACTCTGAAATTAATTAATGAAGACTGAATTTGAATTGTGAGCCCTGCTGAGCACAGTGTAGGCCGGAGGCAGTGGTCAGGAAGGGCCTACAGCCACGTGGCATTGACTTGAGCTGCATACAGTTAGTGGTAGGTGTGGCGCTCAGCGTGTGCGCAGCCAGCGATGATGCAATGTCTCTTGCCTACTGGACTGCGTCATCTGCAATCGTGACTCGATCTGAATTGTGAGCCCTGCTGACCGCAGTGTAGGCCGAAGGCAGTGGTCAGGAAAAGCCCAGAGCCACGTGGCGTTGACTTGAGCTGCATAGAGTTAGTGGTAGGTGTGGCGCTCAGCGTGTGCGCAGCCAGCGATCATGCAATGTCTGTTGCCTACTGGACTGCGTCATCTGCAATCGCGACTCGATCTGAATTGTGAGCCCTGCTGACCTCAGTGTAGGCCGGAGGCAGTGGTCAGGAAGAGTCCACAGCCATGTGGCGTTGACTTGAGCTGCATAGAGTTAGTGGTAGGTGTGGCGCTCAGCATGTGTGCAGCCAGTGATGATGCAATGTCTCTTGCCTACTGGACTGCGTCATCTGCAATCGCGACTCGATCTGAATTGTGAGCCCTGCTGACCGTAGTGTAGATCGAAGGCAGTAGTCAGCACAGACATCAAGGAATGCTTTTTGTCACTTCCTCTTGACAAAATTCGAGGACATAGAGTACAATTCTGTCTGCAATTAATAAATCAAGACTGAATTCAAATTGTGAGCTCTGCTGTCCGCAGTGTAGACTGCCATTCAGTGTTCCTTTGGACTTGCAAGATTAATTTGGTCATTGTACTAAAGCTATAACTGATATAAAACAAGTTCTTGAAGCAAGGATACTAAAAGGATATTATGTAGGTTTTAGGGACGTAATTCAATTCAAAAGACTTTATTCGGATAAAAATACATATCCATAAAAGTGCAAGCAGATAAAAACGTAATCGTCGCAATACATCAAAACTGAATTTAAAATTGGGAAAAAGAACATACAAGTAAGCAAAGTTCAACAAGAGCACATAGAATTGCGAGAACGCACAGCCGCTTTTCAAAAAGAGCCAACCCGAAAGGTTAGCTCTTCCTCTTCCAGAGTAATAATCTTCCCATGTGCTGCCTTATAGTCCATCACAGATGTGGCCTTAAAGTATGGAATTAAAAACCTTTTGGTGAATATTAGATAGTAACTACAAAAGAAAAGGAACGTAATACTTAGTTGCCTACTGGACTCTGCAATTAATGAATCAAGAGTCAATTTTAAATGTGAGCCCTGATGACCGCAGTGTAGGCCGGAGGCAGTGGTCAGCAAGGGCCCACAGCCACATGGCGTTGAGTTGAGCTGTACAGTTAGTGTCACCTGAAGCAACCATCGTGTGTGGAGCCTGCGATGATGCGTGGTCCGGGCGGGCCGCACTGGTAGCAATGTCTTTTGCCTAATGAATTCTGTCTTAATAAGTCCATGTGGCGTTGACTTGTGGTGCACTGAGTTAGTGGCACCTGAAGCACTCAGTGTGTGCGCAGTCTGCGATGATGCGTGGTCTGGGCGGGCCGCACTGGGATCAATGTCTCTTGCCTACTGGACTGCGTCATCTGCAATCGCGACTCGATCTGAATTGTGAGCCCTGCTGTCCGCAGTGTAGGTCGAAGGCAGTAGTCTGTACAGACATAAGTCTGTGGTGCTCTGCTGCTGGGTTCGCAGGGGGCCTGGGTCGAGGAGGCCGACGGTCACGGCGGAGGCCTCGTGGCACGGTGAGGGCTGCCGCCCTGGCAGACGCTTTGGCCTTCCCACAAGTGAACCACGCCCAGAGCCCCAGCCTATTTATTCATACTCCTACGCTGGAGTGGCGTACGTTGGACCAGCCCACTCCGCTTCCGCTGCCAGGGGGGACAACACAGCTACATGACCGAGATCTTCACCACTGCCTGAGGTAACATGGTTGCGTCTATTGTCCATAACACTACAAGCACCAGCAGTATATGTCCACATGGAGAGGTTTGTGCTCTGCATAGTGAGGTCTGTCCACCACATCACCGCTACACTTGGTATTGTGTGCATTTTTATTGATGGGTGACTTGCGTCCTTCACATATACTTGGTTGCCACATCTCCCAAGATTCAGCTATTCTGTGGATGAGGGACCATGCCGTTTTTGGAAGGTCTGCTGTCCTGTTCTGCGCTGCCTCAGTGGTAGTAGGGAGGGGGGTGGTCCGGGGGGGAAGTCCTGAGGGTGGTGGCAGTGGGTGTTGTGGCCTTCTTGGGTGTCTGAGCTGCATGGTCAGTAGCTCTATGACATGTGTTGGTCTTCAGATGTGGTTCTGGGCTGGGCTCCCTTTCACACTGTAGGTAGTCGTTCTGCTTTACACCAGTAAAAGGCAGATGTTAAATTCCTACTGGTAACGCAGCTTATCGCCTGTTTTTGGATCGCACCCCAGATTTGGCTGCTCGTTAAAAATATCGGGAAGTGGTGTTTTTGTGTTATTTTTGCACGGGAACGCCTACTCTGCATATTATTAGCGTTAGTTGTCGCTCTCATTTGTGGCGAATTTTTTTGCGGAATCTATTGTTGGAAAACTGGCGATATCGGCTGTTTTCACTAGGTTGAGAATGGAATGATAATTTAAAATCACTGAAAAACCATAGGTTTAATGAACATTATAATTAGAAATTAGCATTTAAAAACATTTGAAATTCACTGAAAAAACCATAGGTTTCAGGCACGTTATAGTTAGAAATTAGCATTTAAAAAACCTTAGAAATTCACTGAAAAAACCATAGGTTTCAGGGACGTTATAGTTAGAAATTAGCATTTAAAAACCTTTGAAATTCACTGAAAAACCATAGGTTTCAGGGACGTTATAGTTAGAAATTAGCATTTAAAAACCTTTGAAATTCACTGAAAAAACCATAGGTTTCAGGGACGTTATATTTAGCTGGACATTTCACTCGTACAAAACCATAGAAATTCCACTGTTATAGATAGTTCAGCTAACTATAACTCGCGCCCCCGCAATGCACTGCTGATGACATCACATATTACATCATTCATGACATGGTCAGTGACATCACTGATGACATCACTGATGACATCACTGATAACATCATCCAGTGAATGTGTTTTTCTTTAAAGTTTAACTATGTATTATATATATATATACCAAGGTGTATTGAAGAATGAGTGGGTGTATAAGTGTCTGGATGGAGGATTTAGTAGGTGTGTGACTGACTGTTTAACTGAGTTATTACATGTGTCTTACTGAATGCATGGGTTAGTGACTAAACTATGTGAATGTCTATATCAGTCTGTTTGCTGTTGTATAAGCTGCTGCATGGGTTGGTCAGTAGCTACATGAGTGTCTATATGGGTTATTAATTGGTTGCCAGAGTATTTGTAGGGGTGCATGAGTGTGTGTGTGGGTGCGTGGGAGGTGTGTGACTCTGTGCATACATGTTTGAGTGGTTGATTCACTGGGTGTATGGGTTCAAGAGTGCATGTGGAAACAGCTGTATGCGTGGGTGAGTGTGTGTATGGGTGTGTTAGTGAGTGAATGGATGTCTCAGTGGTACATGTCCAACTAACTACATATGTAAAAGACAGTGTATGTGAGAGTTGGAGTATATAAATGACTATACATGAGAGTTAGTGATTGTGAGAGTGGCTGTATGGATGAGTGTGTACTTGTATCAGTGATTGTATAAGAGAGTAATTATGCGTTTCTTTCTGTTTGAATAAGTGATGTGTTGTGTGTATAACTGTATAGGTCAGTAAATGGAAGTGTGATTGATTATTTGCATGACTGACTAGGTGTGTGAGTAACTCTGGATGAGTGCTGGTGTGTGAGTGTCTGTGTAGGTGTATGAGTGCATATGATTGTGTTGTATTGATGAGTGACTGCATGTATGAGTGATTGTATGGGTGAATGAGTGGATGAGTGTGTAGACCTAAGAACCAGTGATTAGATATGTAGTAAGTGTTATTGGTGTGTCTATGGTTTCAAAAATGGTATTCTGTTTTTTGGAGTGGGTGTATCAAAGGTTATATTAGGGTGTGAGAAGGTGCATCAGATTGTCACATGGATGATGTCATCAGTGATGTCATTTGAGATGTCATCAGTGATGTCATCAGTGATGTCACTGACCATGTCATGAATGATGTAATATGTGATGTCATCAGCAGTGCATTGCGGGGGCGCGAGTTATAGTTAGTTGAACTAACTATAACAGTGGAATTTCTATGGTTTTGTACAAGTGAAATGTCCAGCTAACTATAACGTCCCTGAAACCTATGGTTTTTTCAGTGAATTTCAAAGGTTTTTTAAATGCTAATTTCTAACTATAACGTCCCTGAAACCTATGGTTTTTTCAATGAATTTCAAAGGTTTTTAAATGCTAATTTCTAACTATAACGTCCCTGAAACCTATGATTTTTCAGTGAATATATATATATATATATATATATACATATATATATATATATATATATTATCTACTGGCGGTCGCCAGTAGATAGTTATAGTTACAACCTATTATCCATAGGAAATCCGTGACATTCTATTTGAAATAACTCTCTTGCCGGTTGACGTATCTTCGCAAAATTTTCAAACTTTGTGGGGCGCTCCGGTCTGCTCCTACCCTCAAGCGGGGGCCGAGAAAAAAGGGGGGTCCCAAAACGCGTTTTCCCCATGCAATTTTCCATAGGAAACTTTAGACACGGCTACAGCCCGAACTGCTGAACGGAATTACACCAAATTTGGCAAAGAGGTAGTTCTTGGTTCAGAAAGAACCCTTTTGTTAAATGGTGTAAATCCGTTCAGTAGTTGCTGAGAAAATCAAAAGTAAAAAGATAGTGATATCTATGGCCGAGTAGGGTCCGCGTACCCTCCCGATCACGAGCTGCATGTTAATTGGTTGTCAGCTGGCTGTCAACATTCCGATTCAGGAAATGTTGGCAGTCATTTTGTCCCTCGGTAGAACCGAGGACAGAAACAAGTGCGCAAAGCGCACAAAGGGGGCAGGGTAGAAACACCCTGACCCCTAGGTTTGCTCAGGGGTCCCACAAGGACCCCTGGGCAAAAAAAAAAATTTTAAATCGGCAGGATGCGCTCAGGGTGCGCGAATCCTGCCAAAAAAATTGAAGCGCGGTCTCCGCGCTCGATTGTACTTTGCCCTCGGGTGGCCCAAGTCCCGGGGGCATGGTGGGGGTTAATTTATGTGTGGGGGCCTCAAAGGGCCTCCAAGTCCCGGGACCGCCACCCCGGGGCTTTATTGCAAAAATAGTGCGGGAGGGCTCTTCTGCCCTCCCGCAGCCCCGGGACCGCCACCCCCGGGGCTTCTTTTTAATTTGAATAAGGTGTGGGGTGGGCTCCAGCCCTCACACGCCCGGGACCACCACCTCCCGGGGCATTATAAAATAAATGTGGGGTCCATTACGGACCCCCAGAGCCCCGGGACCACCACCTCCCCGGGCTGTGCAATTTAAGGGAGGGGGCCGCGCGGCCCACCTCCTGGAGCCCTTGATGGCCCTGGGGACCGCCACCCCCAGGAGGGCTTCCTGCAGTGTCCCGGGTGCCTACCCCGGGACACTGTAGTTTGCTATGGCAGGACGGAGCCTCGCGGCTCCCGTCCTGCCATAGCAAACTGCTTTGGATATTGGAAGAGAGAGCAGGGAAACCTGCTCTCTTCCAATATCCAAAGCACATAGCTTTCACATGGGGAGCTGCATCTTAGCAGCTCCCCATGTGGAAAGGAATGCCGGCTCCCAAGGGACGCGGGAGCCGGCGGGACTGTGGGGGATTGGGGACCCCCACAGTCCCCAACGGAGAGGGCCAGCCCCGGGGATGGGGTCCCCGGGCAAGTAGGGTCCGGGAGGGAGGCCACGCGGCCCTCCCCCAAAAATAAAAAATAAATTTTAAAAAAATGGAAAGGCCTGAGGAGGGGGCCACGCAGCCCCCTCCAAAGAAAAAAAATCGAGGCCATGCCCCGGGGATGGGGTCCCCGGGCCAATACAGGCCCAGGGAAGGGGCCACGCGCCCCCTTCCCGTTTAAAAAAATTAATTTAAAGGAGGGGTAAGGCCCTGGGGGATGGGGTCCCCAGGGCCCAAAAACAGGAAAAAGGAAGGGGGCCACACAGCCCACCTTCAGGGGACAAAAAAAATGATCGGGCCCGCAGGCCCCGCCCCTTCCTTCACCACTCTGCAAACGCGCCCTGGCGCGCTTGCAGAGGGGGAACGATCCCCTTGAATACTGGGGTCCTGAGGCCAACTAGCCCACCAGGAACCTCCAGTATGCGCTAGGCTGCGTTGCAGAGAGGTGTACAGAGGCCACGCCCCTTTTACACCTCTCTGCAACGCAGCTCTGTGGCACTTTTTGGATATACCTGTTGGGCTAGTTGGCCCCCAGGGACCCTCAGGATTCAAGGGAGTTAATCCCCGACTTAAAACGCGCCACGGGCGCGTTTGCACAGTGGTGAAGGGAGGGGCGGGGCTTCAGGTGACATCTGTGCACCGTGGCGCGTTTTAGTTGGGATTAAATCCCTTCATCCTGAGGGTCTCTGGGGCCAACTAGCCCAACAGGTACATCCAGAAAGCGCCACAGAGCTGCGTTGCAGAGAGGTGTAAAAGGGTGTGGCCTCTCTACACGTCTCTGCAACGCAGCCTCCTGGCGCATATTGGAGGTTCCTGGTGGGCTAGTTGGCCCCTAGGGACCCTCAGGATTCAAGGGGACTTAATCCCTCAACTTAAAACGCGCAACGGGGCGCGTTTGCACAGATGTCACCTCAGGCCCCGCCCCTCCCTTCACCATTGTGCAAATATTCTTCTAAAATCATCCGAAATACGAATTCCGATTTACTCACCTGTTATAAGGAGAGACCTCAGTGCTGTATCTTTCAGTCCAGTACTGGTCCTGAAAAGTAATTTTAACCGTACTTACCAGTAACTTGAATTTCCTTCCATAGGATATCATTGCCTGCTTTTTGCTGAAAAAGTTTCTAAGTGTTGATTTTTGAAACCTACAAATATTCCTCTAAAATCAGCCGAAATACGAATTCCGATTTACTCACCTGTTATAAGGAGAGACCTCAGTGCTGTATCTTTCAGCCCAGTACTGGTCCTGAAAAGTAATTTTAACCGTACTTACCAGTAACTTGAATTTCCTTCCATAGGCTAACATTGACTGGTTTCACTTGGAAATTCTTCTAAGTGTGGAGTTTTGGAACTTTAAATTATTCTTCTAAAATCAGCCGAAATACGAATTCCGATTTACTCACCTGTTATCAGGAGAGAACCCAGTGCTGCATCTTTTAGCCCAGCACTGACCCTGAAAAGTAATTTTAACCGTACTTACCAGTAACTTATCTTTTCTTCCATAGGAATCCATTGTCTGGTTTTCAGCAGAAAAGTTTCAAAGTGTCGATTTTCACAAACTACAAATATTCCTTAAAATCGCCTGTATGACTTAAACGCATTTTTTCAACTGTTTACAGGAGATGCACCAGTGCTGGATCCATGATCCAACACTGAGTAAGAAAAAGTAACGATAACAGTTTTTACCTGCTAAGTGAATTTCCTTCCATAGGATAACATTGGTGATTCTATGAGGAAAAGTTTCTAAGTGTCAACTTTTAAAATACAATAATATTCCTTAAAAATCACGACTGTAACCAAAACGCTTTTACTCAACTGTTTACAGGAGATGTCCCAGGACTGAATCTAGGATCCAGTCCTGTGGTTAGAAAAGTAATCCATAAAGTAACTAATTGCATTTAACTAGAAATTCACATTGAGCTGAATGTTGCATTGTGTTTGAAAATGTGTTGCCCATTGCAACAACTGTAACTACTGTACTTAAAAGTCTATTGCCTATGTGCTAAGTATTTAAACTAAAGTAATTCATTCTGAGAAAGTATTTTTGTAATGTAATGTATAATGTAATTACAATGTAATTTAAAAAATAAAATATGTAAAAGAAATTGTTTCTAAAAATGTAGTAAATCAGTATGAAAAAAATTAATATAAAAATTAATACATTTAAAAAATGTCATTTAAAAACCTTTGAAATTCACTGAAAAACCGTAGGTTTCAGGCACGTTATAGTTACAAATTAGCATTTAAAAACCTTTGAAATTCACTGAAAAACCATAGGTTTCAGACACGTTATAGTTACAAATTAGCATTTAAAAACCTTTGAAATTCACTGAAAAAACCATAGGTTTCAGATATGTTATAGTTACAAATTAGCATTTAAAAAACCTTTGAAATTCACTGAAAAAACCATAGGTTTTAGGGACAGTTATAGTTAGTTGGACATTTCACTCGCACAAAACCCGTGAAATTCCCCGTTATAGTTAGTTCAGCTAACTATAACTCGCGCCCCGCAATGCACTGCTGATGACGTCACATATTACATCACTCATGACATGGTCAGTGACATCACTGATGACATCACTGATGACATCTCAAATGACATCACTGATGACATCATCCACGTGATAATCTGATGCAGCTCCTCACACCCTAATATAACCTTTGATACACCCAATCTAAATTACAGACTGCCATTCGCAAAACTATAGACACTCCAACACCAATAACTACATACCCACTCACTGATTCTTAGGTCTACACACACACATCCACTCACTCACCCGTACAGTCACTCATACTTATGGTCACTCAGTACAGGACTATCATATGCACTCTTACTCCTATATAGACACTCAAACACCGCCACTCATCCATAGAGGTACTCACACACCTAGTCAGTCATGCAAATAATTAAACACACTGCCATTTACTCACCTATACAGTTATACACACACCAGCTCACTTAATCATACAAATACTAGCACATTGTTACGCTCTTATACAATCACTGATACAAGCACACACTCATCCATACAGCCACTATCACAATCACTCACTCTGCTTATAGCTATTTATATACTCCAACACACATATATACTGCCTTTCACATATGTAGTTACTCACACATGTACCACTGGGACATACATTCACTCACTAACACACTCTTACACACACTTACCCACCCATACAGTCTATCACAGATGCACTCTTGAAACCATCCACCCAGTGAATCACCCACTCAAACATCTATGCACAGAGTCGCACACACCCCACCCACACAAACACTCAGGCACCCATACAGATACTCAGACAACCAATCAATAACTCATATAGACACTCATGTAGCTATTCACAAACCCATGCAGCCACTTACACAGCAACAGACAGACGGATACAGACATTCACCCAGTTTAGTCACTAACCCATGCATTCAGTAAGATACGTTAAATCACTCACTTATAGAGTCAGTCACGCACCTACTAAATCATCCATACAGACACTTAGACACCCACTCATTCTTCAATACGTCTTTTCCTATATATATTAAAAATATTTAAACTTTACAGAAACACAGAGTCACTGGATGATGTCATCAGTGATGTCATTTGAGATGTCATCAGTGATGTCATCAGTGATGTCACTGACCATGTCATGAGTGATGTAATATGTGACGTCATCAGCAGTGCATTGCGGGGCGCGAGTTATAGTTAGCTGAACTAACTATAACGGGGAATTTCACGGGTTTTGTACGAGTGAAATGTCCAACTAACTATAACTGTCCCTAAAACCTATGGTTTTTTCAGTGAATTTCAAAGGTTTTTTAAATGCTAATTTGTAACTATAACATATCTGAAACCTATGGTTTTTTCAGTGAATTTCAAAGGTTTTTTAAATGCTAATTTGTAACTATAACTGTCCCTAAAACCTATGTTTTTTTCAGTGAATTTCAAAGGTTTTTTAAATGCTAATTTCTAACTATAACGTGTCTGAAACCTATGGTTTTTTCAGTGAATATATATATATATATATATGCTCTGGTTGTGTTCCTGAAGCAGAGCGATCCTGTTGTTGATATATGCATGCGGCCACAAGCTTGCAAGAGCACCCATCCTCAAGTTGTTCGGCTGTCACAGTGGCAAGGCTGAAGGTTACTCCAAGGCACTGGAAGCCGCCGAACCGCCGCAGCCTAGGAAAATGAGTACCCGTCGGCAGCAGTCGAACTGTGATTACATGGAAAGATGCAGGTTACTTAACGCTGCACTTTCAGGGATGCTTTATTTTTGGTAAGCAAGCGGTTGGATGTTGGATCTTGCCGAGTAAATTTTAATTGAAAATAAGAAACTTAAACAAATTATAGCACAGCGATGGAGAGGAAACAAAAATAATAAAAGATAGGCACTCATGCCGAGATACCATAAGAAGGGGAAGTCTTTCCATGCTAGTGATCGGTGGTCATCCAATAGCAGTGAGGCAACACGTATCTAAAGGACGTTAAACTAGCACACCGTTCTCAGCATTTGACAAAGGCATTCAAGCCGAAACGCGGTATGCAAGTTTTTCATTAAATGAAGTCCTACTAATCCGCAGTGTGCTCTGGTTGTGTTGCCGAAGCAGAGCGATCCTGTTGTTGTATATATATATATATATATATATATATACGGGCCTGGGGGATGGGGTTCCCAGGGCCTAAAAAGGCTCAGAGAGGGGGACCGCGCAACCCTCCCTTCCCCTTTTTAGGTTTTGCCTGCACAGCACTTGCACTTGGGAAATCT
Organism: Calotriton arnoldi; assembly: GCA_963921515.1. Classification (NCBI taxonomy): domain Eukaryota; kingdom Metazoa; phylum Chordata; class Amphibia; order Caudata; family Salamandridae; genus Calotriton; species Calotriton arnoldi. Next base: position 236,265 of record CAWUFW010004236.1, read on the forward strand.
ATTGTTTTTAATTTGAATCTTAAAAGGGATTACATCCCACCCCTTGCTTTCCTGGCTTTCCTGGCTTTTCTTTGTTTCCTGTGCTTGCCACTTACTTTTCCTCCATTTCTATTGGCTGTAGCATATTTTCCAGAATTTACCAATGCTTGTTCCTCATCTGCTTCTCTTATCAGTTTCCCGTAGCCGAAATACTGTTAACATCCGCTCTGGTGGAACTATTTTTTCATAAAATTTTGCCTCTTTCTGCTTTTTCGGTTTGCGTGATCGTTAAATGAAATTAGCAGATTTACATAGCTCAATATATCACCCTGAGAGATTAAGGGATTTGCCCAAAATCACAGGATGTTGCTCTGCCGACACTCAAACCAGGATCCCCAGCACTCAAGTCAACAGCTCTGGCCATTGCACCATATCCTCTCCTCTCCTGTGATATCTGTTGTCATTTGTGATAGTAATGTTGTGTCACACTGGTCTGAGGCCTACACTACTTTTCTGGTACACTTTCAATGTGACAGCGTTGGAGTGAAAGGCTATTTAGCCATCTGCCAAACTGTCGAGCCATCTAGTTCCCCAGTCTCTCTTTATCTTCACATTTTTCCTTCCTTAAGAGTACAGCCCCTCTCTCCCTTAGTTTCTCCCTTCTGAAATAGTTGCTTCTTTGTAGTATTAAGTAAGATGGTTCAGCACTTTCTATGCTCACTGGTGAGACCTGGGGTGACCTGATTCACACATACGAAGACCAGTGCAATATCTCATCCTTCTGAGGTATATATATATTGAATTGTGCTCATTTGGATAACAGTGACATTTGTAATTTACAGGACTTAGATGAAACAAAAGAGGGAATATGGAGCTCTATAGAAATAAATATTATGTCACGCCAGCTTTTGCACAACGTTCCCTTTCTGTAACGAGCATTAACGTAAACAGTTTATTTGCACCAGTGCTAGTCTTCACCGGTGATGACTATTGATAGCCCTCTCAGCAAATTAGCTTTTGTGTGGGCTATTCAGTGTAGGAAACGTACACATAGTAAATGCAATTGAGTTTGACCTTTCAAGAGGTATCTGTAGTCCATCAATCAAACGCGTTCTTCAAAGCAACCAGGCACCTAAGCGAACGTGTGCGAGATGGTTGCATGAGGCAAATGTGCTGTATTGTGGTATGTGGTTGGCCGTGGAACAAGGTGGAGCCGAACATTAACAATACCTACAGAAATGTGCACAGCTGTTAAAGCTGGTTTTTACAGGGCTTGCCCAGCCCTACACACTGCGCGCTCCCTTGACTTGATAACATTCCCTGCAATCTCAATGGGCGGGGAACGTTAGCAGCAGTATTTCACTATCAGCGCATCCCTATACAGACAGACACACACACACACACACAGTTGAATGGGGTCCAACTAGAGGTAGATGTCTGCCGCATTTTATTAGCATAAATTGTCGTTTGACACCAGTGTGAACTACTTTGTAACTTTCCGATTTCAGTAGCCTGGCAAAAGATGTTATTATTTTTGGAAGACTATTTCAATAAAGAAATTTCCTAAGATCTACAGAAAATAAAAACTAAAAGGGCATACGTTACGAAGATAGAAATGTGAGAAAAGGTACATCCTTGTTGGCTGAGTGTAGTCAGTCTGGCCCAGGTGCAATATCAGTTTCTAGGTAGATGGACCTGAGAGGTTTGCAGATCTCGCTTCCATTGATGAATCTTCTGTAAGACATCGATCACGCATAGTCAGGCCCAATTTCCTGACAGAGCCAGACATTTGCCTGGGGTCACACGAGATAAGGGGCATAAAAATTCCTCTGTCCAAGGACACAGTTTCATCTCAGGTCAAATGCTTTTTAGGTCGGGTCTGGTTTGCTAACGACATCTTGGGGACATTCGGAAAGCTTCCCTGGGAATGCATTTCTCCCATTGCTTACCAATTGCTTTGTGGTTTGTAACTCACATTTGCTTGCTTTCTATTTGCTGACTCTGTTTGTTTTAGGCTTTTCAGCTTGAGTTCGTCCCTTCAGTTGCCCCAACCCTGCTTACTGTATCCTTCCACCAGTACTGGATTTCTGTAAACAGGCCTTTAAATGTTGTTCTTATCTTGTCTCATTTGCTGTGCATTCAAAGACAGAAGTCAAATGTCAAACTTTGTTTTGTGGGAGCTTGGTATTTACTTTTCTTTCTCTGACTTAAAAGTGAGAGAATTGATGTGACAATTATGCTGGCTACTGGGGGTGTGCTTGAGGAAGGCTGTACTAGGTTATTTTTTTTATCTAGCACAAAACAAAATTTACATTTATCAATCAATCAATCAGAACATTTGTAAAGCGCACTACTTACCCATGAGGGTCTCAAGGCGCTGGCGGGGGGGGATGCTGCTACTGCTTGAATAGCCAGGTCTTGAGGAGTTTTCTGAAGGTAAGCAGGTCCTGGGTCTGCCGTAGGAGGATGGGGAGGGTGTTCCATGTCTTGGCGGCGAGGTGGGAGAACGATCTGCCACCGGAGGTCGCTCTTTTGATGCGGGGGACTGTGGCGAGGGCTAGGTCAGCGGAGCGGAGCTGGCGTTTGGGGGTGTAGAAGCTGAGTCGTCTGTTGAGGTATGCTGGTCCGGTGTTGTGGAGTGCCCTGTGTGCGTGGGTGAGGAGCTTGAAGGTGATCCTCTTGTTGACGGGGAGCCAGTGCAGGTCTCTCAGGTGGGGTGTGATGTGGCTGCGGCGAGGGATGTCGAGGATCAAGCGTGCAGAGGCGTTTGGGATGCGTTGAAGTCGTTTCAGGAGTTTGGCCGAGGCTCCTGCGTAGAGGGCGTTTCCGTAGTCCAACCTGCTGCTGACGAGGGCCTGGGAGACCGTTCTTCTTGTTTCGGTGGGGATCCACCTGTAGATCTTGCGGAGCATGCAGAGGGTATTGAAGCAGGAGGACGAGACAGCGTTGACCTGCTTTGTCATGGAGAGAGTGGAGTCTAGGATGAACCCTAGGTTGCGTGCGTGGTCGGTGGGTGTTGGAGCTGTTCCCAGTGCGGTCGGCCACCAGGAATCGTCCCAGGCCGAGGGGGTGGAGCCGAGGATGAGGACTTCCGTCTTGTCCGAGTTTAGCTTCAGTCGGCTGCTCTTCATCCACTCGGCGACGGCTTTCATTCCTTCGTGGAGGTTGGTTTTGGCAGTGAGGGGGTCCTTGGTGAGGGAGAGGATCAGCTGGGTGTCGTCGGCATAGGAGATGATGTTGAGGTCGTGCAGTCGGGCAACGTGGGCGAGCGGTGCCATGAAGATGTTGAACAATGTCGGGCTGAGGGATGAGCCCTGGGGTACGCTGCAGATGATCTCGGTGGCTTCGGAGCGGAAGGGGGGGAGGCGGACACTCTGGGTTCTGCTGGAGAGGAAGGAGGTGGTCCAGTCCAGAGCCTTGTCTTGGATCCCGGCGTCGTGGAGGCGTGTGCGTAGGGTGCGGTGGCAGACGGTGTCGAAGGCGGCTGACAGGTCCAGGAGGATGAAGGCCGCGGTTTCTCTGTTGTCCAGCAGGGCCCTGATGTCATCGGTGGCGGCGATGAGGGCAGTTTTGGTGCTGTGATTGCTGCGGAACCCGGACTGGGACGGGTCCAGGATGCTGTTCTCCTCGAGGTAGCGGGTCAGTTGTCTGTTGACGGTCTTCACGATGACCTTCGCCGGGAACGGGAGCAGGGAGATGGGCCGGAAGTTCTTGAGGTACTTGGGGTCAGCCTTGGGTTTTTTGAGTAAGGCGTTGATCTCGGCGTGCTTCCAGCTCTCTGGGAAGGTCGCTGTCTCGAAGGAGAAGTTGATGACATTTATGAAAATGAACTCTGCAGGTATTTCAGAATACATCAGAAATAGAAAAGCACAAAGGAAGCGCATTTTTTGATCATTCTGAAGTGTGGTTTAAACAAATATTTTAATTTGATAAACAAATTCAATACACAAGGTGATAACATTTCCACACATTATCGTTTGTGCGCTATATAGTTTTATCAGTAAAACTGTATACTTGTCCAAATGAAATGGTAATTTCCATTGAAGATGTGTCAGCTGTATGGCAGTGCGCTACCACACCATGCATACTTCACTCCACTCCACTCTACTCTGCACCATTCCACACCACTCCACACTAGGCCAATTGACTCCATGCCACTCCACACTGCGTAACTGCACTCTACTCTGCACCACTCCACTCTACGCCACTTCACTCTACACTCTCTACTCTGCACCACTCTACTCTATGCCAATGGAATCTACCCAACATTACTCTACTATGCACCACTTCACTCTTTGCCGCTGCACTCTACACCACTCCACTGAGCTCCACTCCACTGTATGCCACTCCACTCTGCACCACTGCCCTCTATGCCACTGCACTCTATGCCAATGCACTCTACTCCGAATTACTACACTCTATGCAACTCTAATCTACTCTACACTCTACGGCACACTACACTATGCCACTGCACTCCACTCAGAAATAATCTACTGCGCTCCACTTGGTGCCACTCCACTCTACTCTGTGGCACTCCACTCTACTCTGCACCACTGCACTCTACACCAATGCACTGTACACCACTTTACTCAAAACCAGTGCACTCTATGCCAATCTACTCTGCATCACTGCACTCTACACCACTGCACTCTACTCTGCAACACTTTACTCTATGCAACTGCTCTCTATGCCATTCTACGCTGCACCACTCTACGCCACTTCACTCGATGCCACTGCACTCTATGCCACTTTGCTACACACCACTGCACTCTGACAGTATACTCTGTAACACTGCACTCTTGGCCACTGAACTCTATGCCACTCTACTTTATGCAACTCTGCTCTATGCCACTGCACTCTACTCTGCACTACTTTACGCCAATGCACATTTATGCCACTACACTCTACATCACTTCACTCTACACCACTGGATTCTATGCCACCCTACTCTGCAAACTACAATCTCTGCCACTGAACTCGATGCCACTCTTCTCTGCACCACTGCACTCTAATCTATGCCACCGCACTCTACTCTGAAAGAATCTACGCCACTCCACTCAGTGCCACGCCACTCTACTCTGCGTCACTCCACTCTACTCTGCACCACTGCACTCTACACCAATGCACTGTTCACCACTTTACTCAAAACCAGTGCACTCTATTTCAATCTAGTCTGCACCACTGCAGTCTACTCCTCTATACTCTTCTCTTCAACAATTTGCGCCACTGCACTCTACGCCATTGTACTCTAGTTACTGCACTCTATGCCAATCTATCTTTCTCTGCACCTCTGTACTCTGTGCAACTGCTCTCTATGCCATTCTACTCTGCACCACTCTATGCCACTGCACAGTTATCTTGCAATTAAAAAGGGCTTGATTTGAATGGCGAAGAAGGTGCAGTAGCACCGGGGCCAAAAGCTCTAGGGACCCCACTAAACGCAGAATATTGCAGAATGTGACTGCTAAACAGGCAGTCACAAGTGCAGTTATCTAACAGGCACTAGGGACATGATTTCAGTGGTGCTGCAGGTGCAGTGGCACCGGGTCCAAAAGTTGTCAGAACGCCTCTAAACACCAAATATTGCTATATTTAACTATGAAATAAGCAGTCACAAGTGCAGTTACCCTGCAGGCACTAGGGCCATGATTTGAATGGTGCAGCAGGTGCAGTGGTACCGGGCCCAAACTTTGTCAGAGCTCCTCCAAACACCTAATATTGCTATATTTTACTACTATGCAGGAAGACACAATTGCAGTTATCTTGCAATTAAAATGGGCTTGCTTTGAATGGTGCAGCAGGTGCAGTGGCACTGGGGCCCAAAGCGCTAGGAACCCCCCTAAACACCAAATATTGCAATATTTTACTACTAAACAGGCAGTCACAAGTTCAGTAAGCTTCCAGGCAATAGGGTCATGATTTGAATGGTGCAGGCTGGTGCAGTGGCACAGGGGCCAAAAGTTGTCATAACTCCTCTAAACACCAAATATTGCTGTTACATCAAATAAATCTATTATTTCCCTCTTTCATTTCATTTTTCAAAATGTTGCTTTTACTTACCCACACTATACCACTAGTAACAGCAAAATATATTACCTTTTTGTACATAAACAAGTCATAACACTTTAACAGACTTTCTTTAACTTACATTGTAAAACTTCTCAGCAAGCTACAACTTGCAACAAAAAACAGCTTATTATTAATCACATAGGTGAAACCTAATGCATTTACCAGTGCTTGTTTTTTTAGTAATGACCCTGAGGGATGTGGTCCACAGGGCCTAGCCTAATAAGGCTCATTGAGAGGGGCTGTGGGATCTTGACTGATCCGCGTTCCTCAGACTTAAAATACACGAGAATCCGCACTGAATCTCGTAGGTATTGGGCATTGCACCAAACCGCTTGGGGATTTGACTGCATTTTGTCCTCTCCCTTCACTTTGAATTAACTCTGGACAACCGTCCTGGTACCCAGGTCACTAAACATAGGGCCACTCTGGGGCGGCTATACTTATGATTCATACTTGAACCGAACAAGATGCTATTTACATAAGTCCATAATTTCATTTTTCTTGTCCTGATGGAGACCCGTGGTGATGTTAGATCTGAACACTTAACATAATTGGGTCAAAACGTCAATGATTACTACAGGTGTTCCATATCACGATCAAGCATACCCCACATCTTATCAGTTAGGACATACTTTTAAATCTATTTGAATTATCCCTGGACACCATCATTGAATCGCCATTTTTATATTTTTTGTCTAATTTGTAATGTCTTTTGTATTTAAATGTTTGTATCTGTGACTCAGTACACCCATTGTGTATCTTGTACCCATTGTTCTTTTGCATTTTTTGTTTATGTTAAAACAATGGTCCTGTGTACTATTGTGAGCTCGCATGGTATATGAGTACTCATACCCTATTATTCTTTAACGATCTCTGGTGTCAATGTCTTAATATATCTGTATATCTCTAGATTTATTAATCAGTTTGACTTTTGCCATAGAAGTGGTCAGTCCTAATTAAACAGGGAATTAAGTATGTTAGAAAGAAGACGTATGGAAAGCACTCATAACTTCAGGGGTCTGGTTTGGGTCTATATAAGACTTCTAAATAAATAGATAAATAAAAATAAGTGGCATGATTGTAAACACCACAAATGACATCACAATTGGCATCATCAGAGCTGAATACAGAGTGCAGTGTACACAGGGAATGATGAGTGCCATCTCCTATTTGTAGTTCATAAAGGGCATGAACTTAAGAAATGCTCTGTGCCTGCTACATACAGAGAGATCTGGCAAACATCACATGGCCTGTATTTTCACATATGCCATTTTTTCCAAAAGGGCTAAACCTCTTTCGACAACTGAGGCTTCCCTTTTTGTCTTCTCACCAGCTATTGAGCAAGCACACTTCCTCTCTTGCTGAATTGGATGTAAAACCTTCCTCTGCTTGACTGGCATTGTGAAGAGGTCTCAGTGATGTGATAACCTTTGCAAGTCATCTAAATAAATACATAGAGAACTTTAGTCTCCATAGAAGAACCAAAATTGCCGAAATCTGCCGGGACAGCTGGTGAAAACCGGGACTGTCTGGGCAAATCCGGCACGTCTGGTCACCCCACAAAGTCTGCAAAGAAGCCGGTTGTGCTTAATCAGATTCCGACTTCGGTGTGGTACCCGCAAAAGTAATACTACCGCCCCACTCTCTGGCAGTTAGACCAAATATTCCAACTGCAAATAAACCTAGCCAAAATCATTCACTTAACCTTCTAAAGAGTCCAGCATAGTGCCGATTAACAGAGACGAACCTAAGGGCCAGAAGACCAATCCCACTTGGGTGTTTTCATGCTGCCTGTAGCACGTGGAGAACTATTTCCACTAGTAACCAGGTCTCAGTCAGAAGACAAAAGGGGTATAGCTACAGGCATTTGTTTAAACTCTGCGGTCTTCGAGAATTCACTATATGCGGAGAATCTCACATTAGAGTGAAACGTTTGCAGGGTGTCATATTTTGAAAGTTCTTTCAGTGGATGTGTAAAGAGGTTGTAAAACGCATGACCATCCATGTTAAAATAAACTTTCAGATTGTAAAACACTGCTTTATATCATTTGTGCGGTGAAATAAGACTCCTGCAGATGCCACCGGATAGAGAGATTAACAACAAAAAAGTGACGGAATTTAATTTCCATGTTGATTTGCACCTAAGTGGAGGGAGGTTTAGCGGGTGAAAGCTAAAATGAAGCCCCCCATCCCCGCTTAAAAAGGGACCATCATCCCCAAATCAGGAATGTGCGCAATTATAAAATAGATTTTATTTTTACATTACATGTCCGTGGAAGGCAACCATATAAATCAGCGTTTGTGAACGCTGTGAGAAGTCAGCACGAGAATATGTATGTCAAGAAAGTGACATCACTGCGGTGCTCAGTCACAGGAGACACGACAATCTTGGCAGAGGTGGAAAGCCTCTCAGGAAGACTAACAAAGGACTTAGGGTAACCGCGCCAGGCGCTGTGTATACACCCCTGCAGGGGGAGAATAGTCCACCCTTCAGCAACACGTCCATCTGACTCACATGGCAGCACCTAACAATGAGGTCGAGGCATGCGGCCGGACAGGGTGACATTACACCCTCAGCATTGAGTCGATGCTGGGAAGCCTGCGCCCATACCACAAAGAGCCAGCGCCTCAGAGAGACCAATGCTTGAACAAGAGCTGGTATTGTTTGTGTTACTGAATAACCAGCGCGTGCAGTACAAGTGATAATAGTGCCAACAAACCTAGCGCCTCTGCCTGGCAAATGGCGCCTGCCCACCTGTATTGAGCCAGCCACCAGGGACTTCCTAGTTTACTCAATGATCACAATAAATGTGAAGTCCTTAGTGTGCCGTGTTAATTAGAACTCTTGTAGGTATCTTGGTTTGCGTGAATCACTGTATCGGAAGTCCTTAAGTACGTTAAGCATACATGCCAACATTTTAGGACAGGGACGTGGGAGATGATCCCGACAGGGTCTTGAACCAAGATATTGTGCTGCCATGTACCCGAATGGAAAACAAATAAACGAGGGACTTTTGAAAGGTGTGCGGCAGGGTAAGAAAAACAAATATATGAACTGAATTTAATAGTCCCAAGAGTGAATTCCACAAAAATAACTATTATGGTTACAGTTTTAAAACAACTCGGGGGAGTTCGTTTACAATGAAAATTAATAAAAACAGTTTTCACTTGGTAGAAAGACTCCCTGCTTAATGCATCGAAACCAAGAGTTTTTACCACTTCAAGGGCAGAGGTGATTTACCACCTCAATAGCAGGGAAAACAAAGTTAAAACTACTAGAAATTTTGTGAAAAGAACTTGAAACACGAAAGATAAGTACTGGCGGGGTGTCTTATGCCAGTAAAATAAGAATAAAGACGGAAGCGGGGGAGTAAAAGGCAGGAAAACATAGTGGGAGAAGTGTTAGGAAGCCGAGAGGCTTTGGGTTAGAGAGGCGGATGAGGAATCAACAATTGGGGAGCAACAGCTTTGTGGTTTGGATAGGAAGACAAGAGGGGCCACGCAAAAGCAGGAAATAAGGGGCAGCGAGGTGAGCAAGTGAAACGAGCGAGCGCGTCAGCCTGCTGAGCTGACCACACGCTCGTGCACAATGGCCATGTGTTTTAATTATCGTGCCCGCGTCTGGGCACGATAATTGGAAACAGATGCCGGCCGTGCGGGTAACCGCACGGAAAAGGCCATTGGGCGCGAGCGTGTGGTCAGCTTTTTCATGCCCCTTACTTAAAGTCCCGCAGAGCAGCGCTTGCGCGCTACTCTAGGCTCGACCTAAAAACGGGCATATCAGCCTTCAGACCTAAAACTTCAGGACCAATTATTTCTGGGGAAAGAGACGTTTTTCACTCTGTGTGAAATGTCCCAGCCCTCTTTAATTGTGGGTTAAGCTCGAACTGCTCTGCATACCAGCATAGTTGTTTTTGAAATGAGGTTCTCTTACCTCTGACTGGGACTGCAGACCTCCTCATGTCCACTCACCATATTCAGCTCAAGGCATTCGATGAGATTCTGACTCACATGTTAAGTATACACCTTAATGTTTCTGATCTCGCTACAGACAGCTCCAGCAATCTGTCAGGAGACCCAGTGGCGTAACACAGGCCCCCGCAACCCCGGGGTGCGAGGAGGCCCTCAAGCTCCAGGGCCCCCCTCAGCACTGTACTCTGGCCGGGGAGGTACCGATTGAATTCGGAGGGGGCCCCTCCACGTACCTTGCAGGGGGGCTCCCTCAAGTTTTGTTACACCAGTGAGGAGACCGCATTGTAACCATACTCCACAGACCCATCCTTGCTCAATATTGGATGGCATTCTCGTGAGCCTCAGTTGCCATGCTTCAATAAGCAACTCTGTGTTTGACTTGCCCACAGGAGCGTAATAGTTTGTATCAGTAGATGTCATGTTTCCTGCTCGAAACGCAACATGGCAAACACAGCCACAATTGAACAATTCTCCATTTCAGTGCCACCTAGTGGTCACCAGAAAAACTGCAGCAGAAACGTGGAAGATGTAACATCGATCTTGACAGACTAATATAAACAAGCATTAGCAATGCCAATCAGTCTAAGTTGATTGTAAAGGTAAGAAAGAGAGGGATTTAAACTAAAAAGAAACCGTTGTGAGATGTGAACAGTTGCATTCTGGTGTATGTTTGATGTTATTACATCCAAAAATGTGCATCCTCTCCTGGACAAAGTCCATAAGGGAATTTTAAAGGTTAATACAGCTTTTGGGACTTTTCTGTAGCGTTTCTTTATACCATTTCTATTACACCAACGTTAACGTTCTGGAATTGAAGCTACATGCATGCATTCTTTTTATGAAGTCTTTGTTCAGTTTCGTGACATGAACCCAAGCTATAAGCAATCAAAAATATTTTTACTACTGGATTGAACCATAGCTATCACTGACTGTAATATTTTTAAAATGGGGATTTAGTTGCGTTATTTGATCTTACGTGCCTTTGCAGAGAGACTTTGAGTGAGACAGAATGAAAAACTCAACATTATTTTAAATTGTAGCTACGTATCCATATTGTGGCATGTCTGCCTTAGAAAGATTAAGTAAAACAGGCCGGAAGGTGATGGAAAATATTCAGACTATTGTATTATTGTCCATTGCGAAAATTGCATGCAATGTTACCTTTTTCTGAAGCTTCATTAAATGAAACATAAAGTTAAAACCCGGATCCTGAGTTTCTTTCAGGATTACAGTAATCTTCAAATAAAAATGTACTGAGCCTTCTAATCTTTAATGGCACTTGAAAAGAACCGTTCCAAGCAATGCTTTTTAGTCAAAAGCTGGTAATTGCTTCAGTCAATCTTTAACCAGAAAGTCATAAAACTATTTTAATATTATTTCAATTAGAAAAAAATCAAAAGGGGAAGCACAAAGCTAATGATTGTGAGGTTCAAGCTTTTCAGAAAATGCAATTCTGTTTCATTAGTTTGATGCGATCTGTCTAATAGGATTAAAGATGCTACCTAGAGTTCAGCCAACTCACTCTATCCCAGTTGATGTGACCACTGCAAGTCCATGTCTGGCCTTCATAATTCAGTGTTCCAGTAAAGTCTTTGTAATGATTATTTCTCTCTGCTGGTGCATTAATCTGTAATGAAGTGTACTGTACAAAGAAAAGAAGTTGCTCTGCTGACTTCCATATTCTGTGTGAAGGAAATTCAGATTGCTTCAAATATAATTGATAAAACAGAATTGAATAGGGAGGTTTCCTTTTCATGATAGAATTTTATGTGCCCTAATATTAAGGTGTTAGTCAGTTATTCTATGTAGGTGTCCACCGTCTTGTTTGCTGCAAAACTGTTACGTTTTGTGACTCGATTATAAGTGAATCACACAGTCAAAATAATATTCTTTGGCACCAGACCATGACTGCTGTCAAGTGCAATACAATCAAATCTTGCAATTCATCTTCGTTCCTTTGCTTGTGTGGGGATTATTTGAATTTCTCCAAAGTGGAATACTCATGGGAAACTAGACTCATTCTGTATAACCTCATCTTCTAAAGCTGTGCCAAATTTGTATTATTGTTTTTCATGTACTCGCATGAAATTCTGGAAAATTATATGAAATTATGTCTAATTATGCAAAATTCAAATTCCGGTATTTAGTGCTATATTTTTGCTCGAAATGCATCCTTGTGTCAATTTTAGATGTAAAGATTCAGTTCGCACTAAAAATACAGCACAAAAAGACAAATACCACAAACAACAGCCGCTCCCGTTCTGGTTGCTTGAGTTATTCCGCTGCTGGCACAGTATAATTTTGCAGCGAATGGAGGCATGATTATGCAGTGTGACATAATGGCATAATTTTCACATAACAAGCAAAAACGCAAAATTTGTGAAATTACACATATTATGCTGGCATAGTATATATTTCACCTGGGCCTAATACTGAAGTAAAAGAGTATGGTAACCCTAACTTTAATCAATTCCCTCAAAAACAGCTTAAAGCTTAGTAAACATCTGAAGTTAGCTCAAAGGACAAACCCCCCAAAATTACGCTCTGCCTCCCTCTGCATGGCCCACACGCCCCGCATTTACAGGAGTAAGAGTGGTGGCCGCACTTTCTTGCATCTAGCTGCCAAATCCTGGAACGCTCCCCCCACCTCTGCTTCTGTATATGGGCATATGGGTGGAATGTTGGTGAGTAGGTGTCTGAATGGTGTGTGGAAGGAGATGCAACTGTTCAGGTAGGTGGGACATGAGTTGTGGAGGTCCTTCAATGTGTGTGTTGGAAGTTCAAATTGAGTGTGTTTGTGTATTGGAAGCCAGTGTAGTTCCCTGAGGTGTGGTGTACTGTGAGTTCTGTGTGGGAGGGTGAGGATGAGTCTGGCTGTCGATTTCTGGATGGTCTGTAGTTCTCTAATGAGTTGCTTGGTGATCCTGGCATAGAGGGTGTTCCCATAGTCCAATTTGTTGATGACTAAGGCATGAGTGACAGTTTTTCTTGTGTTGCTTGGGAGCCATTTGAAAATCTTCCTCAGCATCTTTAGGGTGTGGAGCAGGATGCAGTAATGAGGTTAACTTATGTGGTCATGTCCAGTTTTCTGTTGATGATTATTTTGAGATTCTTGGTGTGAATTCTGGGTGTGGGTGTAGGTGTAGGGCCAACTTCAGCCAGCCACCAGTTGGAGTCCCATGGTCACTACTACTGTCTGTGTTGAGCTTGAGACATTTAGCTTTCAGTAAACTTGTGTCTTGTGTTGGGTGTCTTGTCCAAGAGGGAGTGTATGAGTTGCATGAGGTCTACAAAGGAGAGGATGTTGATGTGTGCATGGATGAAATTGGCCAGAGGGTTCACATATGCAATGCAGAGGGTGGGGCTGAGCAATGAGCCTTGAGGGACTCCGCAGATGAGTTTGCGGGCTTCCGAGGGGTAAGGTGCAAGGCTGACAGCATGTGTTCTATTCATTAAGAAGAAGAACATCCAGCGGAGAGGGGGTCCATGGATGCCAGTCTTGTGCAGGCACCTGATGAAGGGGCATGAGACCGTGTCAAATGCTGCAGAGAAGTCCAGGATAATGAGAGCTGCCATGTCTCCTCTATCAAGGATCAAGCTGATGTCTTCTGTGGTGGCAATAAGTGTTGTTTCTGTACTGTGGTTTGGTTTGACTCCAGACTATGTGCCATTGAGGAACTGGTGGTTGCTGAGGTGGTCGATGAGGCATCAGTTGATTAGTTTCTCTAAGACCTTTTCTGGGTATGATAAGAGAGAGGGGGGGGTCTGTAGTTGGGTCAGTGGATGGTTTCTTGAACATGCATGATGGTGGTATGTTTCCAGGTGTCCAAGAATGTGGCTGAGTCGATGGGTGTTAGTGCTTCACTGATTGGTAGGAGTCCTTTGCCAAAGGTGTGGTTGGTGCAAGAGTCAGAAGGAGCGCCTGAGTGGATGATCTTCATGGTAGCAGTGATTTCGACAGTAGTAATCGCAGGCCACGAGGTCAGGGGAAGTTGAGTTTCAACAGTAATGGGGTTTGGTTGAGGATTGAAGTTGTTCTATATGGAGGTGAACTTGTTACAGAAGAATTCCAAGAGCTTGTTGCAAAGGTCTTGTGAGGGGGTGATGTTACTGGAGACTGCAGGAGGCGAGGTGAAATGTTTGTTGATGACAAAGATTTCCTTGCTGCTATTAGTGCTGTCATCAAAGCCATCTGCAAGAGCTGTGTGCTTTGTGTTTGTATCTGCTGGTGGTAGTGTCTTAGGGCTCATTTGAAAATGTCTTTATCTGTGGTGTCTTGACATGCTCTCCATTTGCTCTCCAGTTGCTTGCAGTGTTGTTTCTTCAGCCTGAGTTCCTCGGTGTAACAGCTTGCCCGTGGTCGGGTTCTTGCCTTTGGGTTGTGCTTCAGGGAAGCAGAAGTGTTGGCACATGAGCTGATCCAGCTGTTGAGGCTTTTGATGGCTTTCAGATGCTCACTGGTGTGCTTGCTCTGATGCTCTGAGAGGGTGGAAGCCTACTCCTCTTCTGCGAGGCTTTTTCAGCTCTGGCTGGCAGTTCCTGTGGTGTTACGTCTGTGATGGGTATACTGAAACTAATGTGGGTGAATTCTGTCCAGGTCAAGGTTGCTGACTTATTGACTGTGATGTTGTTGATGAAGGAGAATATTGGGTCCAGTATGTGTTCAGCGGTGTGGGTGGGTTTGGTAATGTGCTGAGAGAGGCTAAGGTTTGAGAGGTTGTCTAGAAGGGCCGTTGAGTTTCAGTTGGTCTTCTAGGTGAAACTTAAGGTCTCCGAGGAGTGCCACGAAGTCCGTGATGTCACTGGCAAAATTTGTGAGGGGTCCAGGTGGTCTGCATGGTGTTTGGACAAAATATCGAGTTTTAAATATTGAGTTACAGAAATATCAGAAAAAAATATTGTGATACAAAAATATTGTGATGCATAAATATCGTTGTCAAGAATATTGATTTTTCAGGTAAGTAATATCATTGTCAAGAATATCATTGTTGTTAATATTGTTTTCCGTACTATAGTTGTAAAAAACATCTTTTTAAAATTATCTTGACGTGTTTTAGTATATATATTAATGTTGTGTGTTATTATTGTTTGTATAATTGTTAAAAATATTTTTAAATATAGTTTGCAATTTTAAGTGTTTTATAATGTTTAGTTTAATTGCTAATAATACTATATAGTGTCAGCGGTTTGCTAGGTTTGTAGGGGTATAGGGTGGGAAGTTAATTAAGTATAGTTAATTAATTAATTAGTAATTTATTATTAATTATTTAATTGACTATAAATAAGGATTGTTCATGTAATAATAATAATATTTTTTAAGTTACATCTTAGGGGCCTCATTACGATATCGGGCAGAAAGCCTCTACCCGACAGTCGGAATGTCCTAGACCGCGTCGGAAATCTTCCGACCGACTTGGTCGGTTTACAATCCTCCCGACCGATTACGATGTTCACGGTCGGGTTGTAAACTGCCTCCCATAGGGAATAATTGGATTCCGACCGAACAGTGTTCGGTTGCATCGTAATCGGTCGGGCGGAACTGCCGACCGTGAGTCGGTCGGTTCCCGAACCCAAGACGGTGTCCATCATAATGAGGCCCTAGGTGTGGGTTGCTAAGTGTGTAGGGGTATAAGGTGTGAAGTTAATTAAGTATGACTAATTAGCCATTAATTGTCAATATATTATTAATTATTTAATTGATCATGAATTAGGTTAATTGTGTAATAATTACATTTTTTAAGTTATATATTAGGTGCCAGCTGCTGGGTTTGTAGAGGTATACTGTGGGAAGTTAATTCATTATAACTAATTACCAATTAATTTGTAATTTATTATTAATTATTGAACTGACTATTAATAATGTTAATTAGGTAATAATTATATTTGTTAACACATATATTAGGTGTGGGTTGCTAGGTTTGTAGGAGCGTAGAGTGAGAAGTTAATTAAGTATAACTAATTAACAATTAATTATTCATATATTATTAATTACTTAATTGATTATTTATTATGTGAATTGTGTAATAAATGTATTTTTTCAGTTATATATGAGGTACGGGCCGCTGTATATGGTGGGGAAAAATCTATTAATAATTAATTAACAATGAATTGTTAATATATTATTAGATATGTTATTGATTATTGATTATGTAAATTGTGTAATAAATATTTTAAGTTATGTATTAACTGCAGGCTGTTGGGTTTCAAAAGGTATAGGGTGGGAAGTTAATTAAGTATACCTAATTAACAATTATTAATGTGTGGATTGTTATTTAATTGATTGTTAATTAAATTGATTGGGTAATAATTATATCCTTTTAAGTTATATATTGGGTGCAGGCTGCTGGGTTTGTAGGGGGTATAGAGTAAGAAGTTAATTAATGATAATTAATTAATAATAAATATATTATTAATTATTTGAATATGATTATTAATGTTATTAGTGTAATAGGTGTATTTTCTAAGTTAGGTGTGGGCTGCTGTGGGCTGCTGGATTTGTAAGGGTATAGGGTGGGAGGTTAATTAATGAAAATTAATTAAAAATCATTTAGTAATTAATTATTTAATTGATTATTAATTATGTTAATTATGTAGTAATTATATATTTTTTAAGTTACATATTAGGTGCGGGTTGCTAGGTTTGTAGGGGTACAGGGTGGGAAGTTAATTAAGTATAAATAATTAACAATAAATTATTAATATATTATTAAATATTTAATTGATTACTAATTATGTGAATTGTGTAATAAATCTATTTTTAAATTTATAAATGAGGTGTGGGTTGCTGGGTTTGTGTTAAGTAATAAATAATAACAATGAATTATGAATTTATTATCAGCTATTTAATTGATTATTAATTATGTTAATTGTGTAATCATTTTATTTTTTAAAGTTATATATTAAGTGCGAGCTGCTGGGTTTGTAGGGGTATAGGATGGGAAGTTAATTTAGCAGAATTAATTCATAATTAATTATTAATGTATTAATAATTATGTAATTGATTATTAATTAAGTTAATTGTGTTATATTTATTTATTTTCGTTATATTACAAGTGTGGGCTGCTAGGTTTGTAGGGGTTTAGTGTGGGATGTTCATAAGTAATAAATACATTTTTGTTTTTTAAATGATCATTATTCAAATGTTTAATAATCATGTAAATTGTTTTTTTAATTTTTATATGTATCATTTTTTGGATTAATTAAACATTTTCATATTAAGGGTTTCATATTAGTTGTAAATTAATAGGGTTATTCAACTATGTTATCTGTTTGAAGTGAATTACTTTCCCTACTGTTGTACAGACAGGAGTGAGAATAGTAAATGTAACCCCTCGGCAGTCCAATCTTTTCCCTACTGCTGCACAGACTGTAGTGTGAATAGTAAATATTACCTCTCCGAAGTCTAAAGCTTTCCCTACTCTTGCACAGACTGGAGTAGGAATAGTGAATTTAACCCCTCCGAAGTTCCAATGCTTTCCCTACCATTGCACCACCTGGAGTGGGAATAGTAAATGTATTCCCTCTGAAGTCCAACGTTTCCCTTACTGTTGCACAGACAGGAGTAGGAATAGTAAGTGTAATCCCTCCGAAGTCCAATGCTTTCTTTACTGTTGCACAGACTGAAGTGGGAATAGTAAATGTTACCCCAGCAAAGTCAGCACTTTCCCTACTGTTGCATAGGCTGGAATGGGAATTGTAAATCTTACCTCTCGAAATCCAATGCTTTCCCTACTGTTACACAGTGTAGAGTGGGAATAGTAAATTGAATCCCTCGAAAGTCTAACGCTTTCCCTACTGTTGTACAGACTGGAGTGGGAATACTAAGTTTCATCCTTCCGAAGTCCACTACTTTCCCTACGGTTGCACAGACTGGAGTGGGGATAGTAAATGTTATCCCGCCGAAGTCCAACGCTTTCCCTAATGTTGCACAGACTGGGGTTGGGAATACTAAATTTAATCCCTTCAAAGTCCAACGCTTTCCCTACTATCACACACACTGGAGTGGGAATAGTAAATTTTACCCCTCCGAAGTCCAACGCTTTCCCTACTGTTGCACAGACTGGATTCAGAATAGTAAATCTTACCTCTCTGAAGTCCAATGCTTTCCCTACTGTCGGACAGACAGGAGTGGAAATAGTATTTCTATTATTCCCAGACTTCAATACTTTTATATATATCCTACTGACGGTCTCCAGTAGGTAGTTATAGTTCGGACGATATTTCAATAGGAAAAGCATTTTATTGACTTACCTATATCTCAGTCGCCTGTTGACAAATCTTCACAAAATGTTGACAAACAAGTGTCATAGTAAGTCTTGTTGTGCATGAGAAGTTTCAGGGTGATCCATGAAGTGGGAACGAGGAAAAGGGAGCTAAAAAATAGTGTGTTTTCCCATGTTAATTCCCGTAGGATTCGTAGTCGAACCAACAGCCTGAACAGCTGGATGGAATTACACCAAATTTGGTAGAAATGTAGATGTTGTTATGCAGAATGTGGTTTTTGTTATTTGGTGCAAATTCATTCAGAGGTTTTTGAGAGATTTAAGAAGAAAAAGATAGTGATCTCTGTGTTTGAGGATATATTCCGCTGCGATATCGCGATTAATTGCGAATGCGCGCAGCAACAGAAATGGTGTGATTGGCTGGCCGCAACTTGTACAGAAAATTGCAGCTGCCATTTTATCAATCGGGGAACAGTTCCCAGGGCTGAAAAGTTCTGTGAAACTGATGTAAGGGGTCAGGGTGGAATTACTCTGACCCCATGTTCGAGAAATGGGGGTGTTAGTGACACAAGTTATTTGTCCAAAATAGATTTTTTATCACGCGTGAAATTTGGAAAGATGCCGCAACTGTCAACGTGGCCCCAGTGTAACACCGTGACCAAGTCGCAACGACCACGATGTCTTCGCGAATATTGGTGGAAATTTAAAAATATATATATACATGTATTCACACACCCAACGTTAGTTTTATGCACTCACACACACTCATGCACCCAGTGACACACTCATTCAGAAATTCATATACCCACTGACAGTCACACTCTGACACTGACACACCCTCTTACAGACATAGTCAGAGTCACACACCCACTCACAGACCCAATTAGAGACTTATGCACTCAGCCACAGATGCACACACTCACTCACAAACCCAGTGAGACAGTGATGCAGCCACTGAGAGACTCAGTGAGATACCCAGACACACTGATGCACTGACTCACAGATTCACTTAGAGACTGATGCATCCACTCAGAGATCCACTAAGACACTGGTGGATCCACTCAGAGGCCCACTCAGACACTGATCCACCTAGACAGAGGCCCACACTGACAACCGAACTCACAGATCCACTCAGACACTGACACACCCAGTCACAGATCCACTTAGAAACTCATGATCCACTCACAGACCCACTCAGACAGTATTGCACCCTCTGAGAACAACTCACAGACTCATGCACCCACTCACAGACCCAGTCAGAAACTCATGCACCCACTCACAGACCCTCTCAGACACTGATACACTCTTTCACAGATCCACTGAGAGAGCTATGCACCCACTCAGACTCCTAGTTAAGTGCTCATGCACCCACTCACAGACCTACTCAGACACTTTTGCCCTGTCTCTTATCACCCACTCACAGACTCATACACCCACTCACAAGTGATATCAAAGACTCATGCACCAACTGTCACACCCACTGAGACAATCATGTATCCACTCAGTCACCCAATGAAATGGTTATGCACCTACTCACAGACTTAGTCAGACACATGCATCCTCCCACAGACCTGTCAGAGATTGAGACAGCCACTTACTGACCCACTCAGACACTGACACACCCCCTTAGAGAGTTATGCCCCCAGTAACACCCTCACTCAGAGACAGACATGCTCACTAACAGGCCCACTGGTAGCGTCACGCACCCAGTCATTGACCCACTCATAGTCACGTACCCAGTTACAGATCCAGTCAGACAGTCATGCAGCCACTCACATAGGCACTCAGAGATTCATACACCTACTCTTATACCCGCTGAGAGACTTATGCACCCACTCACAGATTCACTCAGAGTCTCATGAACTCACTGAGACATCCAGTCATATTATCATGCACTCACTGAGTCACCAATATAGACACTTACGCACTCACTAACAAACCCATCGTTATTCTCATGCAGTCACTCACATACCCACTCAGATACTCATACATCCACTAAGAGATGTACTGAGAGACTTATGCTTCCACTGATAAACACTGTCAGAGACTGAGACACCTACTCACACATCCACTGAGACACTTGACGCACCGAGTGATAGGACCAATCAGAGGCTCATGCACCCAATCACTCACCCACTCAAAGAACGACACGCCTACTGACAGAGCCAATAAGAGACTCATAGAGCCACTCACAGACCCACTCAGAGACTCATGTACACACTGACAGACCTAGTCGGACACTCACACATCCATTCACAGTTCACACCCAGACCGCCATGCACCCACTCAAAGACCCACTAAGATGCTGATACACCCACTCACAGACCCACTCCAATACTTATGCATCCAATGACAGATCCACTCAGACACTCACACGTACAGTCACAGGCCCACTTAGACCCTCATACACCCACTCAGAAACTCAGTGACACATTCACACAGCCAGTCACATAACCCGCTCAATCATTTATACACACTGTCACAGAGATATTCAGAGACTGATATATGTTTTATAGAGTTATTTAGATAGTGATGTATCTAGTGTGATGGTTAGAATGAATTATGTAGTTATACATTCTGAATGTGGTGGTGGCTATTGAATCCTTCTTTATGTTTTGGGATTTCACAATGTATTTGTGAATGTCGGGGTTAAAGACGGCATCACGACTCACGGCGTCACCTCGAAAACAGAAAATAGGTTTGAAAGATGGTTTTCATAGAAACTCATTAGAAAAGTATGAGTTTAAACAGTACAGTAATAAACCCCTAGTGTTCAAAGTACTGTAAAATGTGAGCATATATGTGTTTTACATTTTATAAAAAAGGGGCAAATTTCACGGTTAACGACGTCATCGCAACTGCCGGCATCACCACGAAGACGGAAAATAGGTTTTAAAGATGGTTTTTAAAGAAACTTACTAGTAAAACAATAGTTTAAACATGTTTTTATACAGTCATGTAGATAGTGTAGTGTAATGTTTAGAATTAATTTTTTTAGTTATAATTTTTTAATGTGCTGGTGTCTGTTGAATGTCTGCTTTTGTTTTCCGATTTTGCAACATATTCACAACCATCATGACGTTGTCATGAACATTCCCAAAAATTGGGGGAAAAAGGATCTTTATAAAAAAAATTAACAATATTTTGGGCACTAGGGTGGCTCTGACAAGAGCCTTTGTGTTGATTGTGTGGATATGAGAGCTACA
Organism: Calotriton arnoldi; assembly: GCA_963921515.1. NCBI lineage: Eukaryota > Metazoa > Chordata > Amphibia > Caudata > Salamandridae > Calotriton > Calotriton arnoldi. The sequence goes on from CAWUFW010004236.1 coordinate 257,713, forward strand.
CATAAGACCGGATGCAGAGTGTCAAGTTGTTTAGAAACACCCTTTTAAGGTTACAGGGATGCTATAATTAGGAATCAAAATTAAAAAACCTTAGAAATTCACTGAAAAAAACAAAGGTTACATGGACCTTATAGTTAGGCTGACATTTGACTCATACATATATATATATATATCCAAACAAACTTCCTCCATTATTAGGTGCCTCCGACCCTGGCAGGGCAGCCCCAGCGTTGCGGGAATGGAGCATCCCGTCAATCCAATACAAACAAAGAGAAACCAAGGCTCAATTTCTCAGAATGCCAAATACTTTAATTAAATGCAGACAGCAGTATGCTTTCAGTTCAATACAGGCAAAAATATGCTTTCAATTCTGACGTGTTTCAGGTCTCCCTAAGCCTTGATCACAGAGAAGCAATCCTGGGAATGCAGAGTGACCTTGTGATTTTTGAGGCAAAATTATGTTTATTACTTTGTAGTCTTTGAGTCCTACATTTCCCAACATGCACAGTGGCTGAGTTTTACACAGTGGAAAGTGTTCAAAAAGGTTGTCGGACCAAAGAACAGTATCTAAATCATAGTTCATTGCACCCCAGTAATGCAGTCACTTATGAAATTCTGTGTGGCGTTTTGTTTGGGTGGTGTTTGGTCTGTTTGAGCGTGGGTGAGTAGGGTGCTGTTGTTGCATGAGTGGTGGGTGTAGGGTATGAGAGAGTGCATGAGAACTTGCAGGTGGCACAAGTTAACACTCCTTCCATGTTCTGTGGTGTGGTATGGCAGCAGTGCAGCGAGTGGCTGTTGGGGTTAAAAGCATGGGGGAACGCACAGGGTATTGATGGGTTGGGGAAGAACCAGAGTTCCTGGCACTAGGTGTAGTCCAGGCACAGACGGGTGCAGGCAGGTTTGCCTTTGGCGTGCCCACCGTGCATGACCACTGCACGTCCATACTGCTGCTGCCACTAAATTGGTCCTGGGAGGAGCTAAGAGTAAGGTAGGTGGGAAACCAGTGACATTACTTCCTGTGCAGATGGATGATGGGAAATTAAGTCCTCTTGCTTGGCTTCTTCTTTTAAAGAGAGTTTCAGTGGGAAACCAGTGATGTCGCCGCCGTGCCAAAGGCAGGCCCGTCTGTGCCCGTTCCCCACCTGACCATCGCCAGGATCCCTGCTCCTTTAACAACAGAGGTTAGTCACTTGAACAGGATTACTTACTCTACCGACACATTATATAATATAGGCAGCCTGTACATAGCCTCAAAGTCTGCAACCTCCCAGTGTACCAATTACCTTCCACATTATTTAGAAGGTCCTATGGCAAATTTCACTGTCTCAAGTACTCTCCCAAAGACACTAACATGGCCACTAAAGGTTCTAACACTACCTCACAGCCTCTGGATGCCTCTATTCATCCATGAGAAGTGGAGTCCCTCACAGATTGGTGATGACCAAACTCTCATTCTTTACACCCTCAGAGCTGTACGCTCTAAACAGTTTTCACTGCAATATCAGGTATTTACCTAAGCATGCTACGGAACTCTGGGATCTTCTTTCTTCGCTATCCCCAGAGTTTGGCTTTCTGACTGTAACCTGGCTGAGCCCTTCTTCTCTTCCAGCTGTTACGATAGCACTCCCTGACAACTACCACATGCTCAAACTTGACAGAGAAAATAGGACAGGTGGTGGCATTGCCCTTGTTTTTAAAGACTCAGTAAATGTTTCTCTCATTAATTCGGCAATTACTGATTGGGCGGAGATATGTATTTTTAAAATGGAACTTTCCCCCAATGAATGTTTGAAAGGCGCATTAGTATACCATCCCTAAAAAAGATTTTAGCCAACGCTTAATTGAATATAACGCAATCCACGTTTTAGCATCTCTTCACTACTGATCAAAGGGACCCCCTCTAAGGAATAATAAGGTCTGGCAGAAAAGGGGGAAAAAAAACAAAGACCAAACTGTCAAAATGCCTCCCACTTGACCTCTATTTCTTTAAATCTGGGCAATCACTACTCCAAAAAGGGCACTTTTGCAAAAAACATTTTCTGAAACATGTTATATTTCAAATCAACTTTCTTTTATTTCAAATGTAAACTCATTTCTTTTCTTATATCAATAAAAAAGACATACATTTTTTTTAAAACAGTCATTGTTCAACAACATTTATTTAGTTTGTGTGTATTATTTTTTTCTCTTTTATACATTTCATAACACATCCTGTGATTTTAAACAATTATACACCCCTATCTACACAGTAATAATACAAATTTTGAACTAAAAAATAACTGGCATACATATACAACCACACCAATCAAACTGACAGTCAACCCACACACACATACATAATCCGGTCAGAAGGGTAAAAAGATGTTTCTTGATCTCATTGACCCTGTCGTGGGCTGAGCGCATACAACATGGTCGGCGCGCGTTTCGGTGGTAAAAAAAACTTATTCAGACCACCTTCTTCAGGTCCTTCTTGTTGCAAATAAAGATCATAACAAACGTAGGGGTACGCCCACCGTCTTTCTGAGGGGCGTTAAAGATTATGCAGTTGTTCACACCAATTTTTCAGACCTGCCGGGTGTGTAGATTTATTTAGAATACGTCTTGAACAAGACCTCTAAGGATTCTTATTATAAGTGACGTGGCAGGCTTAGCAGTCGTTCATATAGATTTCCTGATTTGCCACTTTATGTATTTGTTTCAAACGTGCTTCAAATCCGGCAAAAAAGAGTTCTCATCGGAGAGCTGTTTGTCCTCATGATATGGCTACTCTCTCCAAACGATGAATCTACCATCCACTATGAGAGTATTGGGGACATCTGTATTTCTAATATCTTTACTATGCCTTAGATAGTTTTTCTGACGCCGACGCTCTGTCCTAACGCAGCTCTGCCAACAAGAAACATCTCTTCACTTCCTTTTATTAGGTGATTTTAATTATCACGGAGAAGACTACCTAAACGCTGACGAGGTACAGCTTATTTCGTACCTTACTATGATAGGGCTACATCAGAAAATCAATGGGCCCACCCATGTGGCTGGGGGGAAACAGCATTTACAATGAGGTAAATACATCGCATGCCTTTGCCTCGGATTTATTAGCACGCATTTTTGTTTACCACGATTATGCATTTACATCGTATGCCAATACCACGCAATTAAGGTAAGTTGGTGGGGCTGGGAAGTCTCCCCCCACAAATGCATTGTTTTTAAATATAAAACCAATGAGTGGTATTGGCATGCGATGAAAATGCATAATCGCGGTAAGCACATGCGTGCTAAAAAATGCGATGCAAAGGCATGCGATGTATTTACCAGCGTTGTACCATCGTACAACCATGGCTGGGCACTTGCTGGATTAAATTTTTACTAATTCTTCAATTCTGACTTGTGAGTCCCCTTTACCACTTGTCTGGGCAGATCACTCATTGACCTGCTTCCAGATTCCCAAAACTGACAAGACAAATTAGTCCACTACAGTGAGCACCACTGCTGCCAGACATTGGCAGAGAGTCACTCCTGACTCTTTCTCCAAGGAATTTGAATTTGTACTAGCTCCCGAGGCTTCTAAAGTTGATCTAGCCTTAGCAGACTATCAGAATGCATTAAACGTGGCTCTTGACAGAGTCGCTTCCCCCAAAATTGGTGAGAGAAGATCCACAGACGTATGCATCGTGGTATACCACAGAACTACGCACAGAGAAAGTGGCCTTCAAAAAATTATAAAGACGCTGGTGCCTCATTAACAATTCTAATGATAAGAGCATATATAGAACTGCCCTCTCAGTGTATCAAAGAAATATCAAAACTGCTCAAGGGATTCATATTACTAGCCAAATTGACAAAGCCAGCAATTCTTCCAAAGTCTTATTTAAAGTACAGAGCAATTACATTAATCCCAGAGCATGCTCTCAAAAAATTCAGGCTTCGCAAGAGTTGTGCGACTCACTAGCTGAATGTTTGAGGACAAAATTAAGCTTTGCATGCGTGGGTTCGTATCCCATCCTTGTTGCCAAATTTGTAAAGTATAGAAGACGCTTCACGAGATGAGTTTAGTCGTTCTTTATTTGAAGTCTTGAGATAAGCTTCTGGTACATAAGACCCAGGAAACCCAAAGACCGGTAGCATTCAAAAACGCACCACTGAGTTCCAAACTAGAACATGAAGAGAACCAATGACCTTACTAATACCTATTTACATAATAATAGACCTAACACAGAAGAAATAATAACATAACATGCCACATATCTATCAGAATGTTCCTAGTGCCCCTGGTTTGACTCTCATCGAGCACAATTTCAATCCCCCGCAAACCAACTGCGTTTCCTGCTTGGGAAAATGTAACTTGTTTTTATCAGAACTTATTAAATGCTCGCTGGAAACAGCCAAATCTGGCTACCCTATGGATCCATGCCAGCCCAGAATTTCAGCATTACTTGCTGATCAGTTGGCCCCTGCTATATGCTCCTTGTTTAATTTATCAATGAAAACCGGGAAGATCCCATTGGTCTTGAAAACGGAGCAGCTCATGCCCATTCAAAAAAAGGCCGATCTTGCACCCACAAACCTTCCTAATTATAGTCCTATCTCTCTGTTTCCACTACTGGGCAAATTGCTGGAAGGTCAAATTAACAAACAACTCTCAGTGTACATGGAAGCTAATACGATCCTGGATTCATCACAATCAGATTTCTGATCTTCACACAGCACAGAGACTGCCTTAGTAGCTGTCACCGAACACATACGATTAGCCCTCGATGCTGACATACTATCTATGGTTGTGCTGCTGGACGTATACACAGAGTTTGACACTGTGTCCCACTCCAGGTTACTCCAAAGACTGCACAAAACTGGCGTATACGGGACAGCCCTACTATGGTTTTCTGACTTTCTAAAAAATAGAACCCAAACCATCTCTCTGGGCTCTTTCAAATCCTGCTCTATGTCAATTGACAAGGGCGTCCCTCAAGGATCCGGATTAAGCCCCACGCTCTTCAACATCTATGTTGCCCCCCTTGCCAAAAATGTCAGAACTTTCGGCTTTGAAATTCTGCCCTATGTGAATGATACACAATTGGGCATCACTTTTGACAAAGTTATAGACAAAGCAAAACAATGTTTTGCAACAGGCATGAAAGCAATTGCAGCCTGGATGTCTGCCAACTGCCTGGATGGATAACAAAACATCTCTCGTTTAATTAAAAATGTACAGGATTCATAGAAGGCCTAATTTATAGGTAGGATTTAACATGATATAAGTCAAAAGGCAACAAATGTTTCATCATCCCACTTCTTTCTTATATAGCTCCTTTTAATCAATTAATCAATCAATCGGGATTTGTAAAGCACTGCTAATCACCCATGGGGGTATCCAGGCACTAGGTTCTTACTGGGCTCAGTCGAAAAGTCTTGAGTCCCTTTCTGAATTCCAGGAGACAGGATGATGTTTGGAGGTGATGGGGAAGGTCGTTCCAGGACTTGGCGGAGTGGCAGGAGAAGGACTGTCCTTAACTGTAGCCTCCGTGGATGCGGGGAGTGAGTACTAGGGTGCAAGATGCAGAGCGGCGGTGTCTGGAGGGTTGGTGGAAGTTCAGTCGGTGTTTGATGTATGCTGGCCCTTGCTAGTGGAGGGCCTTTTAGGCATGTATCAGCATCTTGAATTGGCTTAGTTTCTGGATGGGGAGCCAGTGGAGGTTCCTGAGGAGGGGCTGATGCGGGTCCGTTTGAGGAGGTCGAGGATGAGTCTGGCAGCAGCATTCTGTATCGTCTGGAGTCTCTTCAGGAGTTGGATGATGATTCCTGTGTAGAGTGTGTTGCTGTAGTCCAGTAGTGCAGTGACCAGTGCTTGAGTGATGGTGTTGATGGGCAGCCATTTGAAGAACTTTCGGAGCATGCGGAGGGTTCGGAAGCCGGCGATGGAGACTGCATTGATCTGGTGTTTCATGGTGAATTTGCTGTCCAGGATGATGCCAGGGTTGCGGGCATGGTCGGTCGGTGTGGGGCCATGTACAGAGGGCCCCTAGGTGTCATTCCGTGGGGAGGTTTTTGTTCCCAAAAATCAGCACTTCCGTCTTGTCGGTGTTGAGTTTAAGGCAGTTAGTCTTCATCCAGTTGGCGACTCTGGTCATGCAGTTGTGAAAGTTTCTCCTATGGGTGGTGGGGTCTCCCGAGAATGAGAGGGTGAGCTGGGTGCCATTTGCATAGGATATGATGTTGAGGCTGTGGTAAGTGTAAGTGTTGAACAGGGTCGGGCTGAGATTTGAACCTTGAGGGACGCTGCAGAAAATGCTCTTGGGTTCTGAGGTGAAGAGTGGTAGGCTCATTCTCTGGGTGCGTCCTGCGAGGAAGAATGTGATCCATCTAAGGGTGGCTCCCTGGATCCCTTTTCAGTGTGTGGTGGAATGTCACTTTCTCAAAGAAGCAAAGTGGACAGGCTCCACCATGTAAAGGGTAGCAGATTGTTCCAATGCCTTTGAAAATGGAATAGGCTGTTGCCGAGTGTTTGCTTGCAAGTTCACTAGTATTTCCAGTGTCACCATTGCTATGCAAGACGCAATGTAAACTATGGCTGTCTTGCATCGAACGCCCTTTAAATAACTCTGACAGATGGAGAAAGCACTCTAAGCATGTCAGGGACTTTGGAAGGTGAATAATAGAAATGTACCCCGACTTTAGGCATCATAGCATACTACTCTAAATAGGTCAGAGTGAAGGATTGGCCATTCATTACCCAGTCCCTAAATGAGCTTCATAGCATTATTTCTTCCCGTAATATAAACTCTTCATGGCTGGCAAGATACGTTTCCTGTATAATATTCCAAAGTGACTAGAATATGGTTTCAAATAACCTAAAAGATAAACACTTTGGGGCAGATTTACAAGCCCCTTGCGACACTTTTGCGGCGGCATAAAAAATGCGGCCAATTACAACGTGATGCATCTAGGGAGATGCGTCACATTGTAAGGCCCTGCGTCACATTATACCTGCGTCAGGTATAATGTATGCAGGGTGGGCGTTCCCACGCAGGAAAGCCTCGTAAAAGTGGTGCCGTGAAATCTACAAGATTTCACTGCATCACTTCTAGGACGCCACTGCGTCAAAACCTTGCGCTGCCTTCAAGCAGGCGTAAGGAGTGATGCAGTGTAGTGGGAATAGGCCTCAAAATGCATTGCTGGAGTTGAGTCGTGCTTGCGACACGACTCCAGCAATGCGTGACTTTTGCCCCAACAGATGCGTCAGAATTTCTGACACATCTGTCAATCCTTGCGCCATGGTGCGCCGTATTGTAAATACGGCACATCCATGGTGACGCAAGGGTTTCTCAGGGTGGCGCAGGGAAAGTGACGCATCTCTACAGATGCGTCACTTTCTTGTAAATCTGCCCCATAATGCTGGCAGAAAGGCTCAGTGAGTTGCACACTCGCTGCTGAAACGCGGTGATTTGCAGATCAAGCGTTTAAACCACGGCAAGACTGACTCAGTAACACCAGTTATTTAAAGATCTTCGAAACGCGATAAGTGCAGTTTGAAGCGCCTTATAAAAAAGTTTTATTTTGTTGCAGTGGAGCTAGATAGACAGTCGTTCCAGTTTATGTAACACATGTCTTGAAGTATTGCTTACCGCATGTTTATCAGTTGCAGAATACGCAGCCTTCCTGCTCATCCCGGCATCCTGGAATGGCACCAGCATGCCCCTTGCTTCTTCACTTGCAACATTTCTCTTTCGTGCTTCTACCATGTGAATATTTGTAATTTCCTTTGAAAAGAGTTCTTTCTTTGAACTCAGTAGTTCCCGCAGAGTAGCTGGGGGTTACAAATAAGCTCTCGAATCTTCCTAGATTTTAAGGTCTTTAATCTTGGCTTGGCCCTGCAGTCACTTGGAGCCTGAAGCAGAGAAGTGTTTTTTTGTTTTGAATGTTTCTAAACTGGAGAAACACAGGGAAGAAACTTGTTGGGCCATACCAGTATTTTTAATCAAAAGTAATGCAAAGAGAAAAAAAGCTGAAGATTCCGCAGCACAGTAGAACAACTCACATGATTCAGTAACACCTGTTTGGTAGTCTCATATTTCTAAAGGTTTCAGTGACACACCATCACAGTTGGTTTCGTTGAGACAAGAGGGTGTCCTTACTAACATCACATGCAAAATACGTAACATCAATTGTGCTCGTGTCAAGCACATCTTCTAATATATTTCGAAGTGCAGATAAAGATGCCAGGTTAGCCAGAAGTCATTGAAGACTTTGCCATGTGACTAGCATAGAATTATCAACACAATAGGATTTGTAAGGCTTTGCACTAAGATAAAGGATTTCACTTCCCTTTATTACTGTTTTGTTTTTAAAAAAATCTATTAAAATAACAAAAACGTAATTGACTGTGCTAAGTTAACTACGTTCTACTTCATTGCCTCAGCATTATAGGAATGTTATATACCTACACTAATAATCACATTAATTTTAACAAAAGGATCTCATCATACTGGCTTCCAACTCCTACAGTCTTTGAAACAGTTCTCTTTTTAAGTCTGGCTACAGACAGCTATAAGTTTGGAAACCTCATGTATTAAATTCTGAAGAAAATGCACAAAAAGAAGTGCAGAGAGTGAGTGGACTTTGAGTCAGTCCCCTTGGTCCACTTTATTTTTACACACTGCAGCTGTCCGGTTTGCAAAAGACATCTTGGGGACATTCAGAAAGCTGACCTAGGAATGCATTCCGCCCGCTGCTTATGATTGGCTTTGTAGTTCACATTTTCTGGCTTTCTATTGGCTGGCTTTATTTGATTTAGGCTGTCCAGCTTGAGTTCGACCCTCCCGTTGCCCAAACCTTGTTTACTGTATTCTTCCACAAACTCACTTTCTCTAAACAGGACTTTAAATCTAGTTCTTATCTTGTCACATTTGCCTTGCATTCAAAGACAGAGATCAAATGTCGAGCTCTCTCTTCCGAGGAGCTTGGTGTTTACCTTTCTTTCTCTTACTTCAAAGTGAGGGAGCATCCATGCAAGAGTAGAGGGTATAGGATGTTTTTTTTCTAGTACACAACAAAAAAACTTACTGTGCTGCTGTTTCAGGACAGATGAGAATTAGCACAAATGAAACACTTTTTTTTGTAATCCTGAAGTATGGTGGAAACTAATATTTGAAAATGATCAAAACACATCAATACACTATCTTTATTAGCGCTAATTCCCACTCGTTCGGGGTGCCAACACCTGGTCCGACTGCTTGGTGCCAACTTCTCAATTGCAAATATTTGAATCTAGATAATTCATTATCCGTTATGTCTAACAGCTTTTCCAAAGGAAGTAGAGTACCATCGTCGACTAATTGCTTCCAACATGATATTCTGGCTATCCTCAGAGGTGCTGCCAAAGAATCCTTTGTCCATTCCGGAGAACCGGGAGCATCCCAAATCGGGGCTAACACACTATAATAGTTAATTTTTAACTCCTTTCTGATTTTATACCAGGTAGTGGCAAGCCCGCGCAAGATCTTTAGGCGCACCTTTTAAAAGTATCTGGGATCTCCAAATTTATAGAAAAAACGTTGCTCCCCCCGCCACATCTAAAAGCATCACTTCCAACGTTCTTCCGATAACTGAACCATCTGGTTCATTCAGCAACATTTTCCCATTCCTCATTAAAAAAGACCCATGCATAGTAGATTAAATCTGGCAGGCACAGTCCTCCCTTAATTTTCTTTCTGCTGAGTTTTTTCCACGAGATACGTATGCCCTTGGAGGCCCAGATAAAACTACTTATCTTTGACTGCAGTTTCTTAAGCCAGGTTTCCCTAAACACCAAGGGGTTGTTCTGGAATAGAAAGGTGAGTTTGGGGAAGATCATCATTTTTATCAAATTTACCCTTCCAATTATGGTCAATGATAAATGAGCCCAGCTTGTCAATGACTTGCTAATCTCCTTGCTGACTTTTTAAAATAAATTTCTGGAACTCTCTCGATATCCTGTGAAACCATAATACCCAGATATCTTATCTGCGTTTTGGTGCTCCCTTGTTGTGTGGTCATATTCCAGGCCAAAGACTCCGTTTTTGTCATATTTACTCCATAGCCTGAAATACGACCAAATTGGGAGGTCAGATTGTACAATATTGGAACCGCAGAAGACAGATCTGAGGTGTACACCATTAGATCATCAGCGTACAAAGCCACCTTCTTTTCCCAACTGCTATATCTGAAAGGGGGGATTCTAACCTCCTGCCTGATTTTAACAGCCAGGGGCTCTATATGTAGATTGAAAAGTAAGGGAGATAAAGGGCACCCCTGTCAAGTTCCCCTCTGGATTTCGAAAGGGGTGGATAGATTTCTGTTCACCAGAACCCTTGCTGTAGGTGTTTGATATATCAGGCTCAAGGTCCTAATGAAATTTTCCCCTAAATTGCACAGCCTTAATATTTTTTGCAGATAGGGCCAATTTACCCTATCAAACGCTTTAGTGGCATCTAAGGTAATAATGGCCAGGGGAGTTTTGTGAAGTGTGGCTAAATCTATTGCTCCAATTAGGTTGTATCCATTATGAAAATGGGGTGACCCAGTGGTCCTGGACCTGGGTTTAATGTGATACGAAAAACAATGGTCCTAGACCTAATTTCCAAAAGATTAATTGAATCACAACCTACAATAATAATATAACAAATTATTTGCTGAGCCCAATTCCTGTTGGCTCACAGTAATTAATTACAGGCAGTTTACTAAAGTGCAACAACCACAAACTTTTTCTTTTACAAGGGTTTTATTCCATCATATTTAATGTAACAATATATACTTTACTGTACGTGACACTGAGAGACAGGGGAAAGGTTGCTCCAGGGGAACGTGCAGGAATAGAAAAGTGCTCTAGCTGTGCGAAGGGTGAATAGAATTCAGATAATGCGGTGAAAGAATTGGTTAAAATAGTTCATTCATTAGACTGATGGGTAATTCTCAGTCTTTGTTGTACCTGGCCACATTTTATCATTCCACACCAATTTTCATTCGATTTTGAAATACACAATACAATTCTTGTGAGGCACATTACAATCAGGGACTGGTGGTCCAGGTTAGATATATATGGGCGTTGACGCTTCGACCCGTCTTGGGGCTCAAGGGGTAACTGGGGCCCTCGGCCTGCGGGTCTTCCTCAGAACGGTGGGGGCAACCTCAGTGTAGGTGTAGTGTCTTGGTTATACACCTGCTGAGTAAATGGAAGGGATCAGGGTTGTGCACAAAATAGATTTAATAATCTCATAATTTGGCCATTCACAATTTGGGCTTACCCGCTAGTCCTCGCTGGGTTGGGGAACCTCCTGTTTGGTTAGGCGTAGTGTGCGTCCCCATCTGTAATTAAAAGGGGGCTAGTTGAGGGCTTATAGGTGCGCATACCTAAACATCCAACCAGACACGAACACAACCATGCTGTATTTACCCATGAGTGAAGGGTAAAGTACTGGCTATTGGTTCCAGTGCAGTCAATGGGCAATCAATGCTGGAGCTGTAATTAAATTAAACCCGAATTTAAGAGTAAGGTCTGGTGTAGTGGAGGATTCAAGAGGGAAAGGATCGCGGCAACTACACGATCCTGCATTCCCTTACCGGTACAAACAAAGGTCCGGCGCGATCAATCCGCCCGAGATGCTGGCAGCTGTCGGGTCTACCGCGAGGACGTTATTTAAACGTCCTGCGAGCGTGAGTCTCACGCTGGAACCACCGCTCAACATAGAAAACAGACTCCCACCGCTAGTCGCGTGGGGGAAGGGGAGGCCAGTTACGGCAATGCATGAAGCCTGGTATCTTGGTTTCCCTAAATGGGGAATTAAACTCCGTTAGAGCGAGCGCTTCTGAATCAGTGCACGCAAACTAATACAACTGTAGACATAAACATTACTTATGTTGGACATCAAGGTATACCGTAACAGCTAAATATTAACATACTGTAGACAAGGAATGTCGTCCCATACTGTTTTCGAGATAACATAATTAGTTACTCATATCTATGTCAAGGGGCAAGGGCCTTCCAACAGTCGGGTGTGCATATATTGACATTTTGTGCAAACTGGATAATGGTAGTGCCGTAACTAATATACAATTCAACACAACATATTTACACTATATTACATAAACGAACAATTCGAAGTGAATAATTATACAGTGTGGATATTTGAGGATGTGTGAGCATAGTCACATACTATATACGCGATGTAATATCATACAGTATCAGACATAGCTTTAATTAACAGCTACTAGCTATGTCAAGGAGCAGTGGCCTGCTATCGGTATTGGTTTAAACCCACATGCATCTTATGCAACCTGCATAATGGTGGTACCGTGTATAATATATTCGATTCAGCACAGCATATTTACACTATATAACAAATACATAAACGGGCAGTCGATCAATGTGAATAATTATACAGTGTGGCTAAAATTATATCTGTGACATGAAGGAGCACAATAGGCAGCAGTACTTGATCAGTGGTGGTTAAATTAACCATTATTCAGTACAGATACTTGCTTGCTAATCTCCTCATATTCATTAAGCCCCCGTGCTATGGTGTCAAACAGATGTATGAACCTACATTCACGGATGCTTAAGACATTGTTCAGATTACCTCCTCTGGGATTGGGTTTTACCTTTTCAATGACCCACCACTTGAGACTTTCCAGTGTATGTCCAAACGTGGTGAAGTGATCCACGAGTGGTGCACCCTGCGTCTTACATCGTATGCGGCTGCAGTGTTGTAAAATGCAACATTTGACTTTTTGAATGGTCAGGCCTATGTACATGAAGTCGCAAGGACAAGTAATGGCATAGATGACTCCAGCGGTGTTACAATTGATGATAAAGCACTTAGCAACACTAAAGAAGCTTTAGAAAAACTTGAAAGAACCATTCGTGACTTTGACTTGTATACACAAACGACCAAATTAGACTAAGTGGCCAAGGATATAAAATTCTATTACAAAGAGGCTACCTACCCTTAACTACAAGAAGGTTACTATGTAAGGGAACAACAGGGTACTTTCTCCAGTAGAGGGAGAGGTGGTCTCAGAAGGTACACAACATTCTCAGGTTCATCACTAGGAAGCAGCTCAGGAAGTGACACTGACCGCCCAGGCCCCAGTACCACCACATCCAACCCTGATTACACTTACTCAGACCAGCCTTTTTTAGCGGAAGATCCATGGTGGGAACAGCGAGGAAGGGGCCGCCCCTGCGGCAGACCCAGGGGTACGAGGGCACCATCTTGGAACAGAGGCAGGGGCAGGGCCAAGAGACAGACACACTTCTAACAAGAGACACACGGGACATACAAACTCGGAGGCAACACTACAGATGGTAGTATACACACCTGAGAACCCGGTGGTAAACCTATCAGATTATACCCTTTAACCCGAAGAGCAAAAAATCTTGGAAAAAGGGTTATCCTTTGTCCCTACCTCTATGCCCAACAACTTCAATTTGAAGGTGGAACTCCACCAGTTCTTCCGTAAAATAAGACTGAAACACTACTTTCAAAGGATCCCCTACCAACCAACCTTCTCAGGAAGTGGTCTTAGACCACCATCTAAATTCAACCCCCCGTCACACCTAATGCCACACAAGATCTTGGCGTACGAACAGGTAGTGATGCGGGATGTGAGCAAAGTCCTTTTAAACAGACAATATGTTAAATACAACATTACCAAAGCCGAACGCCAAGCCCTAGGGACACTTAAGAGCAACAACAGTATAGTTATCAAGCCCGCGGACAAATGCGGAGCAATAGTTGTACAAAACTTTGAGGACTACAAAAAGGAGATTCTCTCACAGTTGAATGTTGTAGGCAACTATGAGAAACTGAGAACAGATCCAACTAAAGAGATAAGTAACCTTATAGAAAGAACTACCAGTAGCGCCCTGGAGAAAGGTTACCTGAGTAAACACGAATACGACTACCTCAACAACAAGCATCCCAGGATGCCTACCATCTATACCCTGCTGAAAATACATAAACGTATGCAGGATCCGCCAGGAAGACCCATAATTTCGGGATGTGGGTCACTATTGGAACCCTTATGTAAATACGACAATGTGTTCCTCAAACCCATAGCAGAAAAAACGGCAACGTACCTTAGAGACACGATGCAGACAATACAATTGGTGGACGAACGCCCATATAATCCTACAACTAACTTACTGGCTACAATGGATATTACCGCACTGTACACCAACATTCCCCAGGCCCCGGCCCTCATTTGCATTGAATCAGCATTGAACAACCGGCCAGCACCACACAAAGTACCCACAGAGTTCATTATTGAACTTCTGACGATCGCCATGACTAGAAACTACTTTTATTTCCAGGGCCAACACTATCTACAAACAAAGGGCGTGGCGATGGGGGCCAGTTTCGCTCAGAATCTAGCGATCATCTATATGGACGCTTATGAACACAAATATGTTCTGAACAATTGCAACCCATATATTGAGTGTGTAGAACTGTGGCGCCGCTACATAGATGATGTGCTGATCATATGGAAAGGGAACGAGGAACAACTCAAGTCCTTCCATACTTGGCTTAACACATGTTCAAATGACATTCAATTTACACTGGAATTTAACAGAGACTCAATTAATTTTTTAGACATCACTATAAAAGCGGAATCAGACACACACTATACACCAGTCTGTTCAGAAAGAGCAGCGAACGCAACACACTGCTGCGCTACTCAAGTCACCTCCCACGCAACCTCAGGGATAACCTACCCTTTGGGCAGTTCTTGAGGTTGCGGCGTAATTGCTCGAAGAAAGAGGATTATTTTGATGAATCTGCAGGCCTAATGTCACGCTTAATTGAGAGAGGATACCCCCCCAGACTCCTCAAAAAAGCCCGAAAACGTGCATGGCACAATCACAGAGAATTCTTCCTTGAACCCAGACAGAGGAGTAATGAGAATGAGGAGCGCATAGTATGCGCAACAACTTTCTCAACCAAGAGCCACGCCATAAAAAAGATCATCAACCAGCACTGGCATCTGATCTCGGACGAATTGGGCAATATACCACCACCTCTACACGCTTTTAAAAAGGGCAAGAACGTGAGAGATCATATCGTGAAATCTCTGCTACCATCATCTAACACCCCCGCCAAACGGCACTATGGGGCATACCCCCAGTTAAAGGCCACTTTAAATGTGGCCACTGCAATGCCTGCCCTATGTTACAAGAAATAAACCAATTCACACACAACGATCGCACACATGTACTGCAGGACCATAGCAATTGTAACACCGCTGGAGTCATCTATGCCATTACTTGTCCTTGCGACTTCATGTACATAGGCCAGACCATTCAAAAAGTCAAATGTTGCATTTTACAACACTGCAGCCGTATACGATGTAAGACGCAGGGTGAACCACTCGTGGATCACTTCACCACGTTTGGACATACACCGGAAAGTCTCAAGTGGTGGGTCATTGAAAAGGTTAAACCCAATCCCAGAGGAGGTAATCTGAACAATGTCTTAAGCATCCGTGAATGTAGGTTCATACATCTGTTTGACACCATAGCACGGGGGCTTAATGAATATGAGGAGATTAGCAAACAAGTATCTGTACTGAATAATGATTAATTTAACCAACACTGATTAAGTACTGCTGCCTATTGTGCTCCTTCATGTCACAGATATAATTTTAGCCACACTGTATAATTATTCACATTGATCGACTGCCCGTTTATGTATTTGTTATATAGTGTAAATATGCTGTGCTGAATCAAATATATTATACACGGTACCACCATTATGCAGGTTGCATAAGATGCATGTGGGTTTAAACCAATACCGATAGCAGGCCACTGCTCCTTGACATAGCTAGTAGCTGTTAATTAAAGCTATCTCTGATACTGTATGATATTACATCGCGTATATAGTATGTGACTATGCTCACACATCCTCAAATATCCACACTGTATAATTATTCACTTCGAATTGTTCGTTTATGTAATATAGTGTAAATATGTTGTGTTGAATTGTATATTAGTTACAGCACTACCATTATCCAGTTTGCACAAAATGTCAATATATGCACACCTGACTGTTGGAAGGCCCTTGCCCCTTGACATAGATATGAGTAACTAATTATGTTATCTCGAAAACAGTATGGGACGACATTCCGTGTATACAGTATGTTAATATCTAGCTGTTACGGAATACCTTGATGTCCGACATAAGTAATGTTTATGTCTACAGTTGTATTAGTTTGCGTGCACTGATTCAGAAGCGCTCGCTCTAACGGGGTTTAATTCCCCATTTAGGGAAACCAAGATACCAGGCTTCACGCATTGCCGTAACTGGCCTCCCCTTCCCCCACGCGACTAGCGGTGGGAGTCTGTTTTCTATGTTGAGCGGTGGTTCCAGTGTGAGACTCACGCTCTTGGGACGTTTAAATAACGTCCTCGCGGTAGACCCAACAGCTGCCAGCATCTCAGGCGGATTGATCGCGCCGGACCTTTGTTTGTACAGGTAAGGGAATGCAGGATCGTGTAGTTGCCTCAATCCTTTCCCTCTTGAATCCTCCACTACACCAGACCTTACTCTTAAATTCGGGTTTAATTTAATTACAGCTCCAGCATTGATTGCCCATTGACTGCACTGGAACCAATAGCCAGTACTTTACCCTTCACTCATGGGTAAGTACAGCATGGTTGTGTTCGTGTCTGGTTGGATGTTTAGGTATGCGCACCTATAAGCCCTCAACTAGCCCCCTTTTAATTACAGATGGGGACGCACACTACGCCTAACCAAACAGGAGGTTCCCCAACCCAGCGAGGACTAGCGGGTAAGCCCAAATTGTGAATGGCCAAATTATGAGATTATTAAGTCTATTTTGTGCACAACCCTGATCCCTTCCATTTACTCAGCAGGTGTATAACCAAGACACTACACCTACACTCAGGTTGCCCCCACCGTCCTGAGGAAGACCCGCAGGCCGAGGCCCCCAGTTACCCCTTGAGCCCCAAGACGGGTCGAACCGTCGACGCCCATATATATCTAACCTGGACCACCAGTCCCTGATTGTAACGTGCCTCACAAGAATTGTATTGTGTATTTCAAAATCGAATGAAAATTGGTTTGGAATGATAAAATGTGGCCAGGTAGAACAAAGACTGAGAATTACCCATCAGTCTAATGAATGAACTATTTTAACCAATTCTTTCACCACATTATCTGAATTCTATTCACCCTTTGCACAGCTAGAGCACTTTTCTATTCCTGCACGTTCCCCTGGAGCAACCTTTCCCCTGTCTCTCAGTGTCACATACAGTAAAGTATATATTGTTACATTAAATATGATGGAATAAAACCCTTGTAAAAGAAAAAAGTTTGTGGTTGTTGCACTTTAGTAAACTGCCTGTAATTAATTACTGTGAGCCAACAGGAATTGGGTTCAGCAAATAATTTGTTATATTATAAATATTGTAGGTTGTGATTCAATTCATCTTTTGGAAATTAGGTCTAGGACCATTGTTTTTCGTATCCAATTAGGTTGTATGTCAGGTCCTGAATACCTCTCCCTTGAACAAAGCCTTTTTGATCCTCATGTAGGAGGTCCCCCACCATCCCATTTAACCTCTCTGCTAGAATCTTAGCGAAGATTTTATAATCACAATTTAGCAGAGAGATAGGCCTATATGAGTCACAAGAGTTGGGTGGCTTTGCTGGCTTTAGAACCAGCGTGACTGTGGCTTAATTCCAGGATGCTGGCATATCTCTACCTTCCTCGAAGATGCGTAAAAATAGCTTCTCGAATATAGGGGTGAGAACCTCACTCAAGCACTTGTAAAATTCAGCCGGTATCTCATCAGGACCTGCCGTTTCCCAGACTTCCCAGCCATTATGGCCTTCCTAATTTCACTCCCTATGATGGGACTGTTAAGGTTACCAGCCTCTCTATCCTCCATTTTTGCCGGATCATCCTGACCCAACCAGGCCTCAATATCCTGTTCCGTTACTCATAATTGCTCCTGATATACCTCTTCGAAGTGTTTGTGAAAGGCCTTTTCTATTTCTTCGCTGGTTGTGAAGTTGTTGCCTGATACCTCATTTCTAAGTTCTTTTATGAACCCTCTTGCCTGATCATTTTTAGTTTTCCAGGCTAGGAGTTTCCCACACCCTTCCCCGTATTCAAAGGGCGCAAGTTTGCTTACTTGTCACCTTTTCCTTAATCTTTCTTCGAACACCCCGGCTAGTTCCAATCTGAGAGTCTGGAGAGATACTTGTATGTGTCCTTCTTCATGCTCCGCCTCTGAGGCTGATAGCTGTTCCAACTGCTGGATGCTCCGCTCTATTTCCCCTACTTCATCTCTATGAATCTTCTGTCTGGATATCTGTAAAGATGTAATGTACCCCCTCAGGAAGGCTTTGTAGGCGTCCCATACAACCCCCAATGGGGCACTATCAAGATTGATCACAAAGAACTTCTGAGTCTCGACCCTCAACTTCTCAATCACAGATTCCTCCAATAATATGACACGATCCAATGTCCACCTCTTCTGTGGTAATTTAACTGGTAGATCCAAGACTAAAGTTATTGTGGGTCGATCTGATAAATGTGCACCTAAGTGTTTAACACCCATCACCCATCTTTTCGGATCTTGATCTATTAAAAAGAAATCTAGTCTTGAATGATGACCATACTTTTTGTTGTAGAAGGTGAACCCTCTTTTAGTGCCCATTTTATCCCTCCAGATATCCACCCAACCTAGCTGTTCCATAGTGGACTTTAACAGGGATCGCATCTTACTATTCAAAATTGCTCTGCTATAAGATGAACGGTCCAATTCTATATCTAGGACTACATTAAAATCTCCTACTAAGATTATAGGATCGGGAAAACTTAATAGCTCCATGAGCAATCCTGAAAGAGGACTGGGATCATCTATGTTGGGCCCATAATACCCTACCAATGTGAATTTATAGTGAAAGAACCTAGCTTTCACTATGACACATCTACCTGCCCTGTCTACTTTACTATCTTCTACCGTGATGTATGGGTATCTTTTAATCAGAATTGCCACTCCTTTAATAGTTAGTTGTTGGGCAGTACAGATAAGATTCTGAACCCAGTGCCTAGACTTAAAAAGGCCTCTCATTTCTACGTCCGTTAAGTGTGCTTCCTGCACTATTAGAATCTGCGCCGGGGTGTCTTTTAAGTATTGTAAGATCTTCTCCCTCCTATGTTTAACTCTTAATCCATTTATGTTCCAATAGAGAACCTTCACCTGGGCACTCCTTTCACTCATCGAATGGGCCGAGTTTTTCCCAACCTGGGGGCACCGAAAACTATAATAAGGTGAACAGGACACGTTTTTTTTAATTTTTTCCCACTGCTCCCCACCCAGTGACCCATACCCACACCCCACCCAATACTGCCCATGACACCTGTGACACCCACCCTGGAGAACCCTCCTTTCCCTTCCTCCATGGTCTCTACCTAGGCCTATGGGGCGCCTCCTGGAGTCAGAAGGATGCAATATACCTAATTGGCAAGAAAGAAAGAGGTGGCAAACCTATACTGGCTCCTGATTGATCTTTCGGAAGGGGGCTTTAAACTGCCGACAGAGCTGTGGGGAAAGAGCTTGCCTGGGAAACAGCTAGAAGAATTATGGCAAGTATCTTGTGACATCTTATATTCCACAGTGCAGGCTGCAAATTTAAAGAGAAACCACATTTTTTGTCTCCATAGGGTTTATTGGACACCCTTAAGGCTTTCCAAATTTGGGAAGGGTGCTACTCCGAATTGCCCCAAGTGCTCCCAAGAAAAGGTAGATGATAACCATATGTTCCTGCATTGTCCAGCATTGCAACATTTCTGGCCTGATGTAAGTAATAGTATCTCTACAATACTTGAAAGGCAACTTCAGGTAAGCCCAGAATTGGTCTTTTTTGGGGTTCCGGTGTATCATGAATCTTTATCTGTTGATAACAAAAAAATTGTGTTTTATTTAATTCTACTGGCCCGAAGGGAAATCTGTAAAAACTGGATAAAAAATGTCCCCCCGACTTTAAGAGATTGGATCAACACTGTGAAATATATAATTAAGTTGGATAGTTCATCACTGAAAAAGAAGAGAGATTTTTGGCTACCATGTGCGAGCTGGCTGGAATCTGTGGTTAACTTGGTCCTATGATTATGCCTCTACACTGAGATACATCACTACTCCGGTTACCCTCTGGATGGCTCTGAGAGAGAGCCACATTTAATCATGTAAGGAGATGTTCTGTGTAAAGTGCAATACCTTTGGAACAGAGCTCTCTGGTTGGTGCCGATTAAGTAGGGGGGGCCCCAGAGATTCTCCAACCATCTCTGTTTTTATCAAAGGCGAATGAGGACTATAAGAAAGAAAAAAAAAGACACACATCAATACACTAGGTGATGACATTTGCACACGTCATAGTTTGTGTGCAGTAAAACCATATTGTGTGCAGTAAAACCATAGTTCAGTGCAAATGTAATGATCATTTCAATTGAAAATGTGTTGTCTGTAATGGCAGTGCACTACCACACCATGCATGCTCCAAACCACATCACTCCATTCCACTCTTTGCCCTTCCACTCTATGCCACAGTACTCCATTCTGCAACACACCACTCCACTCTGCGACATGCTGCACCACTCACGCAACTCCACTCTAAGATACTATATGACACGCCACGCTATTTGACTCCACGCCACTCCAATCCATGCTACTCTCTCCATGACACAACATGCCACTCCACTCTATGCCCCTCCAATCCATACCCCTTACCCCACTCCACTCTACCCCACTCCCCTCCACGCAACTTACCCCACTCCACTCTACCCCACTCCAATCTACCCCTCTTTACTCCAATCTATCCCACTCCACTCCAATCTACCCCATTGTACCCCACCTCACTCCACTTTGAGACAATCTACTCCACTTCAGTGTAACCCACTCTACTCCACCCAATGTATCCCACTCCACTCCAATCTACCCCTACCCAATTTACCCCCACCTCAATCTACCCTGCTCTAGCCCAATCTACCTCACTTCACTCCAATTTACCCCAATCCACTCCACTACAACCTATCCACTCCACTCTACCCCACTCTACTCTACCCCAATCTACCCCACTCCACTCCAATCCCAACTCCACTCCAATCTACCCCACTCCACTCAATTTATCCCAATCAACCCCAACCCACTCCAATCTGCTCCACTTCAACCCAATCTACTGCACTCCACTCCATTCTGCTCCAAGCTACCACTGTCTACCTCTCAATACTCCAATCCACTCCAATATACCCCAATCCATCCCATTCCAATCTACCCCAATCCAACCCACTTCACTCCAAAATACCTGACTCCACTCCAATCTACTCCACTCTACTCCAATCTACCCCAGTCCAAATTACACCACTCCATTCTCAATTACCCCACTCCACTCTAAACTCCACTCCAATCTATCCAACTCCTCTCTAATCTACCCTACTCCACTCCAATCTGCCACACTTAACCACAATCTACCCCCTCCGATCTACCACAATCTACTGCACTCCAATCTACCACAATCTACCCCACTCCAATCTAACACAATCTCCCCCACTCCACTCTAATCTACCGCAGTCCAATCCACCCAGTCTACCCAAGTCTACTCCCCTCTACAGCACTTCACTCTACCCAAATCTACACCACTCAACTTCGCTTAAATCTACCACACTCCAATCAATCACACTTCACTCAAATCTTCTCTACTCCGCTCTAATCTAACCCACACCACTGCACTCCAATCTACCCCACTCCACTCCAATGTACCCTACTCCAATCTGCCCCTCCAAAATCTACCCCACCCCAATCTACCCCACTCCCATCTACCCCAATCTACTCTACCCCAATCTACTCCACTCTACCCCACTCCTCCCTAGCCACTCCACTCCACTTTACCTTACTCCACTTCTCTGCAGCCCACCTCACTGCAATCTACCCCACCGACTCTACCCCACCTCAATTGACCCCACTGCACTCCAATCTACACCACTCCAAACTACCCCACTCCAATCCAATCTACCCTACCCTAATCCACCCAATCTACCCCACTCCACTTCACCCTAATCTACCCCACTAAACTCCACTCTACCCCACTCGCCTTTACCCCACTGAACTTCACCCCACTCTCCCCCAATTTATTTCACTCCACTCTGATCTATCCAACTCCACTCCACCCAATCTACCTCACTCCAATCTACCCACTCTAATCCACCCAATCTACATCAATCCACTATATACCGCAATCTACCACAGTCCATTTAACTCTACCAAATCTACACCACTCCACTTCTCTCCAATTGACCCCACTCCAGTCCAGTATAATACACTCACCCCAATCCATCCCACTCCAATCTACTCTACCTCACTCCACTCCAAACTACCCTACTCCAATCTGCCCCATCTAATCTGCCCCACTCCAAACTACCCCACTCCATTCTACCCCAATCTACTCCACCCTAACCCAATTTACCCCACTCCAATCTACCCCACCCCATCCCAATCTACCCCATACCACTCTATCCAATTCCACTCTAATCTGCGCCGCTCCAATCTACCCCACTCCATTCCTATCTACCCTACTCCTATCTCACTCCAATCTAACTCACTCCTCTCCAATCTAACCCACCTCACTCCAATCTACCCTTTCATAATACACCCAATCTACCCCACTCCACTCTACCCCACCCCACTCTACTCTAGCCCACTTCACTGTACCCCACTCTTTCCCACTCCAATCTATCCCACTCAAATCTACCCTACACCATTCCAATCTAACCCACTCCATTGCACTTCACTCTTCCCCAATCTACCCCACTCTACTTCAATCTACCCCAACAAATCTCACTCAACTCTACTCCGATGTTCCCCACTCCAATCTACCTCACTTCACCCCAATCTACCCCAATTCAATCTACTCGCTTCACACCAATCTACCCCAATTCAATCTACCCACTCCCCCACTCCAATCTACCCCAATCTACTCCACTCCAATATACTCCAATCTACTCCAATCTACCCCACTCCAGTGTACCCGGCACCACTCCAATAGACCCGACTCCCCCAATCTACCCCACTCTACTCTACCCTACTCCAAACCACCCCAATCTACCCCATCCCATTCTACCCTAATATAAACAACCCAATCTACCCAACTCCAATCTACACCACTCCACTCCAATCTACACCACTCCACTCCAATTTACCCCACTCCACTCCAATCAACCCCAATCCACCCCACTCTTCACCAATCTACCCCAATATCACCCACTCCTCTCTACTCCAATATAACCCAAACTACTATACTACTATTTATCCATTCTAATCTACCCCAATCTACTCCATGATAATCTACCCCACTCTACCCCACTCCGCCCCAATCGACCCCTCTCCAATCTACCCCAATCCACCCTACTCCATTCTACCCCATTCTACCCCCACTCCACTGTACCCAAATGTACCCCATTCCACTTTCCCCAATCTACCCCACTCCAATCTAACCCACCCCATCCCACTCCAAGCCACTATCTACTTTTAGACCTGCTGAACAGCAGCCACATTGTTTTACATAATGGCTAAAACACATTGCCATAGGCAAGACCTATTGGCCAATGGTTGTTATGTGTTTGTCATGGTTTGCCAATTCTTGTGTGGGCTGTTCAGGTATAAGACCCTGACCTTTCTACATTAGGCAATTTGTTTTCCCATTAGGGTTTTGGTGAGATGGTCACGTAGTTCTTTTATTATACTGTTGATACAACATGATATGTAGTTTGTAACTAAAAGCCAATGTATGTTCTTTAATGTATTTATTTTACTGACATGACAAAATTGTAATTGTTTTTATTTTCGGCAGTAAATGCAGCTGCTTAGATGCATAAATCTGTTATAAGGCACCTTGCTATTTCCTGATGCATTCATTTGCTTTACTTTGTGGTCATAACAAAATGTTGCTGGGTTCACTGCTTTTTTTTCTCACATAGTAAAGCTATATGCCGACATAGGCTTCCATGTTGGCACTGGCACTTTGCCAAAAGCATCTGCTATACAATAGATTATGCATTTTAAGTTCATCCCCTACAATACAAACTTCACCTTCTGACTGTTTTCATGACACTGCTTTTTGAGGGTACAGCTTAACTATGTGAAATCAGTCTTTTCAGCCGAGGGGCTCTCAAATAATTAGTAGAAGATGTTGCTTAATTCTGGGATTGTACATGTATGCGAATATAACAGTGGCGATCACCACCGTGTAGTCATGGTTCTGCTGCACTTTCCATTGAAAAGACTTATTTGCACTGCTCTTAACATTTAACTCCATGTATTTGACCCAGAAATGGCAATTGCTTTTGTTGGACCTGACATCATTGGTGTGGGTTTCCCAAACCTTTTTGCCATCCATCCTCCTGTTTTTCTGACTTCGTTTTTACTGGCCTTAAGACTCTATACACTTTCCCAAGGCTAACTAGTGCTAAAGTGCTTATACTCTCCCCCTAAAACATGGTAACATTGGCTTCCATCCATTTGGCACATTACATTTACTTGTAAGTCCCTAGTAAAGTGCCCCTACATGTATCCAGGCCTGTAAGTTAAATGTTTCTTGTGGCCTGCAGCACTTATTGTGCCACTCACCTAAGTAGCCTAGTCAAACATGTCATTGCAGCCTGTGTGTGCAGTTTAAATTGCCATTTCGACCTGGCAAAATAACCCTTTTGTCAGGCCTAAACCTTCCTTTTTAATACATATAAGTCACCCTAGGGTAGGACCTACACAGAGCGGAGGACAGGGGCAGTGTATTTAAAACATTGGACGTACTTTTAACTTTTACATGTCCAGGTAGTGAAAAACTCTTACATTTGTTTTTCACTACTGCAAGGCCTACCTCTCCTATAGGATGACATTGTGCTACCTTATTACATTTATTAAGTGATAACTTTCAATAGAGAGCAGGTAGGACTGTTGAGTTTGGAGTCTAAGGAATAAAAATGTAAAATTGTAAAGTCACATTTTGAGTTACAATTCTGAAAATGCCACATTTAGAAAGTTACATTTTCTTGTATCAACCATTTGGGGCCTGCAGACTGTATCCTGGGTCACATGACTAGGTGTAGCTGGCAGTTGGTCTTTGTGTATTGCTCCCAGACAATGAGACAAAGGGAAATAGGTGTCCGCAGAGTGGAGCATCTCTGAGTTGATAGGGGGCAGAGCTGTCACCTAGCAAACCTGCACATCACCATACCCTGTGTCAGCACTCTCACAAAGGGATTCACACTCATCTTTTGTGCCCCCAGACGAGCTGGGGCCAGGCAGGAAGGCAGGAAATTCCAGACACCTCTGTATGGGGAGAACTCTAGATGTTTCACCCACTTCAAAGTGGGCACTAGGTGTAAGTAGTGGACCCTCAGACTCAACTCTTCAGTACATATCTGGAGTCTCTTATGCTTTGCTGTCTCATTCAGGCCTGTACCAATGCATTCACCTTTCATCTCCTACTTACCTTCCAGCATATTCAGGTGCTTGCTGTTATGCCACCTCAAAGGTTGCCCAGTGCCACTCAGTGTTTCTCCCACTGCATTCCCTGTTTTTCCTCAATCCCTATATCAGGTGTGGTTTTCCCTCTACTCACTTGTGTAGGGCTTCAGCAGGGATTTTCAAAGGGTTTGCTCAATGAGAATCTGATGCTTGCAGGTCACCTTCTCTATTTCGAGTCGGAGGAACCACCATGTCTCCACCGGGGAAACCGATAAACAATGGCCTTAGCAACAAAGTACTTCAAACTGTCCACACTATTTAGGGAGGTCATTTCAAGATTTTTGTTTTGTTTGGGACCACAAGGGAAAGCCAGGTAGTCTTGAATAGGAAAACAAATAAATGACCACTCCCCATTTGAACTAGCAGAAAACTCCAAGAGGTTTTTGTTTCTGAAAAACTAAAAAACGTTCTTTGTGGATCCATTGAACATGAAGCGTGCACTGAAAACCTTAAGCAGTTTCAGAGAAGCCACCATGGTGGCAGCTCCTCTGAAGGCACAGAGATCTCCAACTGCCTTGCAGACAATTCTAAATATGGTGGGCTATAGTACACATGGCAATGGAGCACATCCCTCTGCTATCCCGGCGGAATGGTGTACAGCATGCCATATGCAAAAAAAAAGCCCTATGTTTTCAGATTAGAGTAATTAGAAGCCAATAGTACCTTTCCTTTGCAGCAATAAGAATCATACTTTCCCATGATGGTATTAAAACTAAAACTTGTTCTGCACCTGATTTAAAAACACCTGACCTTCATGGAGCTACTGCACTGTTCTAATACAATAATATATAGATGCTTATATTTTTTAATTTAACATTTTTGATGTAAACATATGGCGACAACATTAATTAAAGCAACCTACAGATTTATGTAACAATGTTTTGCAGCTTCTGGAGCATACTATGATTATATTTTGTAATATTGTGAAGTTTTATTTTATTTTCCTTAAGATTTAAAAATAATGTAGTATTGCAGCTTCAAATGTCATGGACTTTAGTCTTTTCATCATCTGCTGCAATTATAGTGCTTTTAACAGAACTGCTTGTTGCAAGGGCCTCGAGATTTGCAATAGCTATAAACTATACTCTGTTGGTTGTGCATCCAACACATACTTGCCTCCAACATTTTATCAGATAATCAAAAATGTATCTCTAATTGCACCAGTTAGATAGAATTGTCACTTCATAATTGCGTCGCTTGAAAGAAAAGCTGAAGTTTCATGAGCCTATCAAAGAGAAATGCGTTTCCGGCACGTATTCACATCCCGCCTGTTCTTAGTCTGATTGCTGTTTTGTAAACATGCACATAGGCCTCTTGATGACTTCAGTAATGCAGCCACAAAAAACCTAAGCTCCTCTTTTATCGCTGTCATTGCTTCTGCTTGTGTTTTCTCTTTCATTGTACTGTTTGTGACATCTGCCTAATGTTCTTTCCGTTTTGTGTTCTCAGTTTTCAGGAAACAAGGAGTCAAAATATCTTTGATCAAGGAAGGTCAAATACAGTGTTTCCAAACTCCACCCAACATTCATTGTTCTAAACGTGTTTTCCTCTCACAAGCACAGAAAGACAGTAACCAGTTTTAAATTTCTTTAGGCAAGCGAGCACCCATGACTTGGTACTTAAGCTTTTATGTACTTTCAGTGCTGTTTTTTTTTTCCACTGGCAAGAAGTTCAGTTTGCTTCTGCATGCGTGCTTCATTGCAGTCTCAAACAGCACAGGCTCAATTTTCAATCGAAAGAAATTGTAAATTGACTGCATCATGTAACATAATTCATTTCTTCCTCATCATTTCTTTTGAAATTATAAAATGAAATCATTGATGCATTTCTCAGATTTGAAACTGTTAAATCCAATCAGCGAATTAGCATGTTTTAGCAATAAGAGAGTATAATGTTGTAAAATTACATTCATTGTTTTACACAATGTAAGACCAAAGAAACCGCAGCATCGAAATGTACTTTTGAGGTTGTAAACAGTGACTACTGTCGCAGTCACTTGTTACCAAGAGCCCCCTTCTATAACAACACAATAACAAGGCTGTGACGTTCAGAGGACCCGCAGGAGTCATCCTTATCCGTATTGCACCATATTTTCAATGTATTTGTGCGATTTCTAAAACATCTCGCAATCTTTATCAGGTGTACATTCCAACGTACATTAGCATTAGCACTGGGCCTTGTGTGATGGGTTGTCCACTGTTCTCTTGTTTAATATGTGTAGTGGACTTGAGGCACTTCAAATCAGACCACGAATCACATTGGTGGATAGCGCTGCTCACTATGAGTGGGAACCCTCAGCCACAAATACAACCAACTTGGGAATTTCCAGTTTTGTAGCCTCTTTCATCATCAGTACAGTGTAGTTTAAATACATCGAATCCTTTGTTTACCACTTTGTGCTAGTGCCCACGTCTCCACCTACCCAACCCCACACTGAGTGGTCAAACCACTACTCCAACATTTCTAGGACTTGTAACAAAGAAAAAATTGTTTTCCACCAGTTATGTCATAATGTCCCCTACAGCTGACAGTTACCTAGAAAAGCACATTGCACAGAAGATCACTTAAAATCAGTGTAAACAAAGGGTCTGAATAATCACATTTAATGTACAAAATGGCATTAAAATAACACTCTACTTTGTGATTGTCATGTTTGGGGCACAGAGGGGTTATTTGAGCTCTGTAAACATTTTTATTGATTTTCATTTTTCCATGATATGAAATGCTCTTCATTTGAATCATTATTTTGCTAGTTTTCATCTTATTAACACGACTTTCTTGAAAGGAAACTGGCCATTGTGCTTCAATCTTGTTTCTATGTCTTGCATGATGTATCTAATAACAGGGACCTGGGATTTGGAGTTTTCAGGCTACATGGGGCACTTTTAATTGTAATGAGGCACCAGCTCTCAATTGACTGCCATTACTCACCAGGACTGAATCTTTTGACAGATAAACATGATGTCAAATGCCTTCCTTCCCTATTTCACTTACATTACTTGCAGTTTCTTCTGATTTGTGTTTATTGGGGGACAACTTCCATAAACCTGACTGGTCCGGACATTGGTCGTGCAAGAATAATGTGAATCCACCACTTCCTTGATCACTTGTGTCTATCACCATGAGCCTCATGGGATGAGCGAAGCATGTGAATAAGGATAAAAAGGGAACAGGAGAGACAGAGAGCATATATGTTGTTTTGCTTGATCCACACCTGTGTGTTAGTATGTGCCCTCAGTCTGGTCAAAGTCTGTGTATTACATTTGATGTATTGGGTAGTTGTGAAATGTAAATTACTCCAGCGCACTTTGTACAATGTCAGGAATTTTGCATTATGCTTCTAATTCAAAATTCACGAAATTACGCAATGACGGCACTCCATAATTATTCACCATTTGCAATATAAATGTAAAAGTTCCCATGAAACGCAGCAGAAAAACACAACACAAGTGGCTGTTGTTCAAGGTGCTGGTATTTAATGTGTCCTCCCACCAAAAATTGATGTCAGGATGCATTTTATGCTAAAATATAGCACAAAATGGCAGATCTACGTTTTGGGTAATTACACATAATTGTGTCATAATTTTTCGTAATTACTCAAAAGCAAATTACACAAATTTTGCATACCCCAGTAATTGGTGCCTCGGTGGAAAAGGCAACAGCCTATTGAGCAATCATTACATCACTATGGATCAATCCACATTTACCCAACTGACCCTGAAATTCCCCATCTGGGTGGCGACGATACGATTAGAATAGAGGAAATCTCTCTTCGTCCATCTGCGGGAAGAGGAGGCCCAAAGATGGATTGAATCGCATGAGGTAATAAAAAAGAAAGGACCTGAGGAAATTCTGGCTGTGGATCAACAAATGCTCTACCTCTAATCGCCAGGCATCTGTTGCCAATAGCGCCCCTGCAGAATGGGAATCTTATATCAAAGACCTATATGTAGACCATCTGGCTGACTGTAGCAATCTTAAGACTCCTGAAATGGATCACCAAAGGTAATCAGCACTTTTAAGCCCGGCCCCTTCAGATATGGTGTCAGTAAGTCCAGTCAAAGTAATAACAGCTATCAAATCGATGCGAGGAGGGGCGCCCCTGGCCCAAGTTGCATCCCCCTGCATTATATGAGTGTGCCCAACTCATTGGGCCTCAGTAATGACCCCCTTATTTCAGGAATATCTACTAGGGGCAGACCTACCAGAATCATGGAGGGGTCCACTCTTGGTCCCTATTTATAAGAAAGGCTCTAAATTATGCCCTGGGAACTATCACTTGATCATGCTCCTTGATACGGAAGTATAGTGCTTTGACAGCATTTTAACAGGGAGCTTAAAGTCTGGGTGTAGGAAAAAAAGTGAATCCCCCTGACTCAAACTGGCTTTCAAAAGAGCTGCCGCACTGAAGATAACCTAATTTGCATTTCCCACCTGAGTGAAATTACTGTGGCAGATGTGACTTGCTAAAATCCTACCCAGGGGATTTTAGCAAGTTGCTTCCTTGAACCCATTACTGGAGTAACTACGTGCTCTGCCTATCCCCGTCGGCCCAGTACGGTTGCCTAGGGGTCTACCTAGCCCCTAGTTAACGTCAACTAGGGTTTCTACCGTCCCTGGTGATTTACATCCACTAATTGAATACCAGGCGGTAGTGCACGCATCTATTTTTAGCACGGTCCTGAAGAAGTGCCAATTGACCCGTTAGGGGCAAATAGAGGCACGAAACATGGCGACCTTACACACTTAGATCGCCCCTTAGGAACATTAACATCCTTACAGGGGCTCACTCTTGTTTTTATGTAGGCTAGAGCAACCTTTTTATTAAAAAGTTGACTTTAGAGGACTGCTCTATACCTATTTTATTTCATTTCTTATTGTGCACTACACCGCCCCCACACTCGCACGCACCTAACTGCTTCCTCTTTAAAAGATCCCCGATAAAGAGCCCCGGTTTTGGGAGCCCGTCAGGCATTGCAGCGCCGGCCTGATGAGGGGCAATCGCCCTATGATGAAGCATGACACCTCTCGGGGTGTGTGAGGGCAACACGATGATAGACCTGTCTTTCTCCCTCCACTGCCTTTCCTCCCAACCCCCACCCTATCACATAGGAACTGCATACCTTCTTTAAATACTAGTCTCTTTTGGGAGCAAGTGTGCAGGACCTCATAACCCAGCTCTCAGTCCCTCTTTTGGATATAAAGCTAAGGTTAAGTCCCTCTATGTAGGGTTTATTGACTTTCAAAGAGCATTTGACAGTGTATCTAGATAAAACTCTGGTCCAAACTGAATAGCTGTGGCCCTCAAACCTACTGAAAGCTATTATTGCCCTATATACTGACACATGGGTAAAGATAAGAGTCAGCACCAGATAGACCACCAAGGATAAAATCTGGACAAATAAAGGCTTGAAGCAAAGCTGTATACTGGTGCCGCTATTATTTAATTTGCACCGGTTCATTTGCCAGACCACCTCGCAATGGCAATGGCCTTTCCCCAAAAAATGGCTGGCCTTAAAATTCAATTGCTTCAGTGTGCAGATGATATGGTCCTTCTGGACCAAACGCCAGTTGGCTTTGACAGGCTCTTTGACGCACTTGCCAGGTTCAACAACTTGAAAAAACATGTAATGAAAGCAAATGCAATGATAATCTCCCGCAAACTAAAAGAAGGGTGTGATGGTTCATTGAGGGGAAGGCCATTGAAGTGGTGAATGCTTAAAAGTATCTGGGAGTATGGCTGGACCATATAGGCCATGTGGCCCCACACGTGAATGCCCAACAGGGCGTAGAAAATTCCATAGAATGGGCATTTCGCAAGCTACAAAAATCAGTGAAGAATCCAGAGCTATCCCCTCTCTTGGGATGCAAAGTCCTCCCCATCATCGCTTACGGGGCTATGGCATTCAGAGATAAAATGGCCAATTGGCTGGATAGGGCGCAGTCTTCCTGTTACGGAAGAGTCTTTTCACTTCCAAACTGCACATCACATGCTCAAATCGGCTAGAGTTTGGGCTAGCTTTGTAGCAATGGATAATTAAAGCAAAGTTTTTAGCCGACAGCCTCAAAGTGAAGCAGGCTAAAAGTTATACGTTGAAGAGAATTATCTGAGAAGTGATAAATAACCCGGTAACAAATTGACTCAAGTATTTAAATATCGCTCCAGAGGCATTGGAGGCAAGCTATATCTGTGCAAGCAGCCTGCCGGTGCCCTTGGCTGCCAAATTACTGATCAAACAAGCAAAGCTAATATCATCAGAACATAATGTACAAACAGTGAAGAAACTAGCACTTGGAGGGACGGCCTCAAGATTGTTTGAGCCAGGAACCCTCCCATCCAATTTCTCCTTGCCTTTGGGCTTGAATTTGAAACATCAGCTAATGGGCTTGCGATTTTGTTTAATCCCTTTGAAATACTAAAGGTATGGACGTATGGCCCTGGAGGTCTCTGACAGACAATGTTGCCTCTGTGCAAAGGGAAAGGAGTCATTGACACATGTACTTTGCATCTGTGACAAAATGCTCACATTAAGAAAGTTCTGCCTCCAGCCGATATGGAGCTTTTTAAATGTCGGGACCTGCTGAGGTGCCACAGAAGCCTGCTTGAGAGGTGTTAGAAATGGGGGTCTCTAGTTGGCAAGGGTTGGCACCTTTGTCCAAGCAGGGACCCTTCCTTCTAGTCAGGATAAGGGAGGTACACTCCTAAAATAACCCCTGCTCACCCCCTTGGTAGCTTGGCACGAGCAGTCAGGCTTATCTTAGAGGCAGTGTGTAAAGCATTTGCACATAACCAACAGTGGAGAGGTGTGGTGCAGTGGCCAGGGCAGCTGACTTCGGAGCACAGGGTTCACGGTTCGATCCCCGGCTCCGGCGGCAGCTCAGCTCAGCACCGTGTGACTCTGGGCAATAGCTCACTTAATTTCCACTCCGGCCCCCAGCGCCTTGAGACCCGTAAAGGTGAGTAGCTGCGCTATATAAAAACTGACTTACATTTTTTTTTTTTTTACAGTAATACAGTGTAAGCACTACAAAAGGATACCACACCAGTTTAGAAAAATATCCAATATTTTTATATACTTTAGACAAGACCAAAAACGATAAAAAAATCCACAAAACAGTACTTAGAAATCTTCAGTTATCAAAATAAACTTGAAATAAAGTTTCTTGATGTCGATAGCTCTGTCCGGGGCTATCACGGCGTCGTGAACAACAAATCCAAACAGTTCTGGCTGACCGCAGTGTCGCGGGCCAGCTACGGTGTCGGGAAGACCCGCAAAACAGTACCTTTAGAAATGCAGGGCGTCGGTGACCTCTCGTTGAGCTCTGAAAGCACGGCATCCGCAGGCGTCAGTTCTGGAGGTCGGCCCAGGAGTTGTCAGGCCCTTGAAGTCACACACGTTGCAGATCGAACTCCTCGCAGTTGAAGTCAGGAGCGCTGGCGTCGGCAGGCATCGGGTGCTGCCGTCCGAAGTGCAGCGGTGCGGCGCCCTCAGGTCGCGGTGCAAGCAGCGGCTCGGTGACGGTCATCCAGCTGTGTCGGTGAGACCAGGGCTGCGGTGCAAAGTGATGCGGTGCTCGTCGCGCTGCTAGCAGGTCAAGGTGTAAGCAGCGGCATCGTCTTTGCTGAAGCGCTGTCGTCGGCTGACGAACTGGAGTCGATGGCACCGGTGTTGGTAGGCCAAGGCTGCGGTGCGGGATGAGGACGGTGCGTCGTGTAACTCACGAGCGGTGCCCTCGAACCATGCTGCAAACAGTGGCGTCGGTGTCGGCAAGAGTGGCGTCATCGGGGATACCAGGACGATGGTGTGAAGCGAGGCGGTGCGGAGTGCGGTGCCCACAGGTCGTGATGCAAGCAGCGGTTCGGTGGCGGCGTCAGCTGGCGTAGTCGGTGAGACCAGGGTTGCGGTGCAGCGTTGCGGCAGTGCCCTCTCCGGTGCCTTCAGGACACGGAGTTGGCAGCGGCATCGTAGACGGCGTTGGGTTGCTTTTTCTTCTGGTGTAGCACAAAACACACAGTCCCCAGTGCTGATGGAAAAAGAACTTGAAATCTTTGCTGTTCCTGAGACTTCTTGAACAGGGGGCAAGCTCTACCTCAAGCCCTTGGAGAAACTCACAAAAAGGAAGTTGCAGAAAGTTTAGCCCTGCCCTTTCACTGCCAAGACAGAAGCAGCCACTGCAGGCCAACACAGCAAAGCACTCAGCAAAGTGGAGGTTTCTCCTCACAGCTTCTCCAGCTCTTCTTCTTGGCAGTCTTCTTGGTCCAAAAGAGTTCTAAAATTTAGGGGTTTGGGCCCCACTTTTTATAGCCCAAAATCCTTTGTCCTCTCAGGCAGAGAGTGTCTGCGCCCAGCCAGAACCAGTTCTGTCCTCTCTGGTGCAGCTTCCTGGCAGGAAGTGGAGACAGCATTGTCAGAGGTAGACAAGGCCCATTCAGGTGAAAGGAAATCTCCTCCCCCTACTCTAAATGCACCCAGGTCTATTCAGCCAATCCCTGACCCATCTAGAATCTCTGGAGCCACAGCTCCTCCCCAGCCCCTGTCACCCAAAAGCCAGTCAATCCACAAACCCAGCAGAGGTACACTGGATGGCTGAGCAAGAAAATACCTACTTTCTAAAAGTGGTATTTTCAAACACAGAATGTAAAAATCACCTTCACTAAAAGATACATCTTTAAATTCTGAGTTGAGGCATACTAAACTTTATTTCTCTACCTTGTTCCCAGGGCCAGTTATGTTTATAAGATGTTATAAACACACTCCCCATTCTATCCTATGGGAACAGGTAGCCTTGCAACAGTGAAAAACGAAATTGGCACTAATTCACTATCAGGACATGCCACACACACCAGGGCATGTCCTACCTTTCACATACACTGCACCCTGCCCACAGAGGTACCTTGGACCTACCTTAGGGGTGAATGACATGTAAGAAAAGGGAAGGTTAGGGCCGGGCAAGTGGGTGCACTTGCCAAGTCGACTTGGCAGTACCAGACTGCACACAGGCTCTGCAATGGCAGGCCAGAGTTACATTTACAGGCTGCTTGTGTGGGTGGCACAATCTGTGCTGCAAGTCCACTAGCAGCATTTGATTTACAGGCCCTGGGCACACACAGTGCACTGTACTAGGGACTGACTAGTAAATCAAATCAGCCAATTATGGAAACACCAATCCATAATAACAAGTTACAACAGGAGCACTTGCACTTTAACACTGAACAGCAGTGAGAAAGTGCACAGAGACATTAAACCAGCAAAAACAGAGTCAAAACCTGGAGGTCAGAGAGCAAAAAGTCAGGGGAAACACGCCAAAAGATGCCAAGTCTAACAAGAGGAGATTCAGCCCAGTCAGCTGCCCACTTTGTGAAAGGTATACAATCGGCAGCCAGACAGCTTGGGTCCCCCTAGGCCAGGGAACATCCTCCATGTTGAGTCCTCCACTCCTATAATGATTGACTCGCCAGGGTTGGGCCGGCCTGTTCACCAAGCAGCCTGGCATCTGATTGCGAATAACAGTCAAAGGGGGATAAAGAGGAGTTGTTTAGATTGTGGAGAAAATGGCTGTCTATCACTATAATTCTTTTTTGTTTTTTATAATCGTTTTTATATTTTTAATGTTTTATCTAATTGTGTTTTCTTATCCTCTTGTGAGAATTCTTAATTAATTTTTCAACTTTGCATAGATTGGCAAGTTTTTTTACTTTGTTGCCTTTGCTTGAAAATTGTGTATTTTCCAAAAACTTAAGTGCCATATTAATATTTCCTTATTTAGCACCAGAAAAATGGATCTGTAGAAGAAATGTCACAGAAAACAGTGTTTGTTCCTGAACAGTACAACTGTGTATAGAAAAGTGTGCTAAGTGTAGACTTACAGAATACAGATCATGTACATTTTGCAATTTAGCTAAGATCGAACTGAGTAAATATAATGTTGCTATGTGATGAAAATGATCTTGCACTACTCCAATCATTTGTCTTTCCAAGCCACAATCTAAGCCTGCAGGTCTCCGAGTCATCGAGCAAGCTTTCCATTAACAAACAGCACCTGGCTCAACTGATTTTGAACATAACTTTATTAATCATCGAATGACTTCCATTTATTTGTGACCCCATTTTATTCTTTGTGATTTTCAGTACTTTCTTTGCATATTTTGTAAACAATTCTACTCACTTTACCCTAGTACATGCCATAACTTAATTATTTCATTTTTTATTTATGTTGTAATTACCTTGTTTTGGACTTTTAAGTTTGTTATGTCTTAGATGTATTGTGTTTGATAGGCTGTTTTATATTTGCTGAATGCACTTCCTCTGGGGAAGTCCTTACCACTAGGCCAAGATACTCAGGGTGAGCCAATTATACCTTCATTAAAACCAGAGTTCCTCTTTAATCAGATTGTCTGGGTCTTCTTGGAGCCTAAACACAACTCACATAAAGAGTGAGTCCTTAGAATCCCAGATGCTAGCATTCCAATTACCTACATGTTTCAAATAGCTATCTGATAGATGCCACTATTGTGGAGTTTCTGCATTATGAATAGCATTCTTTTATTTATTTCAGTATGTATTTTAGTATTTATTTATTTTTTAACTAACACACCCTTTGAAACCGAATGTTGCCAGATGCAGCTTCTGAATGTTAAACTATCTTAGAAACTGAAACAAGCTGGACCATGTGTTCTACCATTGGTCAGTGGAACCTGTTTTTTTTCAAACTTTCTTTACTGAGTTTAATACGGAATATATCAGTACTTCGACAGCAGATCAATTGGAAGAGACCTTAATTATACATCTGGCTTTTTAGTGTAGCACACAGATTCATCAAAATAATGGTCTCTTAGTTACAAACAAGCAACATAGGTGAACCCACAGCATCCATTTCTGCAATGGAGTCTGATAGATTAATTCCCCAATGTAATCCCCTCTCCCCCAAATCATCCAGGACGAACTAACATGGGTGTATATGGTGAAGAAGCGGATGATGTGGAAATAACATAGACCTTTAACAGCTGGATGGCCAATGGAGAAGAGGACCGAGTTTCTGGAAGGTGGACTATGTCCCTTCCTGTCTTAAGGTCTGGAAAAGGTGGAGCGCTCTAGTACGAGTGGGACACATAGATAGTGGAAGGCCAGTCAACAGAAACTGCACCACGGGGCCCCACGTATATTCAAAATGTTTGTAGTTGCCTAAAAGTACATATGCCATCCGCTCCATTGTTATGGCCTGCCAAATTGAGCATGTCACTGTGACATTGAGGGAGCTTCAATCATTTTCCAGGATGCAGCCAATGCTGTCTTGGCTGCCATAATCATAGGATCGAGCAATCTACGGAAGTCTGTTATTTGAGGGTCTCATCTCACAGCCCTTGTCGGGCAAACCCAGAAGTGATTGAAAGTGGATACAATAGAATGTCCTTAATCTGAGCCAATATTTTAGACCAGAAGGGTTGAATGACAGGCAATCCCACCAAATGTGTTTAAAATCCCCAAGTAGCACGCAACCTCTCTAACATAAATCAGATGTAGTCAGGTAGATCATTTTAAGTTTGGTAGGATAAAGATACCAATCAAACAGCACTTTGTAGTGCGCCTCCCTCATTTCCATAGAGTGGTTGAATCAAGTGATGTCCCTCCAAATCTTACGCCACTGCTCTTCGGTAATCGTCTCTCCAAGTGTTTGTTTCCAAAAGGCCATTCGGCGGGGCTGAGTTGTGTGGGTGGTGGTAATTAGTAGTGAGTATAGAAATGAAATACAGCCCTGTGGCCCACATGCCTTCTATATAAACTTTGCTATTGGTGAGAGGTCCCGAGTTTTAAGAGTGTATAAAACGGTATCTCTCAGTGTCTGGAATGAATCGGATATAGTAAGGCAGCCCCCTTCCCACCATGGGTCAAACGGTCCTGGCATAAGAGCAGGTGTGAAAGCAGGTTTAAAGTGTATAGGGGTGAAGGGTGAGGGGTGAGGGGAATGTCGCTGACCCATTGGACCGGTTCACCTCGTCCCATACTTTAAGGGTTGTCTTGGTTGGGGTACTAAAGTAGGCGTCAAGAGGTCCTTCTGGCTTTGGTTTCCATAAAACATCCCAAATGTATCTACCCACCACAGCTCTATCCATGTGTAGCTAGTGTTTATCTGATTCTCTTAATGCCCATCTTCAGATCACCCTCCATTGTCCTGCTTTATAGTATAGAGTAAAAACAGGATAAGCTAAGCAGCCAGAATCTCTCGGTAGTCTCAATAATTTATAGGGGAGTTGGACTCTGCAATCTTGTCAAATAAATTGAGTTACCATAGAGCTGAGGGCAGGGAAAAAGTCTTGCTCTATCTCAACGGGGAGTCCTTGAAAAAGGTATAAGAGCCTTGGTAAGACAGTCATCGTTATCACATGAATACGACCAAACCATGCCAATTATACGGCTGACCAACCAAACAATGTTAAAGTCTGCTTTAAACTGTGTAAGAGCATAGGATAGTTTGCCCGATAAAGATCGGCCACTCTTGGGGTAATCTTAATTCCCAGGTATGTGAGATCTTTTTTAGCCCAATGAAAAGGAGTGGATCCGACTATTGCCTCCATCTCTCCTGTGGAGAGTGTCAGGTTCAGGAGAAAGGATTTATGTAGATTGGAATCTGTTTTTTTAATTAACACACCATTGAAAACCGAATGTTGCCAGATGTAGTTTATGAATGCTAAACTCTCTTAGAAATTGAAACAGTGTAGCCTTGCAAGAATCAACGGATTACAAAAATAAACCCAAGAGGTTTGTTTTCAGTTGTGTTTTTAAATTAACGAATTAGCGAAATTAGAGCAAATTCATTACCCTAACAGCAGGCAGTTTTACAGTTCTTCACAACTTGTCCTGGGACATAATCTAGAGAATTTAAATCTGTGTCTAGGATTATTTGTACAGAGCAGGTAATACAGATATTTTGGCTTTTCTGTGGCTCGTCTGTTCCTTTTCATTTTGCTCTCTTTCCTTATGCAATTGTAAGAACCCGTTTTTCTCCCTGTAGCAATTCCTTGCTTGACGCTTGGGCACGGATCCTTTTCTCTAGTTGTTTATCCTTAAAAATAAGATTGGAACATTCTAGGATCCAACTTTCCAACCATAAACTTAATCACAATTAGTCCTCGTGGTTCGGTCTATTAAGAACAAGCAGATATGGTGTTAATCATTTGTTTTTTTCTGATACATATATTTTCATATAAGAAACTCTCATTACTTACTCTAGCAGGATGATAATCTGCCTTCTACCCATACAGTACTGATATATTGAGTAGGTGATAACTATTGTTTTGCTTATTTTTCTTAATTTGTTCTTCTTTTTTCATTTATCTTTCCTTTTCTATTTTTTCCTTTCTATTCCATTACTATCTCTTATTTGCTTAAATTTCACGTTATTTAATATGTTGTAATATATTTATTTTTGATCACTGTATGTTCTGTATGAACTTGTAACAATATGATATGCTCATGGTGTATCAATCAGCCTTGAAAAAGCCCTTGGCGTGCCAGCCATACGGGCGAAATGAAACACGTGTCAGCAGTTCCTTTTCTTTTCTGATTTGAACAAATACTGAACCAAGAAAACCTATAATCATATCTGGACATTGGGACATTTATTCCAAGGATCCTAACATTAATACTCACCATAACCTGTCTATCCTACAATTACTTTCCATATTCTGGTGGATTTTGGGGTGTAACCACCAGACAGGTGTGACATTCTTGAAAAACTAATTGGGGTCTTGTCTGGTTGTGCCTGAACCCCAGCAGCTCACCTCTCCGATAACCCAAAAATACAGATTGTGCATATGTTCACAGGGTGCATGAGTGTAACCTATGCACACTGGGGCTATGTTCTACTTTTTTCTTTCATCTCAAAGAGTTTATGTGGTTTGTGTAGTGGTAATGGAGAAGTATGATCTTAAGTGGAAATACCTCAATGCAGTTAAACTTTTTTGTCTATTAGGCAGCTGTTGCACTTTTTCTTGGGGTCCAGAAAGACTTTCAGATGTTTCAGATCCTTAAATTTAAACTGGGTGCTAACAATGTGATAATTTGTCAAGACTTTAGATGTCACTAAAACCATCTACTAAAGTTCAGATCATTTAGTCTATGAGATCTGTTAAGGTAGCTAATGCATGGGTATGGAATGAGGCTGGTCTGAGAATAAGTACTAGCAAATTAGGTCCTTTAATTAAGGTCAGAAAACAGACAGCTGCAAAGATTCCTAAATCAAGTCATTGGATGCTTGCTTCAGTGGTCTTTGGAACTGCAGAAAATATTTTGCACACAATTGAACCCCCCACCAACACTGATAACCAATGCTCTGTTCCACATGGAGTAGGACTGCACCAGTGCCCCTAATGAACTACACCTTATGGCCCTCAGTAATTGAAAGGTGGAACCTGGACTTGCATTCCAGTCCCTGCTGAGCCTCAGGCCTTATCTCCAAAGTGTAGTTGTAGAAGGCCACTGAATGAAAACACCCTGAGACATATGAGCCAGCAGGAGCATGGCTGACTTCCAGGTTATGGCACTGAGTGGTATCAGAGCCTGGTAAAACACATAATAGGAAGACCTTTTAGGCACGTTAACTTGGATATTCTTGCAGGTTTTTAGAAGGTACCTGATTTGAGTGCAAGTTAATCTCCCTACAGTATGCATTTTTTTTTACTTATTTGTAAAATTTATACAGCATAGATTTGACCTTGAAGGGCATCCCGGCGCTCACCAATGTACTTGAAAATGGTGTGAGGAAACAAACAGTAAACAGCTAAAAGCATCATTTAAATAAACAACTCATTAAGGAATAGATTGACTGCAAAAAGCCAAGTTTTTAGCAGCTTTCTGAATGTATTGTAATTAGCTTCTTTTTTTATCTGAGTTGGCAGTTGATTCAAAAGAATGGGCATATGTATTGGAAAACCTCCTCAGACCATCTGAACTTTTGAAATTTTTAGAAGAGCATCTGCATGAGAACTTAGCAGGTGGGAAGCGGGATAGTTTTCACAAATATTTTGCCGATA
The DNA here is from genome assembly GCA_963921515.1 of Calotriton arnoldi. NCBI lineage: Eukaryota > Metazoa > Chordata > Amphibia > Caudata > Salamandridae > Calotriton > Calotriton arnoldi. The sequence continues at coordinate 298,323 of CAWUFW010004236.1, forward strand.
AATCTTTCCTTGTTCGTAATGGGCTTTGTGTGCAGTACACAGGCACTTTTTTTTCTTTATAGGTAACAAATGAAAGGTTTTCAGCTCATGGGAAATAGAATCTCTCCTGCTAACACCTATCATGGGGCTGTATCATTTGCAGTCTGTCAAACAGGTATTTGTAAACTCCAATATATAGCAAAATGGGGTAATCTAGGTGAGATGCTATTGTTACCTGTACAAAAGTCTTGCAGCAGTTGATTGGTGCACTATGGAGTACTGTCCTTAGGATTCTTATCACTGTAAAGCACACAAAGCAATGACCTTGGTTACTTGATCGACGCACTATAGATTGGAGTCAAATACAACACGCAAGTTCCTCACTCTCTCAGATGGAACCAGGTCATGTCCCATATTTTCTAGTCATTGTGATTTGCACCAGACAGCTGACCTGTTGCCTCCTACCCGAACTCGCTTTTTGCAATATTAAGCATTCTTCTTCATCGTTCCAGACAATGCTACCATACAATTCAGAAATGTATTCTGTGCCAGTTCAAGGTCAACTTCTAACCACACAGTGAGTCATGTGTCATCAACATATAATTCTTCTTGAAGTAAAGAACTGAAACAATTCATGATCTCCTTAACTTTGGAATGGGAGATTTGGTATAAGGTAACCCATAAGGTCTACAACTTACACTGGTCCCCAGGGATCCACTAAACCACATGCGCTATCTGTCCATGTAAGAGCTTATGTTGGATTGGTAAACGCCAGTATCCACCATGATGTATGTTATAAAATTGTCTGAGAAGTCAATTATGGTACACACATAGAAGGGAGAGCCTTATAAGCTTCTGGGGGAGGATGTGGAGAGTTCAGACCTTCCCAAGGAACAGGGCTGTCAATACCTATAGGCAGATGGTGCATCCACTGGCAATCTAGTGAGGAGTTTAGCATCTGCTCTTCTGTTACTGTGCCTGGAGGCAATGACCCATCTCAGGGGGTGACCTGTGAGAGGAATGGCTTGTAGGGCTGGTTGCTAAAAGCACCATGTTTCAGACCACCCAACAGAGAGGTCTCTACAATCCCAGAAGTACCCCAGATAGAGGAAAACTGTTCTTCAATAGTGTCCTTTTTAACAAAGATCATCCTGCGAGGGAAGACTGGCTGTAGGTATATAGTGGCTTCTGAGTGATCACTATTGCCATACTTTATGCAGCTCTTCAGTCTGCTGGACCATGTGCTGTTCAATTGGTCAATGGAAGCTGGTTTCCTTGCATGGCTGTCCATCTCCTCCTCTCTCATAAGTCTCAGTAGTAATAGATTGCATGAAATGAGGCGTCTTCTCAGCTGGAGCAGCAGTATCCACCTACAAAGGTTCAGCTCTTGGCATTGTGTTTTCCCAAAAGATCTCAATATTAAGCAACTATTCAACGTTTTCTGCCCTATTCAAAGTTTTCTTTGGAGGCAGATGCAGTCACTTTCAAATCTGAACTTCATTTTCCTGTCAGAGATAGGCACATCTTCCTTAGTCTGACTTTTTGTAGGCTCTAAATAGAGATAGTTCCGGATCAGGCCAGCTTAGACAGATAGGTATATTGATGCAGATTTGCCCCATAATAGCCACAAAAGGCCACCGTTGCTAGGGAGCAACTAACAGAAGAGATGGGCTAACAGAAGAGAAGGGGTGATGGGTGAGTTTCTCTGTAGCAGGGACAGATTCTTCAAAAAGCATACTCCAGACAACTCCAACATGCCCAATAGGTGAGACTGATTTTAGGGAGCAGATCATAAGCAAAGGGGGGTGTACAAAATCACACACTCTATGGATAAAGGAAAGCGTAAGGGGAGGAGTCCATCATGCGCACCCATTCACACAGTGTTACAAATGAACTCCATTACAACATGCATCCTATACACAAAAGAAATTGGCATGGCACTGCAATTGTAGATGACCAGATCAACCATTCATTAACTAAGAGAGCCAGTAAGCCTCCCCCCTCTATTAATTACAGAGCACAATAGTAGGGATTGGAAGGACTTGGTATGAACACCATCCTTTCAGGGGCAAATAGTTTAAAAGTTGGCAATTGCGCTGTAGTCTGGACCTGAAACATTACCATATTTAAAGCTGGAAGTACTAATGTGCAACGAACATCAATATATCCTCATTTCAGACTATAGTTCTGATACAGCTTAAATTTCGTTTGATTTTAGACCGATATAAGAGCAGAATTACATGATTATACACAAAGAAATGTTTTGAACATAGGATTTTCCAATTACATATTTTCGTGTTAAGCTGTCTAGAGAGTATATTAAGTTTTCATTAAGGTAAACAGATTAAAAGTGATTTGGACCTTGTGAACTTTAATTAGAAGGTGCTGAGATAGTTTAACTAGTAGTATGGACTTTAACTGCAAGTAATGTTCATTGATGACTGATTGACTTGATCTAACGTAGATTGTTAAGCATTAGCAATTATAAAATCAAAATGTGTATAGCATGTCAAATATATGGCCAGGCTCCATAATGAAATATATAGTATTACAAGAATTAGATTTGGGGCACAATAATGTAATTATTTATTAGGAAACAGTGATTTAATACAACAATAGTGTAAGATGATTCAAAGGGGTAGTTTCCTGGCAACAGAATCATTCCCAATTGTGTAATACTCTTCGGGCTTTTTGTATTTGTAAATAATCGCTTTATAATCTTATAATATGTTGTTTTTATATATTTTATTATAACAACACTGATTTCGTCTTTGAAGGAACGAAATTCGTTGGCTGTTGGTCACGTAATGAGAATTCATCAAAATAAATATTAAAGGATTATAGCTATTTAATGTTACCGCTCCAATCTTATACCAAAAATCACTTAATATTGTACCCACCACATTTCCAGTACTAAAAGTCTGTTACTGTGACTGTTACAAGTCTCCGGTCACCAACTGTTCTCTTCGTACTTACCTTGTTATTATTATTGGCTTTGTGTTATACTCACTTCTTCACCTTTTTGTAAAATGCTCTGGCAGCCTACCTGTGGGTCTGCTTCAGGCTGTTTAAAAACGAATCTATCTATCTATCTATCTATCTATCTATCTATCTATCTATATTCACTGAAAAAACCTAAGGTTAAAGTGAGGTGAAAATGTCAGTTAAAACAAGTCAGTTTAAACATACAAAACCACTGAAATTCACCAGTTATAGTTATCTCAAGTAACTATAACTCCTGCCCTAAGGTAACTATATCGTATAGATACAGCCATGAGGACTCCATCCCCGGGGCCTTTATTTTTAAATAAGAAGACCACACAGCCCTCCCAAGCCTCCCTGGGTCTTGGGGACCCCATACCCCACGGCCAATTTTTACAAATAAGAAGAGGGGGGCACGCGGCCGCCTCACCAAGCCTCCTTGGGCCATGGGTACCCCTTCCCCTCGGAGCTAGAGGTGGTTGCCCCGGTACCCACCTGGGGTACTCACAAACCACTAGTTGGAGGCTGTGGAGGAGCCCCAGGGCCATCGTGGCATGCTGCAGGAGCCGGCATTGCTCGCACTTGGAGGGAGCAGCTGTTTTTGCATGCTCCCTCCGGGCTGGAGCATTGTGTGTTTATCTGCCCACAGTAGCGCGGGCAAGGAAACAAATGTCTGCTCCTACCCGGCAGAAGCATTTTCAAATCTCCCGCCAGATGGGAGAAGACTTCTGTTTCCCTGATCGCACTTTCGCAGGTAGGGAAATCACTGTGTCTCAAGGGTGGGTTGCGTGGCCCTACTCCAATTCTGTGAAGCATTCGCCCTAGGTGATGGGGTCCCAATAGATTCTCAAGGCTTGGGGAGGGGGGGCATGTGCCCTCCTTTTCCTTATTTTATAGAGTAACCCCAGGCGATGGGATCCCAGGGATCTCCTCAAGGCTCGGAGAGGAGCGATGTCCCTCCGGGGCTAGGCCCGCCCGGGGTCTTTCTTTTTAATATCGTGGGAGCCCACACTTTTTTATTTTACATTATGCCACAGGTTCAAGAATTGTCTACGAGTTTCCAGGAAAATATTTTTTTTAAATGTTGTGACCCCAGGCGGGGTCTCTCTAGGACTTCATCACCAGGCCTCGGCTCATATCTTTTTTTTTGCACTTTTTCTAGGACCCTGGACTGAATTCTGAGTTCTAAGATGGCTGCTGCCACATCGTAGTTGATGTGGTGGTAGTCAATCAAACCTCAGCATGCGATCTGTTGGGTCTGCGGATCCTCCATGGTGTGATATATGCAAATTATTTTAGCATTAATTGCTCAAAAACTACAGAATGGAATTGCACCAAATCACAAAAAGCACTCTAACTGAACCAAGATCTAGCTTTCTGCCAAATTTGGTGCAAATACGGTCAGTCTTTAGCGTTGTAGCTGTGTCTAAAGTTCCTATGGAAGAATGAATGGGGAAAACACGTTTTGGGACCCACCCTTTTTCTCAGCCCCCACTTGATGGATCCCCCCAAACTTTTTCAGTTAGGATTTTAGGTGGAAGAGCATTGTTTTTGGAAAGTTTTGAGAAGATTATTAGGTTATTAGGAAAACAAATGCTTTTCATATGGAAACTATCCAAAAGCGACTGCCACTGGGTTATACACACACACACACACGCACACACAAACACAAACACACATATATATAGTGAGAGAGAGACAGGCGAGAGAGAGCAGATTCAAAGAGTCTGGGCTTCTTGAGAATCTCTGGACCTAAAACCCAGGATACAGGCTGCTGGCACGAAATGGTTGGGACAAGAAAATGCCATCTTACCCAAAGTGGCATTTTCATAAGTGTGACTTAAAATGTGACTTTACCATTAAAGAGGGTTTTAAATTACAATTCTTTAGTCACCAAGCTTAACATTCCTACTTGCTCCCAATTGAAAGTAATCACTTATTAAATGTAATATGGGAACCCAATGTTATCATGTGGGAGAGGTAAGCCTTGCATTAGTAAAAACGAATGTAAGATTTTTTCATTACCAAGACATGTAAAACTTAACGGTACACGTCCAACTTTTTTTAATACACTGCACCCTGCCCCATGGGCTGTTTAGGGTCTACCCTAGGGGTGACTTATATGTATTAAAAAGAAGGTTTCGGCCTGGCAAATGGTTTTTTTCCTAGGGCTAAATGGCAGCTTAAAACTGCATACACAGGCTGCCATGTCAGGTCTGAGACATGGTTAAAAGGCTACTTAATTGGGTGGCACAATCAGTGCTGCAGGCTCATTTAGCATTTAATGTACAACCTCTGGGTACATGTAGTACCACTTTACTAGGGACGTACAAACAAATTAAATGTGCCACCAGGGTGTAAGCCAATGCTACCATGTTTTATGGAGACAGCACAAGCACTTTATCACTGGTTAGCAGTGGTAAAGTGCACAGCATCCTAAGGCCAGCAAAACAAAGTCAGCAAAAACAAGAGGATGATATGCAAAACGCTGGAGAGAAACCCCACCAAGGATGCTATGTCAACACCATGAAAGTACTTTAGAAAGCAAAAGAGGATGTGAAATCTGAATATATAACATTGCTTTTACTATGCAATATTTGTATGTTACATGAAACATGTAATACATTTAAACTTGCAATATGCATTTTCCTCTATATAATATGTATTCATATTTACAATACTTTTACTTAGTGCTACTGTGTCACTTCTGGGACACTGCAAACGGCTATAATCAGCTGAGGCTCGTGCAGGTAAGAGCTGTGGGGCGGTGGGGCAGGGTTGGGGTGATTTCGACAGACGACGACGAGGGAAAATTAATTATTTATTTAATTTTCCCTCGTCTTCGTCTGTCGAAATCCACCTCCATCCGGCCCCACCGATCTTACTTGCACGAGCTGTGGCTGGCTATAATATACATTTGTTTATATGCATTTTAAAACCAACAGTTTATTAAACCAATTAAAAACAATAACACTGCTCTGGTCAACTTTTCATACGACATGAGTTATTATTAAAATTTGGCCTGGGCAAATTTCGGTAATTCAGCGTTACTCTTTGATGCAGAATTACAAATAGTTATGCAATTACTCCTGCTTGCATAATTAAGAGTAATTTTGCAGAAAAAATCTTACCGCAAGAGCGCATTTCATAAGCGCGAGCAGCCATTTGCATTCGCTATTTGAGTTCTGCTGCATTTAGCACTCTTTCTTAATGCAAAATACATTGTTCCGTCCATTTTGAATTGCAAGGGTGCATTTTGCACTAAGGCAATAGCACTAAATATAGGTGGTAAGTTGGGGACAAATCCTAACCCTTGAGTACATTTAGGGAGTGTGAGTGGCTGTTCACACTTGCTATTCATGTTCTGCTGCATTTAGCACTATTTCTTAGTGCAAAATGTATCCTCGTCTCCATTTTGGACGTGAGGAGGCATTTCATCACTACGAAATAGCTCTAAATGCAGAATTACTCTTCTTGCATAATTTAAGTTTAATCTTGAAGAATTCTTACGTAATTCTGTGTTATTACGCTAGAACGAATTATTCGCTGTTGCGCCCACCCCGAATTAAAGTGGGAAAATGGAATGGTAATATTATGACTTTTCATGACTATCCTACTGAGATATGATTGATATTTCTCAGTGGGGAGTCTGTTCATTGAGGAGTGCTTTACTGGTTGTATCGCATATAAACGTCATCAAAACACGCCGAGTTTGTACACATTATTTATAATAGCCTCTGCTTAATACCAGTGAGATGCCCCTTCTACTGGTCATCTGTATCAATTAAGATTGTTAAAAAAATTTAACAAACTGAAAATATGTTTGTTATACCAGACAATCGTACCTGTGAAAGACATCGCTGTGTTTATTGTTAAAGTATATGCTCTGCTTTTTCTCTCCCATAACAGACAGGCCTGTGTTACTAAATAATGCAGGTGTAATGTGCCTTCTCAGTTGTACTTGTTTAATGCATGAAATGAAAACGAGCGTGACCCAGAGTGATACAGAATGTTAGGCCTTCTAAGGATGGCCAAAGCACTTAAAACCCTTGCATGCTAATTTTCAGACGTAGTTTACGTAAAACTGTTTAGAACAAAATTCCATAAGCGTGAGAAACTACCTCGCACCGTAAACATATATTGTGCTCCCTTCACAGACCTGTGGAGGACAAATAGGCTTCCCTACCTCGCCTTAAAGTCATCAATCCTGCTGCTTTCAAGCAGGGCCTTTCCAAGAGTATCAGCTTTACTGGGGCGTATTTTTGATGCAGTTTTATGTTTCCGACACACATCAACGGACCATTGAAAAGATAGCGTTGAAGACTTTTCATTCAGTCTCTGTAGCGGTTTCAAGTCTCGTTTCACTAAAGAGGCTTCGCTTCCCCACAGGCCACCGAGCTTTTATTTCTTGGCATGTAATTACGTTTTTTTTTTCTGCCTTCCCACTGTTAACATTTTCATCGCTTCTCACCGCAGGAGTTTTCAGCATAATTGCTTCCTGCTCTGCATGCCTACTTAAAGGTATTGTGGGAATAAGGGGGCGAGAGCATGGTATAGGCTGCACTCCTTGCACCATAATTTAGATTGTGTGACGTATTCATGAGTATTACATGCAAGAACAGCCGTCGAGTACTGAAGGCTTCGGAGGCCTGTTGAGTCCCCCTCTGGATTTCCTGAAGATGGAGCATTCCTCTCGGCAGTGGCGTAGCAAAGGGAGGAGGGGGGGCGAGGAGGGAGGGGGGGGGCGCGAGGTAGGTCCGCCTCGGGTGGCACAAGTTATGGGGGCGGCGGCCTCCCTCCGCGCTTACCTGGCGTCTCGGGTCGTTATTCTCCCCCCCACCCCCTTTCTCGGGGTGGCGAGAGGGCTGGCTACGCCACTGCCTCTCGGTAGCTAGGGTGCCACCCTGCACAGAATTATATGCATGAAAAGTGTCACGCATCCCCTCAGGAGGATCACAGGAGCAACAAACCCACACAGGGGAAGAAAACCTCATCGAGAATCTTATAAGTCTTGAATAAACATGGAGATTAATACTGAAGAGATTAGTTAAATCCCAAATTCTTTCAGACATCAGAAAGGAAAAAAGAATGTAATAGGAGACGGAACAGTGAGGAGCACAAACTGAAAGCAAGGAGCAAAGATCATGATGAAAAATTCAGGAACAGGGGGGATATTAGCAACAACTTGCGATAATTATCGCAAACCGCGCTTAGCGCGTTTTTTTTAATCGCCGCCCATCGCTGGATATTATCGCGGAGATAACACGCTATTAGCAACGTTTATCTCCAATGCGATAAAATATCCAGCGATAGCGGCGAAATGCGTGAATATCGCTGGAAATCCAGCGATATTCACGCATTAACGCCATGGGACTTAGCCTGACAATCCACCTCCTATACAACAAACAGGTAAGTCATGAGGCATATTATCAAGGAATAGCAATATTTATCGCTAACCGCCCTTAGCGCGAATTTTTTAACGCCGCCTATCGCTGGAAAATATCGCTGAGATAACACCCTATTAACAAGGTTTATCTCCATAGCGATAAAATTTCCAGCGATAAGCGGCAAATGTGAGAAGATCGCTGGAAAAGCAGCGATATTCTCGCATTGACGCAAGGATGGATTCAGCCTGACAATCCACCTCCTATACTTTAAACAGGTAAGTCATCCTCAGTAGCAGGTGTTAAAATCTAGCGATAAACGCGTTTAGCGCGATTTATTTTATCGCTTCGCCTGCCTTGTTAATAGGGGTTAGTTGTGTTAGCGACTGTTTACAGTCGCTTTTAGTGGGAACGCCTACCTTGCATGTCATTAGCGATAATTATCGCTGACATGCAAGGCGATGTAAACCCGCCCGCTAACGCCTGAAAGCTGTCGCTCACGCCTGTTAGCGACAGCTTGCTAATAGGGCGTTAAAAATATCGCCGCTTTAGCGGCAAAAAGTGCCGCTAAAGCGGCGATAAAGCCCTTGCTAATATGCCCCCAAATTTATAGCGATATACACCCTTCTTCTCCTAAAAGAGCGGCCTGACAAATGGTTCTAACAGGAACTGACATCGCAGGAAAGGGTCTTACTTCTTCTTCGATTGAGAACTTCAGTCCAAACCCTATGGACTGACCACTGTCTTGAGAAAGGCAAATTATAAATCTTGTTCAAGACCGCATTCTGTAATTAATAGTAGTGTCTACCAATCAAATACAGATGTAGCCCATTTTTTACGTTTAGTTATGTTATGTTAGCCTAACTACCTGTCTTTCCGTAAGGCTATCAAAACTCACCTTTTCCCTCCTCTTTATTGTTTTTCTTCTGTCATCAGCCTCTATGTTCTGCTTAGCGCTGGGACGCCTCTTTGCTGGGGCAGCTGTGCGCTCTATAAAACAGGCTAACATAACATAACATGTGTTGGTTTTGAAAACATATAAATAAAAGGCATTGTCATTTAGAATGCCAATAGCTTAAAATTTCTCAAATGTGAGACCTATTGCATTGAAAATGCTTGTTAAAGCTGATGTGAATAATGTGGTGCCAGTCATGGTCTGCACTAGCGGAAGCATCCTCATCATGAGAAGCTGTAGCTTACATATAGAGCAATCCTCTGGTTTAAGGGTGCTGCTGTGAGCATGCGGACCAGTGCCCGGAGGTTCACACATCACAGAGGAACAATCAGCCAAGTGATCACTGCAGGCTAAAGAGCTCCACTTTGACTGAAGCTGCCATCCCAGACCGCATGATCCGGTGTTCCGTCAGAACTGGAGGGCTGCGTACCGGGCCTTAGGGAGGAGCCACAATGGTATGCAGTCAGGGAGAGTAGCACACTGTCTCCTTCTTAATCATGAACTCACCACCTACTGTCCCATTATGTACCGGTGCAGCTTGTATTAGCTCTCTCCAGCCACAAGACGCAACTGCCCTGCCATGTTACAGAGCAATGAGCACCCTTCTCTTCATGTAGGCCTTTTACACAGTGCTTTCACACCACTGACAGCCACTCAGACACTGGATATGTGCAGGAATACTAAAGCGTAGCAGAGTGAAGTTTGTGCACCGAGGGGAAGGGTCTGGGAGGGGATGCTTTCTCCCCAGTGACCCCGAAAGAGACAGAGTAATCAGAATCCGTTTGTGAATTAGAGAGACAAATATGAGCATTTGAAGCATTCCGGTGGCATTGCCAGCCAGGAAACATTTCAAACACAGTGATCAAAAGGAGACAGAATATAACCCCCCTACAGTCAAGAGGAAACCACCTCACTAACCACCAAGGAGAAAGCTCTAGGCCCTGCAAGAGCCACAGGGAACCAGCCCTGGTAGTCATATATCCCCCCCCCCACGCAAATCCCACTAAGAGAAAACCAACAGGCTTGGCATCTGTATAGTGCAAGTAGAGAAGCACACACAACGTACAGGCACAAAAGGAGCATGCCACAGACCAACACCATGACATACGCGCAGTTTCACAATGTCCAGCAGTCATACAGGCATCCATGTACGCCAACCAACACATGTAAGAACATTACTGTGGACAAGCTGTGTCATACATTACTTTTGTGATGTGCGGGACACAGCTTTATTGTGCGACGGCAACACAAACAACGGGAGGGGGCGGGAAGAAAGGAAACACAAAGTACGGCGGGAGGGGCGGCGGGAACAAAGACAACACGCAGTGCACGACGCGCTAAGACACAGTGCACTTTACAAAAATGGCATGGAATGTGGGTCACTCATAGATAAAACAAGCTGTCGCCATTAGGCGAACAGCCGCTTGTTTATATTTGCATCGCGATTTCACTTTAAGTGAAAGCGCGTTGCAAATATAAACAAGCGGCCGCTTTTGCCAAAGGCGACTGAAACTAGCTGTCGCCATTACGCAAATGAAAAAAAATAGTGCTTACCCATTAGTTAAAGGAGAATGTATAACGCCGCAAGTAAAACATCCAGTCCGGATGGGCCGTCCGAGAAGGAGACAGGGCGGTAACAAAAAAGCCAGCGTTTAGCATAAACGGTGACGCCAGCCAATCAAAATGATGGGCGTGGCTTCAACTCCACTTCTGAAATATCCCGATTACAAGAAGCCTCGCAGAGCGAGCAGCGCATGCGCGCTGCAATGCAGGTCTGCGAGACCTAAAAATCGGGTGCAAATTATTCTTCAGCCACATATTATTTTTTTACTTTGTACTCATAATGACCGTAAATACTGCTCACTACTCGTACTTGTACCTCATTTTTCTCCATGTCTGCAATGAAGCGAAAATACATCCAATACCGCGTAGTGGCAGCAACACCTTGCGCAACAATGGTTGAAATAAAGTTTTCACACGCTCTTCCATATTGTGCACAGCAAAAGTAATAATAAGTAAAAACTGACCTCCTAATGTAAGCAAATGGTATGTGTACCAGGTTTATTTGCAGGTTTATTTTCACTTCACCAGGAATATGGATGTCAGATGTTTATTTGTGCTTCCAACAAAGCCCCAGTGGACTAAAAAATTCCAGTCATCAGAATGCTCAGGCGGCCATGACAACGGACAGAACAAGTTTCAGGTGATGTATTGATATGGTCAGGCTGATGTGTTTCACTTTAGCCAACATCATTGGTGACTGTCAGGCAATTTTGATTAGGCACCATAGAAATAGAAAAAATGTGCAATAACTTTATCATTGCACATTTCTTTAGTTTTCCCAGATTTTGTGTACTGTGGTGTATTGCCACTGACTATTCCTGTCCCAGACTTAGTCCACTGCTCTAAATTAACACGTGTACCTGAGAGTGGCCCTATGCCAATGGCGAACTTTACTGTATGGACCACCACGTATTTTTTTTTATGTCTGGTTTATACAGGCTGCTGTACATCTGAAAGTGAGGATTACAGTTTGGAGAGCAGCACTAAATATGGTTTGTCAATTATTTGTGATGTTTACGGGCATCTCAATATGTTCCCCATTTTTGTTTCTCTTTGTTGCATGTGTACAGAATGAACATCTGCAGAAACAAACCTAACATCTCCCAGTTGACTTTCAGCATTCAGATTTTGTGTTCTGCTATTGTATAATCAACTGGAAGGATTTTGATTCAGTGCATTTACTGCAGTGTTCGCTGGCACCATACACATTTGAAGAAGTCTCCCTCTGCATAACTAGGGTTCACAGTACAGCCTTCCCATGACATAGCCATACTGCTTCCCATGTAACTTGACCCAACGGGAAACCGTGTATGGGATACATGAACTCTCATATTCACCTGCATGCAATCTTATAGCATTACTCTAGAGATAAGATGAATCATCACTGTAGTGGGACAGACAAATCATTGTGCAGTACGTTTGCACTTTTGCATAAGAGAAAATGACAAGACATACTGGTACAAGCCTTGGCTGCAACTGCCACTCACACAATGAGTGCCATGCACTTTGTATGGGGAAGCATCATGCTGGACTTACAAATGCAGATACTCCGCCTGTACAGCCCGTCTTCCACATTTGTTGCAGCAAGGCCTAAACAGCATGATGTTCTGGGTGGGGTGGCTGTAAGAAACTGAATTATTACTTAGAGTGGGTGGTCGCACACCTCAAGGAATAATAACACTAAATTGTCAGGGTGAACCCCAAAGTCACTAAATCAACGAAAACGCAAACCCCAGGTAGCTTTGGTAGACAGCAAACAGGCTTAATTTAGGGCATTGTGTAGACTATTTAAGCAGCACCAGAACAGTACTGAAGTCAAAACACAAAGCAATGCAAATGCCAAACTGAATTAGATAAATAGAGTAAATATGAACCCCCTGAGTGCTAAGGATGAGATGGTCTCGTCCTCAGCACCATTTGAACTGGGTGCGCTAGGGATGAGACCATCTCGTCCCAAGATCTTAAGTGGTTAAAAAAAAGAATGACACCAAAGTACCAAAAATTCAATAAGTCGAACAGGAGATAGGATTTTTTACATTCTTTAGTAAAAATCGTGGCAAAAAACCCTTAGCAACAATGATAGTCTATAAAAGAGTTAAACTAGGATGTAAGCATGATTTTAGACCGACTGCGATGGAGTGTGGGTTGGATAAAATGAAGTAGGTTCATCCCGGCCAAAGATATTGCCTTCTGACTTGTCTTTTTACGGATCTACAAATCCTTCAGGGGACAAGCCTGAAGCTGTATCCAAGGAAGATGCATCAAAATCGGACACCAGTGCCTCCAGAGGTCCAAAGTCCAAAAGTTTCAGGGTTTCTGGTGCAGCTCATTTGGGTAACTTCTAAGGTACCTAGGACCTCAGGGAGAGAACTTAAAAGCCAGGATTTACTCCAGCAGATGCCACCAGCATGGTCCAGTTGGTACTGTATAACTGGTCACTTCAGGAAAAAGGTCTCTTGTTGCGTGTTGTTTTCCTGCAGCCACACAGGAGATCAGTCAACTGACCCTTGGAGTTCACTTCTTTGTCCTCAGTACATGAGGAAGCAGTCAAGCCATTCAGGGCTCCTCTCAGGTTACAAGCAATGTTGAAGTCCTCTTCTCATTTCCGCATGCCCAAAAGTGTTAGAAGGAGGTTGCCTTGAGGTGCCACATTTATGCATGGCACCAGCTAGTGGGGATGACACCTGCCCCCCACTAACCAATGGAGTAAAAGTTCCCAGGGCATCCCTATCCACCTTTGCAGCAGTTCTTGTTTTTCCTACTGCAAACAATCTCACAATGCATCTTACTTCTATAATTCAAGATGGAGAAACAATTGCTCCCTTTTGCAGAGCCTGTGTGCTCACCCAGAAGTGTGGCTAGGGAATCAAGCAGTCCCATCCTCTGTGGTCACTCAAAACCAGTTCTAAGGTTAGTTCTCCTTCCACTGGGTTTGGTGCCACCCTGCCTGGGGATAGAAAGGATTCCCTTCTCCAGGTGTCACCTTACATTTACTTGTGAAAGGGCAGCCCCCTTTTCAAGTTAATGAAGTCATGGGCCACCCTAACTTGTCTTCCAACAAGAGGAAGAAAAACACCTCCCCACACCCAGCTCATTTTTCCTGCATTGGGGTCAGTTTTCATACCTCATGAAGACCAAGCACTGTAAGACCAGCTGTCCGCAGGCAAATGCTAATTAGCCAACTGGAGGTTTAGGCAGCTAAAAGGTAACCATTTAGAAGTTACTGATCCTAAATATTTATAAAAAATCTAGCTTCACCGTTAAATTGTGCTAAACATTACAAATAATCTTTAAATTAATTTTGTAGCTGTTTCCTGTCAAAAGTTACAGATCAAAGTTTACATTTGTTACTTTAACAGGTTCTAGGATTCAGCAACAGCCCTGCCAGTGAAAATAGCTTTTGTGGCCTAGGCACTGGAGGAACAAACCAAATTTATGCTGCACATGTTCGACTTTATATATCAGACACCCTACCTTGTGGGCGACAAGTTGTGCTTGGGGTGACCTACTAATATTTAAAATCAAGGTTTCCCGCCTGGGTTTTTTTGACAAGTCTGTATAGGAGGTTTTAGGCTGCTACTGTCAGGCAATACAGGGCATGCCTCAACCCAGGTTATCTCTGCCTCTGTAGTGGATGGCACTATCGTTGTTGCAAAAAGAACAGTTGATGGACAGAATGCAGAACAATGTCATACATTCACCCCAGTACAGAGATCTGGGCCTAAATTCGTCATTTTTTCTGCTCCCCATGCCATTCCAGTTTGAACCCAGCCATATGCAAATCAGTCTTGACCCTGTGCCCAATGGGAACAGTCCAGCCTGAACTGCCAGGCCAGATCCTCCCTGGACTGGAAACAAGCATCCTAGGACTGGTTGCAGTGTTTCAGCCCTCATCAGCCAGGATAGCTTGACTCCAGTGGCATGGAGAGCACGGGACCCATGTTTGGGCATACCCGTCTAATAGGGGGTGACAAATGCAAAAGAACAGTTGATGGACAGAATGCAGAACAATGTCATACATTCACCCCAGTACAGCGATCTGGGCCTAAATCCATCATTTTTTTGCTCCCCATGCGATTCCAGTTTGGACCCAGCCATATGCAAATCAGTCTTGACCCTGTGCCCAATGGGAACAGTCCAGCCTGAACTGCCAGGCCAGATCCTCCCTGGACTGGAAACAAGCATCCTAGGACCGGTTTCGGGGTTTCACCCCTCATCAGCCAGGATATCTTCACTCCAGTGGCATGGAGAGCACGGGACCCACGTCTGGGAATATTCCGTCCCACTCGGGGTGACACTGCAAAAAGAACAGGTGATGGACAGAATGCAGAACAATGTCATACATTCACCCAGTTCCAAACAATGTCATACATTCACCTAGTACAGAGATCTGGGTCTAAATCCATCGTTTTTTTGCTCCCCATGCCATTCCAGTTTGAACACAGCCATATGCAAATCAGTCTTGACCCTGTGCCCAATGGGAACAGTCCAGCCCAAACTGCCAGGCCAGGTCCTTTCTGGACTGGAAACAAGCATCCTAGGACCAGTTTCGGGGTTTCACCCCTCATCAGCCAGGATAGGTTGACTCCAGTGGCATGGAGAGCATGGGACAGCACATAAGTGTCATTTAACTTTCCATGCCATGAGTTTATTTTTGTACCCTATACTATGGCCTTATAGAAAAGTTAAATATGGCAATTAAAGTTAAGCCAATTTTTTATATGTGTAAAGGGGGAACACAGGCCATTTACTCCTTGCTAGCAGAGGTAAAATGCACAGTGTTCTAAATCCAGCAAAAGAGGTAGGATAACAATTGAGGGGTCATCATGCAAAAAGATGATCATTTTGTACAATGGCTATGTAACCAGTGCTCAACGTAGAAATATCGATAATTTTGTAGCCACTCCTGAACAAATTGAAGAGTGTTTGCTACCTCAGAAACTCAAACACATTTCTTCTATAAATATTTAGGAGCCTTTTGGTGTTGTATAGGCTAAAGCTAGCATTTGATGTGGGTGTACAGGAAAGGTTTCCTACAAGGGAAACAATGTTTAGCCATGAAGAAAAAAAAATTCAAATCTACACAAATGTAGGATGAAGTTTATGTTGTGTGGATTCTAAATTTTGGGGCATATGTATCATTTGTTTT
Source organism: Calotriton arnoldi (assembly GCA_963921515.1). Lineage (NCBI taxonomy): Eukaryota > Metazoa > Chordata > Amphibia > Caudata > Salamandridae > Calotriton > Calotriton arnoldi. Next base: position 314,335 of record CAWUFW010004236.1, read on the forward strand.
CCCGCTCGCAAACGGGACGATTCTCAGAATCGGCCCGTTTGCGAATGGGAAAAAGCCTTTTGGGATGCATCATCCCAAAAAGCCATCGCAAGATAAGGAATCGCAAAATTTGCGATTCCCTATTTTGCGAATGCATTTAAGGAATCGCAAAATGCGATTCCTTAAATGCAATTCAGGTTGCACCGAAATTTTGCTAATTTGCCTTAAGGAATCGCAAATTACCACCAACTTCAAGTTGGTGGTAGTTTGCGATTTCCTTGAAAAATGCACTTTTTGCATTTTTCAAAGTGCCATGTGGCGCGCATACATGCCCTTAGGGCATGTATGTGCGCCACATGCGCACACATGCATTTTTCAGGGGTGCAACAGGGTGTCCTTCTGACACCCTTTCACCCTTGAAATTGCATTCTAATGGGTACTCACAAATTGCGAATGTCTTCCCATTAATTCCTATGGGCCTGTAGGCCCATAGGAATGAATGGGAGTGTATTCCTTAATTGCGAATCGCAATTTGCGATTCGCAATTAAGGAATATGTAGGATTCTCAAGAATTTTTGAAAATCCTACATACATTGCATTTTGCGAATTGCAAATAGCGATTCGCTAAAAATCGCTATTTGCAATTCGCAAAACGCAATTTTGATACATATGCCCCTTTGTTTGTTATTTGGGCTGAAACCTTTGATAATAAAAACAGATGAATTAAACATTATTTACCTTTTTTAGTTGTTTGATTGAATTGTTTTCTTTACAAAATGATATTATTTTTGCCAGACTTAGGGCCTCAATTAGAGTAGTGCAGGTGGCCCATTGAGCTACAAATTCAGCATACTCTATGGCCTCTGGTACCCTAGCAGCAGACAACCCTATATAGAGCCTGGTGCAAATCGTTTTGTCTAAGTTAGATAGTGGTTAGGATTTGTTTAGTCTAGTTCATAGAAAGTGACACGGGCACTCTCATTGTCTCCCCTCCTCAGTGCCTCTCCTACAAAGTCTGACACATCAAACCAGCCAGCCATTATTCACTCCCTCTCACAAGGAAAATAACCTCCCTTTAATCATTTCCTATCAACTTTTTGCTATCTACATCCACCCAGCTTTTTGCTCATCATACCTTCCTTCGAATAGTCGTACATATAAGACCATGTCATCATCGTAAAATCTTTATTCAGTTGACAAATACAACCATAAAAGAACACAATAAATATAATACGAAATTATCTCGATAAAACTCTCATACATAAAATACATCTCAAGTAAAGACCCGTCATACAATACAGAACAAGGAAGTGAATCTGATCTGGAGCTCCTGGATGTTAGTGCCACCCGTAAAAAGCACAGCTCCATAAACAATACAAATTCAATAAGGAAGCATCTGCAGATAAACAACAGTTGGGCATACTTGTGAAAAGTTCACAGATTTCAACAGTGGTACTAAAGAGTGCTTTCTGGGCCTGCTAAAATAATCGCAAAACATTACAAAGTATAGGGTGTCCTGCGGAGACCTATTGTCGCAGCTGCAGGGTACCCTGCTCTCAGAATAGACCCAACCCTTTGGAGAGACCAATAAGTGGTGTAACAGTTAAACCTAAACCTGGACAATAAAAACCTATCATGCTAATAATGCACCTGCAGGAAGTATGGCTCTATACCCTGAATAGTCTTTGAGAGCAAATGCCCCCGCATTGCAGCTCAATCTGTTCTCTTGCTAGCTGAGCTCTCTCAAGGAACAATCTTTTTATACTATTTAAATCCCGAGAAGACAAAGAATATGGTGCAGTAAAAATATCCGGTCTCCCAAGCGAAGTAAAGGATGCCTTAACATACGATAGACAGGGGATTCTATACGCCTGATCAAGTGCCATGCAATCCGATAGAATCTATTGATTGAGCTTCATCTCCTCTCTTGACCAGATCCTAATGCAACACAGTAGTGGGCCAAGAACCACTACGTTATATGACTTATACCCAAGCTCTGCATGCACTGAGAATGCACGGGTGCTTTGCGGAACCTGCACTGCTCATCGTACATACTGTTTTTCTGCTACTTGTAATTTTTCAGTCTTTACAAAACCACAAACCTTGCTTCCATACCTTAACAGGGACAGACATTTTGCCTGGTAAATCTTTAGTAAGAAACTTGAGACCAAGATCCCAGTCGGCGTGCAAAACTAAAAGCCACCCCAGTGGATTTAAGAAACTCAGATCTCTTTCCTTCTATGAGGGGATTCCAGTTATTCTTTGCATCAAATAGCACCCCTAAATATGAGAAGACAGAGACTTTGCCAAGGGTATGACCGCACACTTTAAAGGTTTCAGAGCTGGTATGACGTGGGCCAACAACCATAACATGGCACATTAAAAAATTAACAGATAAGTCTAAACTCTCCATGAAAAAGACAAACTTGTCCAGAAGAAGGCCCAGACCCCAGGCCGCATGAGCCATGAGGACCGCATCCTTGGCATATAACAGCACGGGAAGGGGTCTGGTACCCAACTTCGGGCAATCAGCCTGAGCAGATAGAAGGGCAAGCTCCAGCCCATTTACATACAGAGTGAACAAAAATGGCACAAGAATACACCCCTGTCGTAAACCTCTTCTTGTAGAAAAGGACTGCGTGCGAGCTATACCCTGTGAAAACAATACTGAGGCAGTGGTATCAGCATGTAAAATGGCTAAAAAGGCCACAATGTCTGCATCCACCCCTATCTGTAAGAGCAAAGCCCAGAGTTTAACATGATTGACCCTATCAAAGGCGGACGTGAGGTCCATAAAGCTAAATGAAGGGATTCAGACCAACCAACTGTGCATTTGTTTATTATGAGATGAAGATTCAGACATTGGTCAGAAGTAGACCTACCTGGCCTGAAGCCATATTGTACGTCACTCAGGATGTTGTTCTCATTAGACCATTCTAGTAGCCTATTGAGGATGACCCTCCCCATGACTTTCACTACTGAGTCCATTAATGATATGGAACGGTAACTTTGGGGTTTGTCCTTACCCCTCTTCTTTAAATACAGGCACAATTTCCTCCGTAGACCATGAGGGAGGTGCCCCCTCCTGTTCGGCTGCGTTTAGAAGGAAAAGGGGCCCCCAGATCTCCACGTTGGACTGAAATAGGTCCGGGTGAATTCCATCCAGACCCGGGGCTTTGTTGCTTGATAATGCCAAGATGCCCTGGGCGACCTCTTCCAGAGCAAAGACCACTGAGGAGCACCCTTGCACCACTAGTGTACTATCCACACTCTGAATATAGACACCATTAAAATGTTCGGCCCATTGTTGTTCGGATATATGATGACATATTGCCGGACCTGACATCTCCACAAGGTAGGGCCTGTTTACCACCTTCCAAAAAAGGGAACTATCCCCACTCTCGCTAGCCTGACAAAGATCCTCCCAGGCCATCTCCCTTAGGGTAGATTTACAGTTAGCAAGAGCCTGCTTCTAAGCCAGCCTACAATGGCAACAAGGTTCCAGTCCCTGGGTAATTGTTTGAGTGCCACCTTCAAATGTCGAAGGCACCTCACACAGTCCTTATCAAACCACTTTGGGTCCCGAGAGCCCTTCCCAGGGGTCGATGTTAACAGTAGATTCTGTAGTACATGAGCAATCTCTCCAAAGGCTTGCAGAATATCCCGCCCAACTGAGTCTATGTCCAGGCAAATGGCAAACTCCTGGGCACACTTGACAAAGATGGAAGACTTGAGGTGCATGGGGTCCACCTGCACCCATTTAAGTCTTCTACCCGGGTCCACCAAAATAACACCCCTTTCAAGCCACCCCTGTTGCCCACTTTGGATAGTAGAAACATCGAGGGCTAGGGAGAGGGGATTATGATCACTAAACGGGCTTACAATGATATCAAATTTAGAGATGAGCAGGAGCAGAGGAGCAGATACTAAAATAAGATCAATAATCGATGTGCAGCCCCTCCCCTTGAAGGTGGGAAAGATGCACAGGTTAGGTGCATTTACTAGTTTGTCCAGGGCAAAAACTAGAATCTGGGAAGCCAAAATGGTGCCAAGCTCAATGCCTTCCTTGGAGTGGACATAATGATGGCCCTTTAGGCACATGCATTTTGGTTTTAAGGCATCGGATGCCAAGGAGCAATCACATAGATGACAATTGGAATCCCCAACAAGAACTAATAGTTCCTTCCCCGTCACAGTCGGCCAATGGTCATTCAGGGCAGAGTTAAGAAGTGAAATACTGGAGACTCCATCCTGCCCCACCTTGGGGTTATAGAAATTAAAGAGAGCTATTGGAGGGGTACCCGGTACTGAGATCAAAAACCCTTCCAGCATTGGAGCTTCCCAGTGCATGTCATAGACATACCCACTCAGTTCAACTGCTATAAAAGTAATCAAACCCCCACTGGCCCTCCCTGCCCCTGAAAGAAAAGCAAGGAGAAAATAAGTCTTATAGCCTTCCAAGAAAAAATTGTTCTTTATCTCCCATGTTTCCTGGAGGCAAATTATCTGATAGAAGTTACCTAACTGCTGCCAGTTAGGGTCAGTGAACTTAGCAGAAAGACCTGCGACATTCCAAGACAAAAGGTTCCAACCCTTAAAAGACGTTGGGGAAACCTCTTTTTTTTTTAGTTTTATATAGTGCAAACTTGACCCGAAGGTATCAGGTATCAGAGCGCTTTACCTGAACACTAGTTACGTTACACAAGGAAACATTAATTGTTTTGTTAGGCATGGGGAGATTAAGGGGCATATTAACAACGGCCAGCGATAATTATCGCTGGCCGTGCTTAGCGTGAGGAATCCTATCGCCGGCTATCGCTGGAAATTATCGCCATGCTAGCGCTGTATTAACAACGCTTAGCGCAAAGGCGATAATTTTCCAGTGATAGCGATGTTTTCCATGGAACATCGCTGGTTTTCCAGCGATGTCCCATGGAAAACGGCGATATACTTGGCGATAGGGCCTGTGGTCTTAGCCACACAATCCACCCCCATGTTAGGTATGCCTTAGTCAGGAATTTAGCAGACGTTAAATTCCTGCGTTAAGGCATACTTAACGCAATTTAAAATATCGCTAACCCACGTTGCTAATATGGCGATACCTGGGTTAGCGATATTTCCCCTGTTGTTTTCACAGGCACGCCCCCTTTGCATCTCATTAGCGATGCGATGGGAGGCGTGCAGAAAACGGACGCTAAGTCAGGAATCACGCGATAGCGTGTCCTTGTTAATTCGGCGATAAAATTATCGCCGCTTTTCGTCGGAAAACGGACGCTAAAGCGGCGATAATTCAATAACGCCGCCTTGTTAATATGCCCCAAAGTGATTTACCCAGAATCACAGGATGTTGAGCGGCATTGCTGAGACTCGAACCCTGTTCACCAGATTTGAGCTTGACCGCCCTAGCCGTTAGTCCTCAACCTCTCCCCTAAAAATTAAGCTGCATTGGCCGGTAATCGAACCCGGGCCTCCTAGGTGGCAGGTAAGAATTCTACCACTGAACCACCAATTCAAACCACTGAACAAACCACCTCTGGCAGTAAAGGGGAAGCAAGAGGAGGGGGAGGGAGCTCTGGGAAGGCAGTCAGTCACACAACTCCAGACCACTCAGGGCGGTAAACCTAATTGATGTGCTCAAAAGGGGGGACTGTAGATGATCCAAGAGGTTACTGTCAAAAAAGACCTCCCCATGCTGCCTGGTACTGGGGGGAGCAATAAACCCTTTCAGGCTTATAAAAGAAACCCGGGGGAGGGCGTATATACTAGATGGATCAGATATCTTTCTCAAAGCAAGGGCAGAAAAAACATGAGCCACAGTCGAGGGGTTATTAAAATTTACCACCATACAGTCCCCTGCCCACCTCTTATTGTCCCTTCCCACCCAGCTGACTCGCCGGGCCATTATGATGGACTCCGCTAGTTTACCACCTTGTTTTTTAATTCCTGATAGGATTCAGGGTTGGTTCGTGATGGAACATCTCCTAGGACCTCTACATAGGGAGTCACCTCCGGAGGCAAATTAAGTACATCCCCAGAGTTAATAAGAGGAGGGGACACAAGGGCTCGTGGACTGGGCCTTTTACCTATGGTGGCCTTTTACCTATGGTGGCCACCGTGGCCACCGGGGTCTCCTTGTTGGAGCTCGCGGGATTGAGCACACTCAGAGAGGTACTTGATACAGAAGAAGGCATACCAGTCTGGGAGGCAGAGAGCGAGTGAGCAGGGGGAACAGGCTTAACATGATTCATTGACACAGTTTGGTTGCTATGACCATGCTGTGATTCCCTCGCCAGGTTAATAAATCCAAAATTTCAGAGGCTCATAATTCAATATGGTGAGCCTAGAATTGATTGGATCTAGTTTGCCTTTAATATTACCTTAAACTCAGATAGGAGATCCCTAACAAGAAGGTGGTCTCCCTCAGAGGAAGAAATTATAGGGTCAGTTTGTGCTGCCATATTGACCTGCGAGTTAACCTGGACACTACATTGAGGCATGGCAGGCCCGCACCTCTTCCTCTTGCATCTGTGGCTCGCAAGGGGAGACATGGAAATAGGGCTCTGATTATGATTATGATTCCCCTCACTCACCTCCTGGCCAGTACCCTGGCATGTCAAATTGCGTGATTCATTCAGTACGCTAAACTCTGAGGGGGCCAAACTACAAGAAGGTGACGGTAGGGCAGTGATGTTAGTGGGAGCGGCCCCTTCACCGCGGGAATGTGGCATTACTTGCCCAGGTGGTCGGATAGAGCAGTGGGCTATGGGACATATAGTCTGTCCCCAGCAGCAGTGCCAATACGCGCCACAGCTCACCCCCACACAGATGGCAGGACCTGGTGTCCCCGGTGAGTAGCTATCAGGCATTGGCCCTCCAAGGGCAGACAAAAATGTCAAAGTTCATCCGTGGTGCAGTGATGTCAGCAGGAGCTGATGCTGGGTGTGGAGGACTGAGGTAGGTGTGCAGCAATCGGTGTGCACTATGAGGGGGTGGGGATCCTCCCCAGGAGTCCTGGTACCAGCTGCCAGTTCTCTGTGCTAGGTCCCCCTCTCCTCACCCCTCCTCTCATCAGTGGTTGCTGCTGCCCGTTAGGAGTGAAGGCGGAGTGCAGGTTCTCAACTAGGAAAGTCCTGCTTATAGACCGTGAGGAGTGCCCAGAATGGATTTACGGGCCTTTGAGCTGGGGGCAGATGGATTCCATACCCTCCTGGCCGGTCAGTCCCAGTAGGTGTTGCAAGGATCTCCACTCCTCGAACCTGTGGACAACAGGCCGATCCCCAGCACCTGGTTCGCGTCAACCTCTGGGCTGTTTGGGTTCAACTGGGCCCTCCCACTGGGTGGCTCTGCTAGGCTGTAGCCATCAAGGGCGGTCTCCAGCAGCCAAGGGCTAAGGTTCCAGCTGTTCAATCTGCTTGGAGATGACGGTAAAGCCTTAGCGCCTGCAATGACTGTGTAGAGAGGAGATCCCTTGCCATCCAGTACTCTAAATGAGAAATAAGACAATGTCTGATTTCTCATTTAGAGTACTAGATGGCAAGGAATCTCCTCTCTGCACAATCATTGGAGGTACTAAGGCTTTACCGTCATCTCCATGCTACCAGCACTGTTACAGGTGTCTTTCAAAACTCATCATTAGGCACTGTATCTTATATGTGTTATTCTTTGACCTAGTTCGATACAGCTTTATCTGCTTCCTATGCTCTCTGATGCAGTTTGAAAGCACAGTGTAGCACTGATTAAAAAGCCTTAAATAATACGCAATTGCCTTTTCCCTGCTTACACACCATCGAATCCCCTCCCGAGGCCTTTTACCAGCCAGCAGATACTAATATTGTTCAGGCAGCTTTATTTCCTGATTTTCTAACTTCTCGTTTTCATGACTAACTCAACATTCACCACTACTATACCAATAAGCACCTACAAAGGACCACATGTTATACTAGTCAACCCTTATTTTGGAATTCTTCACAACTCATTTTGCCAAGAGACTTTATGAATTGACAGTAGCAGAGCTTCTGGTCCTTCTTGGACCCTATGTGCATACCTCCGTGCTTCCCTTTTCCACTTTTTATCTTAAACAGTTTTCTGTGATATGTTGACTCATATTCAGGTGCAAACACATGTGAGATTTTCTACCTTCCTATCCATATTTTTGCCACACTTGTATTCCCATCACCAATTCAACCATTACAGCAATGGGCAATGTTGGAATGTAAACTTCACAGGTCTCTTTGGCTATATTTGGTTACATTATCAGTAATCTACCACAATATTGAGTTTTAAATATCATCCTGCCAAAATACTGTATCCAGAATATTGACTGCCTTAATATCTTGAAAGTTATTGTATATAGATATGTAGAGAATTACTATTCTTAGCACACATCTATGAACTTTTATGACATATCTATATCTATATCTCTATCTCTATCTATATTGCCAAGTGGAGGTCACCAATAGGTAGTTATAGTAAGGTATGCCTTTCCATAGACATAATTTTTTTGGGTCTGTCGAATCTTCATGACTCAACTTCCCCAGACGTCGCATTCCTGACGGAGACCTGGCTGAATCCCGCTTCAGCCCCCGACATCGCCATTGCCATCCCGGACGGATACAAGATCACCCGCAGGGACCGCACCAACGGAGTCGGAGGAGGCATCGCCATCGTCCACAGGAACACCCTCAGAGTCTCAACCAACACCGACGACACCCTCAGCACCGCCGAACACATGCACTTCCAGATCCACACCGATCCCAACACCACCCTCAGAGGAACCCTCATCTACAGACCCCCGGACCCCGACCACAGTTCAGCGATTCCATCGCTGACTTCGTCAGCACACACGCCATCGCCTCCACGGACTACATCCTCCTCGGGGACCTGAACTTCCACCTCGAGAACAACAAGGACACCAACTCCACCACCCTGATCGACAACCTCGCCACCCTCGGACTCAGACAGCTCGTGACTACACTCCACCCACGCCGCCGGCCACACGCTCGACTCCATCTTTTCCGCAAGCCCACACGTCTCCTTCCAACCACACCTCCGAACCCCACTGGACTGACCACCACTGCATCCACTTCACCTACAGGAAGCCCACCACGCACCACCGCACCGAACAAATGCCTCGCCGCTGCTGGAGCAGAGTCACGGAAGACCAGCTAACCACAACCCTCGCCCTGAGCCCACCCGCCGAACCCTCCGACCCCGACACCGCCGCCCGCAACCTCAGACAGTGGATCGACGACTGCGCCAACACCCTCGCCCGCTCAAGAATCCGCCCAACAGCCACACCAGCAAGAAGGCCACCTGGTTCACCGAAGACCTCCAGGCCTCCAAACGAACATGCCGAAAAACTGAGAAGATCTGGCTCCACGAACGGACAGCGGACAGCTACGCCGCCCACAAGAGCGCCACCCGCAGTCACCATTACCTCATCAGATCCGCCAAAAGGGCCTCACTCAAAGACCGCCTAGACAACAACGCACACAACAGCAAAGAGCTCTTCAACATCGTGAAGGAACTCTCCAACCCCAGCTCCAACACCAACGACATCCAGCCGTCGCGAGACCTGTGCGACTCACTGGCCACCTTCTTCCACCGCAAAATCGCCGACATCCACGACAGCTTCAACACCACGACCGCCCCGGCAACCACCGAGACCACTGCCCCCACAACCACCAACCGCCTGCTCTCCTGGACCAACATCAACGACGAGGACACCAGCGAGATCATGAACACCATCCACTCCGGTTCACCGCTAGACCCGTGCCCTCACCACATCTTCAACAAAGCCAGTACAGCCATCGCGCCCCATCTCCGGAAAATAATCAACATCTCCTTCGAGACAGCAACCTTCCCGGAAAGCTGGAAGCACGCCGAGATCACCGCCTTACTCAAGAAACCCAAGGCAGACCCCAAGGACCTCAAGAACTTCCGACCCATCTCTCTGCTCCCGTTCCCCGCGAAGGTCACCGAGAAAATCGTCAACAAACAACTGACCCGCTACCTCGAGGAGAACAACATCCTGGACCCTTCCCAGGCCGGCTTCCGCAGCAACCACAGCACCGAAACCGCCCTCATCGCCGCCACCGATGACATCAGGACCCTGCTAGACAACGGAGAAACAGCAGCCCTCATCCTCCTGGACCTATCAGCCGCCTTCGACACGGTCTGCCACCACACACTACGAACACGCCTTCACGACGCCGGGATCCAAGAGAAGACCCTGGACTGGACCACATCCTTCCTTTCCGGCAGAACACAAAGCGTCCGCCTCGCCCCCTTCCGATCCAAGGCCACCAAGATCATCTGCGGCGTACCCCAAGGCTCCTCCCTCAGCCCAACGCTGTTCAACATCTACATGGCACCCCTCGCCCACGTCGCCCGACAGCACAACCTCAACATCATCTCCTACGCCGACGACACCCAGCTGATCCTCTCCCTCACCAAAGACCCTCACACCGCCAAAGCCCACCTCCACGAAGGAATGAAGGCCGTCGCCGAATGGATGAGGACCAGCCGCCTGAAGCTGAACTCGGACAAGACTGAGGTCCTCATCCTTGGTTCCAACCCTTCAGCCTGGGACGACTCCTGGTGGCCAACATCACTGGGAACAGCCCCGCCACCCACCGACCACGTACGCAACCTAGGGGTCATCCTCGACCCCACCCTCTCCATCACTAAGCAGGTCAACGCCGTTTCCTCATCCTGCTTCAACATCCTCCGAATGCTCCGCAGGATCTTCAAGTGGATCCCCACCGAAACAAGAAAAACAGTCACCCAGGCCCTCGTCACCAGCAGGCTGGACTACGGAAACGCCCTCTACGCAGGAACGACGGCTAAGCTCCTGAGACGGCTGCAACGCATCCAGAACGCCTCTGCACGTCTTATCCTCGACATCCCCCGACGCAGCCACATCACACCCCACCTGAGAGACCTGCACTGGCTCCCTGTCAACAAGAGGATAACCTTCAAGCTCCTCACCCACGCACACAAAGCACTCCACAACTCCGGACCAGCCTACCTCAACAGATGACTCAGCTTCTACACCCCCACCCGCCAGCTCCGCTCGACCAGCCTCGCCCTCGCCACAGTCCCCCGCATCCGGAAAACGACCGCCGGCGGCAGATCCTTCTCCCACCTCGCCGCCAAGACCTGGAACACCCTCCCCACCAACCTCCGACAGACCCAAGACCTACTGGCCTTCAGAAGACTCCTCAAGACCTGGCTCTTCGATCAGTAGCAGCACCACCCCCCTCTTCCCCCAGCGCCTTGAGACCCTCGCGGGTATGTAGTGCGCTTTATAAGTGACATGATTGATTGATTGATTGATTTCCCCAAAAAAGGTTTATCCACCTCAGCTCCTTCCTGGAAGGTTTTTGGGTGATCTGTCAAGCAGTGGCTGAGAAGAAATGGGGGTCCCAAAACACAAAATCCCTGTGCATTATACATAGACTTTTTTAGACAAGGCTACAGCAAAAACTACTAAACGGAATTACACAAAAATTTGTCAGCAAGCTAGATCTTGGTCGTCAGATTGAGCTTTTCGTGTCTTGGTATAAATGTGTTGTGTAGTTTTTGAGATCTTAAAGGTAAAATAATGTAGATATTTGGACGGTGGGCTCGCAAGAGTTTTGCAGGTGTCCCATGAGAGCACAAATTAAAGCATGGAGGCCTGTAATTGGGTGAGAGGCTCATTTTTCACATGACTCTTCATGCTCTTGTGGGAGTGTGAAGACTCCCATGAATCTTACGAGAGTGAGCGCTCTGATTGGTTGGCTGTTGGAATTTTAGAAATGAAATGGCTGCCATTACTGTTTACTGTGAAAAATTGCAGTTGTCGTGGAAATGAAGTAAAAAAGCTGTATGAGGGGGCAGCAGAAAGGCATCCTATCCCACTAGATTTGTAGAGGAGGTCTCTAAGACATAACTGCTGTGATGAAAATAAATGTATATTGTTTTTTTTTAAAAGTACAATCTCGCCAGAATCTTGCAAGAACGAGAATAGTAAACAGGAGTAGGTGAGTTCTCTACTAGTAGAAATGCATATTGTGGTGCTTGTTATTGAGAGGAAGTGTGTAAGACATAAGTACTGTGATGAGTACAAGGTTAATTCTTTTTTTTAAATGTGACATTCTCGCGAGACTCTCACGGGATCCTGAAAAATAGGAAGGAGTAGGTGATCTTTGAATGCACTCAGGTATGCATACTTGTTACTGTAAAAAGGAGCCTTAGAGGAGATGGTGTTTATCAGAGTCTACTTTTTATACCCATCAGCTTAAGAAGAGTTGTGAGAAGTGAGCAGAGTTAAGGCTCTTCCCACACCTTTCTATGCACACCCAACATCCAAGAGAGGGATCTCAGATGTGAGGCCAGTCCCTCAACACACTCTACTCTGCACACCTGTCATTTGAGAAAGAGGTCTCAAAGGAGAGGGCAGTCCATGCACACACACTTAATTGCTCACCCATGGTTTGAGAGAGAGATGTGAAAGGAGAGGCCAGTCCCCCTCCACTCGTTACTACGCACACCCATCATTGAGAGAGAGGTCTGAAAGGAGAGGCCACCCCATCCAACACACCCTACTATGCATACCTGTCATGTGAGAGAGAGATCTCAAAGAAGAGGCCAGTCCTTCCCCACTCACTGCTAGTCACATCTGTCAACTGAGAGAGAGGTCCGAATGGAGAGGCCAGTCCCTCCCCACACCCTACCATGCACACCCGTCATCCAAGAGAGGGGTCTCAGTGGAGAGGCCAGTACCTCCACACACCCTACTATGCATTCCTGTTATCCGAGAGAGAGGTTTAGGCGAGGGCAGTCCCTCCTCACACCCTAGTATACACACCCATTATACAGGAGAGGGTTGTCATTTGGAGAGGATTGTCCTTTCCATATACTACTAGTTCCCTAAAATAATGTTGTGATCTGACGAGAGTCCTGCAATTGTAGAGCACAAGCTTCAGAGAGTGAAGGTTGCTGAAGGAGGCACAGTAAATCCTGCAAGACTCTTGCGAGCTCCACATGGAAAATTACTGGGCCTGCCGCAAGACGTTTTATGATCCAAAGAGGCTTGCAAGATCTTATGGGGCGAAGTAATAAAAAAGGGCCAAGGTCAACCAGTAGTTAACATTCTTATTACTTGGTTAAAGAAATGCTGTGGTGTGACTGGCTGCAGAACGAGAGATAGCTCAGATTGTCCTTGGTGCTTTATAGGAGAAGGAAGTCTGTTTGAGTAGTGCTCAGCTGACATGACTTTGTTTGGAACTGAAAGAGACTGGTGTTTTCAGCTGCATTTAAGAAACATGTACAAGTTCAGGTATTTAATAATATATTTTATGAACTTTGTTGAGCAGTGTCAGTAAGTGCACTACTGTTGGTAAACTTATTCTACACAAGGTTTACTGAGTGAAAAGCTGTTTGTAGAGGTGTGGATTTCTAAATATAGCTTTTGAGAAGACTAGAATATAGAGAGATATCAGCAAATATTGCATGTGGTGGTAAACAAGTAACTGTTCAATCTGCATGTAGATGTAAGTAAAAGAGGCAGTGCTTCTCAAATTATAAAAGAAAGAATTTTCAAACTGTTTCAATACAAGCCCTGGTGTTTTTGTGAACCTTACCGTCCACATATTTTACCCCTATGAGATATTTCAGTGGAGATATTGCTATTTCTAGAGTAAAATACCATGCTCACTGTGGTGTGTCAAGAGGAATGTGTTACTTTATAAACTTAAATGGAACCAGGGTTTATGGCATGTTATAATTTAATTGTGAAAAAAGAATGTACTGGTTGAGGGTGTGGGATGTTTCAGGAGAAAGGAGTAACAAGTTAGTGGTACACTAGATATAAATATGTGATTATGGGCAAAATATGTGGAAAGGTTTAGCAAATGTGGTGATGAGTCACTCCTATCAATTATTGACCAGTATGTAAGTTTTAATTTTCTGGTTATTTTGTCTTTTTGTAGGAGCAAACTGGAAAACACAGATTGTAAAAAGAAAGGTACCATATCAAAAAATATATGGAAGAGAAAAAGAAAAGTTGTTCACTTTTCAAAAAACAGGAAAGACTATCTGGAAAAATAGTAAAACACTATTGATTGGAGAATAGATTATGGGCCAGATGTACGACCATTCCAAATTGCGACTCGCAATTTGCGCTCAATTGCGAGTCGCAAATTGCGAGTTGCAATTTGGAATGTACAACAGTGTCAGAGACACTGATTCTGATTCCCAATGGGGTCGCAAAATGTGAGGCTCATGAATATTAATGAGCCACTCACAATTTGCGACCCCATTGAGAATGGCTGGCCCTCCCAGGGATTGTGGCCTGCTGGGCTCAGCAGACCTCCATGTCTGGGACTGCTTGTCAATAAAGCAGTTTTTTTTTTTTTTTTTTTTTTTAATGCATCCCGTTTTCCTTAAAGGAAAACGGGATGCATTTAAAAAAAAAAAAAAACGTTTTCGTTTAATTTTTTAAGGGCCTGGGACCACTGCCATATTTTTAGAGGAGTCTCAAAGAGGAAGGCGTCCCCTGGGGACCCCTTTCCATTTGCCACTCCATTACTACCCTCTTGAAGAGGGCGGTAAATTGCGGGTGTTTTGCAACCGCAATTGTGGTTGCAAAACATTCATACATGGCTTGAGAGTCGCTATTAGGAAGTGGAACACCCCTTCCTAATAGCGAGTTGCAAAACACTATTTTGCGAGTCGCAAAATAGTGTTTGTACATGGCCATGTAGTTTTTTGCTTGCGCAAACGAGTCGCCAACCCGTTTGCGCACGCAAAAACTGGTCGTCCATCTGGCTCTAAGTTCTTATTGCTCAGTGGGTCATTTATGGTCTTGCACACCTTTGTCCTGTGCAGGTCTACTTGTCTCTAATGAAAACATTATCTGCTTACATAAGCAGTAAAAACAGCCTTATTCATTGAAGCAGGATTATTGTGTTGCTCAGCAGTAAGTAGCTGAGAAGGCACAGTGTATCCAGTTAGAAAAGATGTGGAAGTACATGAAGAGCTCTCCAGTTCAATAGCATGAGCTAACTTTGTCTGAGCTATCCTTTATAAACTCATTTTAAAAAACTGTATGCATGAAAACCTTTGCTGAGACTTTTTATCACCTGGCAGTATATCAAAAACTGCCATACCAAAGATTCTTTGTCAGGCTGAGGTGCTGTAACTACACCAGGCTGCTCATCATAATCTGATGAAAACATTATAAATGATTGAAGCTGATTGTTTTGTTTGTTTTGCAGTTGTTTAAATAGTTATTAATACAGTTGTTGTAGTTTTGCTATGGTGTTAAATTATGTGTTTATAATAAAAAAATGTTTAAAGTTACTACTGATTTGTTTGCTTAATAGTTGTTATAGATTCGAATAATTTTACTGCAATATAATGTTGACTAAAACTACCAGTTCCATCTCAGGAAGTGCAGAAGTTCTCCTCCATGTATATGTATCTATGTGGTAATATGCACATCTATTATGCTACAGAGAGTTGGTATTGGAGAAGTCATTTATTTGAATACCCTAGTCTGCTGACTTGTCATGCAACAGTGAGGTCTCAGAAGAGAAATCAGTTCTTGTCCACACTGTCGTAAAGAGACCTCTCATGCAAGAGAGAGGTCATGGCACAGAGGCCAGTGCATCTTCATACTCTACAACGCACTGGTATCAGCTGTGGCAGATGTGATAGTGGAGAGGGGAGTTCTTTTGCACATGTTAATATATGTGCTTGTGATTCTAGAGAGAAGTTTCAGCAGATTGGTTTATCTCTGTCTATACCCTACTGCACATGCCAATCCTCTTGGGGAGATGTTTGAGAGAGAGCTCCTCACATTCAAATATGCGCACCAGTTGTCCAAGAGGCAGTTCTTAGAAGAGAGGCCACTCTATTTTATAGCCTACTATGGATATTCATCACCATAAAGGAAGGTATGAGCAAAGAGAGCAGGCTCTACCCATAGCCTACTTTGCACATGTGTTAGTCTGGGGGGATGTCTGACTTGACAGGGTAGTGTGTTTCCATACCCTAGTTTCTATAGTTGTTATGCAAGATAGTATTCTCAGCATAGAGGTAATTTCTTCTCCACAGCTTACTTGTACATCTGTCACCTTGGGGAAAGCTGTGACCAGAGAGGTAAGACCCTTTTTTACACCTCAATTTGTACACCCATCATCCAAGAGACAGGAGAGGGGCCAGTGTATCTCTATATTCTACTATGCATATTTATCATCCAAGAGAGCAGTGAGCAAAAAAGGTGTTTGTCCCCACAGCCTACTATTTATCCCTGTCAGCATTAGGAAGAGGTATGAGCAGAGAGGTACGTTTTTCTCAAAGACTACTACAGACACCTCTCACCCTGGAGAGATGTGTTATCGGATAGACCACTCCCTTTACAGACAGTATTGTGTATCCCTGTTGCTCAAGGGGGAGGTGTGAGCAGAGAGGCCACACCATACTGCACATCCATGTTGTCCTGGAGATATGTGTTAGTAGAGAGGACAATGTTTCCCTACACACAACTGCAGGTGTGTGTCATTCTGGGGAGAGGTGTCACTGGACAAGCAAATTCATTCCCACACCCTAATATAGATGGTTATTGCCCTGGGGAGAGTTCTCAGAGGAGAGGCCAGTACCTCTAATACTTGCTGTGCAATGCAGAGGTCTTATATGTTTGGTGAGTATGTTCTACACTCTACTATGCATACTGCTGAGCCTGGGGAAAGATGTGAGTGGAAAGGCAGTGTCTCTTTACACCCTACTCTACATACTGGTCACTTTGATGCAACGTCTCAGTGGAGAACCAGTCCCTCCACAAAGTCTACTATACACAGTTGTTGGCCTTGCGAGAAGTGTGAGTGAGAACCCAGTCTCTCCTCACACCGTATTATGCACTGTTGTCATACTGTGAAAAGCCCTCATTAGATAGGCTACTTTCTCCCCATACCCTACTACTGGGGACTACAAGGCATAAGTACTGTAATGAAGGAAACTGTAAATTCCTATCCCAAATCTCTTTCGAGATTCTAACGGGATTGGAAAAAAAAAGTAGAGGGTGGAGAAAATCTTTCTCAAGAGAGAGGTTTTAGTGGAGAGGCGTCGGTGTTTGCACAGTCTAATTTACATACCCTATGATACAGAGCTATTATTCATGAAATATAGGTTAAATGTTAGGGCTCACAAGACTCTCATGAGAGCTGGAGAAATATGAGTAAGAGCAGGCTTTTGGGTGCTCCCGCAGGACTCTCACGGGTGTCAGTATCCCTAAAAAAAAGGGATTTATACCATGAAGCAATAACACTATGTTGCCATAGGGTGTCTCTGACGAAAACCTTTGTTTTTATAGTATGCAATGTTCAGTTACACTTAGAACTGGATGATTTCCTAGATGTTATTAAGAAAGATCCTGTTTCCTTCTGCAGTGAAGTGCACTCCATCTCGCCTATAAACACCTGGCCTATCAAACCAGATGTTGTTGTGATATATATATAGAGCACATGCCATGGTCATGAAGAAATGCAGAAACTGTTTTATTGACATGCTTCTGGGATTTCTAAATCTTAGGACACAACTCTTATGACCATTGACATTGTTTGTCTTTGACATATATTAGAATATACAAAGGCAGCATGAAGAAAAAAAGACATCTATTGCGAAAAGGTCTCCTTCATTTGGATTTCAAGCGCAGTCCCTATGATTGTGCCTAGGTAATTGCCACCATAGTGCATTATCATGAGGTCTGGGTGCTCACAATCCAAATTGTGCTCAACAATTGATGCCACTTCATGCCTTTGTGGCAATCAAACCTATGTCCAAATTTGGAAATCCAAGATTTTTGTCAATACCGCAATTAATGGCATATTCTCAAGCCCAGTCGATGAAGCTCTGTCCCATAATCCAGGGGAAAACCATGGTGTAATATGGAGATTTCAGTCACAAGAGGAGTGCTCAGCAGAATGAGTAAGCTCCAGGAGCTAGACAGAGTTATATGAGGAGAGAAAAAATGGGAGGGTGGCAACATTTTTAAAATGTAATTGGAAGATTTTTGCCAGTTAGTAAAGTAGGTTAGGTTGTGACCAACTGTTGTTTGTATGGTGCAGTTACTTGATAAACAGTATGAGCTTTTCTATTGAGTGAGTTTAAAATTTTGGTACAGCCTCATGAGAGGCTCATGAGAGTAAAGCCGGCAGCTCTGCCCCCTCTGACTATATGCGAGAGATTGTCTACCTGGCTCTCGCGAGTCTCTCATAAGAGTTTTTAAGAAGGGAAAAAAGGGAAACATCCTACAAACAACATAGATAATGAAACTATAGGGTAGCTCTGAAAGGAGCCATTTCTGTGACCATGTTTTAACAACTTTACATTTGTTTGTGTTTTTGAACTTTGTTTGCATTTTGTTATCTTTTTAAATTTTATAGTAGGGTAGAACTAATACATACAATTTGGGCGGGAAACAACAACATCTCCTTAAAAACATAATGAAGTAAATTGTGAAAAAAATAACTGCTAAAAAAAAAAACTAACGCCTAGGTTGGCATTTGTGATCTTGGACAAGCTTGTCCTCAGCTGTCATGATTGCGTCCAATGAAAAAATTATATGCTTACATAAGCCGCAAAAATGTGCTTTATTTAGATAAGCAGGGTAGTTATCTGCTTCAGCACTCAGTACCCGGGCAAGCACAGTATCTCCAGGTTCAATGAGGTGGAAGCCCCTGAAGAGCTGTCCAGCTCTGCAGCAAAAGATAACTCTGCCTGACCAAGCCTTTGTGGATGCAAAGATCTGAGGTGCCTCCACATGCCTGTAGTACTCATGCGCACTGTTTGTTTCTTCTGCCCCTGCTGCAGAGATGTTTTTTGCTGCCTGGTCTCATGTAAAAAAAATGACATACCAAAGACTCTTTTGGCAGGCTGAGGTGGCTGAGCTGGTGCCACAGCACTAGGCTGCTCATCAGAATCTGAGGAAGACATTCTCCAGTGCTAAAACAAAAAGCACACAGAGCAAAGCAACAAGGTCTACCCTCTGCAAACTGCAATAGGTAAACAAACTAAAAGTATAGATTATACCTCTTGCAAATAAAGACATACATATAAACCAATCACAACTCTTCCCTGGGGTGTGCTTCCTCTACTGGACCTCTCACGTGACACTTGTGAGTGTCTCTCCAAATCGTAAAAATATTATTGCTTTATATAATGAATTAAACAAAGCATAATTAATTCTTCTACCTAAATCAACACCTCTAATGTCTTTCTTTGTTCAGAATAACAAGGAAGCACTGTTATTAACTTGATTCCAAATGTACGGTCTTGGAGATGTCTCACGAGAGCAGAACAGGAAGTACAGCCCCCTCGGAGTCCATGCAGGGGATTGTGTGTTCTACACCCACGAGCGTCTTGCGAGAGTTATCAGTTTCTAAAAATTTAAATGAATACAACAAACATATCTAAATGACTTCCCTATTATAGGTTATCATTAAAGAATAACTTAACACATAAAAATACCTCTATACAACACTTTAACATGACATTAATAGTTCTACAATCACGCGAGTAATGAAACACCTAAAAAATAGATTTACATAGAGAAAATTAATACTAAATATTATTGCAAAAACTGATTACTCTCTTTTGAAATATAATTACAATTTTAATGTAAAAATAGATACAAAGTCTGTGAAAAGTATGGCATTAGAATATTAATGAACTTGCTGAGAAGATGTCTCAATATGAGAGTTACAAGAACTGAGGAGATGGGCAATGCCGTTTGTGCTGCGCACTTACAGCAATCGCCGATACCGCCTGTATTAGGTATATAGGACACTGCTTACAAGTATTATCTCTTACTTGGCGGTGTGGTCGTCTCCTTTAATTACGGGGGTCTTCAAAGGACCGCTCATATGGTTATTACTTGATTGGTTGAGTACTTCTCCCACTCACCATACTCAAAAAATAATTAATTTACTTTAAGAAAACTAGAATTCACTGAAAAAAACAATGTATAAAGTAAAGTTATAGTTGGGAGTATTAAAAAGATTTGTTTTTATTAACCTTAGAAATTCCCTTAAAAAACAAAGTTTAAAGTAATGTTATAGTTAGCTGAATTTTTCAGTGACAACATTAATGTTTTGAGCTAAAAAAACACAGACATTCACCAGTTATATATAGCAGTGCTACTATACCTTTGGCCCCGCCATGCACTGCTTATGCCCTTACATATGACATTACTCATGTTACTGATGACATCACTGATGACATCTTCCAAGCTTCGTTTTACTACATATTGCTCTATAAATTACTATGGCATTAGAGACCTGACAGCAAGTACAAAATAGCCCAGGAGAATATCAGCCATCAGTATTGCCATCTCAGACACAACTAACTCCCTTAGGTGTAGAAATCATGCATGATGTGCAACATACACTTTACAGCTAGTATAGTGCACATTAGCAATCAATCACAGATATATAGGAGACCCTCATTTAATATGGTGTTCAGTCTGTATACAACTGTTCAGAGAAAGCCAAGTTCCTAAAAATAGTGAATGTCAGTTCCACAACCAACTACCTACTACAGACAGCTTTTATCTGTATCAAACACCTGAAACTCACTGATCCTACATTGAGAAATTAAGTTGATATCAGTAGAGAGCTGGGTACTGTAAATTAGTGCTTACTCTATGGAGAGAGTTCACTTTATACAACACTGTTTGCAAACAGTGGAACTTTCATAAGAAACACACCACAGGGTATTAAAGAATAGCTACTAAGAACAGTGTACACTCTATGCAACAATTGTCAAAAAAGACACTGTGTGCTCAAAATAACTAAGATCTGAATGTGCTAACCATCCTAATACCTGCACCCTTTATAATGTTGTGAAACCTTTACAGATAGCCTATCTTCTCAACCAAAACAAGCACATGTATAAAGGTTAGTACCTGGGGCACACACATACACACTCCTCTAAGTTATGTAGAAATTGTCATGCTGACACGATTTGATTTTGCGAGTTTTATGAAGCGTGAACATGATCCAAGGGTATCAGAGCGCTGTACATTTGGTTGATAAACAAAAAACAGATACATCAAAAGAAACAAACTCAAGTAAGATATGGTATGTTGTCACAGAGATAGTATTAAACGCCTGTCATTCACTTATTAGGCCGAAAATCTTCAGGGTGGTTTTCTGAGCCTGTTCACAATCTGATTCAGATCCAGGTTCCCAGGAGCAAGCATTGAGTGCGGTTCTCCCGTGAAAGATGTGCTTCTGTCCTATATAGATAATACTGTCACTGTGGTGCCCAATGAGCTCAGGGGATAGTTTAACCGAGAATATTATGAGAGGAATCTATTCATTAAGAGAGGAATTTATTCACTAGGATCTTTTTCACCTCTTTTTTGAAAAAGTGGACCGATCGCACCTTGGGTGGTAAGGAGTTCCAAATCCTTAGAGCAGCTCCCGAAAAGGAGCGTGTGTAGGTTTTTTTTTTCTGCATCTCGGGGGTTTAAGTCGGAGAGAGTTTGTGCTTCTGAGGGTGTGGCTACCTCCTGAGATTAGAATCTTTTCTGCCAGGTACCTTGGTTCATTAAATTGTACGGCTGTGTGTGTGAGGCAAGCAATTTTCAGTTGAGCTCTGGCCCCGAGTGGGAGCCAGTTTAGATGTCTAAGCGATGGAGTAATGTGGTCAAAGCATCCAGTGCCTGTTACCAGTCTCGCTGCCGGGTTGAGAGTTGCTTCGAGTGGAGCTATACTCACCATAGTGAGACCTGAAAGGGTCACAGATCTGTATTCTAGTCTGGAGACCACTAATGACTTTACTGCTTGTTTAAAGTCTGAGGGAGGGTGGAATGGTTTCACGTTCTTCAATAGTTTGAGTTGGAATGATGCGCTGCATGTGGTTGCACTGAAATGTGCTAGCATGTCCAGATTCTTGTCCGGTGTTATTCCGAGGGATTTAGTGGAATCAATAATGTTAGGTTTTCAGTTTATGGTGTCTAGGTGATTGAGCCTATCCTGGATGCTTAAGTAGCTGCTTTGAGGGGAGAAAAGTAGGAATTCTGTTTTCAGAGAGTTCAGGTAGAAGTTGTTTTGAGATAGCCAGACACGATTCTGTCTAATAACTCGAGGCTGCTTACAAAAGTTAATATCTACTATGTAGAATCTTAACCCTGTTGAAAACCTTTTCTGCAGTGCCAGAAAACATGTGTGGAACATAATGAACACAAGTCGCCAACTGTCACCTGCACACAGAGTTACTTTTGAATACAAAGATTTATAACGTGTTCAATACCTCTACCCACCTATGGTACATTAGGAGCAGATGTGTTTTGCAAACAATTACACCCATTAGCTGGACCCATGCTGTACAAAATTAGGTAGACAAGTAATATGGTACTTATCCACCACTATGTAAACTATAAAATAAACTAGCACACTTGTTGGATGATGTCATCAGTGATGAAATCAGTGATGTAATTTGAGATGTCATCAGTGATGTCATAAATGAAGTCACAGAACATGTCATGAGTGATGTCATATGTGAGGTCATAAGCAGTGCTTGGAGGAGGTGCAATTTATTGTTAGCACTGCTAAATATTACTGGTGAATATCTGTGCTTTTTTAGTTCAAAACGTAAATGTTCTCACTGAGAAATTCATCTAACTACAACGTTACTTTAACCTTTGTTATTTTTAGTGACTATATATATATATATATATATATATATATATCACCACGTCCTGGCCCGCCAGTGACTCAACGGGACATCCAGGTACGGACCTCTTAGACGCTTCAAAAAATGCACAACTCCAATGTTGCTGCTTCGCATTGCCGTGTTTAATTCAAGCATAAATGATAAACTCCAAAGCTGTCCAGGCATAGTGCCTGCCATGACGCGTTTCGATCGCATCACGCGATCTTGATCACATATATATATGTGTTCAGCAAGGTACACAGATTAGGAGTTAAGAATGATAAATATATATTTAACCAAGTGAACCAGTAATGGCAAAATATTTTGTCTCTTTAAGCATAGATCATGTGAGGGGGTATGTCACTGAAGCTTGTATTTCATTTACTCTGGTATGTCCTGATGACAAGTCTTAAAGATTACATTAACAAACATGTCCAAAGGTAAAATCATTAATAGGGTTGAACTGACAACTTGGTTATCATGCCTTGGTTCCAGTCAACCACAAATTGTTTTTTTTTCAATTGTGCTGTCTGCTGTAAAAATTTAAAAATTCATGCCTCCTGTTTCCCTTTTCTATTTTTTAATGATCCTTGTGCCTTTTTTTTCGATACATGTTTCTCTATTTTTCTGGGTAGGTTTGAAAATGTTATTGTGCTGTGTTCTTTACTTTAAAATTGTTGCTACTGCTTGAACTTAACACATGTATATGGGGATTTTCAGCTGCTTGTTAAATAGCTACCAGGGGTTGAGCGGGGAGTCTCTAACAAGTGTGTTCTGGCCTAATCAATTTGTGTTTATTCAGTCATTAGAGGTCACCCGGCACCAAGTGAATTACCCAGACAGTATTCCATTGAACCATATCTGATGACTTTACCAGCTACAGGTATGGAACTGCCCCCAACCCGGGAATGCAGAATCTGGATCCAGTTCTATTTCCCTAAACCACATGGCGATCAATGAGAACTACATATCAGGTCATCAGTCTCCATTCTTGAGAGTGGCAAGGAGCACACCACATAGAGGTGACATGTTTATGGCTGTGTCCTCCAAATCTAGGTGAGGTCACCAAAACTAAAAACTGATCCCTCATCATCAGGTTTAGATGTACTCATGTCAATCAGTTCTACAACCCGCCACTTTGGGCTCATCCGAGAGACACCAAAAGCAGACCACATCAGGTTCAGAAAGAACCAATCCACTTTCTCATTAGATGATTAATTAACCCCCATTCCACAGTAGGTGCATTGGAACCAGAGATTAGAGAAGACTCATAAGTAGTGGAAGTGGTGGTGGTGAGACAAAGGAGTAGGGGAGTGATCAGGATGTAGGAGCATGAGCGGAGCTATTTTCAGGCTCACCTCTGGCTTCCTACTCTCTTCAGCATGAACATCATTACAAAGAATTGCAACATGTAGAGTTCTTGCCACTGTAATCCCACAAATAAAAGATACCTTCTTAGGAGCACAGTCACCCAACAAAAGCAAAATTTGATCTTTCTCATTTCAAACTCTAACAGACAGTTAAAGCAGTCAGAATGATTAAGAGATACCAGGTCTTTAAATGATCGCTCACGTGCAGAGATTGTCATTAATTTTGTCAACAGTGTAGGAGTTGCATGGAGGTACCGTATTCATTGAAGCCACAATGCTCACATTATAATGGGGTTTGGCTAATTAGCAAAATGTGGTCAATGGCTGAGTTTTTGCAGTGGAGAGGCAATAGAGGAAACAAGATGAATCAGTCCAAAAGAGCAAGAATTTCGAAGAGTGTGTCTACTTCTCAACAGTTGATCTTGAATCATAAGTAGAGCAATTTAAAGATGACAAAATCAAAAACTGGAACCTGGGTGTATATATACAGCATCTGATGTTGGGTACTTTAAGAGTGAGTTACAATGCTTTCTTCAGTCTGTGGTATTTCAAGGTGTTGAGAGAATTCTTATATCTCGGGTGATGGCAATGTGTTTACCCATATCAAATTCCATGGTGAAATAATGGGAAAGGGCACTATATTAGGAGACCTGGGGGACTCCAATTATTGCAAATAACTAAAAGGGTAGCAGCAAGATATAGTGGTAGGTTGCTCTAGGTTCCACATCTTTCCAGATATCAGTCATTTGATGCTGATGTGAACAGAGGACGTCATACATTCTGCCACTCATGATTTTATTGGTGGCCTCCTAGCTAAGGGGCTACTTTCAGAACAGAATAAGCTGCCAAGATCCAACCATGTAACATGGCATAAATCTACTCATGGCCTCTTGCAGTGTGGGGCTGATTTTGATTTCCAGTCTGGCTTTGTACATAAAAACATTTTAAAAAACTTAGGGGCATATTCTCAAGAACGTGTGATAACCATCGCAAATTTAGCTTAACGCAACTTTGCAGATCGCAGTCCATCGCGGGAAAACAACGACGTGTTAACGTAGCATTCTCAACCTGGCGGCACCATGTGATAGTCCCACGATAACGTGTCAAATGTCCGCGTTAAAATCAACGCGACGCCGCAAAAATGCGAAACACTAACGCAAATAAAGTCGCGATGAGGCCAACCGCGATAAAAAAATCCGCGATAACCAGCGACACGGCTGCAATACCCACGCGTCATGAGGGAAAATGCACAATAAAAGCAGAACAAGAAAAAAAATAATAATAATAATAATAAACTGCGTAGCAACATGGATGCACTGGAACCAGTGCGCAGGTCAACGCGAACCCCACAAGCCCCACAGACCACCAGCAAGGAACCTCAGGGTCAGGAAAGGCCAAGGAGAAGAGGAAGAGAAAGACGGGGCACAGTCCGCATGACAACCTGACCGTCCCACGGAGGTGACAGAGCAGGAACAACAACTGTCCGTCACCTCCACCGTGTCATTGGCAACACAGACGGACAAATGGCATTCCATCGTGAATGCAGTCAGAGCGTCGATGAGGCCAAGATGCGCTGGCACGATGTGAAAAGCCAAACCAAGCAGAAACCTGCTGCCAACAGGAAGGCAGCAACGGCGAATGGAGGTGGGAGCCCAGCGCCACAGGAGGAGCTGGAGCAAATGGCGGGCACAGTCATCAGTGCGGAGACGGTGCAAGGAGTCTGGAGTCCTGATACAGCCCGGCATGACCGGACACAACATTAACAGGGTGAGTAACGAACAGGGACTGGGGGGACTGGGGGGACGGGGGGACAGGCACAATGGCACACATGCACAATGACGTGTAGCACACCGAACACCCACAACAACCCTGGGTCATGTCCCCGATCCCTGTGGCACACTGCAGCACACATGCAAACATCAAGTAGGCCCCCGTCCACCATGTGCCCAAAGGGGTCACACCCCACACATCACCAAGTCCACGACACACACATGCACCCGTGCGAAAGACAGCAAAGATGCGTATGTGAGAGCCACACTGACAATGCAAGTGACACCACTTGACGAGCAGCATGGCCGGAGTACAATCACCATGATATTGTGCACGCCACGAGACTGAGGTGGCTGAGTGTGGACCACATCCGGAAAGGAGCAGGTCACACTCTGACACATCCACCTGCACAAACAACCACTGACGGCAACAAGACATCTGCAGACAAACAATGCACAAGAGTATAAAAACTGCCCAAGAGCACAAATGACCCAAGTCGCCAACATCACAGCACCTTAAAAGCCCAAAAGTCAAAGGCACACAGCCTCCAAGGGATAAGGGGCAGCAAAATCACAGCTGCAGGTGCGACCCTCCCAAAATGCAGCACACACACATAGCAATGCCAGCACATCCACATGGACGACAATGTGGTACACAGTGCAACACTTACACTGCAGAACAGAGGACACAACTCGGTCCGCCTGTGCGTAGGAAATGGCCAATCTCATCTGACCTAGCAGGGAACTGTGAGATGCAAATGGACGTGTACAACCACACCTACGTCATGTAGTCCAAATGTCCACTGTCCCACATCAGACAGTCCGCCCCTCCCAAACAGTCACAATGTACATTGACATGCAGTCTGTCTGTAAACCTGAATAATGCGTGAACATACATGCCAACACAATGTCAACAAGCATCTCCCCTTCACATTGCAGAGGGACAAACAACACCTCCAGCAGAGCAGACCAGACAACTCCACAGTGATTCTGAAGAGGACCTCCAAACTTCCGACACCGACGCCCTACAACAGTACATGGACATCTTCGGGCAATCGACCCCCAGGAGCAGGGCAGCCCAGCTGCATCGAGGATACCCCACCCCATGCACAGACAACACAGCTGGACGCACGCACCACCACGGCTGGCTCCCAGCAGCTCACCCAAGCACACATCGCATTCCAAGGCCAGGTGTCAGACTGCCAGAAGGGGGTGTCCGAACAGGTGCGGGTGGGGTCCCACCTCATGGAAGCCGAACTAGATCACATACGTGGGTGTCTAAGTCCCATCATGGACCACCTACACTCCCCAAAGGAGACCCACACTGCGACAGAGACACCTGCATCTGCACATTTCCATGAGTGACCACACCCTGAGCCACGGGATAATCATCCACACGCTCACACTGGACTGGCGCACGCCGGCCCAGTCCACTCCTCTTACGTATTGAGTGGGGGACGACAAAGCTACATGTGCAATGTCCCACACTCTGGCTGCGGTGACATGGCTGTGTTCTCTGCACACGGCACAATGTGATTTGTGGGGCCGTGGCCCGAATGCATACATCATGAGCACACGTACACAATCATAGAGCTCTTGAACTGGCCACGGGCACGTGCGCCCGACAGCTTTATTGGCATGGTCACATGCACAGTGACGCATGTGATGGATGTGTGTGGGGTGAGTGTCAGCCAGCCCTCAGGGAGTCGTTGTTGCTGGCAACAACTGGATCAGTGATCACAATTGAAGCAGAAACATAATACACCAGCATAACAGAAACAACTGTGAAGCATCATGACGGTAGCCGGAGAGAGTACAGTGTTCACCCAACATGCAAGCAGAATGGTCCTTGATTCGCTGTGCACTGAGTAAGTGGCACCTGTAGGGCTGAGCAGGGTATCAAGCAGATGATGGCATCCACGACAGGTGTGAGCAACTCTGACAGTCTGGCAGTTAGACACTTAGGACTCTGGCACCTGTCATTTGGAGTTGGTCCTGGCGGTGGTGGTGTGTGCATCTTGCGGTGATGCAACATCTGGGCAGGCCAGGACTCGATCTGATGTGTGAGCCCAGGTGGACTGCATTTGAGGCTGGAGGCAGCGGACAGCGCAGGGCCACAGAGACATGGCATTGAGGCCCCCCAGGCCATCGGAACCGAGGCCATCCGACATGCCCTCAGGTTGGGGCCATGATTTGAGCTGCACAGAGTTAATGGCCCCGGTTGCACTGCGGCGGGCACAGCCACACCGCCATGGGACGGTGACTTGTGGTGCAGTGAGATAGTGGCACGCTAGGGGAGCGGGTCCTCGTCGATTTTGAAGGTGAATGTCGTGGAGGTTTGTGGGGGACAGTGGAAGGGCCCCACCAGGGCATGATGCAGAGGGCAGTAGCCGGCCGGAAGCGGCAAATGAAGGAGTGGAATGCTACAGCCTCGTCTTGGCAACATAGTCAGTATCACCAACACGATGATGAAGACAACACCCAAACCATGGCCTCAGTATCCAACAGATCTCAAGAAGTAAGTGTCCATGGATGTCGGGGAACAGACTTAGTGGCACCGGAGCTGTGAGGGGATGCAGTCTGCGACGTGGCCAGTACAATGTTATCAGCTCGGCCATAAATGATTCATGACAGAGTTCCCAATGTGTGGCCTACTCGACCGCTGTGTGGTCCGGAGGCAGCGGGCAGCGCAGGCCAACCGCTGTTCAGCAAGCTCCTCCTGGAACACTAACACACGGCATTGAAATGGCATGTGGTGATGACTCGTGGTTGACCGAGGCAGTAGCGACAGAGCTGAGCGGGTGTTTGGCCAGCGACGATACCGTGTCCTGCCTGGTACAGACTGGATTGGATTTGTGTGAGGCCTGCAGGCCCGCAGTGTAGTCCGAAGGCATGGTCTTCAAGGGCCCATAGACACGTGTGGCTGGGATGCCATGCACATACTTCCTGTCACCACATAGAAGGGAGTATAGTAAGTTAAACTCAGCATTTGCGTGTGTACTCGGCCATTGCCAAATCAAGACTCAGTCCCACATGTGTGACCTACTTGACCGCAGTGTAGGCCCAGGGCAGCGGTCAGTAGGGGCACACATCCATGGGTCGTTGGATCGCGATGCACAGAGTTAGTGACACCAGGGCAGTTGCCGTCAGTGTCCGGGCACCTCCATGAAGATGGTCCTTTTCTCCTCCGGACTGAACCGCGTCTTCCTCTTACTCGTCTCCTTGCGTACAATGATATGGACTCCGCCTTGCAGATATCACGACTCAGTTCCACATGTGTGACCTACTTGAGCGTAGCGTAGGCCGGAGGCAGCGGTGCAGTACGTAAAAGGTAAGGGGGTGAAGCTGGCCTGTGTCGCGGGGGCCGTGATGGTGTGAGGAGGCTGCCAGGGGGATGGGGTTTGGGCTTGGAGTTTGCGCCGGCACGTGGTGGGCCCTCTTCGGCATACGCCGGTGTCGGCAGGGGAGCTGTGAGGCCTGTATTCGCAGGGGCGGGCATGACAGGTTGGGAGTCCAGCGGCCCGTGGTGCAGCAGGTGCATAGGTTCGCAGGCCACAGCGCTCACGGCGAGGGCGTCAACCTCGGGGCAGGCTAGGAGGCGCCGCACTGGCAGGCACGTTTGCCATTCCGGAAGAGGACCACGCCCAGGGCTACGTGCTTTTTATTCACACCCCTACGCTGGCCTTGCGTACGCCGGGCCAGGCCACTCCGCACACGCTTGCAGGGGGGGACGTCACAAGCTACATTTCCGCATTCTTCCCCACTGGCTGTGGTGACATGGTTGTGTCCACTGCACTCCACACATCAGCAGTGCATGTGGGCATGGATATGTCTGTGGTCTGCATACTGCTATCTGTCCAGGACATCTCCGCCACAGTTGGCATTGTGTACATTCTCATTCATGGGTCACTTGCTTCCTTTGCAAATACCTGGTTCCCACCTCTCCCCACATTCAACTATTGTGTGGCTGCGGTGCCATGCCGTTGATGGTTCGTGTACATGGCTGAGCAAGGTTGCCACAGTGAGTTGTGCTGTCGTGTCTGGTGGGTGGGCATGTGGTCTGGCATGTTGTATGTGATTTTGTGACATGCGCATTGCCAGTGTTGTGAGTTGCATGATTGTGGAGTTGAGATGTGTGCTGTTTTTATTTGGTACTTACCTACATGCAGTGCATTTCCATGGGTGCCATCCTGGTAATGCTGGTTGATGATGGACTGTCGGGGGATGCTGGAATCATGCACACTGGCTGGGTAGTTGGCTGCAACCTTGGTGTAGGGTCCCTGCTGGTCCAGTATTGCCTGCACATTGGTGGGATGCGTGTGCTTTCTGTTGCGGTAATTGTGTGTTTTTTCTACAGGGGGCACTAGTTGCACATGTGTGCGGTGGATTGCCCCCTACAGGTGCGGGACTCCTGCTATGGTCACCAGCTGTTCCTGCACATTGTGGGGGACGTTTAGGTACTGGGGTACCTGGCTGGTAATGGCATCCAGGACAGGTGTGGGGAACTTGGATGGGGCTGGCTGTGTGTCTTCTCCGACTCTGGCGGATGTTGTTTGGGGGTACGGGAGGCCAACTTGTGCAGCACAGCCAGCAGCTTTGTCTGTGGAGGGATGTTGGTTGTCCGCTGTGCTGGTACAGTCAGCCTGTGGGCAATGGTGACCCGGATGCGGTGGATGGTTGTCCTTTTGAGCCTGTAGTGGGCATTGACATTATCTGGTGTTAGGTCTGTGGGGCTGGTGCGTTTCCTGAGGGTCCGCTGTCTTTGTCTGCGCTGCCTCTGTGGTGGTCCGGGGGGGTGGGGGCGGGGGTGCTGGGGCCCTGGGGGGGTGGTGGAGGGTGTTGTTGCCCTCTCAGGGCTCCAGGATGCATGGTGAGTAGTTCCATGTCATCTGTTGTTCTTCATGTGTGGGTGGGGACTGGTCTCCCTTTGATGGTGCAGGTTGTCGTCCGACTTTACACCAGGTCAAAGCAGGTGTTAGGTTCCTGCTGCTAACGCACCTCATCGCCGATTTTGTGGTCTTATCGCTGATCGGGCTGGTCGTTGAGAATGTTGTGGTGTGCTGTTGTTGCTGATTTTCGCTCGGGAACGCCTACTCTGCATCTCATTAGCGATAGCTGCAGGGGTCATCTGTGGCGATGTTTTTTGCGGATGCTATCGCGGGTAAAATGGTGTTATGGGCTGTTAACACCAGCTTGTGAATGGTGCGATGAATTTATCGCCACTTTGGCTGTGATAAAGTGCCGCTAACTACGCGATGTGTCCTTGAGAATATGCCCCTTAGAGGGGTGATTGAAAGTATGCTTAGAACTAGATATTGCCCACAGATAAATGCCACTGGTGATGAAGAATGATGTATGATGTGCCAGAATTCCAAACCTAACTGGCAATTCTCCTCTCTATGCAGAATAGCCGATATTTAAGACAATCTGATTGTGTGAGAGAGAATGAGTGTCTGTGGAAGGGGTGGGTCTAGAGAAGAGGATGGGACCACGGGGTCTGTCAAAGCCTAAGCAGCAATGGAGAGAATAAGGCTAGAGAAGGGGTGGGGCTTTGTGCCCAGCTCTCCCCTTGCTGTTGCATCGCTCTTGCTTTCTCCTTGCTCTTTCCCCTGTTTATCAAGGGCCTTCTCCTTTGTATTCCTTCATTCTCATTGCTTTCTCTTTGTTTTCCCCCTGTTTTTGAGTGCCTTCTCCTTGTTTTCCCTTCATTTCATTGCTGTCTCCTTGTTTTCCCACATTTGTGAGTGCCTTCTCCTTGCTTTCTGCACATTTTCTTTGTTTTCTCCTTGTTTAATCCCTCATTGCCTCTACTGCCTGCACCTTTTTCCCACCTAGTCCCGCCCACAGCCTCCCACCATCCCTCCCTTATCCCAGAGCCTACTTAATGGAGGGCACAGCGTGACACCACTGAGCACGCTCCAGGTGCAGCTCTCCCCATGCTGCTGCCTCACTCTTGGTCCTGTCTTCTCCTTGCTTTTTTCCCTTCTTTTTGAGTACTTTTTCTTTGCTTTTCCCTCATTTTCCTTTCTTTCTCCTTGCTTTTTTCCCAGTTTTTTGTGTGCCTTCTCCCCGCCTTTCCCTTGTTTTCACTGCTTTCTCTTGCTTTTCCCCAATGTTTTGAGTTCCTTCTCCTTCCTTTTCCCTCTTTTTCACTGCTCTCTCCTTGCTCGTTCCCGTTTTTTGAGTACCTAATCCCTGCTTTTCCCTTGTTTTCATTGTTTTCTCCTTGCTTTTTCCCCAGTTTTTTGAGTACCTTCTCCTTGCTTTCCCTTCGTTTTCAGCGCTTTCTCCTTGTTTTTCCCTCTGTTTTTCGAGGGCTTTCTCCTTGCTTTCCCTCGTTAAATTTTAAAAAAGCAGTTAGCAACTCCAGCGCCTCGAGACCCTCATGGGTGATTTGCCACGCTTTATAAATCCTTGATTGATTGATTGAATGTACCAGGCACAGCCTCAGCAGACCCCCTACTCACTCCACAAACACAATGACTCCTAGAGCAGCCTCTCCTGTACATGTTGAGACTGCAAAAGCAAGTAATTAATCCTGTCTGAGGAGTTTTCATTCACAAGCAGGGCGTAGCTCAGTCTAGCAAATAGTTGGGTACAAATGCTTTCAGTCTGGTAAATGTGAAGTGTCTTACATGCCCACACTGCTGTCAAGTTTCAAGTTTAAGTTTATTTGATTTAGTTCTCGGCTGAGAACCACAAAGATTTGATACATGATATAAAAAGTTTAGACAGTAAGATGATAAAAAGTTTTCATTCTAATACAAAGTTAAAAAGGATTTTAAAAATTTGAATAAATTGTAACATACAAATTCATTTGGCGGAACCTTACAAAGCGAGATCAAGTCCTGAACTGAGTTAATTTTACATTTTATATAAATTGGTTGTAGAAACCTTTTTCTTGCTTCTGTCTCATTTGGGCAAGTAAACAACAAATGTTCCAAGTCTTGCTCCCCACCATTGCATAAATTACAGAGACTACTAGATTTTTCTTTTGGTAGCCACTTGTAAGTAAAAGTTTTTAAAGGAAGTGCGTCAAATCGGAGTAATACAATCGATCTCCTAACTCCATGCTTTAGGTTAAAATTGATATACTGCTGTGTTTTCCTGTAGACCGTAGTTTCAGCATATTTTTTATATAATGACAGTTTGGCGCAGTGCTGAGAGTCAAGGTCAAAACTTAGTCTTGGAGCGAAATTTTAAAAAAAAAGCTTCAGCTGGGCAGGAGTCCATGATTGTAGCAGATTAATGTTGACGTTAGATAATTTAAAAGCAGTTGAGACATTCCTACAGAATACATATCTCAAGGTTCCTTGGTCAAATGTCTCTATTTTGAGTAGGGATCGTAGCGTTCCTTGTTCCGCATGGAGGAGGTTATATGCCCTTATGATAAAATTACTAATTCCTCTGGCGTAGGAACTGACTAATGAGAATTCAAGGCGAAGAGCTTGTACAGGGACTGCTTGAGACATCTTTGTCTTCCCTTCTTTTAAATCTAGGTGTTTCCATTGACTTAAAGGGACGTATTCAAGAGCATATGAGATCACTGGCGGAATCTTGGCACTATATACCTGGAGTAGCGAAGAAAAATGTCTTTGACCGGACGAGGCATATAAACATGAGAGCGCCCCCACATGAACGTCGGCTTTCCGGTTTAGATTCTGTATATGATGCACATTTTGTAGGGACTTTGTAAAAATTCGGCCTAAATTGGTGTACTCGTTTGTCACTTCCAATGTTTTGCCCCTAGAGTCCAGTTGAATTTGACACTCCGTTTCCTTGCCGAGAATGGAACTATTTTTGTTTTTGTAATATTCGGTATTAGATCATTTTCCTCCGTGTAATTGTGAAGTGCTTGTAGACTCCTTTGTAGGCCAAATGGTGTTAGATCTAAAATGATTACGTCATCTGCATACATCATGGTATGAATTTTGTGAAGAGCAATTTTAGGTGGAAAGTTGCCGATCTGTTTAAAACATTCGGGAAGATCGCTGAGGTATAGGGAAAACAATAAAGGAGCAAGGAGGCATGCCTGTCTAAGGCCATTTGGGGTCGAGATTGGGCTTGTGAGACCCTTCTCCCTCCCCATTTGGACCTGACACCAAGTCCCAGTATGTAGTGATGTTATTACGTGGAGTAAGTGATCCGGGATTCCCATTTTACTGAGTTTTCTCCAGAGCGTTCCTCTGTCTACCCTGTCGAATGCGGTGGTGAAGTCGACAAAAGCAGCATACACAACCTGAGATTTTGAGGACACATATTTGTCTAGTATGGTTTGCAACACAGCGATGTTATCAGTGACCGAGTGCTTTGGTCTGAATCCGGCTTGATATAAAGGAATTAGACCTGATGAAAAAGCCCAGTCTTTAAGATGGTCTAATACTGCTGCTGCGAAAATCTTTCCTGTTGCGTCCAGGAGAGCTATCTGCCTGTAGTTGCCGGGAAGCAGCCTTGAACCCTTCTTGTGTATTGGGATTACAATGCTCCCCTTCCAAGATTTAGGGATTTCCCCTGTTGTGAGTATATGGCAAAATACACACACTCTTGTCTATTTTTTGAAGGCCTTAAAAATGTTGATTAGTTTGAAAAATGTTGCAATTTAAGTACCGCTAACAATCTGCACTCCTCTCTCTTTCCACTGCCCCTTAAGCTCCCCTCATGTTCTGTAATATTCAGAGCTGCCGACTTTGGAACTGTGGCATCGGGTTCGAGTCTCGGCATCGGCTCAACATCCTGTGATTCTGAGCAAATGACTTAATCTCCCCATTCCTACCAAAAAAAAAGAATGTATCCTTGTGTAACGTAACTGGTACTCATGTAAAGCGCTCCAATACCTTTGAATCGAGTTTGCGCTATATCTAACTGCAGAAAAAATGTGCTTTAAGATGTCATAGTGAGACTGTTGGGAAATAACACCCCCACCACCCCTCCCCAAAAAATCTTACTAGCCAAACAACGCCCCTGCTCACAGGCTGGGATTTCCAGCTCACCCTGTGCTCAACGTTTGATGTCAAGTCTTTACCAAATGAGCATATGAAGAGCTCCATTATCATGTGACACCATGTGAGTTGACAAGTCTGTCTATGCTGTGCACTGTTTGTATCAATTCATGTTTTTTACCCTTTTATACCTGGTCAATTGTCTGTTTAGGATGTTTTACTGTTCTTCTACAAGTGATGAGTTTGCTGTATTGAATGGGATTTAGGTAACTGCTCTTTTTAACACTGCATATGAAAATTAAATTGATGCTAAGGTGCTTTAAAACAAGGTCAGCACAGCGTTTGTAAATTCTATTTCAGAAAAGCAATCTTTTTACAGGAATGGCTTTAGCCTTCGGTAGTTTTGTGTTATCACATTTCATTTTCTTCTTTTTTATCTTTCTGACACATATTATTCAAAAGACATTTCTGGCCTTTAGGGTTGACTGGAATTTCTCAGGTACGCAAAGCTGCAGATCGACATAAACTCTGCTGTGCTGCTGACCCGGATCACATCATCAGAAGGACGCGAGCTGGGTTCACTTAAGTACACTGTTAGAAGCACTTTACAGCTAAGAAATATCTAGGGCAAAGTGTCCCTGAGGGCTCTGCATCGATTTGTCCTCTATCCATTCTCAAGGTCCAGCTAAGAAGGGAGCCAGCTTGTATTGTGTTTCATATATGTGTAGCATTTAGTCAGGACCACTGGAATTATGCAATTCCACAGCTGTGTGGTGTTTCTCATAATTATGTATTTACTGCACTTGTCACATAATCAATTACCTACTGCAAACTCTGGAGATGTCATCAAAAGGGACCTGATTTTAGGTAAAACCAACACATGTTATGGAAACGCTTCACATATGAACTTCATTATGGACTTTATTATGAGTGGGCCAGCATTCTGGACACCAAAGTTACAGGCTGGATCAATTATCACTAGTCATAAGGCATTACCGCGCCCAGTTTACCAGGTGCGGTAACCTCAAATTTTAACATGGAATAAATTCACTTCGTCATACCTGGAGTACCTCAGTAAAAAGAGCTACGGGTTCTGACCGGAAAACCTGTGTGGGAACATGAATCCATGCATGTATTATCTTATTGACTATTGGGTGATAGCTGGTCAACTCTTGATCCTTTAGTTTCACTGGGACCTGGTTTTGCTGGAACACCCACAGTATCACTGTGTGTGGTAACACTGTGTGAAATATCACTATCAACGAAGTCCGAGCCCACAAGCAGCCGCAGAGATGTTGATGCCCAAGAAGAACCAAATCTCTATCTATGAGCTCCTGTTCAAGGAGGGAGTGATAGTGGCTAAGAAAGATGTCCATATGGCCAAGCATCCGGAGCTGGCTGACAAGAATGTCCCCAACCTACATGTCATTAAGGCCATGCTGTCTCTAAAATCACGTGGTTACGTGAAGGAGCAGTTTGCCTGGAGGCATTTCTACTGGTATCTGACCAATGAGGGCATCCAGTACCTAAGAGACTTCCTGCATCTGCCCCCTGAAATTGTACCAGCTACCCTGAGCAGAAGCTGCCCAGAGACTGGCAGACCAAGGCCCAAAGGTCTTGAAGGTGAGCGCCCTGCACGTCTCAACCGTGGTGAGGCTGAGAGAGACACTTACAGACGCACTGCTGCTCCTCCTGGTGCTGACAAAAAGGCAGAAGCTGGTGCCGGAGCTGCTACAGAGTTCCAGTTTCGCGGTGGATTTGAGCGTGGACGTGGCCAGCCTCCTCAATAAATTCTCTTTTGGATTTGTGTAAAATAAAGATTTTGAAAAACCACTCATGAAGAGGGGCTAATGAGTGCAAATTTGTTAGCTGGTCACCTTTCAAATGTTGTATGTTGTACTCTGAAATAAGGAGCTAAGTACTAGGAATGGGGTCTCTAGATGGCAGTGGTTTGCACCCTGTCCAAGTAGGGACCCTCACTCTAGTCAGGGTAAGGGAGTCACACTGCTAAGATAACCCCTGCTCACCCCCATGGTAGCTTGGCACGAGCAGTCAGGTTTATCTCAGATGCAATGTGGAAAGCATTTGTACATACACACACAGTAACACAGTGAAAACACTAAAGAATGAGTCCACACCAGTATAGAAAAATAGGCAATATTTATCTGAATAAAACAAGACCAAAATGACAAAAATTAACATACACAAGTAAAGATATTACTTTTCAAAGGTTAAATAAGTTCAGTCCATAGAAATCTATGGATGCCTTTCTTTTGGCACAAAGTACCTTGGATAAGTCAAAATTCAAAGACGAAACCGGCGCAGGTGAGGTGAGGTGCCAGAAAAGCAAATCAATGAGACGTTCCTTACTCCCAAGGGGGGGTGATGCGTCGGTTCCTTACTGTCAGGGGAGGTGATGCATCGGTTCCTTACTGGAAGGGGAGATGATGCATCAATCTCCGGACATGCGGCCTCAGTTCCTTACTGAAGAGACAGCATCGAAGGACAATCTGCCGAAAATCCTGACGTGCTGTGTCTTTGTAGCGGCAGCGAAGCAGGCGCTGTGTTGATTTCACAGCCGTGAAGCAGGCAATGCGTCGATTCTTCAGCCATAAAGAAGGGGCTGCGTCAGAGTCAGAGCAGTCGATTCTTCAGCCGCACAGCGGGGATGCATCCAATATTCAGCCGCACGGTGGTGCTGTGTCAAAAAAATAGGCGCTTAGAGTCAATGTGTGGATTTTCTCACCAGCTTGCACTTTGAGGGCCCAGGAACTGGATTTGGCAACACTTGGCAAGTTAGGTCTCTCAGCAGAAGAGCCCAGGCCCTGGTAGGTGAAGTCTTTGATGGCCCTGAGACTTCTTAAAAGGAGACAAGCACGCACAAGCCATTGGAGAACCTTGGGAGCAAGATTCAGAAAGCAAAGTCCAGTCCTTTGACTCCCAGGACAAAAGCAGCAAGCAGCAGGCCAGCGCAACAAAGCAACAGGCAGAGTGTCAGTCCCTCCTACTGCATCCAGCTCTTTTTCCTGGCCTAATGTCTTTAGTCTAGAAGTGTTCTGATTTTGGGGTGCCAATACTTATAGCCCTTGCTGCCTTTAAAGTAGACAAACTTCAAAGGAAAGTCTTTGTAGCGCACAATCTGATCTATCTCCAGACACACTACAGGGGGGTGGAGACAGCTTTGGGTGAGGACAGGCACAGCTCTATTCAGGTGTCAGTGACAACTATTCCCACAACTCTAGCTCAGGAAGATCCATCAGCCTGGTGATGGGCCATCAGGATATGGAGGGCACACCTCAGCTCCCTTGGTGTGACTGTCTAAGGTGATTGCACAAACAGTCCAACTGTCATCCTAACCCAGATGTGGCTTCTACAGACAGGCAGAGGCACAGAATGGTTAAGCAAGAAAATGCCCACTTTCTAAAAGTGTCATTTTCAAACATATAATTTAAAAACCAACTTCACAAAAAAGTTGTACATTTAAATTGTGAGTTCACAGACCCCAAACTCCAACTCTCTATCACATCCCAATGGGAAATTACACTTAAAATATACTTTAAGGCAATCCCCAAGTTACCCTATGGCAGCTTAAAACTACACACAGACACTGCAGTGGAAGGCCTGAAACATGTTTGAAGGGCTACTCATGGGGGTGGCACAATCAGTTCTGCAGGCCCACTAGTAGTATTTGATTTACAGGCCCTGGGCACACCTGGTGCACTTTACTAGGGACTTACTAGTAAATCAACTATGCCAATCATGGATAAACCAATCACCAATACAATTCACACAGGGAGCACTTGCATTTTAGCACTGGTCAGAAGTGGTAAAGTGCCCAGAGTCCTAAAACCAGCAAAAGCTAAATGCAGCACACAGTCAGAAACAGGAGGTCAGAAGCAAAAAAGCAGGGGAAATCACGCCAAAAGATGCCAGGTCTAACACTAA
The DNA here is from genome assembly GCA_963921515.1 of Calotriton arnoldi. Taxonomy (NCBI): domain Eukaryota; kingdom Metazoa; phylum Chordata; class Amphibia; order Caudata; family Salamandridae; genus Calotriton; species Calotriton arnoldi. The sequence goes on from CAWUFW010004236.1 coordinate 353,041, forward strand.
GGCTATAGTGTGTATGATGTTAGTGTACCCCTTTGATTGACTGGACAGAAGAGTGTTTTGCCTTCATAAGCAATAAGCTTGTAAATTTAATTTAATTCTTTTTGGTCGTGAAAACCTTTTCTTTCACTATTCACACAAACAGTGTTACCAAAATGGTATCTATGGAAGAGAAAGTCATTCATTCTTGTTCAATAACATTTAAATTAGATTTTTCTGAATGTGTGGAGCTTTTTTTTTTAGATTTGTGGTTTTATATTGGCAGCAAACAAGCCTGTGGAGGGAGCTCCAACGTATTTTGATACAGTACGATACACATTTAGAAGCGAGAGTCTTTTGCTCAATTTTTCATGATCTTGCAATCAACATAATAAAAAGAAACATTTGGGACCTAACAGTAAAGAAGGGAGTCCAAGACATTAGATTTCAATTTTGAGTAGAGCCATTCAAGCATGTATTACGAGTGACCTATTCATTCAGATGTACTGGACCCATTGGAATTATCTCTGAAAATACATAGCACCTGTTTTGTTTCTTCTGGTGTTTTTAGACCTAGAATTACTGATTGTTGAAAGGTGGTTGAATAGTAAGGGCAGGTAGGTGCCTACACTTAGCAATAACACCACAATCACAATTAAGGTCCAGTCAAGTTCTCAATAAATGAATCCTTGCTCAACCCTTGGTTGCTTGGCTGTGAGAAGACAGGCTTAACTTAGGAGACAGGTGTGTAAAGCATTTAAAAACACCAATGCATTGAATAAGTATGACACAACCCTCAATAAAAATCCAACACCAATTTATAAAAATAGGAAATATTTTTGTGATTAAAATGACCCCAAAATGACAAAAGTCCATTGTAAAGAACCAGAGATATGAATTTTTAAAGAATAAACACTTTATAGTGCCTAAAAGCCAAATATGCCAACTTGGGACATCTGGTCATGCTTGACCGGTACAAAGTAAAAGTTTCAGGCCGAATGCGCTGGAGCGCTGGTCAGATACAGTGAGGGGCAGGGTCCGGTCAAGCTTTTTTCAGATTTATATTTTGCTATCTGGGATATCAATCACCGTTGTGATGGAATAGCCCATCTACCAAGATCTAAATCAGGCCCATGGTCACTTTTCTGGAGCTTTTTCTCTCGGCATCGTCAGGCTGGCTTGCAAGTTGACGACAGCGGCTTGCTTCAGCGTGAGGTCTCGGTGAAATCCTGGTGGCCTTGGAGCTCCAGAGCTTTCAGCAGTACAAACCTGAATTTCAGGCTGGGTCGTGGTTCGAAATCGGCGGCTTGACTCTCGGTGACGGGTCAGTCAACTTCTGGAGCTTTTTCACAAAAATTCAACAAATGATTCCAAACTTCTGGATCTTCTTCCAGAAGGTCCTTTTGGCCTCTTGAAGGGTCCATAACACCAATCCAAGGTTCCAGAATCTCTGGGATTTTCCATGGGAAGTTGGGACTACAAGACCAAAAATGCACCTGACAAATCCTTAAAAGTCTACTGAACGCAGTCCAGATGGGTTCCTCTTGGGGGAGGTATTGCAGGTGGAGCTCCTTTAACTTGCTGCTTTCAGGGAGTCCACTCCCAAACTTTTAGAGTCACGCAAAGTCCTTCTTTTGCTGAAGCCCAAAGTGTGCAGTAGGTGCAGTCCTCCAGAGTGCAGTCCTCTTGGGTTCAGCAGTGCAGTCCTTCTTCTTCTTGTTTCTTCTGAGAAGGAATCTGAGTTGCTGGGCAGCTCTCCCATATTTATCCAGGTTTCAGGGCTGGCAAGCAGCGGGCACCCCTGACCAATGGGGTGCAGGGTGTCACCCTCAATAATGACCACTTCCCCTGAAGTGTGGCATATTCTTGTCCCAGAAAGCACTGATCCTTAAAAAACAAAATGGAGCAAATCTCTCCTGGAGCTTCAGGTCTGGCTAACCCAACCTTCAGGTGTGCCTAACCTTCCCCAACACTTTCAGCCTCTCTGCTAATTCAATTACAGTGGCTCCCATCTGGAGGGGGTGCAGAAAGTGGAGATGGGCCAGGTTCCTGCCCTCACTGTATTTCTTCCCTTGAAGACAAGTTAGGCTACCCAGCCTCCTTGCTGTCTTGTGATCTGCAGCAACAGATCTTCTCCCACCAGATGGCTCCTTTGTCTCAGCCCAGGTAACTTCGCACCTAATCAGGAGTACTTGGCTCAGCCTGTCTGAAGAGGCTGGTGTAGGGCTGAATTCAGGCACATCAGAAAAGCAAGGTCTATAACTTCTTTTCTGTAATAATTATAATAAATCTAACCTTGGAAACTTGCTGGATTATTGCAACTATCATTTTCATACTTTGAAGAATTATTTTAGCTCACTCTTGTCAACAGTTAGAATTAAAGTTGAATAAAGCCATCCCATGTTAGCCTATAGAGCTAATGCTCAACAATGGGGGAAAACAACATTGGCAGTTTTTTCCTCACCAGGGCTTATAAAACATCTTTTGTAATGTCCCTGCTTACTTTAACATGCCACCCTTCCCTTGGGGCACCTAGGATAGACCTGAGGGGTGACTTATATGTAAAAATAAGGTAGCTTAAGACTTTGGAAGTACCTTTGATTCCAAAGTCAATTCGGACATCATTTTATTCCAAAAGCAGCCTGCAACGCAGCGCTGGCTTTTAAAATGACAATAGGCAACACATCAGTGCAAACTTAAGTGCATTAAACCTACTGGACCTCTAAACATATATGTCCTACCATATACTAGGGACTTACAGGTAGGGTGTCAGTACCAATTGTAAGAGTACCTAATTGCAGTGTACCTTTTACACAGCACAGAGCACAGGCTGTGGGTCTGGTTAACAGAGCCCAGGGCACAATCAGAGTCAGAAAACCAGCATCTAGTAGTCAAAATCGGGACAAAATTGGGGAGACACTGTAAAAAGCCCTGGTTTCTCACACAGTAATTCCCCATTTCTCATTGAAAGCACGTTTCCATTACTTGATAACTCTGCACTACAGATCTTACATCTACATGTTAGAACATACTTTAAAATAGATGAAGGAAAGAGGCAAACTGAAGGAAATGGGCAAATAAGCTCAGAAAGCAGTTCTTGAAGTTGGATGAAATGTACTGTTGGAACAAACTTTTAATGGCATCAGGCCCTGTATTATAAAATGCCTTATGGACACTGCATAGAGCCTTAAAGATGATTTGTTTATTTACTGGCAGCGACTATAGTTTCCTAATCCCTGCAGATGCTGATTGCAATTTGGGAACATCAAGAATCAATCTTGCCACTGCATTTTGGACAAGTTGCAGTTTGGATATGATGGTCTTATTACTAACCAGGTATAGCGCATTACAATAATCCAACCTGGATGTAATCAATGCCAAAGTAATTTGCTTACGTGCCGGGAAGGAAATAAATGGAAACACTTTCCTAAGAGTCTTGATTACCTGAAAACAGGTTGAAGCCATCCAGTTAGCCAGAAGATTGAAGAATAGATTGTTGTCAACCAGAACTCCAAGGTTCTTTGTGGAGTCTGTAGGGGTGGGCAATTTACCCAGCATATCCGGCCACCACAAATGGTTCCATATGGATGGTTGGCTACCAAAGATCAAGACCTCACCTTCTCTCCGTTAAGTTTAAGGTATTTTTTTCCATCCATATGACCAGTGCCTGCATACAGTTTTTGAAATTGGTGGCAGTTGCTTCTGTGTCCTTAGTGATAGACACAATTATTTGTGTGTCGTCAGCATAGAACAAATCCTGAAACCCAAAAGACCATATACGTTTCGCCAGTGGGGAGACATATAAGTTAAATAATGTAGGGCTCAGGGAGGAGCCCTGAGGAACCCCACTTGGGAGAGTTGTGTACTCTGACCAAAACCGATGCACAATAATTGTCTGTGACCTATCATTCAGAAAGGATGCTATGAGCTTCAGCTCTAAATCTGCGACCCCCATTTCCTTCAGCCGAGCAATAAGCAGGATAAGGGAGATGGTATCAAAGGCTGCGGATAGATCCAAAAGGATCAGTGCTGCAGCCTGCCCTGCATCCACCAAGGAACGGATATTATTGATCGCTGATACCAGTCTCAGTCCCATGGTTCTCCTGAATCCGAACTGAGAGACATCCAGCAATTGATGTTGTTCCAGATGAATCATCAGCTGGACATTCAGGTGTTTCTCCAAAATGTTGGTGGGTAAAACCAATATGCTCAGACTACTTCAAAAACGTTTCCCTCACTTATACTCACACTTACAATGTTTCAAAAATTAGGAGAACTAAAACCATATTCCCTTGTTAGCGCCTGCCTTGAGGAGGTGTTATTTTTTGGCACATATTCAAAACATTCCCTCAGCCCACTGTTTGCTGCTTTGTGCTGTCATTGATGGCCTAGACACTGTACTGGCCACCTAAGCAATGATAACATAGGTAATATTCCTGTTACAGGATGATGATACAACTGAACAGATCATAACACATCTTCCCTCCATACAATATTTACATACAGGAAATTGAAATAAATGATACACCAGAAATGTAAGATAGAGTCAAAAGTCATAAAATATGGAATCAAGCAGTAACATGAAATATAAATTCCTATGTTTATGCCATCACATAGACTTTGTGCCAGGCTGGTCTTGGACCTCCTGGAAGATTCAGTGTTGATGGACTTCTCACAGGCTTTATCTGGCTGAACAATTGGGCCACTGTGACCACCATCCGCAGAATTATTATTGTCTCCAGATAATTTGTCACCATTCCACTTTGTCAATCTTGACATACTCCATGCGTCCCCTGAGTCTAACACCACCACATTCTTACTTATTTTTGTAAAATGATAAAAGAACTCATGAACTTAGAACATCCTTTTTTACCGTACCAAGTTTCCTGACCAACATGCTTTCCCCAGTGTTCCACAAATGTCTCTGTGTAGAAGTTTTCTCACCAAACCTAGCTTTGTATCTTTCCTGGTGTGATGCTCTCTGGGATTTAAGATACTCATCAGACTGGCCCTTCTCTTTCCTTCCAACATTCAATTTCAACCATGTTGGAACAAACTTATTATGTGGCTTCCTGTCCATTAATGCAGCAAATGGAGACACAGACGTCACACAGTTAGGAGTATTATGGTGGCCCACCATGTTTCTCTCAACACATTCTTTAAGGCCCACTTCGTTTGTAATGCCCTTTGAGCACAACTTTTCACCAATTTGTTCATACTCTCCGCCAAACCGTTAACTTGTGGAGAGTACAAAGCTGGCTTGTAATGCACAATAGACAGTTTTTTGAGGAACAAATATATTTCTCATGACACAAATTGAACTCCATTGTCTGTAATAAGGTATTCTTGAATACCATCCAGAGAAAATACTTCAGTAAGGAATTCAATTATTGTTTTAGTGTTAACAGTAGGTACACACTTGGTGACCACCCACTTAGAAGTGTAATCAATCAGGAATAGAACAAACTATTTATTGTTATCCAGAAGCTCAAAGGTCCTGCAATGCCCAGCCGTACTTTGGACCAGGACTCCATGGGAACTTCAGCAGGAGACCATGGGACACTACGTGTCTTCCTACACCTTTCATTGTCTCACATTGCCAGCAGTCTTTTACTACCCCTTCCCTATCCCTGGCCATCAATACCATTCACACACCCTGCCAAGATGTCCCTCATGTGCTAGATTCAAAGATTTGTTTTTTAGATCACAAGGCAGTATTGCTCTGTCTCCTCTCAGGAATGTCCCATCAACTATGGAAAGCTCATTCTTCACATTAAAAAAAACCCTTAACGAGCTTGGCACATCCTTACTGCCTGGCCATCCATTAACAATATACTCCTTGTAGACTACAAGATCTGCATCTTTGAGATTGGCTTCAGATGATTCTTTGTCGTCAATTGCAGACTCATATATCCATCCAACCAATGAGGTGTCACCGTTGTCCACTTCTTGCTCAATGGGTAATCTTGATAGACAGTCTGCACCCATATTTTTGGGTCCAGGCACATATTCCACCACAAAGTTGAAGTCTGTTAAACCTTCTATCCACTGTTTAATTCTAGGAGATAAATTCTCCACCTCCCTACTCGTAAAGGTTTGGCATAATGGACGATGATCTGACCTTATCACAATGGGTATGCCCCATAAGTAGAATTGGAAAGGGCAAATTGCCCAGAAGCCAGCCAGTACTTCTCACTTTATTACAGAGTATCTTTCCTCTGCACCCTTCAGTGAACAAGAAGCAAAAGCCACAACCTTATATTCATCATCCACCACCTAGGATAACACATCTCCCAAACCATGAATACTGGCATCCATTGACAACACTGTTTTCTTGCAGGCATCCAAACATCATATTGTAAGTAGCTTCCGAATATTGTCCTTAATATCAGCAAAACTAGTTGTGCACTCATCCGTCCATTCATATTTGGAATTATTTTTTTACCAGCAATCTCAGAGGCAAAGATAAACTGGCAAAATTTGGGATAAACTTAGAACAAAACTCAGCCAACCTCAGAAAAGAGCGCACTTGATCATTGTTCTCTGATGTGGGTACCTTCACAATACTGTCGGCTAAGTCCAACTTTGGACTTATTCCATCATCAGAGATCTATGTCCCGGATAAGTCCAAGAGGTCACAAGAAACTTGCATTTCTCCTTTTTAATCACCAACCCTGCCTCTTGCAACTGGCCTAGAACCTGCTACAACTGCTTGTCATGCTCATGCTGGTCCTTGCCATACACCAGAATGTCATCTTGGAAGAACAGCACCTTATGTAAAACTCCCAGCACTCTTTTCATCACTCTCTGAAAGCAAGTAACCGCAGTGGCTTGCCCAAAACGCATGCAAATAAACCTATAGTGACCTAAAGGACTTATAAAGGATGTTAGATGCCTAGAATCAGGAAGAAGCAACACCTGCTGGTAAACGGAGAACAAATCCATGACACTGAAGAAATTGGCATCCTTAATCAAAGCCAGTGTTTCTGAAATGTTCGGTAAGGGTTGCCTGTCCACCCAAATGTGTTTGTTCAATCCACGTAAATACAAACACATTCTAATCTCTTTCCTACTATCCTTTGGGGTTAAAACAACTAGGGCCAACCATTCTGAACATTCAATCTCTTCAATTACTCCAGCCTCCAACCATATATTTAACTCCTGTTCAAGAGATTCCATCATTAGCTGAGGCACCTTCCTCACCTTGTTTACAAATGGTACCGTACCATTTTTAAAAATGATTTTGTGTTTAAAATCTTATAACAACCCTAGGTTGCCACCAAACACCTTAGGGAATTCGGAACACACATCTTCCGGTAATTGCTCTGTTGAGAGAAAAAACAGAGTCTCAGGTGTATTAGGATTGAGGGTAACTCCCATATCTCTCTGGTGTCTGCATCCCAGCAGGTTATCACCCCTTTTAGCCACGTACACCTTTCCCACTGTCTCATGATCCGAGAATTGTATTTTCATCATAGCATATCCAAGCACATCAATCGTGACACCTCCATAGCCCACTGGGTGGAAGCAACTCAATTATGTCTCCACCAAACACCATATCCCAATTTTTGTCACCCACCATAGTATAAGGTGAACCAGAATCAGCCAGCAAAGACAGTTTCTTCCCACCAACTATAATCTCACATTCAGGTATCTCCAAAGTGCCACCATCCACTAACCCATCTTCCTTCACAGTCAACACAAAAATTTCTTCTCTTCTTCCACACAATGTCCTCTTGCACATTGTATGGAAGTGTCCTTTCTTCCAACATTTTTTGCATGTAACAAACCTCATAAAACATCCTGTACTATTTGAGAGATACCCGTCGCTGCCACATCTAAAACATTTCATTCCTACATTTTTGTTGAGCCCGGCATTCTTACTGTTGACATATCTCTTAAAATTCTCACTTGTAGCAAGTTTTGTCATGTCCCCACCCTTGTCTAAATCTTTCTTTATATCACGTACAGTACTTTCTTCAACCAAAGTGTCTTTACCCTTTTCTTCTCTCATTTCATGCACCCACGTGATGGTATTCTCCATACTCTCCACAATAGCTATGGCCTCCCTCAAATCAGGTTTTTTCACTAGAAGCTTTTCCTGAACCATAAAATTATTAGTGCACCTAACCAACTGATCCCTTACTAGGGAATTGGTGAGTTGTTCAAATTCACAGGTACGTGCTAATGTTTTTAATGATGCAACTGTCTCTCTGGCTGCCACTTGTTACTTCGTGGGTTCACAGGGAAGCTGGTGGTCGTGCGGCCCTGTCCCAAGCAGGTGCTCGCAGACAATGATAAGTTCACAAGTCACCACACGCACTCCTGGTGTAGTTTCCAAGTATTTATTCAGCACAGGTTAAAGACCACCAGCCTATGCAGGCAGCTTGACCAACTGACACATATTCAAAACATTTCCTCAGCCCAGTGTTTGCTGCTTTGTGCTGTCATTGATGACCTAGACACTGTTCTGGCCACCAAGGCAATGATGACATAGGTAACATTCCTGTTGCATGACAATGATACAACTGAGCAGATCAGAACACAATACATTTTCAAATAGATGCTTTAACATTTCAAATATGCAGCCACAAACAGGTTTTCCAAAAAAGGACAATATCATTTCTTTTTTTAATAATAATAATTGAGCTTTTTTCCTAGCTATAGACACCACAGTTTTGCTGTTTCGTAGTGCTGTAAATAACTTGTGTAACCAGTATCCATTGCACAGACTTCAGAAGGAAAAAGGACAACTATTTGAACTTGTTACCTGGGGTCGCACAGACAGCAGCAACAAGATCCCATCTTCCTCAGGAATCTTGCCAGAGTTGGTGAGTCAACTGTTGCCCGTTAATAATTAAGAATTGGCACACAGGTGTGAAATTCTTCATTTCCTCTCCTCTTTGACTTGGCACTGTAACCTGAATATTTTCTTATTCACAGCTTGTCAGAATGGCAATTTGCCTGCCCAGACACATTGCAGTTCAGCAAATAATCCCTTTGTGAGATATTAGTGCCTCTAAACCTTCTTAATCATAAAAGAAAAACATGTGAGAGTTTGGGAATTTAGTTGACGTGTCCTCCTGTCCTAGACTTGTTCCTGTTGAAGGCCAATGATGAGTAAAACTTTAGTGTTGCTGAGAACCTTGTTTGCACCTCTACAAAGTAGCACCTAAAGCTACAGTCATTTTATCCTTTAGATCAACCCAACAACCTTTAATGGATGTGAGGAGGGGCGACTTTTGAATTGTAAATAAAGCATTGTGTGGTAGCGCACTGTCATTTACAGACAGCACATTTTTAATTGAAATCGCCACTAACATTGCACAGACATATAGTTTTACTGGTAGAGATATTTAGAACACAAATAATAATGTGTTAAAATGGGGTTTCTGTGAATATTTATCATTTGTGCATCACCAAGTAAAGTGTCTTGATTTGTTTGAACCCATGAAAATTTCTGTTTTCAACTACCTACAGAATTACAAAAAATGTGCTTCATTTTTGCTTTCCTAACTGCTGAATGCATACTGTTCATTTACAGGTATTTACATTTTGTTGTGTGTTGCAAAAAATAACATCCTACAGCCTTTCTTTTCAAATTCCATGTACTCCAGCAAGATTGACACATAATTCACTTTAAAAACTCCTCTCACTTTACAATAAAAGAAAGAAAAGTAAACACCAATCCCACAGCAATTTATCAGAAGACATGGCCTGATTTTTGACCTCTCTGTCTTTTAAGCACTGGCAAATGTGACAAGTTAAACACAGAATTAAAAGGCATCTTTACTTATCGCTCAAACTTTCCCAGCCCACCAAAAATGGGCTCACAAACGCTGAATTAGATATCCAGATCAAAGGCAGAGTTGTAAAGCAACGGGCAGTTGTGCACTACATTTTTTCAGATAAGAATGCCTATCAGTAATAACATAAATATTTAATTTTTACTTACCTTTCAAGAAACACACTGGCACATTGGCGTTAGTAATTAGGTGAAATTAAAATCTAATAATTATGCTGGAAGGGAACTGGCAGGCTGCAATCAGGATTCTTCGAGATTCATTGGTCTAAGAGAGAGAGACCTCTGGAATTCGGGATACGTCACATTTTACACCTACATTCAAATAATGATGTTTTTTCATGTATGTATAAAAAACTGTAATTGTTATAACATATCTTTAACCCCTTAGTTGCTGAGGCTTTTCAACCTGCAGGGCTGATCTCTTTTATTGATATTTGGGGTACTTTGCACTGTGGTTCGTGTGTGGTATGTCCCTTCAACACACACCACGAGTGTAGACCTAGGCCTCAGATACGACTGGGAACAGAGGAAACACACCAATTGCAACACTTCCAATGCAATCTATATGATCACCTGCCCATGTAAATCTAGATACATAGGTATGACGACCCGTAAGGTCAAGTTGCGAATTGGGGAACACAGAAGTACCATTAGAAGAGCCATCATAGCGACAAAACTGACAGCACATTTTGTAGAAAAAGGCCATACTGATTGTGACTTGGAATGGACCATTATCGAAAGAATGAAAGATGGTCCTAACTTCTCAAAGAGACTGCTAGATAAAGAACAGCCTTGGGTCTATAAGCTTAAAACAGACCGTGTAGGATTGAATGACTCTATCCAATGGAATGCACTGAGCCGCAGATAGAAGGGCAGCAGTAATTCCATTACCTACATATACCGCCCCTTCCTTCACCGACATCTCAAGGTAGTGCCCTCTATGAAACCACTGCCATTAACATTTACAATACGATAACACACTGTATCTTTTGTGACCGGACCCCGTTAGCGCTTGGGGTGCCCGTTTTGTAATTATTCCCTCATTAGCTTTACCCTAGTAGAAGTGGGGTCACAAGAAAGGTTTCAGGCCCCATACATCCTGCGATGAGAAGTGTTTAATAGGCTAGAACCTCAGGTCTTTCGTTTATGCGTGGGAAACTACATGTCCCATGATCACCTGGGCGCCCTGTAGTTTCCAGTGAGTGTTTGATTGGCTCAAACGTTCCGTCCATCATCCCCTTTTGTATCGCTTTATTCGCCCTAAGTTGGCGGGGGTATGCCCAGACGTGGGTCCCTTGCTCACTTTGCCACTGGATTCAAGCAAGCCTGGCTGATGACGGCTGGAATGCCAGAAACCGGTCCTAGGATGCTTGTTTCCGGTCCAGGGAAGACATGGCTTGGCAGTTCGGGCTGGACTGTTCCCATGAGGCACAGGGTCAGACTGATTTGCATATGGCCATGTCTGAACTGGGGTGGTGGAGTGAGCTAAAGAATGATGATGGATTAAACCCAGATCAGTTGACTGGGGGTGAGTGTTTGATTGGCTCAAACGTTCCGTCCATCATCCCTTTTGTATCGCTTTATTCGCCCTAAGTTGGCGGGGGTATGCCCAGACGTGGGTCCCTTGCTCACTTTGCCACTGGATTCAAGCAAGCCTGGCTGATGACGGCTGGAATGCCAGAAACCGGTCCTAGGATGCTTGTTTCCGGTCCAGGGAAGACATGGCTTGGCAGTTCGGGCTGGACTGTTCCCATGAGGCACAGGGTCAGACTGATTTGCATATGGCCATGTCTGAACTGGGGTGGTGGAGTGAGCTAAAGAATGATGATGGATTAAACCCAGATCAGTTGACTGGGGGTGAGTGTTTGATTGGCTCAAACGTTCCGTCCATCATCCCCTTTTGTATCGCTTTATTCGCCCTAAGTTGGTGGGGGTATGCCCAGACGTGGGTCCCTTGCTCACTTTGCCACTGGATTCAAGCAAGCCTGGCTGATGACGGCTGGAATGCCAGAAACCGGTCCTAGGATGCTTGTTTCCGGTCCAGGGAAGACATGGCTTGGCAGTTCGGGCTGGACTGTTCCCATGAGGCACAGGGTCAGACTGATTTGCATATGGCCATGTCTGAACTGGGGTGGTGGAGTGAGCTAAAGAATGATGATGGATTAAACCCAGATCAGTTGACTGGGGGTGAGTGTTTGATTGGCTCAAACGTTCCGTCCATCATCCCCTTTTGTATCGCTTTATTCGCCCTAAGTTGGCGGGGGTATGCCCAGACGTGGGTCCCTTGCTCACTTTGCCACTGGATTCAAGCAAGCCTGGCTGATGACGGCTGGAATGCCAGAAACCGGTCCTAGGATGCTTGTTTCCGGTCCAGGGAAGACATGGCTTGGCAGTTCGGGCTGGACTGTTCCCATGAGGCACAGGGTCAGACTGATTTGCATATGGCCATGTCTGAACTGGGGTGGTGGAGTGAGCTAAAGAATGATGATGGATTAAACCCAGATCAGTTGACTGGGGGTGAGTGTTTGATTGGCTCAAACGTTCCGTCCATCATCCCCTTTTGTATCGCTTTATTCGCCCCTAAGTTGGCGGGGGTATGCCCAGACGTGGGTCCCTTGCTCACTTTGCCACTGGATTCAAGCAAGCCTGGCTGATGACGGCTGGAATGCCAGAAACCGGTCCTAGGATGCTTGTTTCCGGTCCAGGGAAGACATGGCTTGGCAGTTCGGGCTGGACTGTTCCCATGAGGCACAGGGTCAGACTGATTTGCATATGGCCATGTCTGAACTGGGGTGGTGGAGTGAGCTAAAGAATGATGATGGATTAAACCCAGATCAGTTGACTGGGGGTGAGTGTTTGATTGGCTCAAACGTTCCGTCCATCATCCCCTTTTGTATCGCTTTATTCGCCCTAAGTTGGCGGGGTATGCCCAGACGTGGGTCCCTTGCTCACTTTGCCACTGGATTCAAGCAAGCCTGGCTGATGACGGCTGGAATGCCAGAAACCGGTCCTAGGATGCTTGTTTCCGGTCCAGGGAAGACATGGCTTGGCAGTTCGGGCTGGACTGTTCCCATGAGGCACAGGGTCAGACTGATTTGCATATGGCCATGTCTGAACTGGGGTGGTGGAGTGAGCTAAAGAATGATGATGGATTAAACCCAGATCAGTTGACTGGGGGTGAGTGTTTGATTGGCTCAAACGTTCCGGTCCATCATCCCCTTTTGTATCGCTTTATTCGCCCTAAGTTGGCGGGGGTATGCCCAGACGTGGGTCCCTTGCTCACTTTGCCACTGGATTCAAGCAAGCCTGGCTGATGACGGCTGGAATGCCAGAAACCGGTCCTAGGATGCTTGTTTCCGGTCCAGGGAAGACATGGCTTGGCAGTTCGGGCTGGACTGTTCCCATGAGGCACAGGGTCAGACTGATTTGCATATGGCCATGTCTGAACTGGGGTGGTGGAGTGAGCTAAAGAATGATGATGGATTAAACCCAGATCAGTTGACTGGGGGTGAGTGTTTGATTGGCTCAAACGTTCCGTCCATCATCCCCTTTTGTATCGCAGATAGAAGGGCAGCAGTAATTCCATTACCTACATATACCGCCCCTTCCTTCACCGACATCTCAAGGTAGTGCCCGCTATGAAACCACTGCCATTAACATTTACAATACGATAACACACTGTATCTTTTGTGACCGGACCCCGTTAGCGCTTGGGGTGCCCGTTTTGTAATTATTCCCTCATTAGCTTTACCCTAGTAGAAGTGGGGTCACAAGAAAGGTTTCAGGCCCCATACATCCTGCGATGAGAAGTGTTTAATAGGCTAGAACCTCAGGTCTTTCGTTTATGCGTGGGAAACTACATGTCCCATGATCACCTGGGCGCCCTGTAGTTTCCATTTGGTTACACGTATTACTGGTATCTTCACGACGGTTTTGTTCAGCCAGAACTACGTATCCCATGATCCTCCATGATTTTTGTAGTTCTAGTGATGCGGAAACAGGAAATGATGACACACGCAGGCGACCGGCCGTTGACCGCACCCCTTCCAGTCCCGAATAGACATCCCTTCATTTCTATTTAAAGCCGCAGCCCGGGCATGTCAATTGCTAATGCCGGGAGATGCGGGAGCCGATTAGGTGTATAGAGGGGCAGGACCTTTGAAGTAGTAAGTGTCCTCTCGTTGCCATGACCACAGAATCTAGGTAAAGACGCCGTTTGCAAGTTTGTTTGTTGGGGAGCTGTCATTAATAACATGGACATCTATTCCATTTTCCTTTTAGTGTTTGACTAAAAGGCTACCCCTTCCCGATCCCCATGAGAATCGCTTGATTTGCCCCAATCGGGTAAGGCTAAATCCTGATATAATTCAAACAATGAAAATACGGGCAATACACACAGCATTGATATGTTTCACGTTACGTGTGTAAGATTACCGAGATAATCATGCAGTGTTGGGTGAAACTTTGGAGTTTGTAGTTCTGTTTTAACTGTTTTTAGGTGGTCACGATATACAAATAAAATGGTATGCGAGCACTGGACGCATACTGCAATTGGCAGATTGGGGACAAGTTCACCCTGCACTAGCCCATTCTTATGATCACAGATCACTGAGTCATAGGAATGAATGCACACCAAGCACTTTGGGAGTGCATACTTACAGAAATGTGATGAAATTAAATGTTACTCGTTTTTGTTTCTTTTCACTTTTGTCTTACAGGCGGAATTTTTGCTTTCATTCTGGATGGAGAGATAAGTATACCCGCCACACTACTCTCACGAGAGAGCAGCTTTCTGCTCCGTCAAATAAACAAAATATAGGAACATCCTTAATTAAATCCAGGGAGGGAACCTGATTTTGCCCTGAAGAAAGCCCGTGACCTAATTGGCCACTAAAGAAGGGCTGAAACATGTTGGAATACCTTTAGGGTCATAAGACCATTACCTCCACACGACCCTATTTTTATATTCTTATTTTAACATCCGCTACGTCCCCGCGAATAAAGGGAAACCTGGGGAACGCAGTAGGATTTTTATCTTTAGACCCCCTGGCGTACATCTTCTAAGCGCTCCCTGAAATACGGTTGAGCCCACCCTGACCTTTAGGAGTCAGGGTGAACCCGATGATGAAGCATGACACCAATAGGGTGTGTGTGGGTTAATTAACAAAAAGGAGTTGCCTCCTTTCCCGCGTGATTGCGGGTTGCGCCACGTAAGTCAATTTTGGAACTTTATGGTATTGGATACTTTGGGTTTACAGTACTTTGCACTCACACTCTGATAACTTTTTTCCACATAAAATATCCATGCCAGATTTGCACCCTTTTTTCCCAACAATGTGGGGGTTCTAAAGTTATCCAGAGTTTGTAAATCTCTCTTAAGATAACCAAGAAAATAGGGACAATATAGCTACATTTTGTTTTTTGGGGAGGGTGTAAATGGGAAAAAGTGCTGTGCAAGAATGGATATGGTCATTTTTTTAGGTCTGATATTAGCAAAGATCTTTTGATTTTACTAAAAGTTTATATTCAATGTACTTACATAAAGAGACTTTCAGTAACCTTTCTTCATTATTGGCCAGTTTTTGTGTCATTTTGCTTCTGCCCACTACAGCACAGAGCATGGGGCAATGGTTTAGCTTTCTTCAGCCACTAGCTAACTTCCCTTTGAGTGACTGCATTTAGCCTTTCCACAGGGCTCTCAAGCGCACAACAGATAGTTCTATTCAGTGTCAGTGTTTTTTTACTCTATTAATATTTTAGTGTTGCCTTTGTTTGTAGAGTCTCATGTGATAGCAGCACACTTTCTACCAGACAAGAGCAGAGGGCACATTCCAGTTGTATCAGTTCTTGTCACCTGCCAAAATTGTTGTAAATTCCTTTTAAAGTGGCCTTTGTTTATCTGACTACTGGTTTTTCACACCGTATCAGCAGCTCACAGGAACTCTGAATATATTCTCAAGACTGGGCCCTATCTTGCAATCCTAACTGTCTGTCTGTCATATCTTCTTTCTCTCCTGCTTTCCTTCTTTTCTTTCTTCTTTCCTTCTTTCTCTCCTTCTTTCTTTTTTCTTTCCTCTTTTTCTTTCATTCTTTCTTTCTTGCCTTCCTCTGTCTTTCTTTCTGTCTTTCTTTTCTTTCTTTTTCTTTGTTTCTTTCTTTGTTTCTTTTTTTCTTTGTTTCTTCCTTTGTTTCTTTTTTTATTTTTGTAAAAGCAAATCATCCAGCAATATATACCCATTATAGTGCATGAAGCACTGATGTCATGCATTCTCTTGAGTGGCTGTGTAGACTTCAGTGGAGATTGTAGTGTATTGAAACCTTTGCAGTTTGTAGAATAAGAAGTGAGGAGCACCTAAGTGGAGGACAGTTGTACTGCCAACTGCCTGTAATTACTGTGGGATCCTAGGTGGGGAAAGATGTGTGCAGTGTCCACAATATTATACAATTCTTATAACATTATCCACATGTGGTATCAGAGATAGTTTGAAGTCCATGTCAATTCCACGGTTTATTACCTCTCTTAATGTTGCTGGTGGTACATGTTACACTGAATGAAGGGGTTGATAAGGGGTGAATTAAAGATTGAACGGTAGAAGATAGATGTTTTTGCCTTATAGAACACCACATTGTGAAGAGTGGGGAGAACACTTATGTTGTCACCAGACTTTGCCTTTCTCTATGATAGGAGGAGATTCAATTTAGGATATTTCTTTATAAACTAAGTTTTTCTAGTCTCAGGAATAGCATCTGACGGTGGTGTCAAAGACTTCGAAAAGGTTCATGAAACAGTAGTGCTGCCACTCCATTATTTTCGATTGTTCATTTCACATTATCCCAGATAGATATCAAGATGGACTCCATGTGTTTGCCTGGATGGAATGCAGATGGAAGGTCTGAAATAAGATTTTCCTCCGCAACAAAGTTGGAGATATACGAGAAAACAGAATTTTTTTAATCAGTTTTCTCAGGAAAGGGGCTTTGGATATCGGTATATGGTTGTCTGGGTTATATTGGTCAAGGTTAATTTACGTCTGATAAAATAATTTTTGATTTGAGACTGCAAGGATCCTGTGTCCAGGGTGAGGTTCAGAACGTTCCTTGCTGCATAACAGCACATTTGCTTAGGAGGATGGTTTAGAAAATTCTTTACAGTGTCGGATCTGATGATAATCCTGATGGACTGCTTGTACTGATTGGTTCACCAAACTCAGTGTTGGAAAAGTATTTAAATGTGGTAGAGGTTCTTGCCTGTTTGTGCCTTTTGTTCTGTTATTCAATTTCTCTTTTATAACTGGACAATGCTCATTTTAGGTCTGCAATCTTCTGATGTCTTTGTTTTGGTGGCAAATACATTCGCCACTGCATCAGAGAAGGCTTCTGAGTAATATATCTTGATTGAGGTGCATTCCGGGGTACAGAACTAAGTGAGGATCCTATGTAGCTCTTTTGGGGATCATTCTTTGTTCACAATTCTTGTGAAGTAGTGAACTCTTTTTGCATGTTTGACTGTCATTTATTTAACCTGTTTGGATGGAGGAGGAAGATTTTGTCAGCCTTGTTTTTCTAATTTTCTCTGATGGCGTTGTACTTCTTTTTTTCAATTTCCTTCCCTTGTCATTGATTCAGGGGTCTCTTATCTGTGTTCAGGGCCACTGCATATCCTCTCCAATATATGTTTGTTGGATAGCCGGTTACAGAAATCAACCACTTTTTTCTATTTGTTTATTAGGTAAAGTCTTGGTAGGAGGTCAGTTGCATGTTGAAAGGTTCAGCATTAGCCACTATCAGTAGGTTCTATAAACTGGGAGATTTCTGCTGGCACTCTTCAGGCTGAGAGGTTGATATTGAATGAGAATCCATGGTGTTCAATCCATGTTACAGGAAAGTTTCCTTTTAATGCAGCATAGTCTGACAGAGTGAAAATAATGTCCAACATGTGCCTTGTTATTTGTGTCGACCCTATTAAAAGATGATGAAGTTGACAGCATCTAGGTTTCTTGTAATCAGTCTTTTTTGTGCCCATTCAGGATGGTCAGACTAAAGTCAGGGTCAGACAAAGCTTTCCTCAGCCAAAGGCCAAATAAGTCAATAAAACATATATTATTTAAAAAACTCTTGAATTAGTATACATTTAAAAACAATCATTTACATTTAGCTATAAAAACCAATATACAGTACGAACTGAATCACATACTGCGCTGTAATTCATTTAAATAAATTGACTAATATTGTGTATAATAAAGTCATTAAAACATTAAAACACTACATCAGCAAGAATGCACCAGCATCAGATGTTTTAACTTCTCAGCATAATCACAGGGGGATCAATTCATATCTTTTCCTTAGTTGTAAAGCCTTCCTAATAAAATTTAGCACAGCAAAACAAATTTCTGGGGTGCAAAGTTTCTGCAGGAAACTCAAGACTTCTTTATTAGTTCTCAGTTTGGACTTCCTTAAAACAGGGATTAGAATTTTTTGCATAAAAGCAGTATATAGAGAACAAAAAAATATAAAGTGACTTGTGCTCTTTATGGATTCTTGTTAACAACTACACGGAGGTAAATCATGTGTCCAAACACAATGTAGAGGAAAAGCAACCTTAAAATGTATCGTGCGCAAACTGAAGAAAGTAAGGTAACTTCTTTTGGATAGGATTCCTGGTTCACCCCCTTGGCCGTCACCTACCCAGCCGGTCATCTGACATTGTTTTCCTTGTCTCCCCGTTTGTTTCCTTCCCTCCCCCTCCTCCTCCCTCTGTGATTCTTTTATTTAACTGATGCAACTATGTTACCTGTAACTCGCTGATCCTAATGTGATTCTTTGATTCAACTGATGTAACTATGTAACTCGCTCATCCTAATGTAAAGCGCTCTGATACCTACGGGTCTAGCCAGCGCTATATAAAACTTTGCAAATAAAAAAATAAAAATTAATAAAATTCACAACCCAGAGAAGATATGGTTCAAAGTGATCTGTTATCTAAATCTCAACAGATCTTTTCAGAGAAACCATAGACTGCACGTTCTATAATCTTGTTTCTGTACGGAAGTTAATAAATTGTAATTTTACTACTTCCTTAGTTTTAGGGGTAATACATCTCTTTTATTCTAATGGCATAAAAAATTTGTTTCAAATATGTAACCCATGGAATCCGTGCAACCCCATCTAAGGGAAGACAATCCAAAATACAGGATCTGACCAAGTGGACCTCAGGGTAAATCCATAACTTAATCCACAGTAAAAGAGGAGCAAGGCGCAATTGTCTTGAAGGTACCCAAAACCTAATTCTTCATGGCAGACCAGAGTGGCAGCCCTCAGAGGGGTCATCATAATCTGTGAATTAAATAATTTTCTGCCCGCTGGAAAATGGTTGTGTTTGTGTAGCCCCATAGGCCTACTCCATATGACCACACTGAAATGCATTTGGTGTTAGACAAGGTTAGCATTTCTTTAATAGCATCTGTCCCAAACTATGCAAAAATCTAAAAATTGCCTCTAAGTTTTTTGTTTAATTGTTGTACCCTGTTAGTCAAAAGGGATATCCACTTAAAAGAGGAGCTAAACAGGATCGTTGGACATGAGGAAGTGGTTAGCTGGTGGGTGAGAGACAGGCTGATTACGTCAGGAAGCAATGCTGGGAAGTGAGGCTATAGATGTTGTGGAGGTTTCTAGGGGTTTAAAAGAGGTTGGCTCCGGGTAGTGTGTAATTTAGGGGTAAGTATAGATGGAGTTGATATGCAGAAGCCTGGATCCATATGCTGGTTGCACTATAAGGGGCTGATAAAGGAGGCTATCAAAGCATTGATTGAGAGGGTTACACATGCATTGGTAGTGTGTTGGGGATTTAAACCTAGTGGTGAGCAGTGGGGGCGCAAAGGTGGTTAGTAGAAGGAGGGAGTTGATTGAGTGGCTCAAAAGGGACAGGAGAGTAGGGAGAGGAAGGCTATATAGGTTAAAGTGTTATGGAGAATTTAGGGGGATGAGACTGCACTGGGAAATGGAGTACCATGTGTGCCAATTGTGACATGAAATGTAGCCTTTTGAGAAGTATCTAACTGAGCTTATGCTTCATGTTTAGCTGAATCTCAGAAAATCTCATAGAAGTGGGATGAGCATCCTGACACAGAACCACAGACCTGAGTTGCTGTTTAAAATCCCAACCAGATCTATAAAGGAGTAGAGCAAATATACTTCTGGAGCCTTCTCAGGAAATCTGTAAGATACAAGTTGTGAAAGAGATTAGACTATTACCTGATGGACAGTTGTCCATATTTACTGAGGCAATAGCTGGGCAGATTAAAGAAACTGCAGTGCAAATCTGCAATGAACCTGCAGGTGGCCAGTAGAATCTTAGAGAGGCTGACTCTGCACTTCATCCTTCTGAAGTGATCAAAATGTGTACTGTTAAATTGGGTATTTGTAGTACCTTTTAAATACAGGCACTACCAAGCTCCAAGGCTTTGGCAGAGTGACTTTAACAAGTCACAATGTACCACATGCCTGCCATTGTCATCAGTTGCCCTTGTGTGTTTGTAGTCTAAATTACCTACTTGCCCTATTGAAAAGGACTTAAGTTTGAATGATAGGGTTCAGGTTGCGGTGAGGATCAGTGCTGAAGATTGTTAAATCTACGAGCTGTCGGTGCTCAGTGTTACTGGTCATCCAGAAGCACCATCTGATTAAAGAGTCTCTCATATGCCAATAGGCCCTTCATTTTGGGATTGAACTACAACTTTGTGGTAACATAAACACCCACTGTGAAGCTGTCAGAAAGCACTAAGTATGTAGGCTGAATCCAACAAGAGCAGTGAATGCTTTCACACCTCTTCGAATCCACAGTCAAACTTACATGAAATAGTATGTCGGTTAGCAGTAAACCCGTCAAAAGGGGATTGGGATGGGAGATGGGAGACACAGGATACCACGACTGTGACTTGTTGTTCTGCTCAGTACTGCCTTTAAGTGAATAAGCACTAATATCTAAAAATAAGACGAGACCTTTTATGTCTTATGAACCTTGTTATAGTGTCTAGCATCTTTTATCACACAAGATGTCACTTCGGAATATCTCAGATGTTTTGATTGAACTGAGCTTTTCTTAATTTGAAACACAAATATTATTTATGAAATGGACATCAGAAGTATTTTGAGCTATTGTGTTTCTCCCTACAGATAACTTCTGTCTTTTAAAAACACAAAATCCCTGTTTAAAAATATACTTAAGGTAGTTATTATATAAATTGCATTGTAACAAACACATATTATAATTATAAAGTTCATTTGGGCAACAAGCTGTCATTTTCCCAACCTCCATCAGTACCTTAATACTATATGTGCATTAAAAGAAAAATATATCAAAGTCTTTAAAGTGATAAGGATCCTTCACATTCCTCAAGACGAAAAACAAGGTATACAAAAAAACAAGTTTATAATCTTTGATGAATAGTTTCGAAACAGTATTTAATAAACATAGTTTGTCGCCATGACGGACTACCACAACCGGATCAGAACCACCAAGAGGACATTCATCCACAACAAGATCCTCACCAACTCCACCAACTCCAAGGAGCTCTTCAGTGTCATCCAAGAATTCACCAACCCTTGCAGCGAATCCATAGACATCACGCCATCCCAAGACCTCTGCGACAAGCTTGGAACTTACTTCCACCTCAAAATCAAAAACCTCTACGACAACTTCGTCGACCATCAACCAGATGTCTCAGCCGACCCGCCCCCTAGACACACCAGCCAGCCCACCATCTCCACCTGGACACCAATCACGGCCAAAGACACCGCCTCGACCATGAAAGGCATCCACTCAGGGACCCCACTGACCCCTCCCCACCACACATCTACCACAGGGCCGCTGCCACCATCGCACCTGAACTACAAATCACCATCAACACCACCTTCGAAACAGGCACCTTCCCAGACGAATGGAAGCGCACAGAAGTCAGACCCCTGCTCAAGAAACCCACAGCTGACCCCACTGACCTCAAGAACTACCACCCCATCTCGCTCCTCCCCTTCGCAGCAAAAGTTGCAGAGAAAACTGTCAACAGGGTACCAACACGTTTCATCGAGGACAACGCCATACTCGATCCGTCACAATCAGGATTCCGAAGCAACCACAGCACCGAAACCGCCCTACTCGCCGCCACAGACGACATATGCAACATCCTGGACCAGGGCCACTCCACAGCCCTCATCCTCCTCGACCTCTCTGCAGCCTTCGACACCATCTCCCATCACACCCTCCTCGCCAGACTACACAACGCCGGCATACAAGGAACAGCCCTAGACTGGATCCGGTCCTTCCTCACTGGAAGAAGCCAGAGAATCAGACTGCCACCCTTCCTCTCTGACGCCACGGAAATCACCTGCAGAGTCCAACAGGGGTCATCACTAAGCCCGACACTCTTCAACATCTACATGGCCCCCCTCGCCGCCATCATCCGACAACATGGCCTCAACATCGTATCCTACGCTGACGACACCCAGCTCATCCTCTCCCTCAACAAAGACCCCACCAGCGCCAGTCTACATTTCCAGAAAGGAATGCAGGACGTAGCAACCTGGATGACCAACAGCTGCCTAAAACTCAACACCGAGAAGACGGAAGTCCTCGTACTCGGTACCACCCCCTCGGCATGGGACAACACCTGGTGGCCGACTGCCCTCGGCAGCCCACCCACCCCCTCGGACCACGCCAGAAACCTCAGAATCATACTCAACTCTTCTCTCACCATGAACCAACAGGTCAACGCCGTCACCTCCAGCTGCTTCAACACCCTCCGCAAGACATTCAAATGGATCCCCCCCGAGTCAAGGAAGACCTTCACCCACGCACTCATCACAAGCAGACTGGACTATGGAAACGCACTCTACGCCGGCATCAACAAGTCCCTACGCCGAAAACTCCAGACAATACAGAACACCGCTGCCAGACTCGTCCTCGGCATCTCCCGGCATGAACACATCAGCCACCACCTTCGAAGCCTCTACTGACTCCCCATGGAGAAAAGAGTCACCTTCAAAATCCTCACCCACGCCTACAAATGCCTACACAACATCGGACCCAAATACCTCAACGACAGAGTCAACTTCCACGCACCCAAGAGAAACCTCCGATCCTCGAACCTCACACTAGCCAAACCCCCCCGCATCCACAGAGCCAGAGCAGGCGGAAGATCCTTCTCTCACATCGCGGCCAAATCCTGGAACAAGCTCCCGGCAAACATCGACGCGCCTCCTCCCTGAACACCTTCAGGAAGACCCTCAAGACCTGGCTGTTCGGCTAACAGATCTGCGGACCCCCCCCCACTCAGCGCCTTGAGACCCTCACGGGTGAGTAGCGCACTTAAAATTGACTGATTGATTGATTGGTTGAACACAAATGGATTTCTAAGAATGCTTCTCTATTGTCAGTTCAGACTTCAGTCAGTTCCAAAGATAATCACAAGCAGTTTTCAAGACTTTACCTAACTCTGCCGACAATGTTCTGGCTGCAGCAACAATGCATCTTGATCCACTAGCAAAGCTGACCTGAACCACGAGGAACTTATATTCTAAAAAGCATCTTTCCGAGTGCCAGCAGCACTCCACACGCACCATCAGCCTTTCCTTCCTCTCAATGCTCGTACTGTCTAACAGTTTGGAGTATTTTTACTTCAAAACTTGTCGCATATGAGGAATTGAGTGTAGGCCACAGATTATGAAAATACCACCATAAACATGGGGGTGCAAAGATCGCTTCTGAAGTCCATAGGGTACATCTCTTTAACTAGCAGTGATGTGTGCACCTCATTAATCTTTGCTGATGGGCCTGACATCTTTTTTTATATGCCATAGCATTTTAGGGGCTGCTGATCAAATTTCTAGTGCCACTCACAGCAAAGGCTTTTGGAACCCTAATGAAGGTCACTGATAATGAGATCTGCCACCATCGTAAGAAGGCCAACTGGAAAGTAGTCAGTGAAATGTATTTATATCAAGGGACAGGTGCATAGGCGAGTAAAACAAATTTGTCCCCATTCTGTTTCTTCATCCCATGAGGAGAAACACAATTTACACTTACAAATATTTTGTCCTGCATTGAAGATGTGGCATCTAAGTCTTGAAATACACATATAGGGCCTAATTACGGGTTTTGTCATTGACCACCATCAGTCATATTGTATTCAACCAATGATCTTTATGAAGCTGAGGCACTCATCCATCTTCAAGGAGCAGTCTAGCTTATTGAAAGGTACATGAGCTGTGGTTCATTGAGAGAACAGTCATATGTCTTTGGAAGAGCTTTACTCTGGCACTGTCCCAAGTCCTGCTGTCCCTGTAAGGGACGTCCTATAAGCAGACAGGTGCATCCACTAATAAAATGATACATGATTTTGAATATTGTAGATAAAATCCTATGACTCAGTTCTAGTGAGACTTGTACTGTGTTTGATTGTAGGACTGATTAGATTCTGAAGTCAAGTGAAGGAAAAGATTGGTGCAGTCAAGTGCCCCTACTGCCCTGGGTCTTCAGAGGCAAGAAATGCCTTAGAATCAATGAAGTGCAATATCACTAAAAAGTTAGCTAATCAGAATGTTTTCATTCTGTGATTTGCTTGCTATGGCTTTTAGGGGTTGAGGAGGGCAGATTAGATGCTGGTGAAAGGCAGACATACAGGATTGTAGCTATAATTGTTGCAGCTGGCGCAGTGGCATTGGGTCCCAGAGGTTTGAAACCCCAATATGCTCCAATTAGACTGTATTTTAGCTCCTCACTAAGGAGTCGGAGGGGACATTTTGATTGCTTTATTTAGGGCCAATGGCACCCTTACTACTCCTCAGTATCCTGGGGTGTGCTAAATTTGAACCACATCGTAGATGGTACATATTTACTCTATCCGCCAGAGCTGCATTGTGTTTGCACATTTTTTTAATGATACGGAGAAAGATGCTTCTAAACTCTCCCACTTAAATTAAATGCATGTTTGCAAACTGCGTTGGCTCGATTACATGAGGACATTTCCTCATTTGCATTAGTCTGGAACTATCTGTGCTGGGCTGTCTCTAGTCCTGGTGTGAGTTCTACAATCCAGTTGTGCACCGGGCACACTCAGTGAGGGGGTTCCAGATACATACAAAGACGGTCTGCCATATTAATATAATACAGTCCCAGGTTCATCTTCTGAGCACTGTGTTAAAAACAGCCCCACCCAAATGTATGTGTGCATAAAAATAATATGCATCGGTGTAAGCTTAGATGTAAAGGTAATTGACAAAATGACATAAGATAGGCTTCTGGTGCACCTCCTTTAGTATTTTGGATTTAAATGCCTATGTTTCAAAGAAGCCTTTCTCCCTGTACCAACTTACATAGACCATAGGACCCATTCCAAAGCCATTATACACATGTTAAAGTTGTACTCCTGTAGAAATCGTTTGTTTACTCTTATCTTTGTGAATTGTCCCCAAAGCATCTAAAATGGGAATACAATTACAATATTCTAGGAATAATAATATTCTATTTGTATAAGTAGAAGCACTGTATCATCTTTGCAGTTTTACTAATAGGTAGTAGTTGAACTTTCAAGGTTGACTCACAAAGAGATGTAAGAGTACCTAGAAGGTTATACTCCGGCAGTAATATTGCTCTTAATCATAAATGCTTTTGTGATCCGGCTGAGACTGCCCCAGTACAAAGGTGTAGGCATTTAAGCTTGTGCTAGAAAACTCACTTGTCTGTGAGCCACTCATAAATTAGATGAAAAAATAGGGGTGAAAAAATTGTTCTCTATTATTATCTTCAGCACAAACACATCTATTCCTAGCAATGTTTAACCAATAGATAAACCATTTGAAGATCATATGCGCTGAACAGTCGGTTCAAAGTTAAAGGAATTAAAATTATAGCAGAATCGCGACACCAGTCTGCCTCCAACTAGTCAGTATCGCATCACAGCAACATTGCAGTCACACCATTGCTTATCTGAGGATAAACGCATGGATGTTCAGAATTGCTACTTTATGAAGAAACATTGTTGCAGAAGGTTCCAATTGCACCAAGATGAAACAATATTAGACCGCTCACCCCTAGGACAGGTGCAGTCCAATTAACAAAATCACCGATTATGAAAGGTGCAAATATTTAGTTAGAAAGTATGGTAAATAGAACATTTTGCAAAACCCCCAACAGGACCACATAAAATTACAGATAATATTCAAAAGTGTACAATTCCAAAGCTGTTATGATTAACACGCTGATTTCATTCCTAATGTTTCTTTGTCTGCTCTCAGTTTTCCCCAGACACCAGTGAGAGGCTTGTGATGCTGTTCATAACTTTATGCATGATAACAAAATGAAAGGATGAGGTTATAAAATATCAAAACACAATTCATACTGGTGTTATTCTCCATGAATATGTTAATTTCATTTTATACACAATCTAAATCGTGCATGAATATAAAGCAATCCAGCATATATCCTGAATGAAGTTTTCTGAGATGTGCTATTACCGAAAGCAATATAAAGTAAGGATAAAAGATTCAGCATTGCAGACACTGTGATTTCGTTCTTGCTAGGGCAGGTTTCCGGAGTGTTAGGAGTAGTGTTAGTCAGTAGTGCAGCGAGGATGCAATGGGCCTTGTTGCCAGCAAAGAAAATTGCCCAAATGAGTGCTTTTGTGTTAGAAAATACAGTAATTAGCAGGGTTCAATGGGCCTCGGTGAGAAATTGGGTTGTTAGTGGGGTGGTGTGAGCCCTTCTCAAGCAACAGCCACAATCCTTGTCAGGGTGAACCACAAACAGTCACTATATTAACCTATTCTTAGCCCTCTGGTAGCATGGCACAAAAGCAGTTAGGCTTAACTTAGAGGCAATGTGCAAAGTATATATGCAGGTCATCAACAGCAACAAAGTGAAAACTCAAGACAAGAAAAATCAAATCCCACAACAATTCAGAATAGATTAAAATGTAATAAATTATTTGAGAGCAAAATGACAAAAATACAATCAGTAGAACTGGAGGCATGCAATTTTAAAGACTTAGGCAAAAGTAACACAAAAAGGAGCAAAGCGTCAACTGAGGGTATCTGGCCATGCTGGACCGAGACATAGTCACAAGTTTTGGCTGGCTGCGATGGAGTGGTGGACAGGCACAGGACCAAGTTTGACCCACTGATGAATGTACCTTATGTCCTTGGTGTGCGATCAGCGCAGTGTTGCTTTGTAAGGTTTCCCATCATCTGGCATCGGTTCCGATGAAGCTGTGCTGCAATGCTTTATAAGGTTTTACGTCACTCTGTGTCAGATCTGATGAAGCTGGCAGCTGTGTGGTGAGGCTTTGCAGTATTTCGTATCGCTTCACGCTGGATTTGGTGGAAGCCAGGAGGAGCTCTCTCTAATGCCAGCCAAGAGCCCAGGACCTGGGGATGCATCACTTGGGGATCAGGAACTCACTCCTGCAGGGGCCAGTAGGGCTCACGCAAGTCCAGTTTCAGGCCCAGTGCAGCAGGTCAGCTGGGCAGTTGCATGAAAGCCTCTGGAGCTTGTTGTGTCTCTATGGCTCAGAACAGGAGGCCAGTCAACTGACTCTTGAAGTTCAGTTTCATACATCTTTATTTGTCATTTGCCATAAAAGCATATAAAAACTTCCATGTGCAGTAATAAAATATGTTATGTGCATTCAATTTACATAAAACGAGCGTGCACATTAATAAAATACATAAAAGATGATGAAATAGTTATCGGTCATTGCATCGAATGTAAACAGTATCTGCAATATCATTCTAAAACCTGTTCTCACACATATTTGAAAAAGGTTTTTAATCAGTAAAGGCATAAAATGTATTTCAATACAGTCATTTCATAACATTTTATAATTCCCAAATGGACTCCTGATAAAATTTAAAACTGCATAGCATATATCTATCTAGGATCATTATTGTAAGTATTCCATGGCTATCAGATATTGCCTAATCTCTGTTATGCGCAACACAGGTGCCAAGAAGGTGGATCTTGGGCCGGAGTATATCGGACAAAATAACATAAAGTGACACGTGCTCTGTTTTGTAGCATTATGGCAATGACAGGGGGGTAATTCGTGCTGCCAAACGCATTGTTTTGGGAAGGCAACTTTAAAATGAATTCAATTCAATCTAAAAAAAAACGTAAGATAAGACAGATAAATTGGATTCTCTATACATATTAGATATGGTTCTACATTTTTGACAGTTGATATTTGCAAATAAGTCTCAATAATCTTCATTTTTAGGGCACTCTGTAATCTCTCAACCAAACATGACTCCATAAAACGCCATTTCACAATCTCTTTAGAATCTGCACCAAGACTTTGTGGTTCAGAGAACATTTCTATTAGTCCCAATTTTTGGAAAGATGATTTTAAGTAAACAAGCCATGGTATTTTGTTTGATTTTTCTAGGGATAAGCAATCAGACATACAAACCCTTACCAAACCCGCCTCTGGATTTTGGCAGCATTAAACCCATAAGAGAAGTGGGGCTACTCCTAACTGGTCTCATATTAATGGTAAACCCAACTCCTCATGGCAGATAAAATTGGCAGAGTTTTTGGGGACGCAAGCAACTGTGTTTGAAGCCATTTTCTATATGTCACCAGTAGGTAGTAATAGTTATGACCTAGTTTCCATAGGAAAAGCATTTTTTGACTTTCCTTTATCTTTGGTGACGTTTAACGAATCTTCAACAAATGTTCCCAAAAAAGTGTCAAAGTAAGTTCTGTTGTGCATGGGAAGTTTCGGGGTGATCCGTTAAGTGGGGGCTGAGAAAAAGGGGGTTAAATAAAAGTGCGTTTTCCAATTTTAATTCCCATAGGAATGTTTTGTCAAACCTACAGCCCAAACTGTTGGACGGAATTACACCAAATTTGGCAGAATGGTAGATGTTGTTACGGAGATTGTGCTTTTTGTTATTTGTTGCAAATCTGTTCAGTAGTTTTTCAGAAATTTAAGTTGAACTTTATTGTGATATCTCTAGTCGCAAAGCCTTCGTGAAAAAAGACGAGCTCCTGCAGGGAAATGCAGAGCTCTTTTTGGCTGCCAACACTTCAACCAGGAAGTGTTGGCAGTCATCTTGGGACTTGGCTTCACTGACTCCAAAGAAAAGAAAGTGAAAATAAAGAAATGGGGCAAGGTTGGAATACCCTGACCCCCAAGCCATGGTCTTGGGTTCCCCCTGGAACCCCGAACCCCGCCATGGCATAAAAACATTTTTTTAATAACAATTTTGCATCGAAATCGTGATATTCACGAATTTGTGGCAAAAAATGCTTTTAAATAACCCTGGGGTGGACAAGGTCCCAGGGTCACATCATAAATATAGGAGGGGGGCGCACGGGGCTCCCCTCCTGGGCTTATCAAAGTACCAGGGACTGCCACCTCCCCAGGGCACTTTTAATCATGTATGCAGGCAGGCCCACTGGCCCACCCTGAGCGCTGGGGACCGCCACCTCCCCAGGGATAATTAGAATAATATAGGGGGGCCTCACAGACCCCCCTCTGCCCAGGGACCGCCACCTCCCTGGGGCTAAATATGAGGCAAATGTGGGGGGTTGCGTGGCCCCCCACAACCCCAGGGACCACACCTCCCTGGCGATTAATTAACAAAGGAGAGGCCACCCCCCCAGGGCTGGCTCCAGCAATATCCTGGGGTGTTCACTTCCTGGACATTGCAGTTTGCTATGCCAAACCATAGCAAACCTGCTCCGCTTTCAGCAGGCAAGAGCAGAAAATGCTCTCGCTTGCTGAAAGGGGAGCATGTCTGTTTCTCTGCCCTCTGTCAAATGAGCAGGGAAACAGACACATTGCTTTGAGACCCAGGGAGCTGCATGTTAGCAGCTCCCTGGGTCTCAAGCCTGATGGCCCACGCAGCCCCTGCCGGCTCCTCGCCTCCTGCGGGAGCCAGCATTGCTTTGGGACCCAGGGAGCTGCTGACATACAGCTCCCTGGATCCCAAAGCAATGTCTGTTTTCCTGCTCGCTTCACAGCGCAACAGACCCCCTCACACATTGTAATTTATTTTAGCCGTGGAGGCGTGGGGCCTCTCCCATATTGTTTTTGTAAAAAAATAATGAATTTATGTGCCCCGGGAAGGTAGTGGTCCCCAGGTCAGCGGGGGGGGGGGAGTGAGCGGGCCCCCTGCATTTTTTACAACAGTGAACCAGGGAGGTGTTGGTATCTGGGGCTGCGATGGAGGCCATAGGATCTCCTCCGCATTATTTTATCATTACTTTATCATTATTAAACTCTAGGGCCTGTTTTTTGTACATATGTGCCGTGAGGAAAACATATATTACAGACTTCTTTTCATTGGAAAAGAGTTCCACTGAGAGGCGAGCACATATACTTGCTAGCTACATGACTCTATTTTGACAGTTTGAGCCAAGTGTATTAGTTTGTAAAGACACATATCATTTTCTTATATTTCTTACATCAGTTTGGGTCAACCTTAACTTAACTAGTCAATCATCATTTAACAATATATTTCGCCAATTATTAGGTCGTTCATTGAACTATTAAGTCTATGTATAAGGTCCTGCTATGTAGATATCCAGCAATTGGAAATAACTAATGAAGTGAAGTTTAGTTAAAATTAGCGAAATCGCACACATGTCAGATGAGATGGATTGATAGGGTGGCGTGTTGCCACTGTATAAAGATGGGAGTTTGAGGCCTGACTGAACACCTTCTAAAATGATTAAGTATTTTTTTCCAGGGAATGGCGCAGTATTTATATTGCATGATGTTGAGTGTCTTAATCCATGTTAAAAAGCAGCAAATATGATATAAAATAATTTTTAGAAACATTTGCACATATCAGATCGTGGTTATGCCTCACAATTATATGGAGGATGAGCGGTATTAGGTCTTTATATTATGTTCTTTAATTAAGTTTTTAGTCTCAGAAAAAATGTATGCAAAAGAGCACCGATAAATCTTGTGGGAATGTGGCAACAGCAATGTATGGGGATGGTTAGGACGAAGTGTTTACTATGTAGAAGGATGGGAGTTAGAGTCTCGCCTGAACTACCCGCAGTATAATTTAAATATTTTTTCTACACATTTTCTCTGTATTTAAACAGCCATATAATGTTCAAATAGATTAATAGATGCAAAAGATTATATAATTTTAATGATAGATTTATTATGTAGATAATGTTAGGACAAAGTGTTGACAATGTATAAGGACGGGAGTTCGAGTCCCAGCTGAACAACCCTTAGTATTATCTAAATATTTTTCTGTATTGAAACAGCTATACAATTTCCAAACATTATTATTAGATGCAAGAGATTATACAATTTTAATTCAGAGAAATACATGATGGATTTATTATGTAGATAATGCATTGTTTACATTTGAGAGAGTAGAATTACTCATATGGACCAACATAGCTAGGAGTAGAATGATATAGATACCAGAACCAATAGACTTAGTGGTTTTTTAATTTTAAACTTAATTGGTCAATTATTGAACTGAGCGGGTGTGTTAATTGCTGAAGATATGGTATTTAAAGACCGAGATTTTTTGCCTCTCATGAATATGAGACGAAATAGACGATGGCTACAGCCCGCTACAGGTAAGATTTTGGTCCATGGTATATTATGAGAGGAGCTCACAGTTTTTAGTAGGATAGACTATTTATAGAATAAGGGAGAGAATGTGAAACATGGTGTATATCTCAGACAGCATGCAATGGTGTTGGTTCCTTTCCAGTCCGATTCTATTTTGTTTATTTTGTTAGTTCCTTTGGACTATTTAAACATAATGAAGAGACTTGTCTATGTCAAACTGTTGAGCAGAGACTATGAACTGATTGCTGCTAGGTTTCATAATCAAAAGACTATGGTATTTTATAATTGCATACACTGGCATAGGAAGAGCGTTCTAGAAGAAGGCCATTATTAGTTAATATATATATATATTTTTAATGCATACCTTGTGGCCTTAAGAGTGGTGAGGCTACGGACTGTACTTAAGGCTATTGGATAACAATGTGGTGTATCACTAGACACACACATTAAGTTTTAGTGAAAATAAGTACTTTGGGTTTTGTTGTGAAAAAATAGTTGAGTTGAAACAATTTATTTCACAGTATATGGCATAATATGTAGATGTATAACAGACTTTTTCAAATATTTATTTCATTTTATAGATAAGAGATGACATTTCAGAAAATAACATCAAGGTTACAAGAAAAATTGGAAATTGAAAATTTGAGAGATTATTTTGATTCATATTATTTGGAGGTACATTTAAATGTATATATATATATATATATATATATTCCAAATGAAAGTGTTCCCGCATGAAAGCACCACACACAACGTGAAATTATCCTTCTTTATTCAGCAGACTGCAAGGTACGAAGCATTGCTCTTACAGCGTACATCTACCAATTGACGCCATACGCGTTACGGGCACTCCAGCCCTTGATCACTGGCTTTGGCAACTGAAGAAAGGAAGCAAGCAAGCAGTGACGCCGCACATGCAGCGTATTTGTAGATCCCGCCCCAGTGGGCTAGTGCATTCTGGTCATAATAGTCCATCACATTATTCATGTAAAGAATGCCTCCATTCACTTTCACAATTTCTTAAAAACCACAGTGGGTTCACTGCAATTACAACAGTTCAGTACCTTGCATATTTCTGGTCTGCCAAATCGGAACACGCCATTCCTTGAGCGCACCTTTCTTCACTGGCGCTCAGGACCTGCCACTTCAGCAGCGGGGTACTTTCGCGACCGGAGCCGGCCGCTAAATATTCCAAATGAAAGTGCTCCCGCATGAAAGCACCACACACGACGTGAAATTATCCTTCTTTATTCAGCAGACTGCAAGGTACGAAGCATTGCTCTTACAGCGTACATCTACCAATTGACGCCATACGCGTTACGGGCACTCCAGCCCTTGATCACTGGCTTTGGCAACTGAAGAAAGGAAGCAAGCAAGCAGTGACGCCGCACATGCAGCGTATTTGTAGATCCCGCCCCAGTGGGCTAGTGCATTCTGTTCATAATAGTCCATCACATTGTTCATGTAAAGAATGCCTCCATTCACTTTCACAATTTCTTAAAAACCACAGTGGGTTCACTGCAATTACAACAGTTCAGTACCTTGCATATTTCTGGTCGCCAAATCGGAACACGCCATTCCTTGAGCGCACCTTTCTTCACTGGCGCTCAGGACCTGCCACTTCAGCAGCGGGGTACTTTCGCGACCGGAGCCGGCCACTAAATATTCCAAATGAAAGTGCTCCCGCATGAAAGCACCACACACGACGTGAAATTATCCTTCTTTATTCAGCAGACTGCAAGGTACGAAGCATTGCTCTTACAGCGTACATCTACCAATTGACGCTTAATACGCGTTACGGGCACTCCAGCCCTTGATCACTGGCTATTTCATTTTATAGATAAGAGATGACATTTCAGAAAATAACATCAAGGTTACAAGAAAAATTGGAAATTGAAAATTTGAGAGATTATTTTGATTCATATTATTTGGAGGTACATTTAAATGTATATATATATATATATATATATATATATATATATATATATATATATATATCCAAAATTGTTCCAAGTAAAACGCACTCTCAAAGTCTTGGATGCTAAGCAGGAAGCTCTTTATTACTCGTTACGCGTTTCGACAATTACTGTCTTGATCACACGAAAAGTACGGCAACATGAGCGTGCATAAATTTAAAACAACCATGGTAATAGACGAAGGAATACAAGTTACACTTTACCTGCGTTGTAAACTGTCGGCCATTTTGTAACGTGAAAATAAATAATATAAATTCATATAATGGCACTTGTTACTATACATTCCGTACCACATGAAGTGACATCAGTTGTATAAATATACAAATTACATTCATTTTTAACTCAAATTCGAGTCACACCTCATTTTTAGACAAGGCGATATATAAGGTGTACATTGACAGGGATAAATCCGAGTATAATGATACATGTCTTGAGGGCACTAGACCGCAAGTATAATTATTTCAATGTATAACTTCCCTCTCCAATGATGAGCTACTAGGCTTTTGTACGGTAAAAACATAAAATAACATCACATATATGTTGGCAGAATTGGTTATTATAATATTGAGTTCATGGGGTACACGCCACTAATGCGATTGGAACATTGGTATAATAAGTATTATACTTTTATCTTGTATGGTTAATAGAAGAGACACGAGTAGAAGTATAACTCGTAGTCTGTTTCCCATGTTCATGTTAATTCAACATGCCCGTATCGCCTTGTCTAAAAATGAGGTGTGACTCGAATCCTGCTTAGCATCCAAGACTTTGAGAGTGCGTTTTACTTGGAACAATTTTGGATAATAATGCCGGTTTTGGGTTTTCCGGCAGCACGCACCACCTAACTATGGGCTCGTTCCCGGAATGACCCTTCTTCGTGGATCTGAATATATATATATATATATATATATAAATATATATATATATATATATATTCACTGAAAAAACCATAGGTTTCAGATATGTTATAGTTACAAATTAGCATTTAAAAAACCTTTGAAATTCACTGAAAAAACCATAGGTTTTAGGGACAGTTATAGTTAGTTGGACATTTCACTCGTACAAAACCCGTGAAATTCCCCCGTTATAGTTAGTTCAGCTAACTATAACTCATGCCCCCGCAATGCACTGCTGATGACGTCACATATTACATCACTCATGACATGGTCAGTGACATCACTGATGACATCACTAATGACATCTCAAATGACATCACTGATGACATCATCCAGTGACTGTGTGTTTCTGTAAAGTTTAAATATTTTTAATATATATAGGAAAAGACGTATTGAAGAATGAGTGGGTGTGTAAGTGTCTGTATGGATGATTTAGTAGGTGTGTGACTGACTCTATAAGTGAGTGATTTAACGTATCTTACTGAATGCATGGGTTAGTGACTAAACTGGGTGAATGTCTGTATCCGTCTGTCTGTTGCTGTGTAAGTGGCTGCATGGGTTTGTGAATAGCTACATGAGTGTCTATATGAGTTATTGATTGGTTGTCTGAGTATCTGTATGGGTGCCTGAGTGTTTGTGTGGGTGGGGTGTGTGCGACTCTGTGCATAGATGTGTGAGTGGGTGATTCACTGGGTGGATGGTTTCAAGAGTGCATCTGTGATAGACTGTATGGGTGGGTAAGTGTGTGTAAGAGTGTGTTAGTGAGTGAATGTATGTCCCAGTGGTACATGTGTGAGTAACTACATATGTGAAAGCCAGTATATATGTGTGTTGGAGTATATAAATAGCTATAAGCTAGAGTGAGTGATTGTGATAGTGGCTGTATGGATAAGTGTGTGCTTGTATCAGTGATTGTATAAGAGCGTAACAATGTGCTAGTATTTGTATGATTAAGTGAGCTGGTGTGTGTATAACTGTATAACTGAGTAAATGGCAGTGTGTTTAATTATTTGCATGACTGACTAGGTGTGTGAGTACCTCTATGGATGAGTGGCAGTGTTTGAGTGTCTATATAGGAGTAAGAGTGCATATGATAGTCCTGTACTGAATGACCATAAGTATGAGTGACTGTACGGGTGAGTGAGTGGATGTGTGTGTGTAGACCTAAGAATCAGTGAGTGGGTATGTAGTTATTGGTGTTGGAGTGTCTATAGTTTTGCGAATGGCAGTCTGTAATTCAGATTGGGTGTATCAAAGGTTATATTAGGGTGTGAGGAGCTGCATCAGATTATCACGTGGATGATGTCATCAGTGATGTCAGCAGTGATGTCATCAGTGATGTCATCAGTGATGTCACTGACCATGTCATGAGTGATGTAATATGTGACATCATCAGCAGTGCATTGCGGGGTCGCGAGTTATAGTTAGCTGAACTAACTATAACGGGGGAATTTCACGGGTTTTGTACGAGTGAAATGTCCAACTAACTATAACTGTCCCTAAAACCTATGGTTTTTCAGTGAATTTCAAAGGTTTTTTAAATGCTAATTTGTAACTATAACATATCTGAAACCTATGGTTTTTCAGTGAATTTCAAAGGTTTTTTAAATGCTAATTTGTAACTATAACTGTCCCTAAAACCTATGGTTTTTTCAGTGAATTTCAAAGGTTTTTTAAATGCTAATTTCTAACTATAACGTGTCTGAAACCTATGGTTTTTTCAGTGAATTTCAAAGGTTTTTTAAATGCTAATTTGTAACTATAACGTGCCTGAAACCTACGGTTTTTCAGTGAATTTCAAAGGTTTTTTAAATGTATTAATTTTTATATTATTTTTTTTCATACTGATTTACTACATTTTTAGAAACAATTTCTTTTACATATTTTATTTTTTAAATTACATTGTAATTACATTATACATTATATTACAAAAATACTTTCTCAGAATGAATTACTTTAGTTTAAATACTTAGCACATAGGCAATAGACTTTTAAGTACAGTAGTTACAGTTGTTGCAATGGGCAACACATTTTCAAACACAATGCAACATTCAGCTCAATGTGAATTTCTAGTTAAATGCAATTAGTTACTTTATGGATTACTTTTCTAACCACAGGACTGGATCCTAGATTCAGTCCTGGGACATCTCCTGTAAACAGTTGAGTAAAAGCGTTTTGGTTACAGTCGTGATTTTTAAGGAATATTATTGTATTTTAAAAGTTGACACTTAGAAACTTTTCCTCATAGAATCACCAATGTTATCCTATGGAAGGAAATTCACTTAGCAGGTAAAAACTGTTATCGTTACTTTTTCTTACTCAGTGTTGGATCCTGGATCCAGCACTGGTGCATCTCCTGTAAACAGTTGAAAAAATGCGTTTAAGTCATACAGGCGATTTTTAAGGAATATTTGTAGTTTGTGAAAATCGACACTTTGAAACTTTTCTGCTGAAAACCAGACAATGGATTCCTATGGAAGAAAAGATAAGTTACTGGTAAGTACGGTTAAAATTACTTTTCAGGGTCAGTGCTGGGCTAAAAGATGCAGCACTGGGTTCTCTCCTGATAACAGGTGAGTAAATCGGAATTCGTATTTCGGCTGATTTTAGAGGAATATTTGTATGTTTCAAAAATCAACACTTAGAAACTTTTTCAGCAAAAAGCAGGCAATGATATCCTATGGAAGGAAATTCAAGTTACTGGTAAGTACGGTTAAAATTACTTTTGAGGATCAGTACTGGGCTGAAAGATGCAGCACTGAGGTCTCTCCTGATAACAGGTGAGTAAATCGGAATTCGTATTTCGGCTGATTTTAGAGGAATATTTTAAAGTTCCAAAACTCCACACTTAGAAGAATTTCCAAGTGAAACCAGTCAATGTTAGCCTATGGAAGGAAATTCAAGTTACTGGTAAGTACGGTTAAAATTACTTTTCAGGACCAGTACTGGGCTGAAAGATACAGCACTGAGGTCTCTCCTGATAACAGGTGAGTAAATCGGAATTCATATTTCGGCTGATTTTAGAGGAATATTTTAAAGTTCCAAAACTCCACACTTAGAAGAATTTCCAAGTGAAACCAGTCAATGTTAGCCTATGGAAGGAAATTCAAGTTACTGGTAAGTACGGTTAAAATTACTTTTCAGGATTAGTACTGGGCTGAAAGATGCAGCACTGAGGTCTCTCCTGATAACAGGTGAGTAAATCAGAATTCGTATTTCGGCTGATTTTAGAGGAATATTTGCACAATGGTGAAGGGAGGGGGCGGGGCCTGAGGTGACATCTGTGCAAACGCGCCCCGTGGCGCGTTTTAAGTAGGGGATTAAGTCCCCTTGAATCATGAGGGTCCCTACGGGCCAACTAGCCCACCAGGAACCTCCAGTATGCGCCAGAGGCTGCGTTGCAGAGACATGTACAGAGGCCACACCCCTTTTACACCTCTCTGCAACGCAGCTCTGTGGCGCTTTCTGGACGTACCTGTTGGGCTAGTTGGCCCCCACGGACCCTCAGGATTGAAGGGGATTTAATTCCCCATCTTAAAACGCGCCACGGGGCCTGTTTGCACACATGTCACCTGAAGCCCCGCCCCTCCCTTCACCACTGTGCAAACGCGCCCCGTGGCGCGTTTTAAGTCGAGGGATTAACTCGCCTTGAATCCTGAGGGTCCCTGGGGTGCAACTAGCCCACCATATACCTCCAAAAGCGCCACAGAGCTGCGTTGCAGAGAGGTGTAAAAGGGGCGTGGCCTCTGTACACCTCTCTGCAAGGCAGCTCCCTGGCGCATACTGGAGGTTCCTGGTGGGCTAGTTGGCCCCCAGGGACCGCCAGTATTCAAGGGGAATTCGTTCCTCTCTGCAAACGCGCCAGGGGCGCGTTTGCAGAGTGGTGAAGGAAGGGGGCAAGGCCTGCGGGCCCGATCGTTTTTTTTTTCCCTGAAGGGGGGCTGTGTGGCCCCCTTCCTTTTCCTATTTTTAGGCCCTGGGGACCCCATCCCCCAGGGCCTTACTCCCTTTTTTTAATTAAAATTAAAAAAACGGGAAGGGGCCGCGTGGCCCCCCTTCCCTGGGCCTGTATTGGCCCCGGGACCCCATCCCCGGGGCATGGCCTCTTTTTTTTTATTTGGAGGGGGGCTGCGTGGCCCCCTCCTCAGGCCATTAAGGCCCCGGGGACCCCATCCCCGGGGCCGGCCTTGCACTTTTTTTTTTTTAAACTTTTTTTTTACCTTTGGGGAGGGGGCTGCGTGGCCCCCTCCGTGGCCACTTATGGCCCCGGGGACCCCATCCCCCGGGGCCTGGCCTCTCGTTGGGGACTGCGGGGGTCCCCAAACCCCCACAGTCCCGCCGGCTCCCGTGTCCTACGGGAGCCGGCATTACTGTACACATGGGGAGCAGCTAACATGCTGCTCCCCATGTGGAAAGCAATCAGCTTTGGATATTGGAAGAGAGAGCAGGATTCCTGCTCTCTCTTCCAATATCCAAAGCAGTTTGCAAAGACAGGACGGAGCCGCGAGGCTCCCGTCCTGTCATTGCAAACAGCAGTGTCCCGGGGGTAGGCACCCCGGGACACTGCAGGAGCCGGCCCTGGGGGTGGCGGTCCCCAGGGCCACCACAGGCTCCAGGAGGGCCGCCCGGCCCCCTCCTTACATTTTGAAAGCCCCGGGGAGGTGGTGGTCCCGGGGCTTAGGGGTCCAAAACGGACCCCCATTGTAATTTTCTTAGTGCCCCGGGGAGGTGGTGGTCCCGGGCGTGTGGGGGCTGGAGCCCCCACACAGGTTAATCAAAAATAAAAAGAAGCCCGGGGAGGTGGCGGTCCCGGGGCTTGGGGGCCCTTAGAGGCCCCCACACATAAAATTAACCCCCCAGCATGCCCTCGGGACTTGGCCCACCCGGGGCCAATTGCATCGAGCGCGGGAGACCGCGCTTCGATTTTTTTCGGCAGGATTCGCGCACCCTGAGCGCATCCTGCCGATTTTTAAAAAAAAAAAAAAAAAAATTGCCCAGGGGGTTCTTGTGGGACCCCCTGAGCAAACCTAGGGGGTCAGGGTGTTTCTACCCTGCCCCCTTTGTGCACTTTACGCACTTGTTTCTGTCCCTCGGTTCTACCGAGGGACAAAATGGCTGCCAACATTTCCTGAATCGGAATGTTGACAGCCAGCTGACAGCCAATTAACATGCAGCTCGTGATCGGGACGGTGCGCGCAGGGTGCGCTGAGGGTACGCGGACCCTACTCGGCCATAGATATCACTATCTTTTTACTTTTGATTTTCTCAGCAACTACTGAACGGATTTACACCATTTAACAAAAGGGTTCTTTCTGAACCAAGAACTACCTCTTTGCCAAATTTGGTGTAATTCCGTTCAGCAGTTCGGGCTGTAGCCGTGTCTAAAGTTTCCTATGGAAAATTGCATGGGGAAAACGCGTTTTGGGACCCCCCTTTTTCTCGGCCCCCGCTTGACGAATCCCCGAGACTTTCAGGGTAGGAGCGGACCGGAGCGCCCCACAAAGTTTGAAAATTTTGCGAAGATACGTCAACCGGCAAGAGAGTTATTTCAAATAGAATGTCGCGGATTTCCTATGGATAATAGGTTGTAACTATAACTATCTACTGGCAGTCACCAGTAGGTAGTTATAGTTAGGACCTCGTTTCTATTCAAATAGCGTTTTTTCTTTTGCCAATATCTTTGGCGCCGTTTGCCGAATCTTCACAAAATTTTCTAAACTAGTGGGGCGCTCCGGTCAGCTCCTGTCTTGAAAGGTTCGGGGTGATTCATGAAGTGGGGGCCGAGATAAAAGGGGGGTCCCAAAACGCGTTTTCCCCATGTTAATTTCCATAGGAAAAATTGGAACAGGCTACAGCCCGAACTGCTCAACGGAATTACACCAAATTTGGCAAAAAGGTAGCCCTTGGTTCAGAAAGAGACCTTTTTGTTAACTGGTGTAAATTCGTTCAGTAGTTCCTGAGAAATTTTAAAAAAGAAAAAATATCGATATCTGAGCACCGAGGAGGGTTCGCGGACCCTCCTGAGCATGATGTCAATTCTTATTGGCTGCCAATATTCCAAACCAGGAAGTGTTGGCAGCCATCTTGTGACTCGGTAACCGAGTCACAAAAAAATAGGGGGAAAAAGGTTGAAAAACAAGAAAAGGGGCAGGGTAGAAACACCCTGACCCCCTAGGCCTGCTCAGGGCCCAAAAAAGCATTTTTTTTTAAAAAAGCGGCAGAATTCGCGCAGTGTGCGCGAATCCTGCAGAGAAAATTTAAGAAAAACGAAACGCGGGCTTCCGCGCTTCGTTTTCAAAAAGCCCCCGGGTGGGCCAGGTCCCGGAGGCAATAGCCCCCACAGCCCCAGGGACCGCCACCTCCCCAGGGTTTACTAAATTGAATGCGAGTGGGCAGCCCCGGGGACCGCCACCTCCCCAGGGCTTCTTTCATAAATGCGTGGGGGGGTCCCAACCCCCCCACGCTGCCCCAGGGACCGCCACCTCCCCGGGGTACAATTTTTTTTTTTAAAGTGTGTGGGGGGCTCCTGCCCCTCCCCACACTGCCCATGGGACCACCACCTCCCCGGGGCATTAAATATTTAAATTCGGGGGTCCGTTGCGGACCCCCGGCCCTGGGGACCTCCACCTCCCCGGGGCTTTGAAGATGGAGGGAGGGGGGCCGTGTGGCCCCCCTCCTGGAGCCCTCCATGGCCCTGGGGACCGCCACCCCCCAGGGCCGGCTAATGCAGTGTCCCGAGGTGCCCGCCCCAAACTCTGCTTTGCTTCCTTGAAGTGAGAGCAGGGAAACCTGCTCTCGCTTCAATGAAGCAAAGCAGAATTGCTTTTGAGCAAGGGGAGCTGCATGTCAGCAGTTCCCCTTGCTCAAAAGCAATGCTGGCTCCTGCAGGAGGCGGAGAGCCGGCAGGACCGTGGGGGCATTGGGGCTCCCCCCACGGTCCCCAATGAGAGACCATGCCCCGGGGGATGGGGTCCCCGGGGCCAAAAATGGCCCGGGAGGGGGGCCACGCAATCCCCCTCCCTTTTAAAAAAAATAAAAAAAGATTTGGGCATGCCCTGGGGGATGGGGTCCCCAGGGCGAATATAAAATAATGGACGGGTTTTTTTCGCCAAAGTTTGGAGTCGGACCCTAGAGCGGCGCTCAGCGTGGCCCCCTAGTGTGAACGCGATGAGTGTGTGGCTCTCAGCGGGGCCCCCTAGTGTGAATGCAATGGGTGCGCGGCTCTCAGCGCGGCCCCCTAGTGTAAACGCGATGGGTGTGCAGTTTCTAAAATCGCGATGGGTGCGCGACTTCAAACAAAAATAATTAAGATTTTTTTTTTTCTAAAGCTTGGTTATATGTTGGGTTATTGGGTGGCTCTAAAAAGAGCCCTTGTTTTGATTGGGAGATTGTTGTAGCTACATGTAAGTGCGGATGCAGAGATTTAGGTTGTTGAGAAAGATTCTGTTTCCGTCATAGGTTTCAGGGACGTTATAGTTAGGGATTAGCATTTAAAAAACCTTTGAAATTCACTGAAAAAACCATAGGTTTCAGGGACCTTATAGTTAGAAATTAGCATTTAAAAAAACCATAGAAATTCACTGAAAAAAACCATAGGTTTCAGGGACGTTATAGTTATTTGGACATTTCACTCGTACAAAACCAGAGAAATTCGGCCGTTATAGTTAGTTGAGCTAACTATAACTCGCGCCCCCGCAATGCACTGCTGATGACGTCACATATTACATCACTCATGACGTGGTCAGTGACATCACTCATGACATCACTGATGACATTTCAAATGACATCACTGATGATATATATATATGTATATTATCTACTGGCGGTCGCCAGTAGATAGTTATAGTTAGGACCTATTTTCCATAGGAAATCCGCAACATTCTATTTGAAATAACTTTGGTGCCGGTTGACGAATCTTCGCGAAATTTTCAAAACTCGTGGCCCGCTCCGGTCCGCTCCTATCCTGAAAGTCTTGGGGTGATTCGTCAAGTGAGGGCCGAGAAAAAAGGGGGGTCCCAAAACGTGTTTTCCCCATGCAATTTTCCATAGGAACCTTTCATCGCAGCTACAGCCCGAACTGCTGAACGGAATTACACCAAATTTGGCAAAAAGGTAGCCCTTGGTTCAGAGTCGTGCCTTTTGGTTAAATGGTGTAAATCCGTTCAGTAGTTCCTGAGAAATTTGAAAAAGAAAACACATATATATCTGGGCGGAGCCTAACCACACATGTCATCGTGAGATCTGATTGGCTGTCAGCACTTCATCCTGGAATTGCTGGCAGCCATCTTGGGACCAATATAAATGATATTACCCCATTGAAATGCATTGTAGTAAATCGAAGATTTTGAGGGTTACCAAAAGGAGAACTATAAAGGGTGATAACAGACTTTAGTTACATTAGAATTCATTTGTTGATGGTACCATACTAATTTCAGGAATTGTGGTGTGTTCTAAGGTGATTTTACCCTGTGAAAAACCTTCTGCTGGGATATCATGAATCATGTTTGAGAGAAAACTATTTTCACATGCTTGTCCCATACAGTTTTGGAAGGTGCTCCAGAAGCTAAAATGAGAGCATATTTTCTGTAAATTCACATTATCTTTCTCAGTCATGTGAGAATGAACTCTGACATTCCCAGTAAAACATGTACATCCAACAAGGGCAGAGACTGTCAGTTGATTCCTTTGTGTTCTACTGCAGCTTCCCAGAGTGTTCTAAAGAACAACTAGAGCGCTAACAGTCTTACTTATGACAAAATTATGGCACACCTGAAGCCATCTTGATTGGAATAAACTGGTAACACTTAAAACATTTAATTTAAAAAGGAACAAAATGAGGGGGTTCATTTTGTCATAGAAATTATGGTTAGTGCTGTAGAAAGAAAAATTAGAACATGTTTTAAGTGAGATCTCAAATATCTTCCTGTTATACTTCAACAGGAGCAGCCTGTCAGTTGATGCCTTTGTGTTCTACTGCAGCTTCCCAGAGTGTTCTAAAGAACAACTAGAGTGCTAACAGCCTTACTTATGACAAAAGTATGGCACACCTGAAGCCATCTTGATTGGAATAAACTGGTAACTCTTAAAACATTTAATTTAAAAAGGAACAAAATGATGGGGTTAATTTTGTCATAGAAATTATGGTTAGTGCTGTAGAAAGAAAAATTAGGACATGTTTCAAGTGTGAT
This sequence comes from Calotriton arnoldi, assembly GCA_963921515.1. Taxonomy (NCBI): domain Eukaryota; kingdom Metazoa; phylum Chordata; class Amphibia; order Caudata; family Salamandridae; genus Calotriton; species Calotriton arnoldi. The sequence continues at coordinate 396,481 of CAWUFW010004236.1, forward strand.
CTCAAATATCTTCCTGTTATATTTCAACAGGAACAGCCTGTTAGTTGATGCCTTTGTGTTCTACTGCAGCTTCCCAGAGTGTTCTAAATAACAACTAGAGCGCTAACAGTCTTACTTATGACAAAATTATGGCACACCTGAAGCCATCTTGATTGGAATAAACTGGTAACTCTTAAAACATTTAATTTAAAAAGGAACAAAATGAGGGGGTTCATTTTGTCATAGAAATTATGGTTAGTGCTGTAGAAAGAAAAATTAGGACATGTTTTAAGTGAGATCTCAAATATCTTCCTGGTATATTTCAACAGGAGCAGCCTGTCAGTTGATGCCTTTGTGTTCTACTGCAGCTTCCCAGAGTGTTCTAAAGAACAACTAGAGAGCTAACAGTCTTACTTATGACAAAAGTATGGCACACCTGAAGCCATCTTGATTGGAATAAACTGGTAACACTTAAAACATTTAATTTAAAAGGAACAAAATGAGGGGGTTCATTTTGCCATAGAAATTATGGTTAGTGCTGTAGAAAGAAAAATTAGGACATGTTTTAAGTGAGATCTCAAATATCTTCCTGTTATATTTCAACAGGAGCAGCCTGTCAGTTGATGCCTTTGTGTTCTACTGCAGCTTCCCAGAGTGGTCTAAAGAACAACTAGAGTGCTAACAGCCTTACTTATGACAAAAGTATGGCACACCTGAAGCCATCTTGATTGGAATAAACTGGTAACACTTAAAACATTTAATTTAAAAAGGAACAAAATGATGGGGTTCATTTTGTCTTAGAAATTATGGTTAGTGCTGTAGAAAGAAAAATTAGGACATGTTTTAAGTGAGATCTCAAATATCTTCCTGTTATATTTCAACAGGAGCAGCCTGCCAGTTGATTCCTTTGTGTTCTACTGCAGCTTCCCAGAGTGTTCTAAAGAACAACTAGAGCGCTAACAGCCTTACATATGACAAAAGTATGGCACACCTGAAGCCATCTGGATTGGAATAAACTGGTAATACTTAAAACATTTAATTTAAAAAGGAACAAAATGATGGGGTTCATTTTGTCATAGAAATTATGGTTAGTGCTGTAGAAAGAAAAATTAGGACATTTTTAAGTGAGATTACAAATATCTTCCTGTTATATTTCAATAGGAGCAGCCTGCCAGTTGATTCCTTTGTGTTCTACTGCAGCTTCCCAGAGTGTTCTAAAGAACAACTAGAGCGCTAACAGTCTTACTTATGACACAATTATGGCACACCTGAAGCCATCTTGATTGGAATAAACCGGTAACACTTAAAACATTTAATTTAAAAAGGAAAAAAATGAGGGGGTTCATTTTGCCATAGAAATTATGGTTTGTTCTGCAGAAAGAAAAATTAGGGCATGTTTTAAGTGAGATCTCAAATCCTCTTCTATTTCATTAGAAAATTCTGACATGCAGACTGAAACAATCACTTTCAATACCAGCAGTAGACTTCCAGTTAGTTAACTCCCTGGTGAGCAGTAGCTTTACTACAGTGATCTAATGAGCAACTAGAGTGCTAACATTCTGAATTTATGGCAAATGTGTGACACATCTGAATGCCTTCTTGATGGAATCAAAGTAAAAAACTGAAAGCATTTCCTACTGAGGAGACTGCAGTAAATGAGGAAATTAGGAAACTTCATAACAAATAAGTATCCCAAGATGGCCACCAGAGAAAAAAGAGCCCAAATGTAGCACAAATATCACCCACATGTAGCCCACATATAGCCCAATGACAGAAGTGTGGAAAACACTTTTTATTTTTAGTTTTTTTGCAGTTTTATATAGTGGAGACTAGTCAGGTATTGGAGCGTTGCATCTTACTTGAACCCCTTATTGCGTATTTTGCACGAAGTACATGAGATTGATCTTGCGAAACATTGAACTTTACTATTCTGTTAACCTGAAGTTGCTCTGAACCGGGCTTTGTAACACCCGTTTTTACCTATTGGTTTTAATTAATTCTCACTGTATTGTATTAAGAAAGAGGATTTACTGTTTTTATGTACACTTTTATGATCTATGTTTCTAAATCAGATCGAATAAAGTTTAATGAATGTAATTGAAGTCTCCCAAGATGGCCACCAGAGAAAAATGAGCCCAAATGTAGCACAAATATCACCCAGATGTAGCCCACGTATAGCCTAATGACAGAAGTGTGGAAAACACTTTTTATCCTTTGTTTTTTTGCAGTTTTATATAGTGCAGGCTGGTCAGATATTGGAGTGCTTTACATGAGCATTGGTTACATCATACAAGGACAAACTCATTTTGGTTGTAGGCATGGGGAGATTAAGTGATTTGACCAGAATCACAGAATGACGAGCTGAAGCAGAAACTCCAACTTGGTAACACCACATTTTCTCCCCTAAGCGTAACATTTAATCAAGTGGTCAACTGGATAAAAAAACATAGAGATAACAAATAATTCAAAAGTGCTTTGTCGCTATTTGAGAACTGCTTGGCTCAGAAAGCGACCTTTTTAAAAATGGTGTAAATCCATTCGGTAGTTGCTGAGAAATTGTAAAAAAACAAATATCGATATCTAGAGGCGCGGTGGATCCGCGAACCCTCCCGACCATGAGCTTCATTTTAATTGGCTGCCAACACTCCAAACCAGGAAGTGTTGGCAGCCATCTTGTGACTCGGTAGAACCGAGTCACAAGAAAACAGGGAAACAAAGGTGAAAAAGAAGAAAAGGGGGCAGGGTAGAAACACCCTGACCCCTAGGCCTGCTCAGGGGGTCCCACAAGGACCCCCAGGGCCAGAAAAAGCATTTTTCAAAGAATTGGCGAAATTCCGCTGGGGTCGCGAATCCCGCCGAAATGTAAAAAAATGAAGCGCGGGATACCGCGCGTCATTTAGTTGAGACCCCGGGTGGGCCAGGTCCCGGGGCATTGCCAACAAATATATGCAGGGCCCGCGGGGGCCCCGCAACCCCGGGGACCGCCACCTCTTGGGGCTTGTTTTTTTAATGTTTGGGGGCCTCCAAGGCCCCCCAAGCCCGGGGACCGCCACCGCCAGGGCTTTTATCAAATAGGGACCCTCAGGATTCAAGAGGAATTAATCCTCCAACTTACCCTGAGCACTACTGATGCAGTCCAGCCATTGCCCTGTCACTACCCATGCACTCCTCCAATCAACCAGCGAGCACCATGTACTTATCCAATCACTCCACCAAAACACAAGCACTTATAAATTCACCATCCACTCTCCTTGCAGTACTCTAATCATCCAGTCAGTACCCATGTACTCATCCAATGACCCAGGCACTAACTCATGGCAAATACAGAGGAGGTCATGCTAATCACAGGGGTACCCCAACGCATAGTGTTCCCTAGTGTATGTAGGTGTTTTCACTGTATTCTAAGTGTCTTTTACCACCAGAGGCAGAGTCAGTTACCACCAGTACCCATCAGCAAAAGTTGGGGGCACAGGAGTACTTTCTACTCCTCTGTTGGTTCTTTCTGCACATCTCTTCCTTCTTCTTGCACTTTTCTTCGTCTTTCTGGACTTCTGTTGCCTCTTTCTGCATTTGTCTTCCTTCTTTCTACGCTTTTCTTCTTCTTTCTTCACATGTCCTACCTCTGTAGGCATAGTTAGAAACTAGCATTTAAAAAACCTTTGAAATTCACTTAAAAAACCATAGGTTTCAGGCATGTTATAGTTAGAAATTAGCATTTAAAAAACCTTTGAAATTCACTGAAAAAACCATAGGTTTCAGGCACGTTATAGTTAGAAATTAGCATTTAAAAAACCTTAGAAATTCACTTAAAAAACCATAGGTTTTAGGGAAAGTTATAGTTAGTTGGACATTTCACTCGTACAAAACCAGAGAAATTCGCCCGATATAGTCAGTTCAGCTAACTATAACTCACGCCCCTGCAATGCACTGCTGATGACGTCACATATGACATCACTCATGACATGGTCAGTGACATCACTGATGACATCACTGATAATGACATCTCAAATGACATGTAAGTAAGTAAGTCCGATTTTATATAGCGCAGCTACTCACCCTTACGGGTCTCAAGGCGCTGGGGGCCGTAGTGGAAATTAAGTGAGCTATTGCCCAGAGTCACATGGTGCTGAGCTGAGCTGCCGCCGGAGCCGGGGATCGAACCGTTAACCCTGTGCTCTGACGTCAGCTGCCCTGGCCGCTGCACCACACCTCTCCACTCACTCCACTCACATGACATCACTGATGACATCATCCATGTGATAATTTGATGCATCTTCTCACACCCTAATGTAACCTTTGATACACCAACTCTAAATAACAGACTGCCATTCTCAAAACCATAGACACTCCAGCAGCAATAACTACATACCCACTCACTGATTCTTAGGTCTAAACACATATCCACTCACTCACCCGTACAGTCACTCATACTTACAATCACTCAGTACAGGACTATCATATGCACTCATACGCCTATATAGACACTCACACACCACCAATCATGCATAGAGGTAGTCACACACCTAGTCAGTCATGCAAATAATTAATCACACTCCCATTTACTCACCTATACAGTTATACACACACCAGCTCACTTACTCATACAAATACTAGGACATTCTTACGCTCTTATACAATCACTGATACAAGCACACACTCATCCATACAGTCACTCTCATAATCACACACTCTCACTTATAGCTATTTATATATTCCAACACACATATATACCTTTCACATATGTAGTTACTCACACATGTACCACTGAGATATACATTCACTCACTAACACACCCATACACACACTCAAACACCCATACAGTCCATCACAGATGCACTCTTGAAACCACGCACCCAGTGAATCACCCACTCACACATCTATGCACAGAGTCACACACACCCCACCCATACAAACACTCAGGCATCCATACAGATACTCAGACAACCAATCAATAACCCATATAGACACTCATGTAGCTATTCACAAACCCATGCAGCCGCTTACACACCAACAGACAGACGGATACAGACATTCACACAGTTTAGTCACTAACCCGTGCATTCAGTAAGATACATTTAATCACTCACTTATAGAGTCAGTCACACACCTACTAAATCATCCATTCAGACACTTATACACCCACTCATTCTTCAATATGCCTTTCCCTATATATATTAAACATATTTAAACTTTACAGAAACACACAGTCACTAGATGATGTCATCAGTGATGTCATCACCCCCCCTCCTCTTCCTCAGCGCCTTGAGACCCTCACGAGTAAGTAGTGCGCTTTACAAATCTTGTGATTGATTGATTGATTGATCAGTGATGTCATTTGAGATGTCATCGGTGATGTCATCAGTGATGTCACTGACCATGTCATGAGTTATGTCATATGTGACGTCATCAGCAGTGCATTGCGGGGGCGCGAGTTATAGTTAGCTGAACTAACTATAACGGGGGAATTTCTCTGGTTTTGTACGAGTGAAATGTCCATTAACTATAACTTTCCCTAAAACCTATGGTTTTTTCAGTGAATATATATATATATATATATATATATATATGTAAGGCTTCGTGCATGGAATTAAAAGCATTTTACCAATTACATCTGGTGTCGGTAGTGCCTCTCTGAGAGGAAGGGAGGCATTGTGTGGATGTAAAGGCGGAAGGCTCCGTTGCCGCCACGCTGGCCCACCCAGCAGGGTCTGAGGCTAACTGATCGGAGCACTTTCTGTGGGATTAGTTTTGCTGTGAGCCCGGCCCGCCATGCAAACCAAGTGTTAAAAGACGGAATAAAACCCAGATGAAAAACGAAGGTGAGCAGGCAAGGGTTGTGAGATGGATTTTCCACTTGCTGATGGACGTTGCGTGTAATGCTAAGCACGAGTAGCCATGGATTAATAACAGGTTTAAAGGAACTGGGGGGCATATTAGCAAGACCCACGTTAAAATTATCGCCGTTTTAGCGGCTGGAAACTGCCGCTAAAACGGCGACAATGAGCTTGCTAATATGCGTTATAGAATTCAATAGAAGCCCAGGTTAGATGTGCAGGACATCTAACCTGGGCTTCTATTGGAATTCCATAACGCATATTAGCAAGCCCATTATCGCCGTTTTAGCGGCAGTTTCCTGCCGCTAAAACGGTGATAATTTTAACGTGGGTCTTGCTAATATGCCCCTATGTATCTTCAAACATTCTTCATTTCATACATTGAGTAGCAACTGTGCAAGGAGTGTTAATATAGTTTTGCCATGCTACGTTTAAGGAAAGGAGAAAAAACGAACTCACCTGTTTGTAGTTCATTCTGTAAAAAGACATAAAGGCAGTGGTGAAAATCACGCAGTGAGTCAAAGGCAGAAACTTTCCACCCGTGATCAAGCCTTGAAAGAGGAGAAACGCGTTGGGTGTTTATGACCTGTAAGGCTTTGTGCATGGAATTAAAAGCATTTTACCAATTACATCTGGTGTTGGTGTGCCTCTCTGAGAGGAAGGGAGGCATTGTGTGGATGTAAAGGCGGAAGGCTCCGGTGCCGCCACGCTGGCCCGCCCGGCAGGGTCTGAGGCTCACTGATCGGAGCACTTTCTGTGGGATTAGTTTTGCTGTGAGCCCGGCCCGCCGTGCAAATCAAGTGTTAAAAGACGGAATAAAACCCAGATGAAAAACGAAGGTGAGCAGGCAAGGGTTGTGAAATGGATTTTCCACTTGCTGATGGAAGTTGCGTGTAATGCTAAGCACGAGTAGCCATGGATTAATAACAGGTTTAAAGGAACTATGTATCTACAAACATTCTTCATTTCATACATTGAGTAGCAACTGTGCAAGGAGTGTTAATAAAGTTTTGCCATGCTACGTTTAAGGAAAGGAGAAAAAACGAACTCACCTGTTTGTAGTTCATTCTGTAAAAAGACATAAAGGCAGTGGTGAAAATCACGCAGTGAGTCAAAGGCAGAAACTTTCCACCCGTGATCAAACCTTGAAAGAGGTGAAACGCGTTGGGTGTTTATGACCTGTAAGGCTTCGTGCATGGAATTAAAAGCATTTTACCAATTACATCTGGTGACGGCGTGCCTCTCTGAGAGGAAGGGAGGCATTGTGTGGATGTAAAGGCGGAAGGCTCCGGTGCCGCCATGCTGGCCCTCCCTGCAGGGTCTGAGGCTCACTGATCGGAGCACTTTCTGTGGGATATATATATATATATATATATATCACGCTCCACTGTATCGCAACAGTAAGGACCAGCACTCGCGTTGGTGTAAATCCAAATCGGGATTTATTATCGTGCACTCAAAATACCAAACAAACGCGTTTCAGCCTCAGCCTTCGTCAGTGTTTGACGCGCGCCATAAAGTCAGCATCTAAATAAAGTTTCAAATTAGACATAACAAAGGAAGGACAATTCATTTCACGAAATTCCAGCGCCATCTTGGAATGTGCAAATGTGCATGTTTTTTAAAAAAGGAAATAAATAAATATGTTTACAAATCTTATTAACCATACGTAATCCCCCTCAATACATCATTAATTCATGAATGCTAAATACATTTATTATTATAAATCACAGAGCATTTAATCTAAATAAACAACCTAAATTGCATTTTTGTTGCCTATCAATGCTTATGATATATTCAGATGGGGACAATAATTCTCATCTTAATTAAAACATGCGCCCATTCTATTACCACATAGAGAAATCCCTTATGACCATGTATGCCTGGCCTCTCACACCAGATATTATTATTTTTGGCAAGAAGACTGTCCTGCCCTGGATGGGCTTTTGGGGACAGTTCGTAATTCATTTAACTTGCCTATCAATCTAGCGCTGTGTGTTCCAATTATATAATCCCTCTGTCCTTCAGTGAACACTTCTACATACTCAATGCTCATCTCACAAATGAGTTATTAGCTCTTCTCCACCATTCAAACCTTTCGGGTGCTTAGTCTGGAGATCAATGATGTATCTCGAAAACAGACGTCGCAGTTTCTTCTCCCTGTCCCCCCCCCTGATGTCATTGGGTACATGGTCCAAACATAAGAACTGCAATAATGCCCTGTTGCTACTATGGCTAATAGCAAAATGACGCGCCACAGGGTAATTGGCATCCTTATTGGCAATCGCCCGTTGGTGTTCAAGAACCCTTGTTTTCACTGGATGTATGGTGCTGCCCACGTAGCGTAAGCCACATGGGCATACCAGACAATACACCACATAGATTGTGGTGCAGGTCATGAACTTCATTACTCTCCTTGCTTTGCGGGACCCCGGCACCGAATATTGGGACACTTTCCTACTATTGGTACAGGCTTTACATCTTCCACAGGGAAAAGAGCCCTGTAGGCCCTGTAAGCTGGTAGCTGGTTTCAACCCAGGTAAATGGCTTACCACTAAGTGGTCTCTAATCGATCTCGCTCGTCTAAACGATATTTTTGGATATTCCGGGAGTTCCTTCCCCACCACACCATCTGATTTTAATATATTCCAATTCCTGCGTAGTATAGCTCTTATTTTGCCTGCTGCTTGAGAATAAGTAGTAATTAATCTTAGGTTCCCTGGTTGCCTTTCTACACTCGGTGCACCTGGTTCCTGCAGCAATGAGTATCTTTCTTTGTCCTTGACCTTCATTTGCGCTGTTCTTAGTGTGTGCTGTGAGTAACCCCTGGTCTTGAAGCGTTTAATGCTTCCCTCAGCTGCCTCCTCATAGTCTTGAAAACGTGAGCTATTCCTTTTAATTCGGAGTAGCTCACCATATGGGATGCTTTTAATAAGAGTTGCCGGATGACCACTACATCCATGTAAGACGGAGTTACCCGCTGTGGTCTTTCTGAAAAGGGCCGTCTGAATAGTATTCGAACTTACGAAGACCCTAAGGTCCAAGAAATTCACCTCTGTCGTGCTCATATCTCCCGTGAATCTGAGGTTTAGATGGTTATTATTCATAGTAGAGAGATAATCTCTCGCTGACTCTTGTGACCCTCTCCAAATAATGAAGAGGTCATCGATATACCTCCGCCAGCAAACCACCTTATCCAACCAGTTCTCCATCCCATCCGCCCAGGCTACCTGCTCCTCCCACCAGCCAACGAACAAGTTCGCATAGCTGGGAGCGAAGCAGGTGCCCATAGCCGGCCCCTGTATCTGCCTGTATCTTTGTCCCTGGAAAATAAAGATGTTATTATTGAGACAAAAGGAAATAAATTCCAGTAACATTGTATTGTGTTCCAGGAACTGGAGGGAACGACCTTTTAGAAAGTTCGATATCGCTGAAAGACCATCTGTGTGTCTAATACTTGTGTATAAGCTACATACATCAAGTGTGATCATTATAAAATCAGGCTCCCACTCGATTCCTTCAATTTGTCTTAAAAAATCCTTTGTATCTCTTGTATATGAGGACAACTGAAAAACGAATGGGGAAAGAAAATTATCTATAAATTTTGACATGTTCTCAGTGAGTCCCCCAATGGACGACACTATCGGTCTCCCTGGTGGTCTTACAGCGTTTTTATGAACCTTGGGCAGGTGGTAAAATGTCGGGATTCTCGGGTGTTTGTTCTGTAGGAACATGAATTCTTGCTTAGACAGAATGCCCTTTTTGTACCACATATATATATGAAACAGCAAACCACGGGTCCTTCCGGGATCCAGCCCTCCGTCAGGTGTTGCGCAATGCCGGCGAACCCACGCCGGACAATAATGTCTGCAATTGTCCAAGAATAACGCGCACTCACAAGGGCTCAGTTGATCAAACAGAAGCTCGTTTAATCACAAACGTTACGCGTTTCGGCAATTCAATGCCTTGATCACACAGTAAGTCTGTTGTAATGAACGCGTTCTAAGTTGGAGAATTAAGTCCCCTTGAATACTGAGGGTCCCTGGGGGCCAACTAGCCCACCAGGTACCTTCAGTAAGTGCCACACAGCTGGATTGCAGAGAGACCTCAGGACACAAGTGGACTTCATCTCCCGAGCAGCAGTGCGCCAAGAGGCACGTTTGCAGAGTGGTGTAAAAAGGGGGCATAGCCTCGGACCACCTCTCTGCAATCCAGCTGTGTGGTGCTTACTGGAGGTACCTCGTGGGCTAGTTGGCCCTCAGGGACCCTCAGTATTCAAGGGGACTTAATCCCCCAACTTAGAACGCGCCAGGGGGGCGTGTTTGCAGAGTGGTGGAGAAAGGGGGCGTGGCCTGTGTCCACCTCTCAGCAATCCCACTGTGTGGGGCTTACTGGAGGTAAGAGGTAGGCTAGTTGACCCCTAAAGGACCTCCAGCAGCGAAGGGGACTTCAATCCCCATCCAAGAGCGCACCAGGGAGCGCGTTTGCAGAGTGGTGGGCAAAGGGGGCGTGACCTGCTATGAGAATTTAGCAATCCTGCTGTGTGGGACTTACTGGAGGTAATAGGAGGGGTAGTTGGCCCCCAAGGATGTACTTGCGGGCCAACTACCCCTTTTGTTACCTCCAGTAAATCCCACACAGTGGGATTGCTAAAACGTCTTCGGAGGCCATGCCCCCCTTTCTCCAACACTCTGCAAACGCACCTCCTGGCAGACTACGGGATGGGGGATGAAGTCCAATTTACTCCTGAGGGACTTTGGGGGCCAAGAAGCCCTCCTGGTACCTCCTGTAAATCCTTCGCAGCGGAATTCCTGAACGCTGGTCGGAGGCCCAGCGCCCTTTCTCCACCACTCTGCCAACGCGACTACTAGTTAAAGAAGTGTTTGCAATGTAATAGGTTTCGCATTTGCGAGAGTTTGAGCTATTGGCGTTGTAAATGTAAAAGTTTTTTACCAATGTTTTTGGGAGTGGAGTGGATGTACATTGTGTGTAGTGGAATTATGTGGTATGTTGTGCAGTGAAATTATGTGGATAGAAAGTATGTGGTATTTAGTGTATAGGAATTATGTACAATGGGATTATGTGTTATGGAGAGTAATTATGTGGTATGGTAGTCTGTGTTGTGGAGTGGTAACATCAGGTTTAGTCTTCCTCGTTTCCATAGAAGCTCAACTATGAACTCAGTGAGACAAAAAAAGAAGGAATCACTGAGGAGCACTTGTGGACCTAGTCAGAGGTATGAGCAGGGCCACTGGAATTATGTGACTGTTTGGCTTCACCGACTTTCACACAATTATACATTTTCTGCATTAGCCACATAATTCATCATCTGCTCCCTAATCTGCAGATTTGAACAAAAAAAGCCTTGTTTCTAGCTCAAACGGCTCAAACGTTACCAGAAATGCAGCGACAAGTGTTACAGCGTGGTGGAAGGCCCTTTACAGACCTAGAATGGTCACCTGTTACTTATTGCTAAATGTGGGTGTTAAATTGGTACTAATGGTGTGCAAGCCACTGTTGCTTCCTTCTGCGCCTCTCTTGCCTCTTTCTGCATTTCTGTTGCTTCTTTCTGCAAATTTCTTTCTTTTTCTGCACTTATCTTGCCTCTCTGTAAATCTCTTCTACTTTCTGCACCTCTCTTCCCTCTTTCTGCACGTCTGTTGCCTCTTTATGCACCTCATTTGCTTCTTTCTGTACCCCTCTTGCCTCTTTCTGCACCCTTCTTCCCTCTTTCTGCACCTCTCTTGCCTTTTTCTGTATCCCTCTTACGTCTTTCTGCACCCTTTTTGCTTCTTTCTGCACCTCTGTTACATCTTTCTGCAGTTCTCTTCCTTCTTTCTGCACCCCTACTGCCTCTTTCTGTACCTCTCTTGCCTCTTTGTGCACCCCTCCTACCTTTTTCTGCACCCCTCTTGCCTCTTTTTGCACCTCTGTTGGTTCTTTCTGCACTGCTCTTGCTTCTTTCTGCACCTCACTTGCCTCTTTCTGCACTTCTCTTGCTTCTTTCTAAACCTCTGTTGCTTCTTTCTGCACTTGTCTTGCCTCTTTCTGCATCCTTCGTGCCTCTTTCAGCACCTCTGTTGCTTCTTTTGTACACTTCTCTTCCTTCTTTCTGCACCCCTCGTGCCTCCTTTTGCACCTCTGTTGCTTCTTTCTGCACTTCTCTTGGTTCTTTCTGAACTCCTCTTGCCTCTTTCTGCACCTTTCGTACCTCTTTCAGCACCTCTGTTGCTTCTTTCTGCAATCCTCTTCCTTCTTTCTGCACCCATCGTGCCTCCTTCTGCACCTCTGTTGCCTCTTTCAGCACCTCTGTTGATTCTTTATGCACTGCTCTTGCTTCTTTCTGCACCTCACTTGCCTCTTTCTGCACTTCTCTTGCTTCTTTCTAAACCTCTGTTGCTTCTTTCAGCAATTCTCTTGCCTCTTTCTGCACTTCTCTTGCTTGTTTCTGCACCTCTCTTGCGTCTTTTTGCACCTCTGTTGCCTCTTTATGCACTTTACTTGCTTCTTTCTGCACCTCTCTTGCCTCTTTTGGCACCTCTGTTAATTCTTTCTGCACCCCTCCTGCCTCTTTCTGCACCCCTCTTCCCTATTTGTCCAACTCTCTTGCCTCTTTCTACACCTCTCTTCCATCTTTCTCTATCACTCTTGCCTCTTTCTGTACCTCTGTTGCTTCTTTCTGCACTTCTCTTGCCTCTTTCTGCACCCTTCGTGCCTCTTTCAGCACACTGTTGCTTCTTTCTGCACTTCTCTTCCTTCTTTCTGCACCCCTTCTGTCTCCTTTTGCACCTCTGTTGCTTCTTTCTGTACTTCTCTTGGTTCTTTCTGTACTTCTCTTGCCTCTTTCTGCACCCTTCGTGCCTCTTTCAGCACCTCTGTTGCTTCTTTCTGCACTTCTCTTCCTTCTTTCTGCACACCTCTTGCCTCTTTTTGCACCTCTATTGGTTCTTTCTGCACTGCTCTTACTTCTTTCTGCTCCTAACTTGGCCCTTTCTGCACCCCTGATCCCTGTTTCTGTACATTTTCTTCCTGTTTATGCACCTCTCTTGCCTCTTTCTGCACCTCTGAGTTAGAGGTAGTTTTAATCCCCCTGCCCTATTATGTACTAGGGCCTTACAGGGGAGGTCATGCCAATCACAGGGATACCCCAACCCATAGGGTACCCTAGTGTATGTAGGTGTTTTCACTGTATTCTAAGTGTCTTTCAGCATAGCACTGGCTCCGGGCCTGGTTAGTCAGAGTCAGTTACCACCAGTCCCAGTCAGTAAAAAGTTGGGGCCACAGGATGACTTTGAAACAAGGCCTCTTTCTGCACCTCTGTTGGTTCTTTCTGCATATCTCTTACTTCTTTCTGCACTTTTCTTCATCTTTCTGGACTTCTGTTGCCTCTTTCTGCATTTCTCTTGCTTCTTTCTGCGCCTTTCTTCCTCTTTCTTCACATGTCCTACCTCTGTAGGCATAGTTAGAAATTAGCATTTAAAAAAACCTTTGAAATTCACTGAAAAAACCATAGGTTTCAGGGACGTTATAGTTAGAAATTATCTTTTAAAAAACCTTTGAAATTCACTGAAAAAATCATAGGTTTCAGGGACGTTATAGTTAGAAATTAACATTTAAAAAACCATAGAAATTCACTGAAAAAACCATAGGTTTCAGGGACACCAGCTGACAGACTGATACAGACATTTACACAGTTTAGTCACTTTCCCATGTATTCAGTAAGACACGTTTAATCACTCACTTATACAGTCAGTCACGCACCTACTAAATCATCCATTCAGACACTTATACATCCACTCATTCTTCAATATGCCTTGGCATATATATATATAAAACATATTTAAACTTTACAAAAACACACAGTCACTGGACGATGTCATAAGTGATGTCATTTGAGATGTCATCAGTGATGTCACTGACCATGTCATGAATGATGTAATATGTGACATCATCAGCAGTGCATTGCGGGGGCGCAAGTTATAGTTAGCTCAACTAACTATAACGGCCGAATTTCTCTGGTTTTGCACGAGTGAAATGTCCATCTAACTATAACGTCCCCGAAACCTATTGTTTTTTCAGTGAATATATATATATATATATATATATATATATATATATATATATATATATATATCCAGTTACACTCCAATGTGCAGGGCACGCACAAAACGGGAACGGACAACTTTGCTGGTGCCAGTATTACATTTTTATTTTCTTAAACAGATAAGTGCAAAGCTCTTGACGCGTTTCGGGCCTCCTGGCCCTTGATCACATGATCGTGTTACGCTCATACCATGAATTTATTGGGTGAACACACCACCCTTCACCTGACACATTAGCAGCACTACAATGGAGATAGAAAACATACTGTAGTTTGTAGTTTTCATTATTTCGACAGTACAATAATGTTAAAAAACACATACATTTCATATAATAAACACCGTATTAATTGAAAAAATATTTTTCAAATTCATTTTAAATTTGTATAATTTAGGTTGACAGAAGATAAAATACAAATAACAATAAAAATTAATATAAATATATATATAGCACAAATGCTAATAAATTTGCATTTCTTCCGATTAACTCCGATTATTTTTAAATAAGTTAATGACACCAATGAAAACCATATAAACAGAAAAAATATATAAATATAGTTACAAAGATGTACTATTGGTGCAAATATAGAATGTGCAAATACTGCAGGTGCAAATATATTGAAACAAACATTCGTTTGGATTGTACGTGGATAGATAACATGAGATCGGACAAGCTATATAAAGTACAAATGCTGTTTGCCTTGCTTTTTCTTTAAGTTGTTTCCTGTTTGTTATTACCAACTCGATTTCTCTATATTAAAACCACATAAATAGAATAAATAAATAAATATGGTTTCTTTGGTATAATAAAGGTGCAAATACCGCAAGTGCAAATATAGCTAGTGCAAATATTCTAACCACATGTGGTTAAATTGCTCTGCTAGATCTCAGTCCATTAGCTCCAAAAGTGCCATGCCTATGTGCAAAATATGTGCTAAAGTGCGAAACATTAATAGTGTCTAAAAGGTGCAAATTTAATAAAAAATGTTACTAAAAACGGCAGAAACAGGAATACTGTGATGTCAGTTACTGATTGAATCCTGACCTGTCATTCTAGCGCAAACTGTAGGGAGCCCCCTTAAAAAGTAGTAATAAATACATGACATACTAGCTACTAAAAACATCATTGGCACATCAATATAAATTATTGTAGGACATTGAGGAGGAAACTCTACTCTCAAATGACCTACATATAGTATGACTAAATAATGTATATAAAGAAAATTCCATATGTATATAGTCCTGATCATTAGTTACAAATAGTTACAAATAGTTATATATATATATATCCAACACAATCGTTTCACCAATTTCCCAAAACGATGCCAGGGCCACAGATAATCCTTTTCAGCGTGTTTTTATTCTTTTAAGCCAAGTCACTCTATGCGTTTCGGAGAAACACCTCCTTGTTCACGAGTAAGAGTGCAATGCAAATCACAGTGTTTTAAACATACCATGTGACACACCTTCACGTCATAAACAGTGAAAACAGATTCAAAGGTGTTTGAACGTTTACGGAGCTAGGAAAAACAGACTTTTGTCTCAAATCACCTGTTTGGAGATACATCGTAAGTCATTACATTAAAGTCGACAAGCAATGCTTAAATCATTATTTACAAAAACATTTTTCTTAGTGCGGTCACGTGCTCATTAATATCGAATTATGAAGCGCTTTACCTTCATTTAATTAACGAATTTGTACTAGCGATCACGCTAAGCATTTGAGACAGACATATCACGCCTTGCCTACATTTGGGCGTTCTGCTTAGACCAATTCCGTTACTTATGCTGACGACAGATTAGATACCGCACAAGTGGGAATTCGAACCTTATTTTGAGAACACAATCTCTTGCAAATTCATCTCATTCAAGCTAATTCTATCCGTGATAGGTTCTGCCATATAATGCCCCGTGGGCAGTCCGGTCAAACCCCAGTGGGTAAAAATAAACCATCAACAAGTGGTTGTCAGTTTCTTCACTTGCCCATCCGTATCTCCAATTTGCATACTCAGTTATTCTAATTAGTCTTGCATCCCACTCTCCGTTTGAAACAAACCAGGGACCTGTGAAAAATAATAAATATAACAAAAGGTGAAAAAATCATACCACACATACATCTCAATTTACATTCACTACTAAATCTATATACAAGAGAAGTGAGGATTAAAAACATTCATAAGAACCATTGTTTTAACAGCTAAGCAGTTTAAGATATCCTAAAATCATAGGGGCACGCATTCAGATCTTTATCCTAAATGTACTGACAGTGCTTCATCACAATTGTGTCCCTCAGGTTGCATCGTGTGATATTTGATAAACATTTTTGATTCCAAGAGTCTCAACTCTTGGACTCTATCACCTCCCCTTTCTCTGGTGGGGACATTGTCCAAGACACAGAAGGATAGTAGTGCATTGTTCTGGTTATGGTGGGCCGCAAAATGTCTTGCAACTGGATATTGTTTATCATTGTTCTTTATTGCCCTCAGATGCTCCAAAATGCGATTCTTGGCCTTATGTATGGTACTACCAATGTAGTATTTGTCGCAGCGGCATCTGAGGGCATAAACAACGAAATCAGTGTTGCATGAGTAATGTCTTAGGATTTTAAATGGTTTACAATGAGGAGACAGCCTAACCTCTTTGCAGTTAGCACTATACTTACAGGCCTCACACCTGCCACATGTAAAAACCCTTGTATAGTGCTCTTTTTTACATCTGGTGTGGTGAGTGTTTTACAAATCATGTCTCTTAGGGACTTCACCTTGCGATAAGTTATTTGTGGGTAATCTTCTACACATTTAGCCAGGTCATTATCTGTTTTGAGAACCTCTCAGTATTTGCTTAAGGCCCCTCTGACCTCCCTGGATCGTTTATTAAAGCTAGTGATGAACCGAACATTAGTTATTGGTTCCACTACTTTGAGCTCATTGCATACTTTATTCTTATCTTTGAGTAGATCACTTCTTTCTCTTTTGTCTACTTCTGAGCAAGCTTTCACAATGCATTTGGCAGTATATCCTCTAGCTTTAAATCTTTCACACATAGTTTGGCTCTCTTTCTCAAAATCCTCTATGGTACTGCAGTTACGCTTGGCTCTCAGAAGCTCACCCAGGGGAATACTCCTTACGAGACTCGCTGGGTGGCAACTGTGTGCATGCAGCAGGCTGTTTCCTGCTGTCTCTTTTCTAAAGAGAGCTGTCATGAGCTTAAAATCTTTAATCTTAACCGTAAGATCTAGGAATTCAATGGTTTCAGTATTAACATGGCTTGTAAAAGTCAGATTTAAGGTATTATCATTAAGTGTTTTGACACATTCAATTGCTTCTTCAGCACTGCTGTCCCAGACAACGAATATATCATCTATGTACCGGGCCCAGACTTTGACATAAGTTCTGTACTGGTCTAGGTTGCTGACCACTTGCTCCTCCCACCAGCCCAGGTACAAACCTGCAAAACTGGGGGCGAAGCAAGTGCCCATCGCAGTACCGAGGGTTTGACGGTATATCAATACATCGAACACGAAACAAATTTGTGTTAGACAAATGTAAATCATATCTAAAAGCATTTCGGTATGAAACAAAAAAGAAAGGGACCTGTTTCTAAGAAAGTGTCTGCATGCCGTTATTCCCATTTCATGGGGGATACTGGTGTAAAGGCTGTTGACGTCCAAACTCATAAGCAGACAGCCTGGGTGCCATTCCATATTCTCAATTAATCGTAGAAAGTCTCCTGAGTCTTTCAAATAGGAGAGGAGGGTTTGTACTAGTGGCTGCAGATAAAAATCAACATACCTGGAGGTGTTCTCGAGGCAATTCCCCCTTGAAGACACAATAGGCCTACCCGGGGGATTTGTCTTGTTTTTATGGAGTTTTGGAAGGAGGTAAAGGGCAGGTAATTTGGAGTACTTGCATTCTAAGTAAATTAAGTTCCTCTGGTTCCAATAAACCTCTTTCTTTCCATTCATCCAATTGTTCTTGGTAATGTTTATTAGCTGCATCATATTTACTTTTTGTTTTCTTTTCATACCTGCTACCATCATTCAACTGGTTCAGGCCCTCATTCACATACATGTCTTTAGACATAACAACAATATGACCCCCCATGTCTGATTTTTTTTATCACGATGCTATCATCTTTTTTGAGGGCTTGTATTGCTAACTGCAGGGCCTTAGACAGGTTACTTTTGTCATATCTCTTATGTTTAGATAGTTTGTCTAATTCTTTTACCACCCCTTTCTCGAAAACATCTATTGCTTCATTGGCGATGTGTGGTAAAAATATTGATTTAGGCCTAAAGCCACTATCATGATTGAGATCAAGTTTTATGTTCTCATTCATTAAATTCAAAATCGGGTCTTGATTCATCCCCGGTTTGCCCTCCAAATCATGGAGCATATGCAATACTTCAATGTCTCCTATCTGTATCTTACTAGGCATTTCATTGGTATTAGAAACAAGTTCACTGACTTTAGTAGCAAACCATTTTTTTAATCTAAGTTTCCTGGTAAATTGAAAAAGGTCGATCCGACCCTGAGTGCAGTCAAAATCAGCTGAGGGACAGAAAGAAAGACCATAAGATAGTACCTCTGTTTCAATATCGCTGAGTTCCTGTTTTGACAGGTTTACTACAGTCTTTAAGTCCTTCATTTTGGTTGCTTCTTCATTCCCCTTGTTCTTGTTCCCACTGGACTTGTGATTTCTTCTCTCACTGAGGTGTTTGATCTTCCATCTCCTCTGCCTCCTCTTCCACGACCTCTTGGCCCACCGGTCCCCGATTTGTTTTGGGTCGCCATCCTCCCTTGGGCCATCATGGAAAATTCCTTTAAAATTAGTTCTTTTGGTCCCATCTTAGCTGGACTCCTCGCCGTTTCATTGCTGCTTGTCTCAGTAATATTGCATTCCTTGGGATCACTGGTCGATGGTTCGCATGTACTGGCTGTGGTGGAGCTTAAGTTTTGTCGTGTTTCATTGGTTAAAGTATTCGTGCGTAAGTGGTCTTATCTTTTGGCAAATGTTAACACTTGGCCTTTTTCATAGTCCACTAAATCCCGCAGGTACTTTCTTTGTTTCTTTTCCTTAATTTCGTTCTCAATTTTTTCTAATTTCTGTTCCATTTTAACCATGTCATTGTCGAACTCTTAGCTCCCACAGACCAGCTTTAGTTTTGTTGTGATCTCCTCAATTTCAAACGCGATGCTGTCGCAGTCTTTTTTTGCGTATTTAACAAGTAATCGTAGCATGATGGTAGAGCATTGATGGCTGTTGGTAGCCCATTCTTCCACAAGATCGGGGTCAGGGTCATTAAATGTAGGCGTAATAAATATCCTGAGGCTTCTTGGGATGCGGCCTGCCTCGACGTATTTCTGAAGCATAGTCGCTTCCCACCATTTGTTCTGCTCTAACTTCAGCAGTTTCCATAGTTTATTCCACAATGATTTTTTAGTGGTGCCGCTGTCACCGGTTTCAGAGATCTCTGTTCGTTCCTCATTCAATACACATGTCTGTTTGTCAAACATTCTGCTAGCTGCCTCACTTCTCTTTTTATTTCTGGACGAGGCCATTTTTTAAAGAAAAGATTTCTGCGCTGTCGACACGCGCACACGCTGAAAGGAACAAAGGAGGACGGAACCTCCAAGTCCGTCCTCCGATTCCACTTGCCCCTAGATACAAGGTACAATATATCCGGTGTCTTTACATGCAAGACCAACGTCGCTCACTCACCCGTATTGGCGTTTCACAGACAGTTCGATCCGCATCTCCTTTGATGCTAAAGCCTGCGGAAAACTTTTATGGTCAGAGCTGCTGCAGTCTTAATCCGGTGTAAAAAAGGGAGCGGGCAAGGGTTACTCTTGAATTAGATCCACAACAAAAATGTTCGTGCAGAAACCCGAGCCGCTTTCAGTGGCGGGCCATGGCGGGGTCACGAACCCCAAACATCCATCACAATCGTTTCACCAATTTCCAAAAATGATGCCAGGGCCACAGATAATCCTTTTCAGCGTGTTTTTATTCTTTTAAGCCAAGTCACTCAACGCGTTTCGGAGAAACACCTCCTTGTTCACGAGTAAGAGTGCAATGCAAATCACAGTGTTTTAAACATACCATGTGACACACCTTCACGTCATAATCAGTGAAAACAGATTCAAAGGTGTTTGAACGTTTACGGAGCTAGGAAAAACAGACTTTTTGTCTCAAATCACCTGTTTGGAGATACATCGTAAGTCATTACATTAAAGTCGACATGCAATGCTTAAATCATACATTTTACAATGATTATTTACAAAAACATTTTTCTTAGTGCCGTCACGTGCTCATTAATATCGAATGATGAAGCACTGTCATGGAAGAGGAGGCAGAGGAGACGGAAGATCAAACGCCTCAGTGAGAGAAGAAATCACAAGTCCAGTGGGAACAAGAACAAGGGGACAGAAGAAGCAACCAAAATGAAGGACTTAAAGACTGTAATAAACCTGTCAAAACGGGAACTCAGCGATATTGAAAGAGAGGTACTATCTTATGGTCTTTCTTTCTGTCCCTCAGCTGATTTTGACTACACTCAGGGTCGGATCGACCTTTTTCAATTTACCAGGAAACTTAGATTAAAAAAATGGTTTGCTACTAAAGTCAGTGAACCTGTTTCTAATACCAATGAAATGCCAAGTAAGATACAGATAGGAGACATTGAAGTATTGCATATACTCCATGATTTGGAGGGAGAACCGGGGATGAATCAAGACCCGATTTTGAATTTAATGAATGAGAATATAAAACTTGATCTCAATCATGATAGTGGCTTTAGGCCTAAATCAATATTTTCACCACACGTCGCCAATAAAGCAATAGATGTTTTCGAGAAAGGGGTGGTAAAAGAATTAGACAAACTATCTAAACATAAGAGATATGACAAAAGTAACCTGTCTAAGGCCCAGCAGTTAGCAATACAAGCCCTCAAAAAAGATGATAGCATAGTGATAAAAAAATCAGACAAGGGGGGTAATATTGTTATTATGTCTAAAGACTTGTATGTGAATGTGGGCCTGAACCAGTTGAATGATGGTAGCAGGTATGAAAAGAGCACAAAAAGTAAATATGATGCAGCTAATAAAAATTACCAAGAACAATTGGATGAATGGAAAGAAAGAGGTTTATTGGAACCAGAGGAACTTAATTTCTTAAAATGCAAGTACCCCAAATTACCTGCCCTTTACCTCCTTCCAAAACTCCATAAAAACAAAACAAATCCCCGGCTAGGCCTATTGTGTCTTCAAGGGGAGTTGCCTCGAGAACACCTCCAGGTATGTTGATTTTTATCTGCAGCCACTAGTACAAACCCTTCCCTCCTATTTGAAAGACTCAGGAGACTTTCTACGATTAATTGAGAATATGGAATGGCACCCAGGCTGTCTGCTTATGAGTTTGGACGTCAACAGCCTTTACACCAGTATCCCCCATGAAATGGGTATAAAGGCATGCAGACACTTTCTTAGAAACAGGTCCCTTTCTTTTTTCTTTCATACCGAAATGCTTTTAGATATGATTTACATTTGTCTAACACAATTTTTTTTCGTGATCGATGTATTGATATACCGTCAAACCCTCGGTACTGCGATGGGCACTTGCTTCGCCCCCAGTTTTGCAGGTTTGTACCTGGGCTGGTGGGAGGAGCAAGTGGTCAGCAACCTAGACCAGTACAGAACTCATGTCAAAGCCTGGGCCCGGTACATAGATGATATATTCGTTGTCTGGGACGGCAGTGCTGAAGAAGCAATGGAATTTGTCAATACACTTAATGATAATACCTTAAATCTGACTTTTACAAGCCATGTTAATACTGAAACCATTGAATTCCTAGATCTTACGGTTAAGATTAAAGATAATAAGCTCATGACAGCTCTCTTTAGAAAAGAGACAGTAGGAAACAGCCTGCTGCATGCACACAGTTGCCACCCAGGGAGTCTCGTAAGGAGTATTCCCCTGGGTGAGCTTCTGAGAGCCAAGCGTAACTGCAGTACCATAGAGGATTTTGAGAAAGAGAGCCAAACTATGTGTGAAAGATTTAAAGCTAGAGGATACACTGCCAAATGCATTGTGAAAGCTTGCTCAGAAGTAGACAAAAGAGAAAGAAGTGATCTACTCAAAGATAAGAATAAAGTATGCAATGAGCTCAAAGTAGTGGAACCAATAACTAATGTTCGGTTCATCACTAGCTTTAATAAACGATCCAGGGAGGTCAGAGGGGCCTTAAGCAAATACTGGGAGGTTCTTAAAACAGATAATGACCTGGCTAAATGTGTAGAAGATTACCCACAAATAACTTATCGCAAGGCGAAGTCCCTAAGAGACATGATTTGTAAAACACTCACCACACCAGATGTAAAAAAGAGCACTATACAAGGGTTTTTTACATGTGGCAGGTGTGAGGCCTGTAAGTATAGTGCTAACTGTAAAGAGGTTAGGCTGTCTCCTCATTGTAAACCATTTAAAATCCTAAGACATTACTCATGCAACACTGAATTTGTTGTTTATGCCCTCAGATGCCCCTGCAACAAATACTACATTGGTAGTACGATACATAAGGCCAAGAAGCGCATTTTGGAGCAACTGAGGGCAATAATGAACAATGATAAGCAATATCCAGTTGTAAGACATTTTGCGGCCCACCATAACCAGAACAATGCACTATTATCCTTCTGTGTCCCCACCAGAGAAAGGGGAGGTGATAGAGTCCAAGAGTTGAGACGCTTGGAATCAAAAATGATTATCAAATATCACACGATGCAACCTGAGGGACACAATTGTGATGAAGCACTGTCAGTACATTTAGGATAAAGATCTGAATGCGTGCCCCTATGATTTTAGAATATCTTAAACTGCTTAGCTGTTAAAACAATGGTTCTTACGAATGTTTTTAATCCTCACTTCTCTTGTATATAGATTTAGTAGTGAATGTAAATTGAGATGTATGTGTGGTATGATTTTTTCACCTTTTGTTATATTTATTATTTTTCACAGGTCCCTGGTTTGTTTCAAACGGAGAGTGGGATGCAAGACTAATTAGAATAACTGAGTATGCAAATTGGAGATACGGATGGGCAAGTGAAGAAACTGACAACCACTTGTTGATAGTTTATTTTTACCCACTGGGGTTTGACCGGACGGCCCACGGGGCATTATATGGCAGAAGTTATCACGGATAGAATTAGCTTGAATGAGATGAATTTGCAAGAGATTGTGTTCTCAAAATAAGGTTTGATTTCCCATTTGGGCGGTATCTAATCTGTTGTCAGCATAAGCAACGGAATTGGTCTAAGCAGAACGCGCAAATGTAGGCAAGGCGTGATATGTCTGTCTCAAATGCTTAGAGTGATCGCTAGTACAAATTTGTTAATTAAATGAAGGTACAGCGCTTCATCATTCGATATTAATGAGCACGTGACGGCACTAAGAAAAATGTTTTTGTAAATAATCATTGTAAAATGTATGATTTAAGCATTGCATGTCGACTTTAATGTAATGACTTACGATGTATCTCCAAACAGGTGATTTGAGACAAAAAGTCTGTTTTTCTTAGCTCCGTAAACGTTCAAACACCTTTGAATCTGTTTTCACTGTTTATGACGTGAAGGTGTGTCACATGGTATGTTTAAAACACTGTGATTTGCATTGCACTCTTACTCGTGAACAAGGAGGTGTTTCTCCGAAACGCGTAGAGTGACTTGGCTTAAAAGAATAAAAACACGCTGAAAAGGATTATCTGTGGCCCTGGCATCGTTTTTGGAAATTGGTGAAACGATTGTGTTGGATGTTTGGGGTTCGCGACCCCGCCATGGCCCGCCACTGAAAGCGGCTCGGGTTTCTGCGCGAACATTTTTGTTGTGGATATATATATATATATATATATATATATATATATATATATATATATATATATATATATATATATATCCACCAGACAGCTTACAAATCCTCGTAAGCACGAGCCACACCGATCCAGTTTGGTACAAAATATATTTTTATTTCAGGGCAAAAAGACGCGTTTCGAGCTATCCAGCTCTTGGTCACATGACCTTAGTTCAAAGTTCAGACTTTTTATACTCTACCATAGAGATAAAGAAAATACTTTACAATTTAATCGTCACCACTAATTAAGTAAGTATTACCAAACAATTTGTATCATTTACATAGTGCTGTATATATAATTCATTTAAATTCAAAAAATTAGAAAGATAATGAAATATGTACATAGTACCAAGACAGCGAAGAAAAGCGGTGGAATATATTATACTGAAATGTACTTTTCAAAAGTTTATACATTGTATTGCTAAGTTAAGTAGTAATGTCTCCGACATCAATTTCGTGACGATTTAACGTTAATAAATGCACTTTTAAATGTCAAGTACCTGTTTGTAAAGCGTGGGCTATATTGATAAAAGATGTTATCAAAGGTCTAGTACCTGTTTCTTGTTTTCGAATTATTGACATCGAAATCAATAGAGGGTATAGTACCCAAATAGAGACAAAATGTGGAATTAATAGTATATACAAAATAACCGTATAAAGTATCTTGTTGCCCCAAATATATCAGGAAATGGAGAGCGTGGTTGTAGAAACAAACACCTAAAACTCCGTGCTCGTAGCTCATAATTCTGGTGAAGATGACACATGAATTCCATCCATCTAATCTATAGGGGAGCAATCAAAAATATGAAACAGTTAATCACACATTCGGTCCATTTAAAATACAAGTAACATCATAATATTTACACTATAGCCTACTGCGAGGATGTATCTACTACATAGTACACTCATCATGTATGGAGACTAAATCAACACACCGCTTCTCAATACTACTGGAAAAATAAAACAATCATATTGTGCACTAGTGAAGGGATACAAAAAGAAAAATATTTAAAAGGGGATGGGAAAGTGACATAATGGTGATTATATATACAAAATTTAAAAAAAAAATTAAAAAAAGGAGAGAATACAGAATATTGTTCTGTTTTAAAGGTACATCGGGAAGCACTATTATTATCAATTTACAGATGCACATGCATCTCTTCATCATTATTCATCCCAAAAGGCACGACACAGCCTGCTTGCAAAATAAATCTGGACTCAGTTCTGCGTAAAGCTTGAATTGGTAGCAGGTATGAAAAGAGCACAAAAAGTAAATATGATGCAGCTAATAAAAATTACCAAGAACAATTGGATGAATGGAAAGAAAGAGGTTTATTGGAACCAGAGGAACTTAATTTCTTAAAATGCAAGTACCCCAAATTACCTGCCCTTTACCTCCTTCCAAAACTCCATAAAAACAAAACAAATCCCCGGCTAGG
This sequence comes from Calotriton arnoldi, assembly GCA_963921515.1. NCBI lineage: Eukaryota > Metazoa > Chordata > Amphibia > Caudata > Salamandridae > Calotriton > Calotriton arnoldi. Next base: position 421,732 of record CAWUFW010004236.1, read on the forward strand.
CCTATTGTGTCTTCAAGGGGAGTTGCCTCGAGAACACCTCCAGGTATGTTGATTTTTATCTGCAGCCACTAGTACAAACCCTTCCCTCCTATTTGAAAGACTCAGGAGACTTTCTACGATTAATTGAGAATATGGAATGGCACCCAGGCTGTCTGCTTATGAGTTTGGACGTCAACAGCCTTTACACCAGTATCCCCCATGAAATGGGTATAAAGGCATGCAGACACTTTCTTAGAAACAGGTCCCTTTCTTTTTCTTTCATACCGAAATGCTTTTAGATATGATTTACATTTGTCTAACACAAATTTTTTTCGTGATCGATGTATTGATATACCGTCAAACCCTCGGTACTGCGAGGGGCACTTGCTTCGCCCCCAGTTTTGCAGGTTTGTACCTGGGCTGGTGGGAGGAGCGCTCTGAGCCCTCCCGCAGCCCCGGGGACCACCACCTCCCCGGGGCTTCTTTTTTTTAAATTAAAAACCTGTGTGGGGGGGCTCCAGCCCCCCCCCACACGCCCCGGGGACCACCACCTCCCCGGGGCACTAAGAAAAATTAAAATGGGGGTCCGTTTTGGACCCCCAAGCCCCAGGGACCACCACCTCCCCGGGGCTTTCAAAATGTAGGGAGGGGGGCCGCGCGGCCCCCCTCCTGGAGCCTGTGGTGGCCCTGGGGACCGCCACCCCCCTCCCGCAGTGTCCCGGGGTGCCTACCCCCGGGACTCTGCTGTTTGCAATGACAGGACGGGAGCCTCGCGGCTCCCGTCCTGTCATTGCAAACTTGCTTTGGATATTGGAAGAGAGAGCAGGGAAACCTGCTCTCTCTTCCAATATCCAAAGCCGATTGCTTTCCACATGGGGAGCTGCATCTTAGCAGCTCCCCATGTGTAAGCAATGCCGGCTCCCGTAGGACACGGGGAGCCGGCGGGACTGTGGGGGCTTGGGGACCCCCACAGTCCCCAACAAGAGGCCAGGCCCCGGGGATGGGGTCCCCGGGGCCATAAGTGGCCACGGAGGGGGCCACGCCAAAGTAAAAAAATGGGAATTTTTTTTAAAAAGTGCAAGGCCGGCCCGGGGATGGGGTCCCGGGGCCTTAAATGGCCTGAGGAGGGGGCCACGCAGCCCCCTCCAAATAAAAAAAAGAGGCCATGCCCCGGGGGATGGGGTTTCCGGGGCCAATACAGGCCCAGGGAAGGGGGGCCACGCGGCCCCCTTCCCGTTTTTTTATTTTTATTTTAATTTAAAAAAAAGGGGTAAGGCCCTGGGGGATGGGGTCCCCAGGGCCTAAAAATAGGAAAAAGGAAGGGGGGCCACACAGCCCCCTTCAGGGGAAAAAACAAACAAAAAAACAAAAAACGATCGGGCCCTTAGGCCCCGCCCTTCCTTCACCACTCTGCAAACGCGCCCCTGGCGCGTTTGCAGAGAGGCGAATTCCCCTTGAATACTGGGGGTCCCTGGGGTCAACTAGCCCACCAGGAACCTCCAGTATGCGCCAGGGAGCTGCCTTGCAGAGAGGTGTACAGAGGCCACGCCCCTTTTTACACCTCTCTGCAACGCAGCTCTATGGCGCTTTTGGAGGTATATGGTGGGCTAGTTGCACCCCAGGGACCCTCAGGATTCAAGGGGAGTTAATCCCCCGACTTAAAACGCGCCACGGGGCGCGTTTGCACAGTGGTGAAGGGAGGGCGGGGCTTCAGGTGACATGTGTGCAAACAGGCCCCATGGCGCGTTTTAAGATGGGGAATTAAATCCTCTTCAATCCTGAGGGTCCCTGGGGGCCAACTAGCCCAACAGGTACGTCCAGAAAGCGCCACAGAGCTGCGTTGCAGAGAGGTGTAAAAGGGGTGTGGCCTCTGTACATGTCTCTGCAACGCAGCCCCTGGCGCATACTGGAGGTTCCTGGTGGGCTAGTTGGCCCGTAGGGACCCTCATGATTCAAGGGGACTTAATCCCCCAACTTAAAACGCGCCACGGGGCGCGTTTGCACAGATGTCACCTCAGGCCCCGCCCCCTCCCTTCACCATTGTGCAAATATTCCTCTAAAATCAGCCGAAATACGAATTCTGATTTACTCACCTGTTATCAGGAGAGACCTCAGTGCTGCATCTTTCAGCCCAGTACTGGTCCTGAAAAGTAATTTTAACCGTACTTACCAGTAACTTGAATTTCCTTCCATAGGCTAACATTGACTGGTTTCACTTGGAAATTCTTCTAAGTGTGGAGTTTTGGAACTTTAAAATATTCCTCTAAAATCAGCCGAAATACGAATTCCGATTTACTCACCTGTTATCAGGAGAGACCTCAGTGCTGCATCTTTCAGCCCAGTACTGATCCTCAAAAGTAATTTTAACCGTACTTACCAGTAACTTGAATTTCCTTCCATAGGATATCATTGCCTGCTTTTTGCTGAAAAAGTTTCTAAGTGTTGATTTTTGAAACATACAAATATTCCTCTAAAATCAGCCGAAATCCGAATTCTGATTTACTCACCTGTTATCAGGAGAGACCTCAGTGCTGCATCTTTCAGCCCAGTACTGGTCCTGAAAAGTAATTTTAACCGTACTTACCAGTAACTTGAATTTCCTTCCATAGGCTAACATTGACTGGTTTCACTTGGAAATTCTTCTAAGTGTGGAGTTTTGGAACTTTAAAATATTCCTCTAAAATCAGCCGAAATACGAATTCCGATTTACTCACCTGTTATCAGGAGAGACCTCAGTGCTGCATCTTTCAGCCCAGTACTGATCCTCAAAAGTAATTTTAACCGTACTTACCGGTAACTTGAATTTCCTTCATAGGCTAACATTGACTGGTTTCACTTGGAAATTCTTCTAAGTGTGGAGTTTTGGAACTTTAAAATATTCCTCTAAAATCAGCCGATAATACGAATTCCGATTTACTCACCTGTTATCAGGAGAGACCTCAGTGCTGTATCTTTCAGCCCAGTACTGGTCCTGAAAAGTAATTTTAACCGTACTTACCGGTAACTTGAATTTCCTTCCATAGGCTAACATTGACTGGTTTCACTTGGAAATTCTTCTAAGTGTGGAGTTTTGGAACTTTAAAATATTCATCTAAAATCAGCCGAAATACGAATTCCGATTTACTCATCTGTTATCAGGAGAGACCTCAGTGCTGCATCTTTCAGCCCAGTACTGATCCTCAAAAGTAATTTTAACCGTACTTACCAGTAACTTGAATTTCCTTCCATAGGATATCATTGCCTGCTTTTTGCTGAAAAAGTTTCTAAGTGTTGATTTTTGAAACATACAAATATTCCCCTAAAATCAGCCGAAATACGAATTCCGATTTACTCACCTGTTATAAGGAGAGACCTCAGTGCTGTATCTTTCAGCCCAGTACTGGTCCTGAAAAGTAATTTTAACCGTACTTACCAGTAACTTATATTTTCTTCCATAGGAATCCATTGTCTGGTTTTCAGCAGAAAAGTTTCAAAGTGTCGATTTTCACAAACTACAAATATTCCTTAAAAATCGCCTGTATGACTTAAATGCATTCTTTCAACTGTTTACAGGAGATGCACCAGTGCTGGATCCAGGATCCAACACTGAGTAAGAAAAAGTAACGATAACAGTTTTTACCTGCTAAGTGAATTTCCTTCCATAGGATAACATTGGTGATTCTATGAGAAAAAGTTTCTAAGTGTCAACTTTTAAAATACAATAATATTCCTTAAAAATCACGACTGTAACCAAAACGCTTTTACTCAGCTGTTTACAGGAGATGTACCAGGACTGAATCTAGGATCCAGTCCTGTGGTTAGAAAAGTAATCCATAAAGTAACTAATTGCATTTAACTAGAAATTCACATTGAGCTGAATGTTGCATTGTGTTTGAAAATGTGTTGCCCATTGCAACAACTGTAACTACTGTACTTAAAAGTCTATTGCCTATGTGCAAAGTATTTAAACTAAAGTAATTCATTCTGAGAAAGTATTTTTGTAATGTAATGTATAATGTAATTACAATGTAATTTAAAAAATAAAATATGTAAAAGAAATTGTTTCTAAAAATGTAGTAAATCAGTATGAAAAAAATTAATATAAAAATTAATACATTTAAAAATTGTCATTTAAAAAACCTTTGAAATTCACTGAAAAAACCGTAGGTTTCAGGCACGTTATAGTTACAAATTAGCATTTAAAAAACCTTTGAAATTCACTGAAAAAACCATAGGTTTCAGACACGTTATAGTTAGTTGGACATTGCACTCGTACAAAACCCGTGTAATTCCCCCGTTATAGTTAGTTCAGCTAACTATAACTCGCGCCCCCGCAATGCACTGCTGATGACGTCACATATTACATCACTCATGACATGGTCAGTGACATCACTGATGACATCACTGATGACATCTCAAATGACATCACTGATGACATCATCCACGTGATAATCTGATGCAGCTCCTCACACCCTAATATAACCTTTGATACACCCAATCTAAATTACAGAGTGCCATTCGCAAAACCATAGACACTCCAACACCAATAACTACATACCCACTCACTGATTCTTAGGTCTACACACACACATCCACTCACTCACCCGTACAGTCACTCATACTTATGGTCACTCAGTACAGGACTATCATATGCACTCTTACTCCTATATAGACACTCAAACACCGCCACTCATCCATAGAGGTACTCACACACCTAGTCAGTCATGCAAATAATTAAACACACTGCCATTTACTCACCTATACAGTTATACACACACCAGCTCACTTAATCATACAAATACTAGCACATTGTTACGCTCTTATACAATCACTGATACAAGCACACACTCATCCATACAGCCACTATCACAATCACTCACTCTCGCTTATAGCTATTTATATACGCCAATACACATATATACTGCCTTTCACATATGTAGTTACTCACACATGTACCACTGGGACATACATTCACTCACTAACACACTCTTACACACACTTACCCACCCATACAGTCTATCACAGATGCACTCTTGAAACCATCCACCCAGTGAATCACCCACTCACACATCTATGCACAGTCGCACACACCCCATCCACACAAACACTCAGGCACCCTTACAGATACTCATAGAACCAATCAATAACCCATATAGACACTCATGTAGCTATTCGCAAATCCATGCATCCACTTACACACCAACAGACGGATACAGACATTCACACAGTTTAGTCACTAACCCATGCATTCAGTAAGATATGTTTAATCACTCACTTGTAGAGTCAGTCACGCACATACTAAATCATCCATTCAGACACTTATACACCCACTCATTCTTCAATACGCCTTTCCCTATATATATTAAACATATTTAAACTTTACAGAAACACACAGTCACTGGATGATGTCATCAGTGATGTCATTTGAGATGTCATCAGTGATGTCATCAGTGATGTCACTGACCATGTCATGAGTGATCTAATATGTGACGTCATCAGCAGTGCATTGCGGGCGCGAGTTATAGTTAGCTGAACTAACTATAACGGGGAATTTCACGGGTTTTGTACGAGTGCAATGTCCAACTAACTATAACGTGTCTGAAACCTATGGTTTTTTCAGTGAATATATATATATATATATATATATAATTTCACAATCCTCTCCTGACAGGAAAGGACAAAACGGATCGCACTCCCGTAGAATTTTGCAACTTAGGTTTATTTTCTCCTTACATCAAACGGGAACACAGGCAATAAGATCTACGCGTTTCGGTATTACACAATACCTTGTTCACGATCTCAGGCATATACTTGTGAGCACTGTTTAAATGTTTAAACTTCACTTACATCACTTCCTGTTTGTGATCACAAGTGCCCCTGTGATTTGTGGGAGTTGTAGTGACATACATTTTTCGCTTTTTTTGGTAAATAAACATGTTATTTTAGTTTCATCTTTAACTTTTTAGTGCCAAAAACAAATAAAGTGAAAAGATTTATAGAAAAGTGAATTTAAAAAGAGATTTAGACGTTAACATTTTTCAAATGTCCCCATATGCTCATTGTTGTTGTTTTTTTTTTGTTTTTTTAAGCAGTCCATTGGAAAGTTGAATGTCATGATCTTAACTTTATTCCCTCCAGTGGGTCTTGTAATTCATCCTTTGTTATTTTTATACACAACTTTTTTTTCTTTCCTTTTTTTTTTCCTTTCTTATTGGGGTGTATACTTTTCATTTGTTCAAAGTCCATCAGTTTTATCATATCTTTTTCCGGATTTTATGAATTTTTATTCCTATTTTCATTCCTTTCGTATACCTTTGTTTTCTTTAATTTATATCCCTGCCAAGGGAAATCAATTTCACTTTTATAAATGGATCTACAGTTCTTCCGATTGGGTGAGGCCATGTGGTGTTAGCGTTCGTAAATTGAGGATATGTCATGATTCCTTTGCCACTGGATTCAAGCTAGCCTGGCTGATGAGGGCTGTCAGCCCGAAACCGGTCCCAGGATGCTTGATTCCGGTCCAGGGAAGACATGGTTTGTCAGTTCGGTCTGGACTGTTCCGAGGAGGCACAGGGTCAAGACTGATTTGAAGTAGCTGTGTCTGAACTGGGGTGGCAAAGTGAGCTAAAGAATGATGATGGATTCAACCCAGATCTGTGACTGGGGGTGAGTGTTTGAAAAGTTTCAGCACTCCGTCCATCATCTCCTTGTGTTTGCTTTGTTCGCCCTAAGTTGGCAGGGTATGCCCAGACGTGGGTCCCTTGCTCCCTTTGCCACTGGATTCAAGCTAGCCTGGCTGATGAGGGCTGTTAGCCCGAAACCGGTCCCAGGATGCTTGATTCTGGTCCAGGGAAGACATGGCTTGGCAGTTCGGTCTGGACTGTTCCCATGAGGCACAGGGTCAAGACTGATTTGCATATAGCTGTGTCTGAACTGGGGTGGCAAAGTGAGCTAAAGAATGATGATGGATTCAACCCAGATCTGTGACTGGGGATGAGTGTTTGAAAAGTTTCAGCACTCCGTCCATCATCTCCTTGTGTTTGCTTACGTTATAGTTAGGCTTAGATTTCACTCGTACAAAACCATTGAAATGCAGCAGTTATAGTTACCTGAGCTAGCTATAACGTATGCCCCCTCAGTGCACTGCTTATGACCTCACATATTATATCACTCATGACATGGTCAGTGACATTACTGATGATATCATTGATGACATCTCAAATGACATTACTGATTACATCACTGATGACATCATCCACTGAGTGTAAGTGTTTCGTAAATGTTTCTGACAGTTAAAGATATATACTAAGCTTATACATAAGTTAAATTACTATTGTTTTCGTACTATTAATGAGTAAACCAGTTTCTAATATATGTCATCTGAGTGGCACTGTGACTGTATCAGTGTGGAAATGGGTCTCTGAGCAGCTGTTTGGGTGTGTGAGTGACTGTGTGAGTGACTGTATGGGTGGGTGAATGTGTGTGTGAGTGACTGTATGGGTGGGTGAGTGTGTGTGTGAGTGGCTGTATCGGTGACTTTGTTGGTTGTGTGAGTTGCTCTATGGGTGGTTGAGTGTGAGTGGATGTATGGGTGACTGAGTGGCAGTGTGATTGGCTCTATGAGTGAGTGACTGGGAGTGTAAATGGGTGTATGGGTTAGTGAGTAGCAGCTTGACTGGGTGTATGGGTAAGTGAGTGGGTGTTTGAGTGGCTGTTTAGCACATTAAGTATTTGTGTGAGTGGCTGTATAGATGAGTGAGTGGGCGTGTGAGTGATTGTATTGATGTGTGAATGGGTGTGTAAGTAGTTTTGTGGATGAGTGAATGTATATGTGAGTTGTTGTATGGGTGAGTGAGTAGCTCTGTTAGTAGCTACATGGCTGAGTGAGTCATTGTGTGAGTGGCTGTGTGGGTGTGTGAATGGGTAAGTGAGTGGTTGCATGGGTGTGTGAGTGGCTGTATGAGTCTGTGAGTGGGAGTAGGAGTAATTTTGTGGGTGTGTGAGTATCTGTATTGGTCTGTCAGTGGCTGTGTGAGTGGCTGTATGGGTGAGTGGTTGTGTGAGTGGCTGTATGAGTGTGTGTGTGAATTTGTCAGTAGTTGTATGACTCTGTGAATGGGTATGTAAGTGGGTGTGTGAGTGGGTGTATGAGAGGTTGCATGGTGGTATGAGTGGGTGTGTGAGTGGGTCTGTAGATGATGTCATCAGTGATGTCATTTGAGATGTAACTGACTATGTCATGAGTGATATAATATGTGAGGTCAGCAGAAGTACATTGCGGGGGCGTAAGTTATAGTTAGCTATGGTAACTACAACAGCTGAATTTCAATGGTTTTGTACGAGTGAAATCTGAGCCTAACTATAACGTCCCTGTAGCCTTTGTTTTTTTCAGTGATTTTGTAAGTTTATTTTTTAACTCTATTTCCTAACTATAATGTCCCTGTAACATTTGTTTTTTTCACTGAATCTCTAAATTTTTATTAACTCTATTTCCTAATTATGACATTCCTGTAACCTTTGGTTTTTTCAGTGAATTTGAGCGTTCTTTAAAATTTGATTTCCTAACTGGAACCTGTAACCTTTGAGAGTGGGTGTGTGAATGGCTGTATAGGTAGTTGAGTGGGTGTGTGAGTCTCTAAATGGGTAAGTGAGTGGGTGCATGAGTGTCTGAGTGGGTCTGTGAGTGGTTGTGTGAGTATCAGAGTGGGTCCATAAGTGTCTGAATGGGTCTGGGAGTGGGTGTGTGAGTCTCTGAGTGGATCTGTCAGTGGATGCAGGAGTAACTGAATGGGTCTTTGAATGGGCACATGAGTGTTTGAGTGAGGCTGTGAGTGGGCGGATGAGTATCTGAGTGGGTCTGTGAGAGCATGCAACAGTCTCTGAGTGGGTCTGTGAGTGGGTGTGTGAGTGCCTGAGTGGATCTGTGTGTGGGTGAAAGTCTCTGAGTGGGTCTGTGAGTGGGTGTATGAGTGTGTGAGTGGGTGTGTGAGTCTCTAAGTGGGTCTGTGAGTATATGTGTGAGTCTCTCAGTGGGTCTGCGAGTGGGTGAATGACTGCTTGAATGAATCTGTGCGCAGGTGCATGAGTGTCTGAGTATGTCTGTCAGTGGGTGCGTGAGTCTCTGAGTGGTTCTGTGAGTGGGTGCATGTTTGTGTGAGAGGGTCTGTGAGTGGGTGCATGAGTGTATGAGTGGGTCTGTCAGTGGGTTCGCAGTAAAAAAGGTCCTCTTGTCAGCTCCCCTTGCAACAGTCCTCCTGCCCAGCTTGCCAGCAGTCTGCTACTCTCTGCTGCCTTCAGCATTGTGCCTCCTCTGCTCATTTTCTCCTTGTTTTTCTGTCTCTTCTCTGCTTGCTCCTTTCCTCTCTTTTGTCTCTTTCTGATTCATTCTGCCCATTATTGTGCCTCTTTCTGCTTCTTCCTGACCCTTATTCTGCCTCTTGCTGCTCGTTTCTGACCTCTATTCTGCCTCTTGCTGCTTGTTTCTTACCTTTATTTTGCCTCTTTCTGCTCATTCTGCCCATTATTTTGCCTCTTTCTGCTCGCTCCGGACTTTTATTTTGCCTCTCTCTGCTGATTTCTGACCTTTTTTCTGCCTCTTTCTGCTCCCTTCTGACCTTTATTCTGCCTCTTTCTGCTTGTTTTCACCTTTATTTTGCCTCTTTCTGCTTGTTTCTCATCTTTATTTTGCCTTTTTCTGCTCATGGCTGACCTTTATTTGCCTCTGTTTGCTCGTTTCCCACCTTTATTATGCATCTCTCTGTTCCCTTCTGACCTTTATTCTGCCTCTTTCTGCTCGTTTCTGACCTTTATTTAGCCTCTTTCTGCTAGATTCTGACCATTATTCTGTCTCTTTCTGCTTGTTTCTGACTTTAATTTTGCCTCTTTCTGCAAGTTTCTCATCTTTCTCATCTTTATCTTGCCACTTTCTGCTTGTTTCTGACCTTTATTCTGCCTCTTTCAGCTCATTTCTCTCTTTCAGCTCATTTCTCACCTTTATCATGCCTCTTTCTGCTCGTTGCTGACCTTTATTCTGCCTCTTTCTTCTCATTTCTCAACTTTATTTTGCCTCATTCTGTTAGGTTCTCACCCTTATATTTCCTCTTTCTGCTAGTTTCTCACCTTTATTTTGCCTCTCTCTGCTTGTTGCTGACCTTTATTTAGCCTCTTTCTGCTCGTTTCTCATCTTTATTTTGCCTCTGTCCGCTTGTTTCGCACCTGTAATTTGCCTCTTTCTGTTCGTAGCTGACCTTTACTTTGTTTCTTTCTGCTTGTTTCTCACATTTATTTTGCCTTTTTCTGCTCATTGCTCACCCTTATTTTGCCTCTTTCTGCTCATTGTTGACCTTTATTTTGCCTCTTTCTACTTGTTTCTCACCTTTATTTTGCCTTTCCTTCTGGTTTCTGACCTCCAATTTGCCATTTTCTGCATGTTTCTCACTTTTATTCTGCCTCCATCTGCTACCTTCTGAACTTTATTTTGCCTCTTTCTGCACATTTCTGACTCCTATTTGGCCTCTCTTTGGTAGTTTCTGACCTTTATTCTGCCTCTTTCTGCTAGTTTATGATCTTTATGTTGCCTCTTCCTGCTAATTGTTCACCTTTATCTTTCCTCTTTCTGCTTGTTTCTGTCCTTTATTCTCCCTCTTTCTACTAATTTCTGACCTTTATTCTGCCACTTTCTGCTCACTTCTGACCTCTATTTGCCTCTTCCTGCTTGCTTCTGACCTTAATTTCATTTCTTTCTGCTTGTTTTTACCTTTATTCTGCCTCTTTCTGCTTGTTTCTCACCTTTATCATGCCTCTTTCTGTTCATTGCTGACCTCTATTCTGCCTCTTTCTGCTTGTTTCTCACCTTTATTTTGCCTCAGTCTACTCCTTTCTCACCCTTATTTTGATTCTTTCTTCCTTTTTCCCTCCTTTATTTTGTCTCTTTCTGCTAGTTTCCCACCTTTATTTGGACTCTTTCTACTAATTTCTCACCTTTATTCTGTCTCTTTCTGCTCATTTCTCACCTTTGGTTTGTCTCTTTCTGCTCGTGGCTGACCTTTATTTTGCCTCTTTCTGCTTGTTTCTGACCTTAATTCTGCCTCTTTCCACTCCCTTTAGGGAATGTGGTGGGAGCCTCAAGGCCCAGCCGGCGTACCGCCTCCTGCGGGAGCCGGCATTGCCTCTTTCTCCTTGTTTCTCACCTTTAGTTTGCCTCTTTCTGCTTGTTCCTGACCTTAATTCTGCCTCTTTCTGCTCATTTTGACCTTTATTCTGCCTCTTTCTGCTCACTTCTCACCTTTATTTTGCTTCTTTCTGCCCATTGCAGACTTATATTCTGCTTCTTTCTGCTTGTTTTTGACCTTAATTCTGCCTCTTTCTGCTCCCTTTTGGGACAGTGGTGGGAGCCTCAAGGCCCAGCTGGTTAACCGCCTCCTGCAGGAGCCGGCGTTGCTGCTGGACGCAGAGAGCTGCTGGAAATGCAGCTCCCTACATGCAGGAGCAATAGTTTCCTCTTTCTGTGGGCAGGGAAAGAGATGAAACCTCCGCTTCCAGTGGGCGGAAGAACTTGACAGCTCCCGCCCGCTGGAACCAGAGTGTTTGCCTTAGGTTGGTGGGAACTGTCACAGATTCATCCAAGCAAAAACAAACAGCAATGGTAGTGGGCACCACGGGACATAGCAGGAGCTGGGCCTGGGGGATGGTGGTCCCCAGGGCCATTATTGGCTCCAGGAGGGGGCAATGTGGCCCCCCTCCTTTGATGTTCAAGGGCCTGCCCTTTGGAGGTGGTGGTCCCATGGGCCGAGAATGGCCCAGGAGGGGGCCGCGCATTCCCTCTCCTATTGGTTTTAAAGTATTTGGACCTGGGGAGGTGGTGGTCCCTGGGGCCCAGGGGGCACAGGGGTCCCCCATTAGGTGTTTTTTAGCCCCAGGGAGATGGTTCTCCCTGGGCCTCATAGAGCTCATTGAGGGGGGTCTCATGTGCCCCCCTTCTTTTTTATGATTATAGCTCTGGTGAGTTGATGGTCCCCGGGGCTCCATAAGCCACCTTCCTTCTTTTAAATAATGCCCTGGAACCTTCCCCACCCAGAGGTTTTTTACCAAACCATTCCGGGAGTCCATGCTTGGTTCTTTTTTTGCCTGGAGTCACGGATCCGCTGAGATTGTCAGCAAAAGCTTTTTTTTAAAAATGCGTTTTGCCCTTGTGGGGTCCCTCTGGGCCCCTAGCACCAGAGCTAAGAGGTCAGGGCAATCCTACTCTGCCCCCTTTTCTTTTTTTTAGAAACATTTTTTTAGGGGCGCAGCTGAAGCTGAATCCTGAGATGACTGCTAACACTTCCTGGTTGAAGTGTTGGCAGCCAATCAGATCTCAGCACCAGATTGGGAGTGTTCATGGAGCCTTCATGTCCGTAGATATCCAAATTTATTTTTTCTTTAATATTTCCCAAACTACTGAAATCATTAGCACAAATTTACAAAAAGGATGCTTTCTAGACCAACAGGTAACTTTCTGCCAAAATTTGGTTATTTCCGTTCAGCGGTTTGGGCTGTTGTCGTATCTTAAATTCCTATGGGATTTAACATGGGAAACACACTTTTTTTGACCCTCACTTTCTCTCGGCCCCCGCTTGATGGATCACCCCAAACCTTTCCATGCTCAATTAGAATCACCAGCAAAAGGAACAATTGATGGACAGAATGCTGAACAATGCAAACATTCACTCCCAGTCACAAGCATCAGGGTTTAATCCATCGTTCTTTTGTTCACCACACCACCCCAGTTTGGACCCAGCCATATGCAAATCAATCTTGACCCTGTTCCTCATGGGAACAGTCCAGCCCAAAATGCCAAAGGTTCCAGGGGTGGTACAGTTAGGCTCAGATTTCACTCATATAAAACAATAAAAATTCAGCAGTTATAGTAACGTGAGCTAAGTAGATCTTACGCTCCCGCATTGCACTGCTTATGACCTCATATATTTCACTCATGACATGGTCAGTGACATCACTGATGACATTGTCATTAACCATGTCATAAGTGATGTAATATGTGAGGTCATAAGCAGTGCATTTTGGGGACGTAAGTTATAGTTAGCTCAAGTAACTATAACTCCTGAATTTCTATGGTTTCGTGTGAATGAAATCTGAGCCTAACTATAACGTCCCTGTAACCTTTGGCTTTTTCAGTTAATTTCAAAGGTTTTTTAAATTTTATTTCCTAACTATACCGTCCCTGTAGCCTTTGGTTTTTAAGTGAATTTCTATGTTTTTTTTTAACTAGTGGTCGAGTTGGCAGAGTGGTGGAAAAAGGGGGCAGGGCCTCCCACCAGCTCTCAGGAGTCCCACTGTGTCAGACTTACTGTGGGTAACAGGAGGGCGTCTTAACTTTCAACGAACCTCAGCATCCAAGAGAACTTCATCCCCAACCAGTATTGCATAAGGAGGAGCAGTTGCAGAGTGGAGGAGAAGGAGGGTGTGGCCTCCGACAAGCTCTCAGCAATCGCTCTGTGTGGGAATTACTGGAGATAACAGGAGGGGTTCTTGCCCCTAAAAACCCCCAGAATCCAAGGGGACTTATCCCCCAACCAATAGTGCACCAGGAGGTGCGTTTGCAGAGTGGTGGAGAAAGGAAGTGGGGCTTCCGCCCAGCTCACAGCAATCTAACTATGTGGGACTTACTGGAGGTAACAGGAGGGGTTCTTGGCCCAAATGACCCTCAGCATGCAAGGGGACTTCATCCCCCAACCAGTAGTGCACAAGGAGGTGTTTGCAGTGTGGTGGAGAAAGGGAGTATGGCCTCCTATGACCTCTCAGCAATCCAGCTGTTTGGTTCTTACTGGAGGTAACAGGAAGGCTTGTTGGCCCCAAAGGACCATCAGCTTTCAAGGGGCCTTCATCCCCCAACTAGTAGTACACCAGGAGGGTTGTTTGCAGAATGGTGGTGAAAGGGGACGGAGTCTCTGACAATGTGCCTGGCTGGCTTTTTTTTTTTTTTTTAGGGGAGGAGGGCCGCATGGCCCCTCTACCCTGGTCTGATTTAAACCCTGGGGACACCATCCCACAGGCCCGACCTTTTTGAAATGAGAGATGGAGGCCGTGCAGCCCTAATCCCAGGCTGATTTTGGCCCCAGGAAGACCATACCCTGGTGCCCATCCTACTTGTATTAAGGAAGGTGGTCCCCCTCCCTTCCTATTTGTAAGGCATGCCCCAGGGAGGCAGAATTCTACTGAGCTTAGAACAGCTGGGATGGGGGCTGCGTGGCCCTCCTCCCAATTTTTTAAAAAGAAGTTGGCCCCTGGGAGGTGTGGTCCCAGAGGCCTGGGGAGGTCCGAGAAGCCCCCCATAACAATCCATAAGCACCGGGGTGATGGTGGTCCCCAGGGCATGGGGGTCTAGGAGGCCCCCCTATTAATTTTGGAATGTGGCCCCAGGGAGGAGGTGGTCCCCGGGGCCCTGGGCGGTCAGAGACCCCCCATTCAATAATAAATCAGCCCCGTGAAGTTGGTGGTCCCTGGGCATTAATGAGCCCCAGGAGGGGGGCCATGAGCCTCCCTCCATTATTTACAAAACGCCCCCAGGACTTGCCCAACCAGGGGCCGATTAGTACAGGAGCCCACGGTTCTTTTTTTTAAAAGTTCCATGGGAACCGTGGATCCAACGTGACTCCTGACTAACTTTTTTTAAATGCTTTTTTGGCCCTGTGGGATCTCCCCCCCAAGAAGCCCGGGGAGTCAAGGTATTTCCACCCTGTCCCCTTTTCTTTTTTTTTAATGTTTTTCTGGGACTCGGCTCTAGCCAGGTTCCCAGATTGCTGCCAGGACTTCCTGGTTTGAAGTGTTGGCAGCCAATCTGATCTCAGCATGAGATCGGGATGGGTCGCGGATCTTCTGCGTCCCTATATATACAATTGGAAATTTCTTTTAATAACTACTCAACTACTGAACGGATTTCCACCAAACCCCAAAAAGGCACTTCCCTGACCTAACTTCTACCTTTCTGCCAAATTTTGGTGTTGTTCCGTTCAGCAGTTCGGGATGTGGCCGTGTCTAAAGTTCCCCATGGAAATTAACATGGGGAAAACACGTTTCGGGACACCCCTTTTTCTCGACCCTCGCTTGATGAATCACACCAAAACATTCAAGACAGCACCTAAAGTGAGTGGCAAACTAGTTTTGAAAAATTTGCAGGGATTCATCTAACAACGATAAAGTTATTGGCAAATGAAAAAACAGTTTTCCTATGGAAACTAGCTCCTAACTATAACTACCTACTGGTGACCCCAACCCATACCCACCTCAAAATTACCCTTGCGACCCAAAAACCGTATCTACCCTACCCTCTAAAATAACCCCTGACACCCCAAAACCCATACCAACCCTAAAATGACCCTTGCCACCCAAAAAACATACCCCCTAAACTTTAAAAATACCCTTGCCACCCAAAAACTAATACCTACCCTAAACCCTAAAATTATCCTTGCCACCCAAAAGCCAATACCCACCCTAAACCCTAAAATTACCCTTGGCACTCAAAAACCCACACCCATAACCACCGCATTGTAAAGGTAATGCATGTTAGTTAACAGCAGCGTTGTAATTTCTGTTCCCCCCACCCTGCACTATGGGCCATCGAGGACCTACCTTAGGTGTGACTTATGTGTAATAAAAAGGGAGTTTTAGGCTTCGCAAGGGGATTATTGTGCCAAGTCAAATTAGCAGTTTAAAACTGCCAACAGGGTGCAACAGCGGGCCTGGGAGATGTTTTAAGGGGCTTCCTAAGTGGGTGGCACACTAAGGGCCTGATTACGAATTTTTGCGGGTGGTTACTCCATCACAAATGTGACAGACATACCATCTGCCGAATTACGAGTTCCACTATATCCAGTGGAACTTAATGGAACTTGTAATATGACGGATGGCATATCCGTCCAATTTTTGTGATGGAGTAACCCGTCCGCCAAACTTGTAATCAGGCCCTAAGTGCTGCAGGCCCACTAGTACAATTTATTTTACAATCCAGGGTATAGGGAATACCACTTTACTAGGGACTTATTAGTAAATTAAATTCGAATGAGGTGTAAACCAATTTTGCTATGTTTTAAGGAGTGAGCACAAGCACTTTAGCACTAGTTAGCAGTGGTAGAGTGCTCAGAGGCGTAAGGCCAACAAACACAAATGCAGAAAATAGGAGGGGTGAAGGCAAAATGTTTTGGGGAAGACCTCCCTAATGCTCAGGGCTCTGGACCTGATGACTCTGCACCTGCTGCACCAATGGTAGCTATGTCCCTGGTTTTATTTACAAGAACAGCAAGCTCCAGTCGGCTCCAAGCATTCTTTCAGATTGGTTGGGAGGCACCAACGTCATGAAATGACCTAATATATTTGGTGATGAACAACCCTGTGCTCACCTCATAGAAAGTACCACTGAGCTATCTGTAAATTCACCTGCAAAGCAGGCCTTTACAAGATGTTGTTATTATCTTATTGGCCGATGGCAGCAGTCCTCACCTTAATCTAACAGGGTCTCCAATACCCAGCATGGCCGGACTGGCCATGCCGGACATCAGGTGTTTCTCTTTGAGGCTGGAAGGGTGGGGGGTGGGGGGGGGCGGTTTTGTTACTGGGAGGCCGGTTTTTTAGAAGTACAGCAGTTTTGAAAGCACCTGCTTCAGAGTTCCTTGTAAATCCAGTAGCTTTCAGGCAACAATAAAAGTGTTGAGATAACTCCAGTGATTACTGTACCCTAAGGGGGGCTGGTCTGAAAACATTTGCCAGGGCTGCTT
Organism: Calotriton arnoldi; assembly: GCA_963921515.1. Taxonomy (NCBI): domain Eukaryota; kingdom Metazoa; phylum Chordata; class Amphibia; order Caudata; family Salamandridae; genus Calotriton; species Calotriton arnoldi. The sequence continues at coordinate 438,459 of CAWUFW010004236.1, forward strand.
TGGGTTCTCGGTCCGGCCTTGATACCCAGCACCCTCTGGGCACTGACAGCTGCCTCTACTACTCTTTGCCAATCTGTTCAGGGTCTGGAACCAAGAAAACTTTGAATGTCAACAGTATCTCAGCCGCCATTTCCTCCCAATTTGTCATGAAGCACTGATAAGCAGCTTCAACGTATTTTGTGTCTAGGATGAAAAGAATTCACACATAAATACTACAAAATTGTGATTTTATTTACCTATTAAAGATACTGTTTCAGACAGCTCATGAATAATATGTGGAAATAAATTGAAATGTCTTTGATGATGCAGAGCGCTCCTTCAAAATTCATGATTGCATGGTGTGGCAGAAATATGCTACCTGTACTGATACGGAGAACCTAAGGATTCTGGAAAGCATATTTGGTCATATCCTCAATGTGGGCCTGTTTCTGGAGGAACCGAGGATGTGTATGCAGCTCAAGTTTAATTTTCGAGTGAAGGACATCAGATCCTTGGACAGGAAAACCTAAAATAGATGTCACACCTATCTGCATGTCTGAAATATAAAAACAAAACATAGTAACTGTATGCTGAATCAAGTCTGCAGCATTTACATAATCTGAAAAGACGGGTGCATTGCAAGATTTTGAAAGACAATAGTGAAACGACCAAATGTAGTTCACCTAACATACCATGGTGGGGAAAATTCCTCAGAGAAATTGCAGCCATATGTACAAAGCCATTTAGCGCTTGTAAAGCCTCCGATTCTCTGAATTACAGGCATTTGCAACTGCTAAACTGATTTTACAAATGTACTTAACTCATTCTGTGATTCAGTAACCGATTACTGAATCGTAAAATGGATTTAGAACTGTATTATAAATCAAAATTTGAAAGGGGTGTGTAGGTTGCCCCTTCTAAATCCCTACTTGCAATGCTATGTATCAATAGTTTAGGACCAAAATTTGGATCGCACGCATAAGTTACCGACTCCTCAAAGAAGGTAACCCAGTAGCCAAAGGGGAGGGGTACACATAGCACCCCTTCCTTGCCCTTTGTGAATATAAATAAAAAGTTTTTTATACGTAGGCAGCCAGGGGTCCACTGACAACGCTTACACAAACTTAATTTTAAAAAGTTTATTTTTCTTAAATGCAGACCTGTTTCTTTTAAAATGTACATTATTTAAATGCAAACTCTGGGATGGTGGCTTGATGACACCTCCAGCCCCCATCCCTTTTGTTGGCATCCAAACAATGGGGGAGATTTACCCTACATTTCACGTAGCGCACTGCTGCAGCCACAAATGCTACACTGCGCTACATGAAAAGGAGTGTAGAGGAGAGCGCCCTATTTACTAAAATAAAGCACTCTCTTTCCCTTTCACTAGCGCCAGCGCTGAAATCAGCTGCCATGTGCCACAGAGACACCTTTGCCCCATGGTGCAAGGGTGTCTCCGTGAGTCTAGCATAGGTTTTGTACACAAAATACTATGCTGAGACTCACTTCAAACCTTTTCCCTCTTTATATGCGTGCTGTACAGTGCAGCACCCATGCAAAGTCGGAAAAGGAAGGAGAAATGAAAGCATTTCTCCTTCCTTGCGCCTACTTGAAAAGAGCACAGTTTTCTCACGCTAAACCCAATCTACTTTACTTAGTAAACTGGGTTTAGCGTGAGAAACCTTGGGTGGTTGCATGGGAACGCCCATGCTCCACCCTTGGTACGCCCCCCCTGGCGCAAATTCATGCAAAGCAGCGCTGTGAGCTGCTTCGCGTTACTTTTCCGTTAAACAAGTTTAGCGCTGGAAAGTAAATTGGAAAAAAAAGATTTTGCACCAATTTGCGTCACTTTTGTGACGCAAACATAGTGCAAAATATTAGTAAATCCCCCCCAGAGTGGGTTGCAATTTGTGACCTCCTTCAGGAATATTGATGAGGTAGGTTCAATTTCAATCCCTTCTGGATGGTGATTTTGAAACGGACCTATTACTACATATGTCAGCTTGCGAAAGCAGAACTGACTTGCAAAAAAGTCAGTGGGCTATTTGCAACCACTTTTTGTGCATCAATTCTTAGGACATCTGGTACCTAGTGTGTGTGCTGCTATCTGGGAGTTCAGTTGATCACAAATTTGAATCTCAGCAAAGACAACTTAGACGTCCAAAAAGACAGCTCAGGCTTCCCTCCACCAATGAAGTGTAATAGTAACGCCTGTCATTTTCAGTCCTTAGAATTGGCACATGCACATTGAGGGGCATATTATCAAGGGCAGTATCGCCACTTTAGCGGCACTTTTTGCCGCCAAAGCGGCGATATTTTTATCGCCCTATTAGGAAGCTGTCGCTAACAGCTGTTAGTGACAGCTTTATGGCGAAAGCGGCCGTTTTCTTACCGCTTTGCATGTCAGCGATAATTATCGCTAATGACATGCAAAGTAGGCGTTCCCAACTAAAAGCGACTGAAAACAGTCGCAAACACAACTTCCCCCTATTACCAATGCCCGCGAAGCGATAAAATAATTCGCTCTAACCGCGATTATCTCTGGAATCTAACACCTCTTTAAAACTTGACTTAACCATTCTAGTCAATGGGAGGTGGATTGTAAGGTTACGTCCTCACCTGCCTATTAGCAAGCTTTTCATTAGCGCGTGGAATTTATCGCTGGATTTCGCGCGCTATTGCTGGGTTTCGCCGCTATCCCTGGATTTTTTATCGCCTTGGAGATAAGCGTTGATAATAACGCGTTATCTCCGCGATGTAATCCAGCGATAGCCAGCGATAAAAAAAACAGCGCTAAGTTCGCTTTGAGATAATTATCGCACATCCTTGGTAATATGCCCCTGAGTTTGCTACATAAAACACAAGTTATCATTATTTGTATATAGAGGGTCAAACTATGGGCTTGTGTGGAAAGGGCATTGTGCATGGAGTCAGTAGCCTTTGAACAGGAGATGACACCATACCAAGAGAGTATAAACTGTGAACGGCAATATTCATTGCATTTATGATATAGCATCATCACTCATATACTAGAAAGAATATTCTTTTTCCCACAGTGCTCCAGTTTGACATCACTTTCAGACACACTACTTTTAAACTTATTGGACGCATTTACTGCAATGCATCAAATAATTGTTCATTGTTGTGTTCAATTAATGAGTTAACTGATATAATTTAAACTCCCATTGAAAATGGATTTGTTTTTTAATATATTTTGAAAACTTGTTGACTATTGTTGTCTCACTGGTAAAAGATGCCCACACTACAAGTGCTACATAACATAACAAATACATTAGAAACATTCTATTAGTATGTTAAATCTCCACCCCTACTGTATCACTAATTGGCTATAATATTAGGAATATGTATGAAAGAGCAATAAAGCATATTTTAAGAAATTAACTTATAAATGTTTTGTGTTCTCTGAAGAAAAACATTATTTTCAATGAGAATTATCAAATAAATGTTTTATTTGTACAGAACTGCTGCAGAAGGCAGGCTGTAATGAGTTTTTCAATAGCACAATTGTACTAAAACTGATAAGATGTTTTTACAGTACTGTCGTGAACTCGCCAAGTCTGGGCTGCTCACAGTCTGCTGTTAAAAACATGTTTTTTCTCTTTGCCTTAGGAGTCAGACAGAACAATGGGTAAGTGATGCTTTGCTGCTGCATCTGGCTGTGTCGTTCGATTTCCTTTGCGAGAAATGCCCTGGCTTGCAGCCATTTGTTTTTGTACGGCCTGTGACAGCCTGGCTATTAAGCATTATGTAACAGTACGATGAAGTGTCTCGAGCCAAGCTGCACAGCCTGCAGTCTCCCTGTCGGGGGCTCGTGTGTACGAGCACTTACTCATCAGCTGCACTCAGAGGAAGGATGCTGTCCTAAGAGCAAACAATCTGGCAGCACAGTGCAGGGAGCTGCCAAGAGTTAGCCACAGGTGGCCTTGCTGGAGGCTCAAGAACCCAACAATAAATGTACAAAATATGCCTCTCCCTGAGTGGTTAATGGAGAGCGCCGAAGAAGGCAGGCATCTGCCTCCTAGGAGCGAGTGCTGGAGAGAGATTGTCACGACATGAGAAGCCTCATGTCGAGAACAGTTCTTTGAAGCCAAATGTGTCTAAGTAAATCAATAGGTATATCTAAACTTCGCTATGTTCATTTTTACTTGAGTAATTACAGCTCCTGAAGTCTGTCAGTTGCTCACCAGAGCCTCACTGTGTACTTAAAGGCATATAAAATAGATGTGCGCAATGTATCTCTTATGCTATATGTTATTTATGGCTCTCACTGAGAGCCATTAGCGTGAACTCCAGATTCTAAGGGCCTGATTAAACTCGAGGTGGTGTGGTGGGAACCGCCGTACTGGTGGTCCAATTGCTGCATTACGAGTGCCTCGTTCCCACTGCCGCAGGACCATTGTAACCGCTGAGGATCCATGATCCCTCAGCTGTGGCATGGCAGTCTGGCCCAGCAGAATGCTGCCGGTGCCACTGCGGTACCGACACGCATATTAGAGTTTCCTCACAGCCACAGATTTCATAGCTGTGAGTCTACAGGGCCCCCTGTTGCTTCTGGACCAGGGGATGTATGCAAGGGTGCACATGGTGTGCCACCCTGTCTGAATGCACCCCCAGTTCCTGCACGGCATGGACTTCGTAGTCCATGCCGTGCAGGAACGTGCTTTGGCGCTCCCATTGTGATGCCTTTCTAACAAGCACTGCCAGGGGACTGCCAAAGTACCGCCCGCCAAACCACAAATTAGCTATTAATCTGGCAGGCGGTGTGCAGACGAGTTTGGCGGTGTGGTAACGGGGCAGTGGTGTGGTGGCCTGTTCCCACACCGCCAAACTCATAATCAGGCCCTTAATCTGTTTATTCACTGCTATGATGTAGCAGCAGTGGGCAACAAAACCTGTTACCCAGTGTTGCTACTTCATAAAGAAATTCAAGACTGCTCTGACAGGCCTTGCTGAGAGCTTGTGAGTGCAAACTTAGCTCTCTGCTTTTTGGTGTTTGCCTCCACATAAATCAAATGCATCTGGGAAAAGCTCTCATACATTTGATGTTTTTAGGTTATATACCATCTTTTGTAAATCAGTTGCAATGCTGGGGCTTCTAGGCTGTCACTTCACATTTTTTCGCTTTGCTTGCTTCATTTGTTGTTGGCTTTTTTTATTCTAAATGCCTGTAATTCTTTAAAATACTCACCATCCTATAAACCCCATGATGCACAATTGCAAAGGAAGTATTTGAATTTCAGCAATAGGTAAAAGCCTATCAGCAGAACGCATGCTGTTTGTTAGAGAGATATCAATATGTCTGCTTCAGTAGTTAGGGGCTTATTTACAAGCCTAGTGTGTGCCGGAACGTCACTTTTTATGACGTTCCGGCAGCGCACTGGGCTTACTCATATCTACGGGGCCACGTAAAGTCACCCTGAGTGGCTTTTCATGGCCTCGTAGATATGGTGTGAGGCAATGCAGCGCAAGTCGCTGCATTGCCTCAAACTGCAATGGGAAGGTGTGCCGTGGGCGTTACGGTGGGTGTTCCCATGTATCACCCATGGCATTTGACACATTCCCAAATTTACAACATGCTGTAAACCAAGGCCGGACTGGCCGTACCGGGCACCAGGTGTTTCCCCAGTGGGCTGCCAGGGTGGGGGCCAGTTTTGGACCACTGGGGGGGGGGGGGCGTATTTGTTACCATTGGCCGGTTTTGCAGCATAGCTGCAATATCAGCCCCCTGTAATAAAAGCAGCTGCAGTGTTTTCCACACGCACCCCTCCCCTCCTGCGCGGCCGGCCCGGCTCAATTGCCAGGGCCAGTTTGCGTTCCCAGTCCGTCCCTGCTGTAAAACATGGAATGCGTCAAAAGCCTACACCTCCCCAGGGTTGGTGTAAGGGTTGTTTTTGTGAGAGAAGGAGTCCCTTACTCCACAAAAACAATGGGATTTCAATGCAGACACTCTTGCATCGTGGTGCAAGGGGGCCTGAGTTGGTGCATGACAGCCATTTGTGCACCACTGCAGTGAAAGAGGACAGAAATGCACCGCATCTCATAAATACAGTGCATTCCTACCCTTTTGTTTTGACATAGGGTAGCGCCGCAAGAAGGCTTGCTGCGCTGCCCTATGCCAAAATATTGTAAATGAGGGCCTTAGTATGCAGGCGAACACCCATTACAACGCTGGCATTACTACGCATGCCTTTATGCCGCATGCGTTACAACGCAAGCGACGTTACGACGCGTACACATTGCGACGCGTCCCAGCACATCGCATGCGCTTTTAAAACGCATGCGCTTTTAAATCGCATGTGGTGTAATGGATGCGAGGCGGAGCACCGGGACAGAGGCAGACGAGCACCGGGACGGACGAGCACCGGGACAGAGGCGAGGAAGAGACGACGTGAGGAGAGAGAGGTAAGGGGGATTGTGCTTAGAGTGTAGGGTTTAGGGAAGTGTTAGGGGGTCGTAGTGTAGGGTACTGTATTAGGGTTTAGGGCTTAGGGTTTAGGGAAGTGTTAGGGGGTCGTACTGTAGGGTACTGTTTTAGGCTTCAGGGTTTAGGGTTTAGGGTCGGGTCAGGGGGTCCTTGTGTAAGGTATTTCGGGTTTAGGGGAGTGGGCCTAGGGGGAAAAATCGCGAAGTCAAAGCATGCGGGGTGTTTGTGTGCGTTGTAAATGTATTTTGTATGCATTTCAATGGAAATGCGACGTAATGGTTTGCGTTGTGGATGCTAGCGATGTAAAAGAACATGCGATGTGAAAACTGCGATGTCATGCCATGCGATGTTAACGTTTGCGGTGTAGCATCATACATCCTAGTATGCATGATGCTGCCTGTTTGCAAACATATCTCCTCCCAAAAATTAATTCTTTCTCGTTGCCTGAGAGGTAAAAAGGAGTTAATATTAATCAAACAATTCAATTTACAGCTATCCCAATTGGCCACACATTAAGGACCAGGGATCAATCAGTGAGGTTAAATAGTTTTTATTACAAATTAAAAGCTAAACTTATGTATATAAATCTCAAAAACATATTGTGAGATACAAAATCATGACAGGTATGCCAAAGCACTGAATGAAATTAAGTCTAGTAGCATAAAGAATTCAGGAAATTCAGTTGCGGCAATATAGTGTCAATACATGAATAAATCTAAAGTCACCTAAACCAGTCTTAAACTAAGTTGGGAAAACTAGTTAAATCAGGGATAGCAGGAAGGGTGTCAGCAAAGTTGAGACTTCAGTAGAAGTTCTCCAAATCCAGGCAATGCATAGCATAAAGCCACACAAAGAGAATAACAGCAGAGAGGTCTGTGCGGCTCAAAGTCCAAGAGAATCTGCTCTAAAGACTAAAGTGTGAACACCAATTAAACCCACAGGACATTTGAGAATTCCACGTCATAGACTCCATTCGTTTTCCACCGTCTTACAGTAGAAATTGGCAACTTCGCTCAATTTTCCCATGCTACAGTTTGAACAACAGGACAACCTTGGATATCTCCCTGCTCCTGAAAGGACATGAATAGGAAAGAGTCAACTCTTAGTTTGTTAGCGCCTCTCATTTTTGCCAAAAGTTCTCCTCTCGGACATCACTATCTCTAACACATAATATCCCTTTCACTAACCATGAGATCATGTGAATGCACCTGCAAAGAAAGAACATTGCAGCACTAGCAAAACTTTCATGTAGAAGGATAAACATTAGGGACCAAATGTTTAACTCTTTCGGTGCGCATGACGGCTATCTCAGCCCCCAAGCACCGAAACACACGGGAGAGGTTTCATTGGAAAAGGAAGAATCTCCCCTTTCCAATGGTACACCTCTCTAGTAGATCCCTGTCTGGGGATTGAAGCAGGAGGGCGATCCCCAAGCAGGGATTCACCCACTAGGCACCGGGGGGGAGTGGCCCCTTGGGCAAGGGCTTTTGCTCCCTCCAGCGTTTTTGCATACAGTGGGGGCAGAAAGCACACTAGGCACCAGGGATATATTTTATGTGTGTATACAGGGGTGTGGGCTGCCCAAAATGGGCATGTCAATGCCCCCACCCCCACAAACAACCTCCACAGTCTTTCTGCCCCCGTGGGGCAAATCGGGGTTATTACCAGGGATTTTTTGTTTTTAAATAAAAGAGGGGTGGGGGTTGCCCACAATGGGCAAGACTATGCCCCCATCCAAATTCATTTGGAAACAGTCTTTCAACCCACCCTGGGGGGCAGATGGGGGGCAACAGCCCTAGGGGCCCAAAGAACACTAGGCTCCAGGGATTTTTTTTAATGTACATTTAGGGGTGGAGGCTGCCCAAAATAGGAATGCCAATGCCCCTACCCCCTAAAAAATTTGTCACGGTCTTTCTGCCCCCACCCGGGAGACAGATGGGAGCAATAGCCCCTGATCTGCCCCCGGGGGGCAGAAAGCACATGAGTCACCACATATTATGTTTTGTTTATATGTAGGGGTGGGTCTGTCCACAATCGACATGCCAGTACCCCAAACACAAATTAGACAGTCTTTCTGCCCCCTTTGGGGGCCAGATGGGGTTGTTACCGCCAATCTGCCCCACAAGGGGGCAGAAAGCCCTCTAGACACCAGGGATATGTTTATGTGCATGTCAGAGAGTGGCCCCATAGACAACGGTCACGCCCCAATTTTTCTAGGGAAGCATTTTGGCTGTTTATGCACCCTTTGGGGGCAGATAAGCAAGATGTTTAGGCTCATCTGACCCCCAAGGGGGGCTAAAAATCACTAGATACCAGGGAAAGTTTCTGTGTGTGTGCTAGAGTTCTGCTGACAGTCTGCGTGTACTGCTGTTTGGCTGGCTGTGTGTGTACTGTCATTTTTCTGGCAGAGTGTGTGGCCTCGCACTTGACTGGTGGTGTGTGTGTGGACTAGCGCTTGGTGGTGGTGTGTGTAGACTTCCGTTTGCTTGGCGATGTTCATGGACTGGGGCTTGGCTGGCTGTGTGCATGGACTAGTGCTTGGTTGACATTGTGCATGGATGGTGCTTGGCAGGCGGTGTGCGTGGATGGCTCTTGGCTGGCAGTGTGCGCCGCGGCGGCTCCTCCGCTATGGTAGGAAAGGAAAAATAAAACGATGATAAACACTCATTTTATTTTTCCTTTATTGCTCAGTCTGGGTGGGGCCAAGAGGGGGTGACTGAGGAGAGTGGTAGATGCACTCCATTCACTGAGCTTGACAGTTTGGCCGGCCGACTCAGGCTGGCCAAACCTTCATGCACAGTGAAAGCGCTCTCCAACCCAACAACGCAGGTGGGTTGGAGAGAGCAGGCACAGACTCACAGTCTGTCCTGGAGAGCCAGCCAATCAAGGGCACTCAGGCCAATCCAGGAACTGCTCTCATGCATGACAGTGGCTTCAGTATTGGCCACAGGGCATTCTGGGAGCCTGTGCCGCCTGGAGAAGAAGAGGAGAAGAGTGCGTCGTGGCCAGCTGCAGATAAGTTATATTATTATTATTTATTTTCCCCACCCGTGACACCTATGCCTGCCCCACCTTCCCCTGCCAGCAACACCCACCCTGCTGCTCATCCAGCACACCGGCCACGCCTGGGTGTGCGTGGACTCATGGTGTGGCTTGTGGCTTGTGCGGATCCCCCAGTGTACCCCCAGGGAAACCTACCAAACTCAGACAGTTCTGAAGACTATACACCCAGGGGAGTCCAGGGAGGTGTGGCTTGCGTAGATCCCCCAACACTTTCCTACCCAGAATCCCCTGCAAACCACAAATTTAGCTAAACAAATTATATTTTCACACTTTTCTGTGTGGGAAAGTTGTAGGATCACCGGGCCGCTACAAATTTCCTACTAACCAGCGTTCCCCAGGGTCTCCCGATAAAAATGTAATCTCACTTGTGTTGGTAGGCCTAGTGCCCACGACGGGAAATGGCCCAAAACGTACTGTGGTCCCACAACTTTCCCACATAGAAAAGTGAGGAAACGTGATTTTTTTAGAGAAATTTGAAGTTTACAGGGCATTATGGGTAGGAAAATGTTGGGAGATCCACGCAAGCCACACCTCCCTGGACTCCCCTGGATGTCTAGTTTTCAGAAATATCTGGGTTTGGTACTTTCCCTGGATGCCCGCCAAGCCCGGGACCAAAAACGCAGGTGTCTTCCTCGCAAAATCAAGTTTTTTTGTGATCTATATTTTTGGTGTATCCACCGTACGTTTTGGGGTGTTTCCTGTCGCGGGCACTAGGCCTACCCACACAAGTGAGGTACCATTTTTATTGGGAAACTTAGGGAAATGCTGAATGGGTGGAAGTTTGTGACTCCCCGCAGGTTCCAAAACTTTCCATCACGGAAATGTGAGGAAAATTTGTTTATTTTGACAAAGTTTGAGGTTTGCAAGGGATTCTGGGTAACAGAACCTGGTGAGAGCCACACAGGTCACCCCATCCTGGATTACCCGGGGTGCCTAGTTTTAAAAAATGTACATGCTTACTAGGTTTCCCTAGGTGCCGGCTGAGCTAGGGTCAAAATCCACAGCTAGTCACATTGCCAAAAAAGGGAGCATTTTCACTGGAAAAATGTGATGTGCCCACGTTGCGGTTTGGGCCTTTTCCTCTTGTGGTCACTAAACCTACCAACATAAGTGAGGTACCATTTGTATCAGGAGACTTGGGGGAATGCTGGGTGGGTGGAAGTTTGTGGCTCCCCACAGATTTCAGAACTTTCCATCACAGAAATGTGAGGAAAATGTTCTTTTTTGACAAAGTTTGAGGTTTGCAAGGGATTCTTGGTAACAGAACCTGACGAGAGCAACAAAAGTCACCCCATCCTGGATTCCCCTGGGTGTCTAATTTTAAAAAATGTTCAGTTTTGCTAGGTTTCCCTAGGTGCCAGCTGAGCTAGGGTCCAAAATCCACAGCTAGGGACATTGCGAAAAAGGGGTCAGTTTTCACTGTAAAGATATGATGGGTCCACGTTGCATTTTGGGCTGTTTCCTGTGGGGGACACTAGGCCTAACCACACAAGTAAACCTAACATAACCATTCCAAGGCGCAGCTCAATTATTGGCTCTGAGTAACTCGGGTTCTTGTTGAACCTACAAGTCCTATATATCCCTGCAACGAGAAGCGTCCCGCTCGTAACAGTCTATTGATTTCAAAATTCTGCCATACTTACAAGAAGTTACAGGTGAAAACGTTGGTACAGTTGGATGTTTTTTTCAACTTAATTTCAATATTTTTTTATTTCAACTGTTTCTATAGGAAAACCTTGAAGGATCTACACAGATGACCCTTTGCTGAATTCAGACTTTTGTCTACTTTTTGGAAATGAATAGCTTTCCAGGATTCATTATTGCTTTCACACCCATTTCTAGCACTAACTGGAAGGAGGTTGAAAGCATAAAAAATATGAAATATAGGCTAAGTCCCAGTAAAATGCCAAAACAGGTATAGAAAATGTTGGTTTTCTGACAAAAGTCTGCCTATTCCTAAAAGCTAGAAAGTTGGTGATTTTAGCACCACAACTCCTTTGTTGATAGCATTTGCAGGGAAAAAATCAGATACTTTCTTCTGAACCACTTTTTCCCATTTTTCCCCCAAAACCCAAAATGTAGCTGTATTATGGCTAATTTCTCGGTCCCCTCCACAGGAATCCACAAATCCCGGGTACCTTTAGAATCCTCAGGATGTTGGAAGAAAAAGACACAAGTTTGGCATGAATACCTTATGTGGACAAAATGTTATTGGGGCCTAAGCACAAACTATACAAAATAGCCGAAAAAAGGGCTTAGCACTGGTGGGGGAAGGCTTATCAGCGAAGGGGTTAAGGCCTTTGGTTAAGCTAACTTAGTAAGACAGTCAGTGCACACTTTAAATACATGATTATAGGTGCACCTACAAATATAGAATAAATACAAAACATTAATAAATTAATACATCAGTACATAAGAATTAAATTCCAGTAAAAGCAGTATAACTCAAAATGCACAGGTGTAAATGTGAACGAGAACTACAATTTACAACATTATAATGAAAGTATTAGAGCACACACCTATATGAATGACTACTTTCTACAGTGAATACACTACAGCAGTATGTTTGGTGCTTCACTTTATAATAAAAGAGTTAAAGCTACACAGTAAATATGTTGTGATAATGCATGCAAGTATCGTTCTTCCATAACATATAGTGGTGGAGGTTAAATTGTGCATTCCCAACTCCAAAAACCTGCACCAATGCCTGTTATTAAATCTTGACAGTAACTGCATAATATCGTGTATGCTGGTAACTAAAGCATTCTTGATAAAGCAACAAAAATTGAACATGATGTTTTAGTAAATTAATTTATCATTCTCTTACAGATTTTGGAGGAAGCATTAATCTGGATTGCATTGTGATAGAAAGAACAAATGTATCCCTTAGAATAACTATGGCTGTGTCTGCTAGCCATGGTATCACTTAATCAATGTGTGGCTCAACTGAAATGAAGCTTCAATTATAACACGCAAACTACCTCCAAAGAAAGGCCTCTAGTCTCAGGTCTTAAAAGCTGCTTATTTAGAACAGATATGTTTTCAGCATCTTCTTGAAAACTTAAAGAATTTGTTAGGATGCAGGACCAATGGAATAGTTTCAAAAAAGGGGTCCGAGAAGCAGGCCATATAGTACCATCTCATTGTCCCTAAAATGCCATGGTGGGAGGGGGAAGGGGACTGTGCATAGTCAGGGAAGTAAAGAATATCTAATAAAATATAACAAGGATGTGAGAATATGGACAACAAAAATGTAGTAACAGCAGCATTACCTTGTTCGTGATTCCTATAACAGCTTCAACTCACTTTCACAGAGAAGCATGCGACTACCCTCATATACTGCATGGTCTGACTTTTACAGTCAAAACATTGTTATGGCCAGGTAAGTATCCTCTCATGATGTACTCTGGGTCTCCATCTCCTTAGTACACGTGTAATGGTATCTAGCAACCTCTGCTTCTACATCCCTTCTAGCACTGTTCCTACTCTCTCCCTGGTGAACATTCCAATTTCCTGTACCCTTTGATCATCCTCAGTGTGTATGACAGCAGTAACATTCTAAACATTACCACAAAGTACTGATGCCGAATACTATTTTTGTGTGACTTTCCTGTCCCTAAGAAGCTTTGTCATGTCCATGCCCGTGCACCAGTAGATGTCACCTTAACTTTAGCGTGGACAGTGCCCTGCTAAACAGAAGTAAGACCCAGAGAGGTGACTGAATGTCTTTGAGTTAGCAATGCTCTCTTCCCTGGCTTCCCTCTTACTGATTTCTTCCCGATATTCCTTATACTGTACATTTCTAGCAACATGATTTATGTATCACCATAGTCAGCCATTGTACCCAACATGATGCTGACCCATATCCCATTAATGCCTGAAGTAGTACTTATTCCTTGCTCTTTGTGCACATTGGAGACCCTGAGAAATTACAGCAGTCCTCTCATTCTCTCTTTGTGTCAGGGGCCAGGCATATCTTTCTGCTTTTTCCGGCTCTCTCAAATCTGTTTCAAGGCTAGGTAGAAAGCACAATGACTTGGCATCAACAATGTGTTCCTCCTCATCCCTGGTCCTTTCTGTGTCCATGTTCGTCTTGGGTTGTTTTAAACAGTTCACAGGCCTATCACTTCTGTCAAACAGCACATGATTCCCCTTGCTGAATCACTAAAAGGTAAATTCACTCACATTCAGTCACAAGAATCAAACTCATTCGATACTACATTAAAAAATATCTTTACATAGCACAATCAATGTACTGAGATAAGAACAATAACATAAAAGACATATATGCAAAATAACATCAGTAAAGGGGGAGAATTTAAAAGACACTTCAATTTGTTTCTCATAAGAAGATACATTCCCACTTAGGGCCCGATTCCGATCTCTTTTCTGGAATGCTTTCCGACCGACTCAACTGCGAGTTTACCGAACAACGTAGTACGATGCAATGCATGTTAAATTCCACTGACTCGTCCGGAATGCAATCCGTCCAACCGAATCATCCACAAAAAAGCCCGATGCGACTGACTCGTTCGGAAACGCTGAAGATTAGTATTCCGGTCATGAATCAGATTTGGTTTAACCTGCGAACAGATGCAGATGCATCCGACGCGGTTTCTGAACTGTGTCGTTCTGTGTTACAAATGTCAATTGTGAAAATTCAAAAACAGTAAAAACAACCATTGGCAAAATTAGCCACACCCACAAATCCAACCATAAAAAGGTAAAAAAAAATTCCATGATCCTTTGCTACAACACAACTGTTGCTCCCTCACTGAATCTGCCACACATTCCCTGCTCTCCACCTCATACACTCACATTTCACCCACCACACTACTTGCACTGATTTTTGTTTGGTTACAAGTATTCTCACAAACACACACTCTTTTTTCATTCACAATCACCCTCACCTTCACACTCACCCTCACCTTCACACCCACCCTCACCATGGCCCCAAAGAAACAGCCACATTTCACAGAGGAGTTGGAAGTGCTTGTAGATGAGAGTCTCAGAGTAGAGCCACAGTTATTTGGGAACCAAGTCCAACTGACCCCCCCCTGTCCCAGAGAAATAGGATATGGGACAGGATAGTCAACAAGGTGAATGCTCAAGCACCTTGCATGCGCACAATGGATGATATCAGGAACAGGTACTATTATGTGCGAAGGAGGGTCAAGAAGCTACTGGCCATGGAAAAGGCACAAAGTCAGCAGACTGTCGGTGGCCCTCCTGCACAACCTGTGCATTTCACTTCCTGGGAGGACAAGGTGCATGCCATCCTCCCACCGGAGAGCATCTACGGACTCACAGAAGCACCAGAGACTGGTAAGTACCCAATCCACATTCCAATAAAGTTACCAATTACACCCCTAGAGACATCACTGTAAAGGATAAAGTTAAACAAATGACTGTTTTAACATAGAAAAAAAAATAGAGTGAAAGGGCATGTGATGTGTATGTCAGATTGATAACAAATATACCTGCAATGAAAATGAAAATGCACAAAACTATTACCATGTACATACTTCTCACAAACTCACACCAAGGCCTTGTGCTCCAAACAACATGCACCAGCGTCAGACATCTTGCCAGTACTTTTCCACTCACTCACAGGAAAGCTGAGTCACAGGTAGGCTGTTTGGGATGGCTGGGAAGGTGGGTCTGGGCACAGGCCCCATGGGACTTGTAGTCACAGCAAACACTCCTCCTCACACATAGCCCAAACAGACCCACTGGAACTATGCGACCCTCACAGTGAATGGAAATGTACTAGCAAGATGGCTGGCACTGCTGCATGGTGTCTGGAGCACAAGGCCTGAGGGGAGTAGTAGTCAAGTCAAACAACATGCACCAGCATCAGACATCTTGCCAGTACTTTTCGACTCACTCACAAGAAATCTGAGTCACAGGTAGGCTGTTTGGGATGGCTGGGAAGGTGGGTTTGGGCACAGGCCCCATGGGACTTGTAGTCACAGCAAACACTCCTCCTCACACACAGCCCAAACAGACCCACTGGAACTATGCGACCCTCACAGTGAGTGGAAATGTACCAGCAAGATGGCTGACACTGCTGCATGGCGTCTGGAGCACAAGGCCTGAGGGGAGTTGTAGTCAAGTTGAACAACATGCACCAGCGTCAGACAACTTGATAGTAGACTTCCATTCACTGTCAGGTAGCCATAGGCCCAGATGACCTGGTTGGGCAGTGTGGAAAAGGAGTGTTTTTGCTGACTACATCTACTATCAGGCTCTGTTCTACACACACCTTCCCACACAGCCCAACCAGGCCACCAAGAAGAGTGGTATCCTGACAATGAGGGGAAGTGTACTTGTGCATGGTGTCAGAGTTGACCACAACTCACATCATGGTCTTGTGCTCCTCACACCAGTCCCCAGTGTCAGCCATCTTGCTAGTACATTTCCACTCACCATCAGCAATAGCATAGTCCCAGGTCTGCTGTCTGTGCTGGCTGGGAAGGTGTGTGTAGGACAGGGCATGATGGGAGTTGAAGTCAGTGCAAACACTCATCCTCACACCCAGCCCAACAAGCCCACATAGAATTGAGCTTCCCTGACAGTCAATGAGAATGTACTGGCAAGATGACTGGCCCTGTGGACTGCTGTTTGGAGTTCAAGGCACTGTTGGACAGTGGACAAATAAGACACCAGTCACCAGTGTCAGACACCTCTGAAGCACATTGCCACTCACTGTCAGGAAAGTAGAGCCACAAGTAAGATATTTAGGATGGGTAGGAAGGTGTTTGGAGGACAGAGCCTGATGTGAGATGGAGTCAGGGCTAACACTCCTCCTCCCAACCAGCACAAACATACCACCAAGAACCATGCTTACCTGATAGTGAGTGGAAATCTACTGATAAAATGGCTGACACTGGAGACTTCTGTCTGGACAACTGCACCCTACTGGGAGTTGTGGACAAATAGGCACCAGTCATCAGTGTCACAAAACTTGCAAGTATATTCACACTCACTGTCTGGGAAGCAGAGTTACAGGTAGGCTTTTGCTGCTGGCTGGGAAGGTGTGCGTGGGACAAGGCCTGATGTGACTTGTAGCCATTGCAAATACTTATCCTCACACCCAGCCATGCTAACTCCTCTGGGCTAATGCTTACCTCACAGTGAGGGGAAGTGTACTGGCAAGGTGTCTGACACTGCTCCATGGTGTTGATCTAGAAACCAACTCCCATCAAGGCCCTGTGCACAAAACATTATGCAACTGTGTCAGCCATCTTGTTAGTACACTTCCATTCACTGTCAGGTAGCCATTGTCACAGATGAGCTGGTTGCGCTGGTTGGGAGGAGGAGTCTGTGCCTTGACTATATCTACCATTTATTTATTTATTTATTTATGAGATTTGTAAAGCGCTCAATTACCCGTGGGTGCCTCGGCGCTAAGGACAGCAGGCGGATACCATATATTGGAGAAACTTACTGATTAAACAGCCAGCTCTTTGTCATTTTCCTAAAGGTTAGCAAAGATTGGGAAAATCTAATCTTTAGTGGAAGAGAATTCCAAAGTTTTGCAGTGGCGACTATAAAACGTTTATCGCCCCATGAGGCTGTTTTAGTGCGAGGGACCCTAAGCAGAAAAGCAGTGGATGAGCGAAGGGCTCGGCCCGGAACGTAAACTGCCAGCTCCCTGATTAGAAACTGAGGTCCTGTTTTACGAAAGGCTTTATAGGCAATACACAAGGCCTTGAACTTTATACGATTCTTCACACATAGCCAGTGATAGTTCCGAATGACATGAGAAATTGGCTTATATTTAGGGGTTCCGGATAGCATCCTGGCGGCTGAGTTTTGGACTGACTGTAGCTTATGAACGACTTTTTTGGGGGCATTTACAAGAAGCCTGTTGCAATAATCAATAGTAGACATAACTAATGTACTAACCAAACTATCAGGCTCTGTCCTCCACAAAACTTCCTACAAGGCCCAGATAGCTTACATGGGACTCTGCTAACCTGACAGTGAGTGGCATTGTGCTACCAAGATGGCTGACACTGCTGCATGGTGTCTGGAGCAGAAGGCCTTGATGTGTGTTACAGTCAAGTCAAACAACAGGCACCAGTGTCAGACATCCAGCTGGTACATTTTGTACCACTGTGAGGTAAAGCATAGTACATGCTGGGCTGTTTGAGTTGGGTGAGAAGGTGTATGTAGGGCAGGGCCTGATGCAAGTTGTAGCTATTGCAAATACTCCTGCTCCCATCCAGACTAGGTAACTCCTCTGGGCCTATTGAAAACCCACAGTGAGGGGAAGTGGACTAGCAAGATGGCTGACACTGCTGTGTGGTGACTGGAGCACAAGGCCTTGTTGGGTGTTGCAGTCAAAGTCAAACATGCACCAGTGTCAGCCATTTTGTAAGTACATTTACACTCGCTGTCAGGTAAGCATGGTTCCATGTGGGCTGTTTAGGATGGGTGGGAGGAGGAGTGTGAGCCCTGACTACATCTCCCAGCAGGCCCTGTTCTACACACACTCTATCCACCCAGCAGAAACAGTCCCCCTGTAACTAAGCTTACCTGACAGTGAGTGGATATGTGCTGGTAAGATAGATGACACTGGGGACTGCTGTGTGGACCACAAGGCACTGTTGGGATGTGTGGCCGAATCGGACACCGGGCACGAGTGTCACACATCTTGATAATGCATTACCAATCACTCTCACAAAACCATTCTGACATGTGGTCAGTTGTCTCTGGGTGGGAAGAGTGTGTGAAAGACAGAGCCTGGTGGGAGTCGGAGTAATGGTAAACACTACTACACTACTAACGACCCCAAACAACCACTTCATCTGGGCCTATGCCTACCTGACAGTGAATGGAAGTGCAACGGCAAGATGCCTGACACTGGTGCATGGTGTTTTGGGCACAAGGCCTTGTTGGGATTTGGATTCAAGTTTAACACCATGCACCAGTGACAGCATCCTTGCCAGCACACTTACCCTCACTGCCAGTTAGCCATAGTCTCAGAGGAGTTAGCTGTGCTGTTGGGAGGAGGAGCATTTCAAAAGGCTACAACTCACATCAGGCACTGTCCAACATACACCTTCCCAACCATCACAAACAGACCAATAGGAACTAAGCGCACCCACAGTGTTTTGGAATATATTCGCAGGATGCATGATACTGGGCACTGGTGTCTGACTTTTCCACAAATACAAACAGTGACTTGTTCTCAAAACACCAGGCACCAGTGTCAGCCATCTTTGTCAGTACATATCCACTCCCTCGCAGGAAAGCATAATTCCAGGGGTGCTGTTTTTGCATGGTGGAAAGAGTGTGTGTAGTACAGGGCCTGGTGGGAGTTATGGCCATTGCAAACACTCCTCCTCACACACAGCCATACATGACCACTTAGAACCATGATTAGCTGACAGTGAGTGGACATCTAACTATAAAATGGCAGAGACTGGGGCCTGGTGTATGGAGCACAAGCCCATGAGGGGAGTTGTCTTCAAGTCAGACACCAGTTCCCAGTGCCAGACAGCCGGCAGGGACATTCTGACACACTGTCAGGTAAGCTTATGTCCTGTTGGCCTGTTTGCGCTGGGCAGGAAGGTGTATGTAGGACTGGGCCTGATGGGAGTTGGAAGAACAGCAAACACTCCTCACACACAGCACAACCACTTCATCAGGGGCTATGTCTATCTCACAGTGAGTTTATGTGTGCTAGCAAGATGGCAGACACTGGGGACTGCTGTCTGAACCTATCACAACCGCCACATTAGCCTATGTGCTACAAACACCAGCCACCAGTGACAAATATCTTGCAAGTACACTTAAGAACATTGTCTGGATAACACTCTTCCTGGTGGCCTGGTGTGGCTGGGTGGGAGGAGGGGTGTAAGTTTCACAAATAGAGCTCAAGCACTCAAACATCAGTTTATCATAGTTCATTGCCACAAATTTGCAGAAAGCAGAGTTTGTGAACTCCTCTGACCATGGAGTCAAGGTACAAAGTACATGATCTGTGTAGCCACAAAGCTAACCAGTCACATATTTTGCTAGTCACAGCCATTCACATTTGTATAATGAGATGATAACAAGAAGCACCTCACTCACTCTATTCCCACAACTTTTTTTCTAAGTTAACAGAATATGAGTGTGTAGGCAGCCACAAAAATGTGACTGCTAAAGACATGCGCTAAGACCAGTACACAGCCCAAAAAAATACCTACATAGGGAGAGAAAGTGTATGCATCTCACTGTGAAAGTATAGATGTGGACAACACAAACACACCTGGGTCATTCACAGGGTGTCAGGAACCAGTCAATGTCTTTGGACATGTAATGTGAACTAAACACAACATGCCCATTAATGCACATACCTGGACATGTTCATCAATCCCCCTCTTGTCCAAAATACATAGTTATCCAAAAAAATAGACCAGCATCATGGATGAAGGAGGACAATCGATCAACATTACCTCATCATTAGGCTCACTAGCCTATGTAATGTGTATGATTTGAGGAGCAGTGGACATTCACAGCAGTCATTGTGTTGTTTCTGTACCCACAGGGCTAGCTGGGAACACCACTGGAACCATCCAGGACAGCCAGTCCCAGTCTCTGGTCGACCAGGAGCTCTCCGGCATTGATGTCTCTCATCCATCTACGGACGACGAGGAACGACCTGGCCCATCTGGTGTGTGTCACCCCACAGCACCAGCGGCGGCAACATCAGGATCCTCTGTGACCACTCCTGCCTCAGCTGACAACACCCAGCTGACCCCTACCCGCATGGACACAGCAGGCCAGGAGACCACCAACAGCACAGCAACAAGGGGGTACTCTGGAGTTGCCCGACAACAACACCTGTGTCAACGATGAAGGAGGCTCCGTGTCGACTGTGCCAGAACTAACTGGTCCTGCTCTGTTGGGTAGAGGTGGTGGGAAGGGCCGTGGGGACTTGCGCCATCATGCAGCTGGTGCTGATGATGAGGAGACCCAAAACCTCTCCAAAATCCTCCATGTATATGACGATTCACAAGGAGATTTTGGCCAGGTCGTTGGGATCCTCAGGACAATTCAACAGCAACAGGTAGCCCGAAATGGCCACAATTGATGACATGGCTGTGGTGCACAGGGACATTGTCACCTGCCTCTGCAAGATTGCCACCAACATATCCACACCTCCCTGTGTGCCTACAACATCCGGTGCATCAACATCTGCACCAGCCACAAGGAGGAATGTGGACTCTGGCAGAGAATCCCCTGAACCGCCACTGCCTGCACCTGAGGGTCACCCCGGAAAACATAAAAAGGGTCATCCGAAGAAGAAACCATGAGAGACAGATTGCTACGCATCACCCCCAAGAAGTGACAACCTGCTCCTGATATCCTCCATTGTGTGTCAAACGTTCACTTTGTTGACTGTCACTGAACTGTCCCACATTGGCTGGAGGGTCTAATTTGGACTTTGGGCTCAAATAACTGTGGATCTACTTTGGAATAGCTCATTTACAAACACTACCAACTCCTATCTGCACTTTGTTTTTTAGTTTTTTTGTTGAGTACACCACCATGGTGTGGACTGATTTAAACACGTTATGCACTAAAATAAATCACTTTGCACAAAAAACTTGCTCATGTTGTGACTTTGAATGGCAAATCTAAAAATTGAAATGGCGCTGAAAATCTCAAAGAAGAAAGTGTCAACAACATTGGTAACACATCACTTTTAAAATGTTAATTACTGGCTTGTGAGTATATGTTTATTTATTTTATTTTTATTTATTTATATAGTTTTATATAGCGCGAACGTGACCCAAGGGTATCAGAGCGCTTCACAGTTACATGAGGTAAACAGATTAGAATACAGTAGGTATAGCAGCATTAATATATATATATGATTCCTGTACATTTCTTTCTTAACATTTTCAACAATAACACGTTTAGGAGCAGCTTAATGTACCAAAGGTATAACAGTGGTTCCGATGTGTCCTTTCGTAAGTTTAACATCACTCCTACAAAGATCCATTAATTGTAGTACTGTACAGTCAAGAAGTCTTTGTAGCTAACTGATGAGTTTATCTTTACATTAGTCTTTGGTTAGTTTTGGTGTCTTTTGTGGTCTTTATGTGCATGATGCATCCCTATATGAACAGGACTGTGTTACGTCTGTCTATTTGCCACGATGCAGATGATGATCCGTCTTGTCTAGGGAAGGAACTTGCTCATTAGTAAGATCTTCGTTTCCCTCTTGAAGATTGTCGTGTTCGGAATTTTTCTAATGTTTGGAGGGAGTGAATTCCAAATTCTGGGGGCCGCTCAGGAGAATGCTCTGTCATACGTTTTCTTCTTCTAAAAGATGGGCGGTTTCAGCAACAGGTCTCCGGCACTCCTGGAAGGTCTGCTTCCCCCGATTGCTCAATTTTCTGGGCTAAGTACATTGGTGTTTTGTAGTGGAGCGCTTTGTGGGTAATACATGCCAGTTTAAGTTGAATTCTGGCTTCGTATGGTAGCCAGTCTAATGCTTTCAGGTGTGGGGAAATGTGGTCGTATTTTCTAGAGCCTGTAATGAGTCTTGCGGCCGCATTGAGACAGGCATTGAGACAGGCTTTTAGTGGTGCTGTGGAGATTTTAGGTAGACCTGTTAGTGTTGTACATCCATATTCAATCCTTGATATAACTAAGGACAGAACTGCCAGTTTGAGATCCGCCGTAGTAATGAGTGGTTTCATTTTTCTAATATAGTTCAGGTGAAACCGTGCACTATTTGCCATTGCTTTGATGTGGGCTTTCATGTCTAGGTTCTTATCAAGCGTGATTCCTAGTGATTTGGTCGAGTCAACTAGGGTAGGGGTGCAGTTTAGCGCTGTGATCGGTTTAGTCCATTCCCGCACATTTGCGGGGTTCTTTGGCGGTGATATTAATAGGAATTCGGTTTTTTGTGCATTTAATTTCAGATGATTGCTAGTTAACCATTGTAATGACATTTTTAGGGCCTCAATCATTGTCTTGATCTCTTCCAGCAATGCTATCTTTATGTACATCTGAGTGTCATCAGCATACATGTGATATGATATGTTTGCGTGTCGGAGGATTTCTGTAAGGGGTTCGACATATAGATTAAATAGTGATGGAGATCATGTTGATCCTTGCGGAACTCCAATCGAATTAGGGCATGATGGGGATAGCGTCTGGTTGACCAGGAATCTTTGTGATCTGTTCTGAAGGAAGGATTCGAACCATTTCAGAACATTTCCCGATAATCCCATCCTGTCTTCAAGCCGGGCTAGTAATTTTTCATGATTTACCGTGTCAAATGCAGAAGACAGGTCAAGAAGAACTAGAAGACATGTTTGATTGTGATCCAGGGCCTGTAGCACATCATCCACTATATGTAAGATTGCTGTTTCCGTACTGTGGCCTGGTCTGAAACCAGATTGGCAGTCGTCCAGTACATTGAAGTTAGTGATGTGGTTGCTCAGTTGATTTTGCACACATTTTTCAATTAGTTTGGCAAGTAATGGAATGTTGGTTACTGGACAAAAGTTGTTAGGGTCTGTCGGGTCCACTGTAGGTTTTTTGATGATGGGGAGGACTTGACATGTTTTTAGGCACTCCGGTAGTAACCCTTGAGATAGTGAGGCATTGATTATTTTTGTCCATATAGGGATGACGACATGGTTGATTCTTTTTAGGCATTTAGCGGGAAGGGGATCATTGTAGTGGTTATTAGGTTTTATATCCGAGAGTGTTTTGGCAATGGTATTCTGGTCATATAGCTTAAAGGTCGACCATTGTGCTTTATTTTTCGCCATAGCCTGACCGTTTTTCATGATAGCATCGTTCTGTGATGATAGTTGGCTAGGTAGGTTGTCGGATGCCATCTTGAGTTCTCTTTCTAGCGTGTTGGCCTTGTCTGAGAAGAATTTTGAAAATTCCTCGCTGCTCAGTTGAGTTTTAGTTGCTTCTTGGGCAGATTTGGCCAGCTTATTGGATTGTTGTTTTAACATCTCGAAAAGTTTCCGTGGTCTGTTTCTGGCGTTATCCAATTCCGATCTAAAGAATTCCTTTTTAGATTTGAGAACACTTTTGTTGTATTCGTTTCTAATTTTTCTGAGAGTTTTCAGCTGGGGGGATGTTGGGTGCTGTCTCCATTTTCTTTCTGCTAGTCTCAGCTTCCGCCTATCTTCATTAAGTGTTCCATTAAACCATGGATTTTTATCTTTCTCTGAAACTCTTTTCAGTTTTAGCGGCATGGTGGAGTTGACTATGTTTGTCATTGATGTGGTGTAGTGATCAGTGAGTTCGTTAACGTTCCGCCAGTTGTTAGGCGGATTTAGATCATTCTCATATCTTGCAACTAGTTGCTCAATATTAGGGTCTCTGGTGTCCCGTGTCCACTATTGAGTTTGGCAGGTTGAGTGGTCTTGTTCTTTTTTATGGTGGATATATGGAAGGTTATGGCATGGTGATCCGACCAATCGCAAGGAACAATTGAGTGGATTGTAGTATCCTTGTCTCTCGAGATTACCCAGTCTAGGGTTGCCCCTTTCGAGTGTGTTGGCAGTGTGCAGGCTTGAGTAAGGTTTAGGTCTGCTAAGAAGTCTTTAAATACGTTGACCTGTTTGTCATTATTGTCTTCCCAATGTAAATTAAAGTCGCCTAGGAATATATCGTTAGTGTGACTGTTAGAGTTAGCCGTGATGATCTCCATTAACTGGTCTATGAAAGGGGCATTATTGCCTGGTGGATGGTAGAGCGCATGCAAGTTGCACCTTTGATTATCTGCTGTTCTTAAATTGAGACCGAGGTATTCACAGGATTCAAGAAGGTTGGATTGTATTTGGCTGACCTTGATATCAGATCGGTGTATGCAGGCTATACCACCTCCTGTCTTTTTTAGTCTGTCTAGCCTCACAATGTTATAGCGAGGAGGCACCAGCAGATCCATGAACGGGGAAGAAGTTTCCGTGAGCCATGTTTCTGTTAAGATTGTCACATCAACCTCCTGACTAATGATGAGGGCAGCAATGTCTGATGCATGTTTTGCTGCGGAACGACAGTTGAGCAGTAGGCATAGCAGTGGTTTCCCTGAGATTTCAGAGTTCATCTCTTGAGTGTTGGCGGTTAGCTGGACTTGTTTTAGGTTCTCAAGATTGGGTTTTCTGTTCTTAGGCCAGGATGTTCTATTTGCATCAATCGGGACTGATCTAATTGCCTCACCTATGCTACTGGCTGTAGACTCATATGAAAGGAGTAGGGTTTGGGTTTCATCATCCGATATATATTTAAGGTTTTTGTATGGTCGATTCTGCCTATTTGACACTGGCATGGCCGTCCTTATGCTCTTTCCAAGTAGATCATGCACCCTTTTTGTATGAGTTCTACTTTGGAGTGGGTGCTTACAGTGATTTCTAGTATTTTTTCCATGACTTGTAGTGCATTTAGCATGTCCTGCGACATATTGCCCGCTTATATTTGAAGAGTTTCGATTTCTTTCTGAGTGTGGGGTGATATACTAGAAGTGCACATTTGCCTATTTCGTGTTTTGTTAGTGTCCCGGTGCTTTAGATCCATGACTTTTTCAGTGTTCCTTTTTCTGTCATTAGTTCGGGTGTCTACGACTCCTCTATGTATGCTTTGAGATGCATTCTCTTTGTCTTGTGTACTTAATATCAAACTAGGGGGATATGAGTTTCGTAAGGACACGGATGCTATTTGTACTGTTGAAGGGGGGGTATGGAAGGGGTGTTAGCTTCCCTACTCTTTGCTGCTGTATGGGGGTTCCCATTACGTAGTCTATGTGTGGGAGTAATCATATCTTGGGGGAGAGGTACTGATTTTTCCCGATGTACAGGCGTAGGGGCGTTATTGGGTTTTAGTAGAGGTTCATCTCCTGTCTCTGTATAGTTCCCGTTAAGTGTGTCGCTTAGCAAAGTTGTGTCTTCTGACCAAGGTGTAGATTGTGGCTGTTGGGGGTCTTTAGGTATTATGACGTCTATGGGGGTTGTGTTGGAGGTAGATAGGGTGATTGCTTGTGTGGATAAGTGTTGTTGATACCTTGTGTTATCTACACACTCTTTTAAGGTTGAAAACAGGTTGTCAAACTTTTTTGATTCGTTGTTGGCTGCTTGTATAAGCACAATACCGTTCTTGTATATAGTTATACATAGTTCCGCTCTTAATCTTGGTGATGGGATGCTCAATAGTTTAGTACCATGTGGGATATTGCTTATATTTCTTATGTTGAGCATCTTCATAATGACAGTGCGCCATTTAGCAGTTCTTCTGGTGAAAAATATCAAGTCATTCACTATAATGCCTTTTTTTAGATTAAAGGAGGGGTCAGAGATCAGCGTGTCTGGGTTTTTTCTAATTAGATTGTGTTTGAATTTTTGGGCAGCATTTTTAGATAGGTTAGTTGGGTACTTTATCACGTAAGAATTATTACCTGCTGATTTTAAGTTGGTTCCGTCCATAATTACTGATGGGGATATGTAGTGCTCCGGGGTGGATCCTGTTGGTGTCTCTGCTCTTCTTTATTTCCTTATGACTCACTATGATGTATCCTTATGTCTCCTTAGTCTTGCTGTGGTTCCTTTTAATGTCTTTGCTATCCTTTAATTCCTTATTTCGTGATCATTTGGGTAGTATTCTCATCGGAGAATAGAGATTATTTAAATTGGGTAACACTTGATTAGGACGTGTGAAAAAGTACTCTCTTATGCTATTTTAAAATCCACACTTCCTTCCTTTGAGGCTATAGGGAGTCATTTCAAAATGGCCACCGTTTTGGCGATATTAGCTCCTCGTGTAGCTGTAGGCCTTTGTTTGTTTCTGTTGCTCAGTCCTCTTTCTATTTTCACTTCCAGTTAGTCACCATTTTGGGTAGATGTTTGCAGTCCTCTTTCTATTGACCCTTCCAGTTAGTCACCATTTGGAGGAACCGGAGCCGGGGCTACAAGAGGGAGCATCTCTTTGTTCAAAATGGCCGGGGCAATAAAGCCAAGTCCTTGTTACAGCATGATAGATAGAAACAACCAGGTTATCACACAACCCTTAGGACATGATACAGATGCAATGCAAGTCTATTGCTAAAAATACTAGCACCATTTGCAAGAACAATCAACAATCACTGTTAACAAACCAGTTCATCATGGAGCATGTTTTGTTTCCAAATAATCTTTGGATGTGTGAAAACAGACAAGGCACACCTCATTGTGGAGCACAGATGTATTCTCCTGATACAACCTGGCGCATTAACCCAATGTCAAATGACATCACACAGTAACAAAATGCTCTCAAGTAAAGATAAATGTCTATCAGTTCAAAAGGAAGTGCATGCCAGGGATTTCCACAACAGTCCAATGTTGGAGTATGTCACAGCATCAGGGGTCTGGTGAGGTCACAACTCGCGGGTTGACATGGCAAAGTACCCTGGTAAGGAGAAACATAGAACAGAGTTAGGCACACAGGACTAAGCCAGTTCAATTTAGCAAACAATGTCATCTGAAACACAAGATTTACAGTGTGGACACTAGCTAGGATTCACGGAAACACTGTACATGTCAACTTGTCCATCTCCAAAACCTATCATACAACAAACATCATGACAATTTTCATACACTCACAAGCATACATAAACATTGTCCACCAGCAACACAACAACAAACAATTGGGGGTAGTCTTCTACTTTCATTGCACACCTACACTCATGTGAAAACGTTCTGGATAAGCTGTTGTCTCAAATTCGCGCCATTATCATCATCATCCCCACTGTCATCATGTCCCAGTCCAGGATCTTTCCTCGCTGGCGGCTGCTGGTCACCGCCGTCCTGTATGAGTGGTATTTCCCTCCGTATAGCCAGGTTGTGGAGCATGCAGCAAGCTGCGATGATCTTGCACACCTTCAACGGGGCATATTGGAGGTCTCCTCCCATCTGATCCAGATAGAGGAATCTTGACCCTACCATGGGCCTCATTAATCCGCACTTCTGCAGGGGTGACTGGGTTACGGAGTGGTGTCAGTAACCAAGGCTGGTTGGGGTACCCAGAGTCTCCTTCACTGAACACAGAAAAAAGAATCTGTTGTTGGTTAACAGAGCACTACCTGACATACAATCAACACACAACAACACACACACATGCCACATCACCTACCAACAAGCAAGGCACGGTCAGGGTGTAGCTGAGACATCAAACGGTGGATTGCGCTGTTCATCATGATATATGCATCATGTGTCTATCCAGGAAAACGGGCACAGACGTGGGAGATGGACATGTCAGCCAAACATACCACCTGGACATTGATGGAGTGGTAATGTTTGTGCTTGCGATACACCTCCTCATTTGCCTGTGGTGAGACCAATGCAACGTGGGTGCCATCAACAGAGCCAATGATATGGGGTATCCGTCCCAATGCATAGAATTCCCCCTTGATGTCTGTCAACTCTCCAGGTGTTGGGAACTGTATGTACTGGTCCAGGTAATGGAGCAATGCCTCCAAAACATCACAAAAGACACCGCTGAACATGGTTTGTGACATTCCGACGGATGTTGCCACTGTGTATTGGAAAGAACCGGTGGCAAAGAAATGTAAAGCTGTCATAACCTTCACTTTGGGCGTCAGTGCAGTTGGATATGTGCGACCAGGCTGCAGATGAGGTGACAACTGCGCAGACAACTGTTCAATTATTGGCCTGGTTAATCGGTACTTCCTGATGGTGTCATGTTCTTCCATGATCTGTAGGTCTGGAAAGGGCCTGTACACTGGAGGTCGTCTTCAGTACCTATGTGCTGAGTGTAAACACACTTGGTGTCAGGCCACAATGTACCAACCAACATGCATTGAGACAAGCAGAACATGAAATATGAACACAACTGAAGCTACAGAAAATTTGAAATACAGATTAAAATTTGCACGGATGACCTTAGATACATATCACAGCATCAGTATCCTTAGCAGACATGTTACCAAGGTATGGGTACACATTAGTTAGAGTGTGTAGTGTACAAATCACTAGTTTCTGACATCATCAATATGAGCAAGCATCACATACTCAACAGTTCCACAGAACAATATTAAGCATTTATGTTTTTGTGAACAATAGGTAGACATAAAAGGAACATGTAATGCAAGAGATGTGTGACACCTGATTTACACAGAGTCTCACATACTCAATCATGCCCACCGCTGTCACAGGGTGGACACTGTCATGTTGTTATGTTTACATTACACATACAATCACATACACAAACTATGTCCAATGTTGATGATGAAAATATATGTAACAACAACATCCACAGGAGTCTTGGACACACATATAGACTGGTAATTCACATTACACAAACAAGCTGAAGATGCAGAATAATGTCACTGTCTACTCATCCAAAGGTAAAAGCTTTAGCCATTACTTACACAACAGACATCTACAGTCTGAAATCACAATTGCACAATGGGTCATACAGTCCCCAAATGCAGTGACAAGGCAAGGATGCACATGTACAGCCACAAAAATGTAATTGGCACTGTGACCAATCCTATGCGGATAACTGGATTTCTCTTCTAACATGCTGGTATTTGCCTATAAAACAACGTGTCATGTGCCCCTCAAGGTTAGCTCCTCATGGAAGTGCGTCTTATTCATTTAAAGGTCCATTTTATTTGTTTTAAACTGCATCCACACATGTAATGCACAGAAATAAAACAATCACAGAAGTGTATGCTCTGACGAGAGATTATTCAAAGGAGCGGGAACCACATCCGAACCGATTTGGTCACAGCCATTGGTTGTTGGTTGTTATGGTGAGCGACGCGGGTGAGTATTTAAAGGACGTGGTAGCCGCATCCGAACCGATTCAGTCACAGCCATTGGCTGTTGTTTGTTATGGTGAGCGACGCGGTGAGTTTTCAAAGGACCCAGTATCCGAACCGATTTGGTCACAGCCATTGGCTGTTGGTTGTTATGGTGAGCGACGCACGTTTAGGCTCGTGTCTTCATCGTGTGGAAACCGACTCAGTTACCTCCCATCACCAATGTATCAAAGTCAATCATGGTCCGATGATGAGTTTTTGAACGTCGCGGTAGGCGTGCCGTTTGCAAGCAATGTAATGCATTGGACCGATTCGGAAAATGTGACCGACAGGAATCTATCACTTTTGGTGCATGGATTTGAGACCGCCTCTGCTGTTTAGATATAAGTCTGTCTGTTCCCTAGAGACTTCACTTGCCTGCACTACCTGTATCATTCCTGCACCTCCCCATCTCTCTGTTGCGGTTACCACATCCTCTGGGAGCTACTATTGCACGGACACAGCCCAGGGCCCAAGCTTTCTCAGAGGAGGAGAACCAGGCCCTGCTGGACACACTCCTGCCACTGCACAGCCAGCTGTGTGGCAAACCAGAGGACAGGTGAGTGATGATTATAGAGCATTGCCATTGGACATGTGCAATTACCATGCACTACTGGCATTAAGAATCTCATTTGCAAATATTTTGTGTTTTTGAAAGTTTAACAGTGTGTAGGGAACTGTTCTGGGCAGGTACACTGCTGTAGAAGTGTGTGTACTCGGGTAAACATATCATCATTGTTCTGATGGGACAGAGTCGTCATTGAACACAAGACTACTGCACATGATGCCATATGCCTACCCCTTAGACATTGTTGCCAATCTGACCATGACCTATGTGTAGAAGTGTCTGACTCGGAAACATGTTGCATGTGAACCAAGGGTCTGTCACCATGTCATCCTAACAAGTCTACCCTCATGAGAAGGCCAAGATGTGGAGGACCATTGCCCGGAAGGTGCGCAACATGGGCTTGGACACTCAGTGCATCCGTCATTGCTGCAAGAGGTGACAGGACCTTCGTGGCTGGGCCAAGAAGATAGCTGAGGTCCAGCTGGGCCTGTCACAACCTGGCGAGAGAGGCGGGCGCCAAACCCTGACCTCCCACATGCTCCGCATCATAGCGGTGGTCTTCCCTGACCTGCATGGGCGGTTGTAGGCCAAACAGAAGCAAGGAGGGGGTGAGTATGTGCCTTGTCACACTTCTTTCTTTAAGTATGCATGTTGTAAAATCTTAGCTTGATGGCACTTTTACAGGTCGTAAGTCAGCCAAACCCACTGTTGTTTTCAAAAGATGCATATGCAGAAAGATCATTTGATGGTTGGTTACGCCCCTTTCCTCAAGGACATGTGAGTAAGTTATGTTCGGGGTAGTGACAGTAGTGCCATGCTCATGTGATCAGCAATAATTCAGAAAACATGTGCATGTAGATAAGCTTCAGCAGTAATGCAATAGCTTGACATGTGTTTGCACATTGTCTGATGGGTGAGCCTGTTCTCAGTGTGGTTTTAACAAATCAGTGAAGTATGTTGTAATTTGAGCACTAAATTATGGAAAGCCCATGCTATACATTCCGGAAGATTGTGTTGTCTATGTTCAGGCCTAGGTGAGTTTGGCTTGGTCAGTGTGCCAATGTTTGGTCCCAGCTGTGGTGCTCAGTGTGATCAAATGTATCCCATGGGACAATCACAGCTATGCTAACTCTGGTCACATGTCACACTGACCTTACACATTATATTGTTGAATATTCCATTCTCTCCATTCAAAAGAGTGAGTCCATGTGTCTGACTCTGAAAGGGTGAGAACACAAGCCATTCAGTTTCAAACACAGGTGGTCAGTTGTCGAAACATGGCTGCAATTGTGAGTTATGATGTTAGGTACACATTCACAACAGTTGACATGTGTGTAAATGCTCTTGACTATTCCTACTTGATGGCTTTGTAAACCATGTGCTTGATGCATCACTGTCAGATTCAGGGATGTCAAATATGGATCAATTTGGAGTTAGTTACCAAAATGAGATGTTAAACAGGAGCAATATGAGCTGTACAAAGTGTGCAATATGTCTAAAAGAAGTGAGGGACATTCAGACTTGACCCATACAAATGGGGACTTATGCAGTCTAGACAGGATTGGTACACAGAGTTGATTGGACTCATGACGAATATAGGTTCAGTAACAATAGTCTTTACAGACAATGCACCCAGACGTGCCAGTAGCATGGTGTTCCACCTGAAACATTGTGAAGCTGCAGTCATCAGATTTGGAAGTGTGTAGACCATTTTTCACATCAGTAAAACCTGAGCTGTTTTCAATGTGCAAAACATTCTGATTCATCATCATGACACTGTGCATAGATGACACAAGACAGTGTGCCATGTGCCTGTCACCCTAGCTATGCCTACTACCTTGGCGTCTAAGCAATAAGAGTCAGATGTGTGACCTGACAGTAGAGAACCTAAGTTACAGGACAAATTTGAACAATCACTGTATCTGTGTGACATGACTCATGCAATGACTACACAATGTGAATGTTTGAGAAGGAAGACATATGAGCTGTGACATATGAGCCAATGATTCCCCATTTGATGACTAAGGATAGCAGAATGGATACCATGTCTCAATTCAATTCTGTGAATCCGATTCCCATTGTGATGGCTAAACTCCCTTGCAGGAGAGAAGACAGGTTTGTCAGGACACAAGACTGTCAGGAGGAAAAGACAATACATCCCCTGCTACATAGTGCAGTAGTTGACCTTGTGGTTGTGTGATATGATGTTGATACACCCAATGTTGCAGATAACATCATGTGTGGGTGAGCAATGGTTAACTGGCAGACTAACAAGTGCCATGTATGTTAATGTAGCAAGAGGTAATAGCACTACTCAATATCAAGTTTGCTTGTGGCTCTGTGAAGAGTTGTGATGTTATTTATGTGTCAAGTACATACGGATGACTTATGTGATTCATTTTCATTCTTGGTCACAGCATCATCAGCGGCCAGCGGAGGATATACAGTGCCACGGATGTGGTGGGAGCAGTATGTCAGTCTGGGCCCAGTGATGAGTCATCGGAGGAGGGGCCCAGTGACGGAGAGGGTGAGGGGAGCCTCACTGGGGGAAGCTCTGCAACTCCATCAGTAGGCTCATAAGAAGATCACAGCTCCAGTGAAGACTCCCATGTGGTGGTGGGGGAGACAGTGACAGGATCCTCAACCTCAGAGTCCACTACCACCACCACTACCATCTCTACCCTCACAGCTGCTCTCAGTACCAGTGTCCGTGGCCACTCCTGTGGCAATAGACCTGTCTCCTTTGCGCCAGGCACCTCACCCCCTGTCTCCCCTACTGCCCTAAGTGTGGAGGCCATCCACATCCTGAGGCAGATCTCTGTGGGGCAGACATCAGTGCTGACTGTCCTCCATGTACATACCACCCTTTTGACACAAATGTCATAGTTCCTGGAGGGCATTCATTCAAACATGTCTTCCCTACAGAGATCCAATCAGGCTCTGGCCTCCACACTGATGGCAGCAGTGTCCCTGCTCTAGCAGTCCCTGCCCCCTCCTACCTCTTCCCCATCCACTGTCCCAACTACCCTACCCGACCCAAGCACATACAAACACACATGCGCATACCTCAACAGCCACACGCAGTACACAGTCACACAGACACAAGGGCAAACCCACACACATGCACACTCAGGATATAGACAGCACACTCACCACCACAGACACACCAGTAGATGACACGCATGCATCCACAGACACTCCGCATACCTCACAACCCTCTTCCTCCACAATCCCTTCCCTTTCCTCTCCTGTTCCCCCCTCAGCACAGGCACCCCACCTTGTCACAATTGAATTCTTCCCTACCCAAACCTACACCCCCCCTGGTAAGAAGCGAAAATACCTCCCCTGACCTGGCATCAGCATCTGCCCCCCCTGAGAAGAAACAACCTAAAAAAAACAACCCCCACCAGAAAATTCCCCCAGTCTCAAGAGAAAAATCTGCTCCGCCAACCCATAGTTCACCAGACCTGCCCAGTACCTCCGTCCCCCCAAAAAAAACACTAAAATCCCATTTCTGACAAACTCCTCAAACATTTTGAAATCCCCAAATTAGTTAAGACCACCCGATCCCCACCTCCATCTACCCCTACCACTACAGCTGCCCCTCCTTCAATTAGAGCCAAACACTGCAATGGAGCCACCTCCCCCCCGCCCCAGTCAGTATCTATCACTGGAGTGGACCCAACCACCCCTCCTGATCCCATTCCTCCCAAAACCCAACCCAGTCCCCAGTAGTTTGTCCCCTTTGGTGCCTGGCATGCCCCCTAGATGCCCCTCCCAGGGGAGGCAACCCCATGCAGTTTCAGTGCAGGCAAGACTCAATAGGGAAGCTGTTTTCGCCCATTGGCCATAACAACAGTTATAGACTGGCCATTGGCCTTCTGTTCATTGTGTTTCTTCATTTTGATTCAGAATAAAGCCGGTTTAAACTTTTTTCTTGCAGATCTCTGTGTCTCAGATATTGTTTTTTAGTTAACTGTAAATTATGTACAATTACTAGTGTGAGTATACGATGATGTTAGTATTGCAGGGATTGCATATGGTCTATGGAGTATGTTCCCCTTGACAGTATGTATTCAGGATTTTTGGGTGTACATTTTATATCCACATCTGTTTTGGCTATGAGTGTGAAAAGAAGTCCTGAACCTTTACTCTTTTACAACACAATTGCACATAGGTCCTGCTTACATATGTCAACGTGGTGCAAGTGTCTCACAGTGCAAACATTTGAGAGAAGCATGCTGCATATGTTTATGATGTGCAGATGGACACCTGTCTCATCAATATACCTGGATACATATCGAGTTTGACTACATGCAGTGACTTTGGACACACCCATGTACACAAAGTGATGTTACAATACTTGTATGTGACTTGATAGTGGTGGACCCATGTCAGTGTCTTCTTTAGATCTGGTAGAATAGTGGCAATGACAACCTTGCCACAGGTGGCATGCCACTGTGGACAGAATCCCTTCATGGCTGTGAAGTTCATCTGATGCATTCCCTGAGCCCATGGTGACTGTAAGGTGAGCAGTATTCTCACTGTCTTCCAACCCTGTTGACTCAATCGTTCTCCACTTACTGCAGGGATTCTTGTTAGGCAAGGTTTGTGTTGTCTTAATAGTCCATTGCTTTCTCATTTATAAGTCAGTCATGCCATCCTGCTTTTTTTTGATGACATTACATGTATGGTGTTTTTGGACTGTCCATGCTTGGAATTAATATTTACAACCACACACCAGTTGCAGTTGAGCATATGAATTGTGTGTAATGTATCTTTTGTGGATGACTGACAATGGGGTTGATTAAAGCTATAAGTAATGCTGTTCCAGGTCACACAGAGCTGACCTATAAGTGCTGTGATATCTGTTGGATCGCCAAGTGCTACATGTGGTAAGCCAAGTGAACAGTGAGTGCACAGAAAGGATGTGTGTCCGTCTACTGCGCAGATGCTACAAGATTGAGAGTCTCAACAATGCTCTAAATGTAAATGTAAGTCCGTTTTTATATAGTGCAGCTACTC
Source organism: Calotriton arnoldi (assembly GCA_963921515.1). NCBI lineage: Eukaryota > Metazoa > Chordata > Amphibia > Caudata > Salamandridae > Calotriton > Calotriton arnoldi. Next base: position 473,367 of record CAWUFW010004236.1, read on the forward strand.
ACCCTTACGGGGCTCAAGGCGCTGGGGGCCGTAGTGGAAATTAAGTGAGCTATTGCCCAGAGTCACATGGTGCTGAGCTGCCGCAGCCGGGGATCGAACCGTGAACCCTGTGCTCTGAAGTCAGCTGCCCTGGCCGCTGCACCACACCTCTCCACTCTGTTGCCACGCAGAGGAGTATGTGTTTATGGGAATATGAGTCCTAGCTGCAGATGTATTATCAAGGGTACATGTTGCATGTGCTGAGCTTGCTTAAACAAGGGTACAGGTGAGAGTGACTAGTATTTCATATTTTGGGTTGGAGTGGAGAATCGCACATCATGGTGGCAGGACAAATTTTGTGATTGTCAGAGAGTGCAAGGTATGAGTAAGTTCATAGGCAGTTTTTGTGTAGGAGACATGAGGCATCCACATTCACCCAATGTGAGTGGTTAAACATGCGAGGGTGTGAATCAGAGTATGTGAGTCTTTTAGACTGGTTAAATCCTGTGCAAGTTTTGGATAGGAATAGATAGATGTGATAGGGGTATGACCAGGTAGACAAGGTTTGATTCTGGCAGGTGATGAGAGCTGTAGTCCATGTCATTACGGTGACAGTGCAGTTTCAATGAGTAAAGATAGTTGTTAATGTGCATAAGTTAATCGTGGTATGGACCATGGAAGTCAAATGTGGATGTGACAGGGCCACAGTGAGGCAAGGATAAACTTGTCATTTGTAACGAAGTGAATAAGTGTATGTCAAGGGTATACACCAGTTGTGAAAATGAGGGTGCTGAACGGTGACATATGAGGTGTTGTATAGTTGATGTATGTTGTGTTTGAATCTGTGGATGCATTTGTTTTAGAAATGACAATCTGTAGAACTTAAGCAGAGTATGGTGTGTGTATGTTTATATGCAAACCGCTGAGGACATATTCATTGAGCAATGTAAGTGTCTTGTTGTGAGATGTGTTGATGTGTTAAGTGAGCATGTCAGAGTGGGCTGGGATGCTGCACATTGTGATATGAGTGCAGTCGTAGACATCACTGATGGTGCAACTGGTGATGAGAGTGGTCCATTTGACATGTTACGTTTGAGGTCTGCTGAGGAGGTGATGAGTACAGTACATTGTGTACATGTCATGTATGTGTAAGGTGTTGTGCACATAGTGATGAAGAGTTGTTCTTTGAATGTAGGTGAAGATGTAAGAAGGGCAGCGCAAGTGTGAGATTGTAAGAATCAGTTTGGAAGAGTTTGAGTACAATGCTTGAGCATGTGGGGCAGACATATATATATATATTTATTGTTTGATTTGTTAAATCATTACAATCCACATGTAAAAAGACGAAATGTAGAAAAACATTAAAATAATTTTTTCACTAGGGTCCACCCATCATTCTCAATTGAAATAAAGCAATAAAGTAGTTGGTATAAAATTTCTTCTAATACAAGGTAACCATCGCTTGCGTAAAACCACATGGCAACATAGTATCGTTAAAGACAATTAATAATAATAAAAAAGGAAAATAGAGGTTACTTCTAAAAACTACAGATAAAGCACCAAGTTGTAAAAAAGTGTCCCGAAATTTATGTACAGTTTAGAGTGACAACAGTCAATTATCAGTAGTCGATGACAGGTCATTAAGTTTGCGTTCCGTATTGTGGCAGGGGCAGAGTACACAGATTTTGCTAGGATGCTGCTTTGTAGATAAACCGTTATTTTAGTCACCTGTGCACGTTCCTTGGTTTTGGTACAGGGCCTGGAGTTTGCTGGTTAAGCTTGCGATATGCAAGGTGGATAAAGATTGTGAAGCTTATATTTAAAGCGGTGTTCTCTGGGTTCAATTCCGCAATGATTGCCTGCCTACAGGACCGGACTCCCAATCTATTCCACTCTGCCCTCAGTTTTAGTCTGCGCAAAGCCAGCAATGCTGGGCAGAGGCATACAACGTGCTCCAAAGACTCCACCAATTCCCCGCAGCCTCTGCACAGAAGCTCGTCTGATGGGCGACGCCAAAGGGGTAGATGTTTCAGGAAGTGCCATTCCCCCAATCTAAGTGCCATAAACCGCAGTTTTAAGTACAGGGGGTATGTGCAGGGCAGGTATGGTGGAAGAGAAGCCAGCTGATAAGAGTTGATTACTGCCCATGCATGCTTGCGTTTAGCGAGGAGTACTTTGTCGGTAGAATGGGACCACATACGGATGCGCTTCTTAATACTTGTTTTAAAAACTGTATTGCTAGGGTTAAGGTTCCAGAGGTCGCTTGCTGATAATTGCTGTACACATTCATGAAAGAACCGACTGTATGACCCACCAGGATTACTAGAGCTGATATCTGACCATAACAGTGACTCAAGGGAACCAGCTCCGGCCTGCCTTAGCTTGTGGCACAGTTTTAAATAAGCACCTGCGCTTAGCATTTCGTAATTTAAAAGGCCCAGTTCTAGTCGGATCTGTGCAGCGGACGCGGATTTTGGCATCTGGAAGACCCTTTTATAAATCTTAGTCACATGTTGGTTTAATATTGTGCTAAGTTTGCCCAGGGAAATTTCGAGTGAGACTGAAGAGGGCGAGGTCATCGGCATACAGAAGGTTGCTTAGCTGAACACCACCAATCTTAGGGGGATGGCTGTTTATCGCATCTAGTTCCGCTGAGAGATCGGCAATGAACAGATTAAAGAGCAGTGGAGCTAGCACACATCCCTGTTTGACTCCCCTTGTCGTCTTGATTTTTCAAGACAGATGTGAGCCAGTGCCAAGCTTGACTTGTATCCAGGTGTTGGTATGTAGTTGGACTATTGCCTCCAAGAGTTTGACTGGAATTCCCCACTTCGTTAGCTTGGCCCAAAGTGCTGCCCTTGGGACCCAGTCAAAGGCAGCTTTAAAGTCAACAAAACAACAGTAAACCACCTTGGATGAGACCAGTGATTTATCGATGAGTATTGATAGTGCCAGTAAATTAGACATGGTGACAGAGTTTGCAATAAAACCGGTTTGATTTTTTGGGATCAATCCTTTCAGGTCAGCCCAAGAGCTCAGTTCTTCGAGTAAAATACTCGCAAAGTACTTTGCCTCGTTGTCCAGTAAGGCTATCAACCTGTAATTATTTGGGGACGAATGGGAGCCAGACTTATAGATTGGGTGGATTATTGCACCTCGACAGGAGTCAGGTATAGTTGAACTCCTTAGTGAAAAATTGAAGAGGGTTGCTAGTTGTTTTGACCAGAGAGGGATATTTGATTTAAACAGGACCTGTGGCAGGCCGTTTGGACCTGGCGCTCCATCTGGTCTTGCTCTTGATAGTATTTTAGCTAGCCTTATTTGGGTGATAGAGATTTTCTTGCATTGATGTTGCCTCGACTCTTGTGAACAGTCCTGGCACTCCATAGGGGCATCTTTAATCAGTATGGAATTATTAATTGCTGTAGGATCTGCTCCTCCATTGGCCCTAAAATGGCCAGTCAAAAATGTTGCCCATTCTGCCTCTGTAATGTTTGCACTCCCCTGGCTGGTAGTTCCGTTGATTTGCCTATTCACTAGCGCCCAGAATTTTCTTGAGTTCCGGTTTTTGCTTTCCCAGAGAAGATTACACCAGAATTGTTCAAGATGGAGTTGTTTATCCTTTTGATATGCCTGTCTGTAGTTTTTTGTGCGATTTTGTACTCGTTCAGTAGGCCATTAGAGTCAGGGTGCTTCCTGGTTGCCCGTAGGGCGGTGTTTCTGATCTTCTTTAGCACCAGGGTTTGATTTAAAATAGGGGGCTGGGTGCTGACATACTTTTCCACCTAGATGACCCAGAATGTGCTTATGACATGCTTGTGTGTGAATGATAGTTTTGAGAGATAAACATGTACTTTGAGATGGATGTGAGAGGGGTCATAGAACCCACAAGTGGAGATCATGCAGGCCATGAGGTAATGTAGAAATGTATATATGTGTAGATTAGTTGTATGTACATAGACAAAATCAGTAGCCAGAGTAAAGATGAAGCTGTTGAATGTGTTTGCTGCAGCTTGCTGTCTGCCACTGATTGTTCCTGACTGATTGTTGTAAAGGCCGCTCTGAGTACACTGGCATATGCAAAACCTATTGTCCTCACAGGACAATTTGCCTCCACCTAGCCTAGCCTTGTCTGAGTTGTGTGTGGGCAGCTGTGTGGAGTTACTGTAGTCACTGATTGTTCATTCTTGCCCTTGCTTACTGCCTTTTGATGGAGGTGGTGATTGGTTATATTATAATGTCATGATGCTTGAACATTGGATGACAGTGCATTGCTTAGAAGGCTATAGCCCCCTCAAGTAGGAAGTCAATGATGTGTGTTGTTGTGCCACCTGGTGTCAGAATACTCCAGAAACGTATCCCCACACTTCCCAATAGACTACACATGGATGGTTATTATTGACATACTGACTTTGAATGTTCAATGTATGGGGACACCAAGGGAGTTGGACTCATTGTGATGATATATCTGAGGAAAACACATTGCACTGTATGCAAACACACATGTGACACAGGAACATTACACCTAGTTCCAATGAGTGGTTGCATTGTAAATATTTTTCAAACTCTAATCTGTTTGGCAAGGCTAGCCCTTGTGTGAGTCCATGGCTGCTCCCATTTTGCACATTAGACACTGCCCTAGAGCGTAATGACAATATGTCTTTGTGGAATGTCTCCTTGACTTTTTCATAGATTTGGAGACAGTGTTTCAGTGCCAAATGTGTACAGAACAGACTTCATTCTGCACATATCCCTCATCCTCAAAAGATGTACCCATATCCCCTGGCTTGAGGATGGCTATTTCAATTGTGTTTGGGATCCAGATTGAGCCCCGCCCCAATCTGGCATCCTCACCAGTACTGGCAGCTTATCTTACCCAATAGGCTGTGCACTCGACCCTCCAACACTGTTGGTGGATCCCACGTCCTGAGACTCATGCATAGTCCTACTACTCTGCAGGACACAATATGCACATTCAAAATGGGACATTTATTTGTGGCACACACTACAGCCTGAGGAGGTCGATGCAGAATTGAGTGCCATTCTCCAAAGATGTGTACACATACAGATTGGGAGTTGTGTGCAATGCCCTCAGTCCACACCTGGTGACTGTATCCCATGCTTCTTTTCAAACCGAGATGGATTTTATTAACAAATAGTACAATGACCAATGTGACAGAAACACTTCTAGGTTGTTGTATTGGGAGGCACAGAAATCAATACAGAGTGGCTGGGTCTGTGGAGTAGTGTGTTGTCTGGGCCAATATCCTCTGGGCTTTAATGTACACAGAGGCATCACAATGTCATACTTTTGTGCGTAAATTGTATTTCTGTTGCCCTGTGATGTTTCAGTGTGTGTTGTGGTGGACTTATGCATTAACTTTGTGATACATACATATGTCTGGTTAGGGCAATTCCTGTTCCACCATCAATAGTGTGTTTCTAATACCTTTTGTGTCCTAAGTGTACCTACCTGATGATGATATTCCCTCATTGGACATGCACAACATGCTAGGGACCCATGGTCAGATTGGGATCCGAAAGATGCTCTGGCACTCTGTAAGTAAAAGGCAAACATTCTGTGATCATCTCTTTCATTATTGCCTCTGTGATTTTGGCTGTCAAGGGAGGTTTCACAAAGGCACACTGCTGTTGATCAAGATGGTGGTGTTTATGTTGGACTGTCCAAATGAGACTTGCTTCCCTACAAGGCCCCTACATACGATGCAGCCTCCCTGCACCTGTCATGACCTGAAAGTGATGGGTGTGTGGGGAAGGTGACACTGCTTCTGTCAAGGCACGCAAGGCAGTGCGCAAAGGTGAGTATGTTCCAAAGGCTGTCCCCCAGCCTAAATTTACAGCACAGCTGGTGAGCGGACAACATACTTGTGCCACATTGCAGTGGCCTGGTGGGGACTGGTGAAGTTAGTCAGTCTCTTGGTGTGTTTTACAGGGAGCCACAACTGTGGCCCACAGGTGACCCTGGTGCCCCAGACCATCAACCAAGATCCAATTTCACACATAGCCAATCCCAGGCTATGCAGAACACTTTCTGATCAAAGTCAACACCCATAGGGCTCTATGGACTTCAGCCCCCCCCCCATTATGTGTGTCAGCCCAGGGTGAGACAGCTTCCACACACACATACAGTCCTTGAGCTGCTGTGTGTGGCTGGTCTGTCATGTTTGTGCATCAGCACCTGAGTATTTAACATGTTTTTAATGGACCATTTACTAGAAGATGAGGCTTTATTTGTTTTTCAACAGTCCCAGGAGCACCAGCATCTCCACTCTGCCCATTCCTCAAAGTTGCCAGTTACTTTTGCTGCCACAGTGTGGGAATGCATTGCCTGCATATTACCTTTGGTTTTTTTTATACAGAATTCCTGCAGCACGAACTCCACCTGTAGGTATTGAGGCACTTTGCATGAGCACCAGTTACATTGTTCAGGTACACATTGCTTGAGGTATTGACCCCCCCAGCCCCATGTTTGCCTCTACATTGCTTGGGGTATTAGCTCCCCAGCCCCCCTTTGGGCATAAACTGCTGGGGGTATTGCCCCCCTACCAGGTTTGCCTCTACATTGATGGGGGTGTTTACCCCCAGCCCCAGGTTTGCCTCTACATTGATTGGGGTATTGGCCACCCAGCCCTTTTGGATATGAACTGCTGGGGCTATTGGCCCCCCAACACCAGGTTTGCCTCTACATTGCTTGGGGAATTGGTCACCTAGCCCCTCCTTTAGGTATTTACTGCTTGAAGAATTACCCCCCCAATTTCCTCTAAATTGCTGAAAGTATTCTTCACCCCCAATATGGCTGTATTTGCGCCCCTGCTTTCTCTTGTATCGTCTTTCGCAGGGTAGTTGTGTTATCGTATAGGGGTAGATGTCGAACTTACCGTCTGCGACGATCGCATCGGTTGCAGTTGTAGTAGTGCTTGTAGATATAGAGTATAGGGATGACATGCACGAAAGGATACATGGCTGCGCCATCTCGTTTGCAGGAATCGGGCTGTGGTGCGATTTTGAGCTAAAATACTCCCCTTCCGAATGCTCTGACGCGTTTCTGGAGGCTTCTCATTTGGAAAATCAGGGCGGATTCAGAGTGACCGAGTCGTTCAGTAAGTAAAGGGTTTTGGGCATCGTACTGCGACGTTTGGTAAAACCGGATCCCAGTACAAATCGGTTGGAAGGTCCGACTCCAGACGGCTCTGGGATGGTCTTCCGAACAAGATCGGAATCGACCCCTTAGTGTTATACTAGGTGTGGATGAATGTGTTCATTGACATATTGAAATCATCCATGCACTGTGGGTTATGTGTATGTGTTCCGTCGATGCGTTTTGGTGGTCTTAAACCATATATACCTCCTTCCTCAGTACAAACGTGTTTAATGACTCCTCCCAAATGAATATCTATGGGAAACATACACTACATTTCCATAAACAAAAAACATCATCATATAGCTAAAATGACACAAATTGTGTCCCGCCATTGCACAGGTATGTAAGGGCTGTGGATAGGAGGACCATTTTGTGATGATGTGCAAAGTAAAGGGAAAAACAAGTGCATCACAGTGCAAAGACAAAATGGCCACTGGAACATTCCAGAAACAATGCTCAACATGCATCCACAAGGTCCAGTGGAGACGTCAGGTATCACAAATGGACACTAAACGGAGTCGATTGTCATCAAAATCATTGTCAAACAGTTCCTCCATATCAGTATCAAGTGAAAGTGAAGAGGATGGTTGTGCCATGTCGATGTCTATTTCAGAAAATTGTGTGCTTGTTGGACTGACTGCATGTGAAGAAAATGTCAGTCAAAGAAAATTCAACATGCCAAAATACCAAAGTACGGGTGTTTGATATCTTTTATCATCGACAATGGTGCATCAATAAACATTATACCTGAGGAGCAATATAATGAATTGCTTCCCTTATCACCACTTATGCCATCAAAAACTAAAGTGTATACCTGGGCTGCATCAACATCCTTAAAAAGTCACGGTTCATTTGTAGTGACGATGAACCACAAGAAAACAAAGTTGCAAGCACCCATCCATGTGCTTCAAGGGACAGCGTCAAGTGCCTGTCTACTCAGCTTTAGCCGCCACTGCCAGGATCCAGGATCCCACGGTGGTGGCGCTGCAGAAAGCAGGCTGGATTTGCGGTGGTGCCTATGCCAGCATTGCAGAGCGAATTACAACCTGCCTTTCCACTACGCATTTAATGGAGGTAACCCCGCCATGAAATGCTTGGCAAAAAGGTAGGGAAAGGGGCCCCCAACAGGACCCCTGGGCATATCTGCCCAGGGGGTCGGGTGCCAGGGCACATGATTGGTCCACCCACAAGTGCATGCACTTGCGTGCACTGTGTGGCATGAAAGAAATAGTGTATGCCACACAGTGCACTTCAACATGGCAAGGGTCCCATGGCGGCAGCATGACTGCTGGCTGTATTTCTCAGCTAAAGCATGCCACCACCGTGTGACCACTGCCGCACTGCTCGCCAGCACTGTATTCAAGTCATAATCTAGCCGGCAGGTTCACCACGGGCTTGGCGGTCTTCCTGAGACAGCTGGGTTGTGGTCCCATTGGAAGACCACCAAACTGGTAATAAGGCCCTAAGTTGGTTCCCTTCGTTGTTTCATGGAAAAGCTTAAGACTATGAAAGTAATGTTGCATATTGATAAGGATGTATATCTTGTTGCTCAAAGACATAGGAAAATTGATTTTCATTTACAAGATGCTGTTGAAAAAGAACTTGAATCGTCACTTCAGCTTGATATCATTGAGTGTTGTACTGGTCCAATGCCATTGGTTTCTTCATCGTGGAAGTTTCCAAAAAGGACAGTGAAGGAGGGGGATGCATATATGTTGACATGCATCAGGCAAACAAAGCAATTGAATGAGAACGACATCCAGGTCCACACATTGCTGATATTATAACACAATTAAGTGGTGCAAAGGTTTTCTCTCGCCTTGATTTGAATAAAGGTTATCATCAGCTGGAACTCATAGAAAACTGCAGATAAATTACAAACTTTTCTACACATATTGGTCTGTTTCAATACAAAAGACTAAGTTTTGGTGTGTCATCAGCTGCAGAACTTTTCAAGACTTCATTTGAAGTATCATACAGCCTGTCGTGAATGCGTTCAATTATAGTGATGACATATTGGTTTTTGGACCTACCCAAAAGGAGCACGATAAGGCTCTCACACAGGTATGCTGTTTACTGGCTGATGCAGGTTTGACTTTGAATGCAGATAAAAGTGAGTTCCATAAGACGAAGTTCAAGTTCTTTGGAACATATCTTTTCTGATGGGCATATGACACCTGATCCTGCTAAAGTACAAGCACTGTCAACTGCTGAACCACCACAAGATGTTTCAATGGTGAGTTCATTTCTTGGCATGGTAGCATTTGCCACTGTAAGTGCTCCATTGAGAGAGTTGGCAAAAAAGAATGTTTCATCCCATGAATGTGAGAACAGGTTTAAGAAAATCAAGGAAGCTATTGAGAATGCTACTGAAATGGCTTATTTTAATCCGAAAGTTCAAACAGAGGGTCTTGTTGATGCAAGTCCAGTTAGGTTAGGTGCTATCGATTCACAGCACAGCAGACATCCGAGTGCTCGAAGGCTTATTGTGGCGTATGGAAGTAGGAGTTTTCCCCAACCAGAACGTGCTTACTCACAACCTGAGAAAGAAATTGTAGCCGTGGTATGTGTGTCTGAACACTTCCATGTATTCCTGTACAGAAAGCCTTTTGCACTGGTTACTGATCATTAAGCTTTACTAACAATATTTGGCAATCCAAAGGCTAAGATGCTTCCTTGCATTGAACGCTGGGGACTACAGCTACAAGAGTACAATTATAACACTGTGCATCATCCAGGAAAGTCTCAGAACCCTGCTGACTACTTTTCTAGAGTGCCCATTCAAGGTCATGGCACTCCATCCAAGTCATCTGAAGCTTATATCAACTTCATTGCAAAATCAAACACATCAGCTGCCATTACGTTAGCCCAGATCATCACTGCCATGAGTCACGATAGTGACATGCTAAAGTTGAAAGATATAATTACATATCAGCTGTAGGACCAGCCCACTCGACCTCTCACCAGTGAGGGGAAATTTCAAAAATAAAGAAATGTCAAAGATGAATTGTCCATTATTCAAGAGGCAATTATACCAAAAGGGACGAGAATCTTGATTCCATTGAGTCTGCTGCAGAAAATGATTGAAGTGACCCACGAAGCACATAAGGGAATTGTTGCCACAAAATGAGCTCTACAACACTGACTCTGGTTTAGATATCTGGACGAGTGAGTTGAGAAGGAATTAAAGGCTTGTCATCTATGCAACTGCATATTTACAAAAGTTACTCAATACACCCTAAACATGTCTTTACTCCAAGAGCATGCATGGGAAAGAATAGCCATTGACTTTTTCAGTCCACTCGACAACGGACATCACCGGATGGCGATCGTGGACGAATACTTTCGATTTCCATTATTTGAGGATCTCTCATCCACAACTCAATAATGAGTCATTGAGAGACTGGATGGCATTTTTGTGACATGGGATGTTCCAGCCATCCTAAAACCTGCCAATGCCTTGTATTTTAATAGTCAGGAGTTCAAAGACTTTTTAGAGCATCTGAGTATCAAAGAATCAAAAGAGCACTCCTCTGAGGCCTCAAGCTAATGGACTAATTGAGAAATTTATGAGTACGCTAAAGAAAGCTGTGCAGCATGCTACACTTGAGAAGCTCAAGTTACAAACTGTATTAAACTGTACATTGGGAGCTTACCGTTTGACATCTCACTCGACCACCTCTGTCGCTCGGAAAGCCCTCCGGATCCGAGTCGTACAGCGGGCTTTCCGAGCGAGATCGGAATCGGGCCCAGAATGTTGAGTTCACAGAATAAAGACCTTTTACTCCAAGCTCCATATGTGGCATAGTCATTTATGGGTACCGTGGCTGGGAAGATGCTACCTCAACTATCCCTACTTTAAAACGTTTAATTGCATGAACTAAAAAAGTCACCAGCAATACCCCCCTGTCCCTAGGTGATACCAAGACATAGACATACCTCAACATTTGACAACCTAAATAATGAGAAACAAACTCTAATATTCTCTACAGCAAACAACGTAATGAAAAGTTGCCAGTGTCAAACCTGGATGATGAATGGGACCTTCAAAATGTGCCCCAAACCATTCACTCAGGTATACACCATTCATGGTGACTATCCAAACGCAAGTATCCCTTTTATATATGCCCTACTATGGGCTCTTAAACCATATAAAAAATTAAACAAGTAACTACTACCCCCAAAAAATAATCAAAGACTTTGAGCAAGCCATGATTCAAACCATTCTAAAAATATACACCCACACAGCCATACAAGGCTGTTACTTTCATTTCAATCAAATTATATGGAGACACCTCCAAAAATCTGCAAAGTGTAGAATACTCCACTAATAGAAAGAAAGGCCTGTCTTCCAACAAAATGAAGAAAAGCTTAGCCCCCTAATGAACTATTTGGAAGACACTTAGGTTGTTAGGCTGCATCTCTCTGGACGCCAACCCAAATTTCAAATGCTATGGTGGAATGTCTATGGCAGGACCTTAGCACACGGAGCCAACACAAACAAGGCAGTGGAAGGATGACACAATGCCTTCCAATCCACACTAGACAGAGCTCAACCTACACAATACAAATTTATAGAAGCATTACAAAAATAGCAAAGCTACCAACAACTATGAATGGACCAATCTGTTTGCTAAATTGGCCTGAAACTTACCAAACAAACAAAAAGAATGTACGACATGCTACAACTTGAAATTAAACTCTTCATAAATAACAACGGAGTAGATTACTTAGAAATGATAGTCAAAAGGGTATTATAAAATAAATGTAACCACCAAAGTCCTCAAAAAGTATGACAAACTCTAAACCAACAAACCATATTTATTTTTTTTAAATAAAAAATGTATTCTATTAGATCTGTCAAACAATTATTTAAAATTACAGTGTTAATAAAGACTGATATAATAAAAATATATAGAAATTATTTAAAAAAAATTAACTATCACCAATCAAAATAAAACTCAATCCATCACATAAAATAATTACAACAAAAAATCAAAACAATTCTACGTAACAATCACATAAATGTATCATAAAAAATAAAATTGTCACATTTCCCACCCCAAAAAATGAAAGAAATAAAACTTACTATTCTGTAGCTGCAAATCTTTCTCTGTCTCCATGTAATAAAAATTAGTAATCCACCAAAAATGAGATAAATGAATCCAAAATCCTCCAAAAGTATGCAAAACTATAACGAATCCAATCGAAATCTCTCGAAGCAATCCAAAGTATCTAGCTTCCATAACAAACCCTAAAAGTGTTTTTAAAAAATGAAGAACCACTCCAGGATACATGAAAAAAGGAACTCAAAGCAAAAACCATTGGTTTTTTATAAACCAAATTTGATTTCCTTAAAAAAAACGTAAATGCCGTATGCCCATAGAACGCGTTCGTATGCAAAACGCTGTTAAGTAAATTTAAAAAACACCTGTAGAACACATTACATTCCCATAATACATATACTTAACAGTGAATCATAAAAATATAACTAAAATCACACAATTTAACTTAGCATAGTATTAGTAATATATTACTAAAACAGTGTCGAAAAATGCGAAATGACAAATTAGTGTAAAACACTAACAGCAATACATGTAACTATAACAAAACCCACAAACAACACTAGAACTAACTTTTAAGCCTCCCTCCTGAATATCACCTACTCTCAATACACTTAAAGAAATCCTTAAAAAAGGACTTACCTATTCTGAGGGACAGAAGCACCTTGCAGAGACCTGGTTCTGGGAAAATAAATTCAAAATAACACAAATAGATCACAAAATAGAAGGTAGAAGTAAAAATTAAGGGGCCGATTCCGATCTCGGCCGGTAGGGCTCCGAATCGGATTCGGCTTTACCGGATCCGATCCGGAGCCCTGTTTCCCGACCGAATCGTACGCGGGTCCGGCCGAGCGAGTACGATGCGGAGTCGCCGACCGACTCGTCCGGGCGTCCCGACCGCTCCGACCGACTCGTTCCCGGCTCGAACCACACCGACCGACTCGCTCGGACTCGACTCGCACCGCGCAATGGAGACGTTCCCCGGCCGGGTAAGTACGATGCGCGCCGCGAGCAGTCCGACCGAGCCGCGCACTCCGGCTCGAAAGAGCTGTCGGAGCCGTACTTTGGGGGTCCGTGTCGGACCCCCCTGTACGCGTAGCCGCGCGAGTCGCACACAGGGGGACCCATGGGTCCCCCTACCTGTGCGTGTACGGCGCGAATCGCTTCGCCGCGTACCCGCTGTAGGGGGCGCACTTGTCCGACTCGCACCCATTGAGTCAATGGGAGCCCGCGTACGCGTTGTACGACCGGCTCCCATTGACTTCAATGGGAGTCCGACCGACTCGAGTCCGATAGCATACGGACGCATCGTACTCGTTCGGTCGGACTGCACGGGTCCGATTCGGTCAGAAATCTCTCCGGGTCCGGCTCGGTCGTAGAAATTTCCGGCCCGAATCGGAATCGACCCCAAAATGTCTGCTAAATGAAAATTAAAAAAAGATTATCTCCCCATAGAAATGAATGGGAAATATTGTAAAAGTGTTGAATAAATGTACATGTGTAAATAATTATTACACATGTGCAACATAAACAATGTTATAATAAATTATGAAAAAATTGTATAGAATAAAAATAATAATATTATAAAATATATACAATGATTACTATATACTAATAAAACATGTTAAAACTGTTGAAAATATATATATCTATAGATATATAGATATATATATATATGACAAAAGTACTCCGCTCTTCCCTTGCTTGTTTGTTTGCTTTCACACGAACAGGAGCACGGACCACAGATTGGTGCAGGTAAGTTGTTTTATTTCGCTCTCTAAAACAACAGCATGGCGCGTTTCGACCCCGAAGGTCCTTGATCATACTAATAAAACATATGTTAAAACTGTTGAATATATATATATGTGATCAAGGCCCGAGGCAGGGCTGAAACGCGTCATGGCTGTAGAGGTTGTTGGTGAGCAATAAACAACATCTTGCTGCATTATTCTGTGGTCCGTGCTCCGTTATTGGAAGGAAGATATCCAGTGTGTCAACGGAGTTGCCAGTAATATATATATATATATGTATATATATATATATATATATATATATATATATATATATATATATATATATATATATAAGCTTAGAAATGTTAATAAATGTTAAACTTTCTTAGATATATAGAACATATCAAATAATAAAATAGAAAATTGTGAAAACATTGTAAAGTAGAATTTAAATAATAGTATAAAATATATACAATTAATCAATATATACTAATGAAACATATGTTAAAATAATGGTGCAAATATATATTTAAAATGTTAAGAAATTAAAAAAAAACTGTTAACAACGAAAAATAAGAGCTGTCATAACATGAACAACATACAAATGTGCATCAATAGGATGTACCTGATTTGATATTGATAATAAATAATGAAAACATATTTCATTTACTTACCTTTATATTTTTAAGTATATATGATTCAAAATGTAAAGCTATAGAATAATCAAAAATTAGAAAGAAAGAAAAATAGAAAAAAGTGTGATGTCTTTATCATACAAAATTTGAGGAAGGTGCTGGAGACTAAAGGGGTGTAATTTACTATTCCCACTCTAATTAAACCGATTCGTGGAAGGTGCTAGACACCAATGGGGTGACAGTTACTGTTCCCACTCCAATCAAAACAAATTCAGGCAAGCTGTTGGCATTAAAGTGGTGACAGTAACGATTCCCAATCCAATCTAACCATATAGGGGGAAGGTATTGGACACTAAAGGGGTAACATTTACTATTTTCAGTCCAATCGAAACAAATTTGAGGGAGATTTTGGACACTAAAGGGGTGACTTTCACTATTCCCACTCCAATCTAACCATATCGAGGGAAGATGTTTGGACACTAAAGGGGTGACATTTACTATTCTCACTCAATATAAACTGATTTGGGGAAGGAAATTTACAATATTCACTTAAAAAAAATAATGTACACAACATATTATGAAATACAAATTTTACAATCACAATCAAGACTCCATATTTTCACATACATTTTGCAATATAAAATTTACTAAAATGTTATCTCAAAACACACTAATCTAAACTACAAACCTTTATATAGAAATTTATATTTTAAATTATAAAATTTTTATTTTAATTACTATTAAAAAATTCTATATTTTTCCAAATATTTACTACCATTCATGAAAAGAAAACAATAATAAAAGTCATAACACAAAATTAACAATCATTAAATTAAAAAATATTTATATTCATTTTATATTTTTACAACTTAAAAATGTATACTCAAATTTAAATGCAATTTTTTATAATTGTTTTTAAATGTATTCAATTGTAAATATTTTTTTAATTTTTACTTTTGTAACATAAAAACATTTCTAAATATTGTACTTAATTAAAACTATGTTTTTAATATTTTATAATATTTATTTTTTCCTTTTTTAAAAACAATATTTAATACCATTAATATATATATCTTCATTAACATCAAATTCCAATACATGAAAATATGACTATGATAAACACATTTAAAAATTCTAAATTATTAATTTGCATAACTTTTACATTATTACCTTACAATTTAAATTTTAAACATACAATTTTTTTAAAAATGTCCCCACCCTTATCCCCCAAAGAGCTAATATCCAGCTACTTAAAAAAATATTCAACAATAAATTATTTACATTATTGCAACTAAAAATACAACTTTCAACAATTTCATAAGCAAAATAATATCTTACTGAAACACAAATAAGAAAAATAATAATATCGATATTTTTTACGACGATATTAAAAACAACACTAAAAACAATATTTTTACCTTTGATAGTCCTGTACACAATATTTTTGATATTCCAATATTCTTGACACAATATTTTTGTACCACCATATTTTTTTACTGATATTTTTTCCACACACCCATTGCATACATACTAACAAATGTCCCTTTCTATTAAAAGTGTCCAGTTTACTCACTGAATTCGACTCTTCATGGACAGAGGCTGGAACCTGGCCTATGATCCTGTTTTAGAGAAGCGTGATACATCCAACAGAAGTAATGGAAATGACACCACTTTGTTATATGACCTTCTTAAGGACAATGATCTGATTGATACCTGAGACCTCTAAAACCTATGTGGGTCAT
Organism: Calotriton arnoldi; assembly: GCA_963921515.1. Taxonomy (NCBI): domain Eukaryota; kingdom Metazoa; phylum Chordata; class Amphibia; order Caudata; family Salamandridae; genus Calotriton; species Calotriton arnoldi. Next base: position 489,681 of record CAWUFW010004236.1, read on the forward strand.
TACGATGGCGGTCGGAAAACCTCCCCGACCGCCATGGTAGCGGGAAAAGACGGCCCACATGGACCGCGGCATCACCGCTGGTCGAATTACGATGACCCGCGGTCGAAATCCAACCGCGGTGGTCGGATCACGGGCCTTAACATTGCGGCGGTTGCTGCTACCCGCAGGCACTGCACAGTGCCTGCCACCTGGTACAGGGGAATGTCGGGGGGGCCAGTTATTGGCAAAAATACAATCCCAACCAAAGGCCCTGCAAAGCATTATGGGACGAGATTAGCAGTGGGCAGTGAATATTATAGTATCCAATATCAAAATAATTCTACAAAGAGCTGCAGTTCAACTAGTCGTCCCTCACGAGTCAAATGCAAAAGCTTCATGAAAGGGTTTCAATGCTTTTGCATTTGACTCGTGAGGGACATCTAGTAACGACTAGTTGAACTGCAGCTCTTTGTAGAATTATTTTGATATTGAACACTATAATATTCACTGCCCACTGCTAATCTCGTCTCATAATGCTTTGCAGGGCCTTGGTTGGGATTGTATTTTTGCCCATAACTGTGCTTGGGGTGGTCCTAGGAGGAAGGGACCACCACTGAATCGTTCATCATGATATGCTCTTTGTGTTCGAGGCATCTGCTTGGTCCTCCCCCTAGGTTAGGGGGGACCCCAAAATCATCACCTCTCTCATTGCCTGATATTTTATTGTCAAAGTTCACTTTTGTGAATTGGTTATATGCTTTTTAGCATGTAAAATTGCTTCATCAAAGCATTTGTAGGTGTTGATGATTTTGCTGCTACGCTACGTCAATTAGCACAGTTTTTGCACTGTGCTACGTGCAATGTGCGTAGTAGCGCAAACTACTTATGCTCCGTGAGCGGAGCGTAGTACTATGCCCAGGGTTAGTTACAATTCATAGAGTGACTTGAAAGGGCTGCCTACTATCTCGTCTTCTCTTCCGCGTGGCCTTGGGACACTTGTCAATGGTTATAAACCATTAAGAAACCACACAGGGAATATCTACAAAGGCTGACAAAGTTAAGACATTCTTTTGTACAGATGACATACTGCTCACCATCATCAAACCTCAATAATCCACACCCATATTCGCATTCTTAGTCCCTGATCCAAATATTTATATATTTTTCAAGCTACAAGAGAAACTTGGAGTGGAATGAGGCCTAACCCAAGATTCACTGCACTACCAAAGACAGCCTGTTTGGCTATGACATGAAATGGATCACCAGAGGATTGAAATCTTTCGGTATTCTCATTAGCAAAGGCTTCAAAAGGTGGTATGGTACAACTACTGATCCAAAATTACCCAGTGAGAGGGTCAGACCTCAAGCTGTCTATAAGGGGAAGGACACAGACAAATTAACAGTAGGTCCAGAAATAATTATGTCCTTGGAATGGACTCTGATTTCAAAATATATATTTGGGGTGTGACGCGACTGAGATTGAAACTCCACAAACTCTGGGAGCACACTGCATAAAAACGAAGACAGTTCTCTAACATTCAAGCATACTACATATCTGAACACCTGGCCCCAATAGCTTACTTCATTCCACAAACACAAAGAACCCCCATGTGGTCAACAATTCCAAATCCCTTTAACAATACAATCATATGAACTATGTTGCTCAACAGGAATATTAAAGTAAATCCCCTATGCCATTTCAATTCCCTTATCTGGTATGGTACATGTCTTTTAATTAGTGGGTTATTGACACAATGCCACCTAGACCAGCTGCTCATAGACACATCTCTCAAACCTTTATGACCACTACAGGGTATAAACTAGCCCACAGCTGCATTTGGAAATACATACTATATTCACATTTGTATACAAAAACTACTTTGGGCCCCTTCTACTTTAACTGCATTAATCCCCTATCCAAAAATATCTGAAAATCAGGGACATTTTCAGTAGAATGATCTTTGGGCTGTACAATGCCATCATTATGGAAATGTTCTGTAGGCATGTCAGAATGATCTTCAATATTACGATGGCAGCTCATACTAAATCAAGAATACATCCCAAAAGGATGGTCAGAACTTTATCTTTCTCACAAAAAATGTGTTAGGGAAACTATGCTTTTGCTTCTGTATTTCAAGATCCTTCACCATGTGTCCTTCTATGGCTATATAAAGCTGGTCTTCTCACCCATTTGAAGTGTTGGAGATGTAGCCAGGCGAGATGTGACCTTTTACATACCTTATTAAACTGTTACATTCCTCAAACATATTGGGGGCACATTATAGAAAAATTATCCATCACACTAGCCATTTATTTATTTATTTGATGAGTTTTATATAGCGCTGGCTAGACCAGGAGGTATCAGAGCGCTTTACATAAGGAAACAGCGAGTTGCAAGGTACAATAATTAAACATTAGTTACACAATGATCACAAAGTAAATGGCAAATCATAGGGGGCAGAGAAGGTAAGGGGGGACAAGAATCAGAGTCTGTGATAGGTGAGAGGAGAGAAGGGAACGTGAGGGGGAGTTGGAGTTAAGGCAGTCCAGCAAAAAAGAGAAACGTTTGAGGGTCGCCAGGAGGAATCCAGCTGGAAGAAGGAACGGACAAACGTCAACAAGATGGCTGATCCGGGTCGTGGGTATCGACGGAAAACCATCCCAAAATGGCGGGATGCACACAAGTCAAAAACCCCCAAAAAAACAAGAGAGCTGACTTCTATCGAGTAGAGTTGGAGGGGGGACGCAGCCACATTACCAAAGGAGGGCGGAGGGCTGTAGAATGTCGGCCGTTTGCGTGCACAGGCTCTGGACCGCGGGGGCATCAGTGTCGACGATCCGCATGTCGTAGGTCAGGTGAAGTCTGCCTGGGAGTTAGGGAGCAGTCTTAGAGAAAGGGAGGCAGCAGCGTAGTCCAGGGGGGCGTGCCTCCCAGGCTCAGAAGGCAAGGAAAAGCCCGGGGGCATTGCACCGCAGTGCCGTGAAAGCTCACCACCACTGCACCCCCGTACCTGGAAAGGACTCACGGGTCCCAGATGTCCCACAGGAAGCAAAGCTGGAGGCCAGGCAGTAGGGCAAGAAGCTGCAGTCGAGCCCGGAAAGGCCGGGGGATGATCAGGAGGGGTGAACCTTGTCCCAGCTCCTCAACAGCCGTCCAGGGAACTCCACCAGGGATCAGCACCGCTGGAACTGGCTCCGTCGACAGCCGACCATCAATGAATTCGTCGGAAGGCAGGGGGAGGGAGGCGACAGCAGCGGAGGAGACGACGAGACCTATGTCTGATGTCCGGCTGGGTAGGTGACGGCCATGGCGGTGTGCGGGAGCCAATCTCCCCTATAGCTGTCGATGCAGCTCCACCGGGCATCGGCCATGTTGCTCGGGCTCCGCCGATTCGAGTAGTGATCCTGATTACATCCGACGTTCAAGAGTCCAGAATCGGGAGAAAAAGGGGAGACAGAGACCGCTGTCTAAGAACGACCACCAGGTGAGTAAAAGGGTCCAGGAGGGGGTGGAAATTAGGGGATTTGAGCCATAAAGGCAATCCCTGGCCGGGAGCTCCCGGCTGGAGCCGGCCGGAGCTCCTCACCTGTCAGCCATCCTGATATCCCCATGATTGACACATTAATGTCCAATCAGTCACAGATGAATGGCAACATCCCTGGTAGCAGTCACAATTTGCATTCTGTGTGTCTCAAGACAACGGTCTGTGCCTATGAAAGACAGGTGAATGACAGAGCTGAGGACTGGTCCTGTAAATGTTTCATATCCAAAATGAAAGATCAACTGGAGGTCTTTGTCCATATCTGGGGGCCCTTTATGGAGACATATATACACAGTTGATGACACTTGCCTAGCAGCATACATCCGTAGATAGGGGAAATGGAATTGTATCAAATGCCATGCACCACAAATTCACTCAAAATGATATGCTTCCACAGTAATTTGACTGACAGCCCTAAGAATCAGATAGTGACCCACTGATGTAGTCTTTCTTACACACCTCTGTATTACTGCTGCATACAGAGTCCACATATCCATCCCTGTTTTCCCAGCAGCATACCACTAATGAAATTGTTTTGACTGCACACTGATTCAAGATTATACCCACTAAACGCCTGTTTGTGGGGGCGGAGCTAGCCACGCTCGAAGATGGCCGCTTTGTAAGTGAGCTCCTTCGGTTGCTCAAATTATCCTGAATATATCCTGCACCACGTCGCTCCAGAAGTGGTAGATAAGCGAGAATGGGAAATCGGAACTCTCCGCAACTGTATTAAACTAAATCCCATATCCTGAAATGATCTACAATTGAGGAAAAACAGCTTCGGGAAAAAATCAGCCGAGACGTGGCCTGAACGCCGTGTACAGACGTGATCCTGCCCGCGGCGAGACGAACGGCGCTGGGCGTGTGCAGACAAGAGCGCGCCTGGTGCGCTCCCTGAATTGCAGCCGCTATCCCACGGAAGCCAAGCAGAGGTCGACAATCGAGTTGGATTGACTTGGCGACTGGTGCGAACCGAGATCCCCGTAATCGCCTGGGTGTCTGGAGGTGAAGCTACTAAAATGCGCACTCTGCGATTCAACGGGAGGCCCAACTACCACTACACGAGATTCTCTACACGCTTGGGTGAGTCCACAGTCCACTAACACGCAGCCTAGTGGTCCTCCGACCAGCACAGGATGGGGAGGGGCACCGGCGCTGAGTTCCCCCACGGCCGGACCGGGGCTGCATGAAGGGAGGCCACGGCTGGGTCTTGCACGCTGCGCCCCAAAACTGCCCGGAGGCTGTACTAACTGGAATTGAATGCGAGAGAATGCACAAATTACCTCTCTACTCCCCATGTATTGACCACGGGACGCTGCGGGTGGATTGCCTCACAGGCTGGTTGCCACCATAACCCCATATAGCGCACCGTGTGGAAGAGAGCACATGCCTAGCATGGCGCGGCGTGCGAGATCAGCCTGTATCTAAAGACACTGCTGCATAGAACGGATCAGCGAATCCCAAATCTGCACACATGCTATAGACAGTAAATACTTACTAAGCCAGAACCTATTGCAGTATTCAAAGTTAGACACTCACATTGCAGTGGGAATAATATCACCCACCCCCGAAGTGGAACCACTACTAACCACGCGCTCTTGCACTGAATAACCGACACAACAGTATATTGCGGCGCTCGGAGCACCTGCAGGATTACATGAGAGTCCTATTATTAATGACATACCCGCCTAAATACGCTACCGACAACTCAATCTTCTAGAGAACTGCCTGCTTGGCTGCGTTTCTGTGCTAAATTGCGACAACGATACCACAGAGGCTAGCCTGCTACACATCACCACAATATGGGGAAACCAGACAGAAATCAGCCTAAGCTGACATTTGACCAGCAAAAGAAACCTCCTGAGAATGGTCCGGAAGGACAACAGGATGCACAACAGACCACATCCACTGCGGATGGACCTACTGCTGGGGAAGTACAGGCTATGTTCTCCTCGATACAAAACACCCTTTCCAACATAGACGGCAAAATAGATAATCTGACTTACCGTGTGGATCGCATGTCCGAACGCTTAGACCGGCACACTGAGTGCATTGACATGGCAGAGCGACGTATATCGGATGCGGAAGATGCTCAATGACAAATGGAAACCAAACAATGTAAGATAGACAAAAACATGGAAGCACTGATGGCAAAGGCTGAAGATCTTGAAGCGAGGTCTCGCCGCAGCAATATTCGCCTTATGGGAATAGCGGAAACGACCAACACAGGACCCATGGAGCACTATGTCGAAAAATTACTTAGAACACTCTTGGGCAAAGACACCTTCTCTGATGTTTTCATTGTAGGGAGAGCTCATAGATCATTGGCTCCGGCGCCACCGCTTGGGGCCAGGTCACGCCCAATTATTGCCAAAATTCTAAATTATAGAGATCGAGATGCGGCGCTCCGCAATGCACGGGAACTGGGTAACTTAAAGCACCAAGGCATGGACATATCCATCTACCCAGATTTCACACCACAAGTTCAGGAAGCAAGGAAAAAATGTATAGCCGTCAAAAAGAAACTGAGAGAACAAAACATTCCATACGCAATGATTTATCCAGCTAGGCTGAGAATATCTGACGATGGGAAGATTGCAATTTATAATGACCCAAAAGATGTGCTCAAATACTTACAGCAGAAAGGATCTCAAACTGTGCACCGGAAATCGCCCAGAGGCGTGCTGGAAGAGCAACCTGAGACCTCAGATATTGAATACATGGGATAATTCCACAGTACGGCTGCCTAGACAGGACTATATATGGCGAACTGTATGATTATAATTACAGAGCAGTACCGATAAGTGTTACAGGGGACATCATGGTTCTGAATTTCTAATATAGCCAATGTTATGATTCACTAAATTGCATGCCTATACTAATGGGTATGACCATTCTGTTAAATCTGAGTTAATAATAAGCTGACCACTTCCTTAATGGCGGCTACTGGTGTCAGGAATGTCGCTCTATGATGGTGTAGTGACCCCTAGGTGACATTCGTCCTTAGGGTATCCAGCTGGCAGCTTCCGCCCACCTGTGTGCACCACAGCAAAAGTTAGTCTTTTCCTTTTTTTTCAACGGGACGGGTGGGGGGAGAGGGGTACTTTTTCTTCTAAAGGGGAAAGTCTTTGTCGTAATTGGGATGGCGAAGTGGGAGGGTTGGGAGGGGGGATGGGAACGAGGATTCAAGATACTGTTCAATTGTTTTATCAAGTCACCAGATCAATGCTGTTTTCTACTATCATTTTACAAAAAAGCACTATGCATTCATTCAACATCCAGATAGGAATGTTTGCATGTCGAAAAAGTAACACAAGTATATCCATCCTTCCTTATGACTGGAGACATATCAATGCACACTAGCACTACCCCTAAGCCCCTAAAGCTAGCGACCTGGAATGTAAGAGGTCTAAATAACCCTAGACAAATTCAACAGATTTTTGCCTACCTAGACAGACATGGCATTGACGTAGCCATGCTTCAAGAGACACACTTACTCAAATGCAAAGCGGATAGATTTGGGAAAAGATGGGCGGAATTGGTGGCCTCCTCCTCTTATTCTGCATATGCGCGTGGGGTAATAACTCTGGTGCGAAAAGGTACTCAATTTATAACAGAACAAATACTAACTGATACGCAAGGATGATATGTCATAATCACAGGTATACTGCGAGGTACGAGAGTAGGCCTCATTAATACATATGGTCCAAATGTGGATGATCCCGATTTCTTTATGAAAGTGTGTACCACAATGCGGGAGCTTCCAGGTATGGAACTCATTTGGGGGGGAGACATGAATGTCGCACTGGACAGTACATGTGACAGATCACACGCTAAGGCTGAACGTCACCAACGATCGGCTGCAGCCCTCATACACGGTATGACTGAATTTCGACTGCATGATATATGGCGCATGCGTAATCCAAATACACATGATAGCACCCACTCCTCAACTGCACATAATAGTTGGTCCAGAATTGATTATTGGCTTATAACGGAACAAGCATGCACATGGACCCAGGATGTCAGTCACCTTCCAAAAACGCTGTCGGATCATAAGCCTGTTCTACTGATCATACAAATCCCAACATACACCCCACCACCATTCATATGGCGATTTAATGCAACAGCCTTACTGGACCCACTTTATACTGAAACGATTCGCAATGTAATAGAAGACTACTTTGCCACCAATAAGCAGTCGGTAGAGAGCGCGAGCACACTGTGGGAAGCCTTTAAGGTGACATTGCGAGGCGTCTGCATAAGTACAACGGCGGGAATCCTTAAAGATATTCGTACCCAATTGGCACAATGTGAAAAGCAAATCAAAAGATTAGAAGCAGAATATGACGATACACACAGGGCAGACATTTTAAGTGCTATCAGAGAAGAACTAAACGCCTACAATACTCTAGCAGATGATGAAGTGAAATACATAGCGAGACGACATACAGCACGCAGGATGGGCGAGGGAGGTAGACCGGGCCGTATACTTGCCCAAAAAATACGCATACAACACAAACAGCATACCATACTACGAATGTTAGATGCCAATAATACAGAACATTATGACACGGCCGGTATTCTACAGACATTTATGGACAATAACGGCGCATTATATAAAGCACGAGATACAGCATGCGCACAAGAGATCCTGGATTATGTGGGGGATGTAGCGCTGGTATGGCTTTCAGACAACCAGCGTGAGTATCTAGCACAGCCAGTCACTATAGAGGAAGTGCAGGATGCTATAAAGACGCTACCAAATGGCAAAACACCAGGGCCGGATGGCTACACAGGAGAATTCTACAAAACTTACTCTGAATTACTTAGCCCATACCTATTGGAGATGTATGACGAAGCATATAATAATAAAATTCTCCCCCCAAAACTGCGTGAAGCGCTAATAGTCGCCTTTCTTAAACCAGAAAAAAACCCGGAAATAGCTGAGTCATATAGACCGCTCTCCTTAATTAATACAGACGCAAAAATACTAGCCAAGATAATTGCGACCAGGCTTCAACCACTTATGTCTACTATTGTACTACCGGATCAATATGGGTTTATACCATCCAGATCCACTACACATAACCTGCGTACGATATTTGCCCTTCTCCACCAATTGAACCCGAAGTTGGAGGCTGTGGCTGTATTACTTGACACGGCCAAGGCCTTCGACTCCGTTGAATGGACCTACCTATTTACTATTCTCCACCGGATAGGTCTTCCACCCATGTTAATACACTGGATCAAACTTCTGTACACGGAACCCACTGCTCGCATAAAAGTCAACAGACACATATCGAATGTAATACCGATACAAAGAGGAACACGGCAGGGCTGCCCGCTCTCACCTTTGCTATTTGCAATTGCTTTAGAACCTCTGGCTTGTAAAATACACCAGAAATATGCATTTACAGCCTTACAATTTAATATGCGCCCCACTGGCATATCATTATATGTGGATGATATGGTGCTGTATATTAGAGATCCCAATGTTAACCTATCACTGGTACTCCGAGAATACATAAAGTTCAGGAGACACTCCGGTTTACAAATAAACTGGTCCAAATCAGCAGTGATACCGCTGACAACCAGTACAAAATCACCACAAATGGATTTCCCGTTGGTCTGGCAGGAGGATTCTATAAAATATCTGGGCATTTGGATACACTGCGACTCTGAGCTAGTGATTCAAAGTAACTATGGCACCGTAATAGATAAATTAGAAACACAAATAAACCGGTGGATTACACTACCATTATCTCTAGCGGATAGGATATCTCTTGTAAAAATGGTGCTCCTGCCCAAACTCATGTATCTTTTTACCAACATTCCCATAACTCCCCCAGCCCCTATTTTCAACCGCTTACGCTCTCTTCTGAATAAATTGATATGGGCGAGCAAGCAAGTAAGGATAAGTCTGCACACGATGACATTACCATACGCCTCGGGGGGCTTTACAGTCCCTGATCTCTACCTATATTATTTATGTGCTCAAGCGCAGTATGCCTACTACTGGTTTCATCCAGTGCAATATATGCCACATCTTGCAGTAGAAGATGGCGATGCCCATCCCATTAAATTGGCAAATATATTACCACACAAGAGACCTCATCTGACCAAACACGAAATTAATACAGTCCGCACAACGTCCTTGGCGTGGAGACGAATTAGCCAACTCACAGACAAAACCCCACTATACGCACCGAATCTACCACTGGTGCAACACCCCGCCTTATCGGTAACACAAGAGAAGGGTAGTATGGGATTACTGGAGCAGATTGGCATTACAGTGATGGGTGACTTATACCCGAATGGAACATTTCTAACACCGACCGACTTGACATATGTAAGCAATCAGACACTTCTGTTCAAATTTGCTTACCACATGCTGCGCGCAGCAATCCAGGAACTTTACCCCACATTTCCAAACGTGCCCCTTTCACTGGAGACGTTGCAATTAATAATAACTGCTCCAAACAATACACACATAGCAGCACGACTTTACAAGACCTTGCAGAGAGAAATTAGCGCTGACACGCATAAAGCACACGACAAATGGAATCTGGTACTAGATACGCCTCTAACAGTGGAGGAATGACAAACCTGCTGTGCACTCACTGAGCTTCTTACGCCCAATGGCAATTTGCGTATACTACATTATAAATACTTGCAACAAACCTACCACACTCCATTCCATTTACATAAACATGGCTTACGAGAAGATGCAAAATGCAAGCGCTGCAGGGCAGATCAGGCCGATTTTGTACACCTCGCGTGGTATTGTAGTAAAGTCAAACTGTTTTGGGAGCAGGTGGTACAGTTATTAAATGTGATCCTGAATTGTAAAGTAGACTGCACGCTACAATTGTGCTTATTGGGGCATTTAACACATTTGAAATCTACTAAGAAAAAGCTAGCCGCCATCATGTTACTATTAGCAAAACGAAGAGTAGCTATGCATTGGGGCAGCAGGAGGGCACCTACTGTAGTTCAATGGGTGATGGACTCTATTTACTGTAAGGATAATTTTCTGATCTATGCAGAAGAGCTGCCCACAGCTGCTAAACCTTCTAACTTCTGGGAACCACTTACCAACTACTTACGAGAACACCCTGACCTCTTAAAAACTGATATATAATTACTCTATATGTTAGGGGTATGTACCATTACTGGGTTGTAGCATTGCTACGCTAAATGCTGCTAAAAGTGCTATGCTATGTAAAAGTATTATTTGTGGAATGTATAATGCAAGATTGACTTGATGTTATGTATGAATATGATCTGTTTCACTTAATGGAAAACTTATAAATAAAATAAAAAAATAAAAAAACGCCTGTTTGTGAGTGCAATGCCAATTCTTGTCTTATTTATCTTGTCTCTTCTTTAACTCTCTTAATATTGGAACAGCAATGTCCCAATCATTGAAACTTTGTTGACTCTAAGTGCCCTGTTGGTATAACATATTGATTATATATAGTTTAACCCTATTACTTGTCTGATGCAACCTAACCCCTTAACACATAACCTGGCCCTCCCTCACCCAAACCCCCATGCCCTGCTGCAGTATATGAGATGATGCATCATCATTCTTTAGTGCTTGTAAAACCTGTTTGGAGAAGATAGTGTATGGTACAAACAACTGCACAATTATTTAAGATGCTGGTTTCACTGAGGTTTTCGTGATGACCTTTTGCAATGACCATTTGCTTATAAAAACTCTATTTCCTGTGAGTAACCCAACAAAAAATATGTGTACAATATCTGGCCTATGATAGCGGCTGAAGTACATTTCCCATTGTGTTACGAGTAGGTTGCTTTGTGGCATAATCTGAGTATATACAATGATACTAGAGGTGGAGCCCCTCCAGTTGGCCAGGGAAGAAGGGGATATGGCCTGTGATGACTGATTTGTAGGTCCATTGTATTTAGTAGAGGAAATGAAGAAAACTGTACTTCATGTTTGTGTCTGGCTAGAACAAGAGAAAAAAATGGATAGCAAAGAAGTGTATCATGATATTACAATATTAGCCCAGAAAATGGAGAGTAGTAAAGTGAAATTAATTTTGGACAAAACCAGTTTCCGTTACCTCAAAGGGGAAGTTTTATTAAGTATCTTCAATTAAGTTACTTATTTGAGATAAGATAACTCAGTAACACAATGTAGACTGCTGTTTCTTTATGGCTGTGTGAATATTGATGTCCTTGATAAGAAGTTAATAAAAAATTACTAAATTGAAATCAAAGATGTGGTGGCACTATGGAACAAAAATTCTGCAATGCAATACATGAAGCAGAGAAGAGACATGGTATTTCAGCTATTGGGGTCAACTTTTGGGCAGAGGTAATACGTTGTGATCTTTTTAATTTCTGTTTTTACTCCTACCAACCTACATAAGCTTAGATGAGTGATAGATGTTGGATGCCCTCAGACCTGATTTGAAATGGAGAGTAGGAACATAGGATTTATTAATGTTCATTCCAAAATGTCTGGGTGTGCTTCAAGTAATTTCGGGGGTGTTTGAAATCAATCCACACATAGATATGCTTCTGTAAATGCCATTGTTGGGCTTCTCAGTGACATTTGTAATATTTTAAGAAATGTTCTATTTTTATACATTGCAAGATGACGTCAATTAGCTGACCGGCTGCAACCCGGGAAAGAAATCAGCCACCTTCAGCAGGGAAGAGATGCCGTAAATTACTGCACGCTCGATCGATGCCTGAGGCGCGCTTTACCTGGTGTGTGACAGACACCAGTGGGGCCGGGGAAGCAGTAACAGGGGTGGCAGTTCCAGTTCTTTCAGTTGGGAGCCCTCCTCTCAGCCCTTCCTCTGGCGGGTGGTGCATACCGCTTGCTCCTCCTCTGACCCGCCTCGCATCACCCCAGCCTCATGCTGGTCTTGGCTTCCCTAGTTCCTTTTTGTGACTTGGCATGCTTCATCCTTGTCTCTGACTCTATTTCAGTGGCCTAGACCCAGGCTCGGGTCACAGATCTGCTGCCCCTGTCCCACCTTTTTCATCTGATTTGTTACTGGCCCCAGCCATGGCAGTAGCAGTGGCAGCTACAGCCATATGGGCTTCACATGTGCCTTGTATAGTATCTTACCTGGAGGTTGTCCCCTCCTCTCGGCTCGCTCATTTGATGTTTCTGGTGACCCTTGGGAGTACTGGTGAATTATTTGCAGCCTGGAATGACAGGGCGTACAAAGCCCCTGGACCATGAGCTCTGCTCTTTGAAAGCACCAGCCCTTCGCCGTCGTACTTGCCACCATTCTCAGGCCTGAATTCAATATGGAACTTGATCTCAAATAGATGGAGCAGGCAGATCTTTAATATAATCAGCACCTGTGCAGACACAGATATCAAGGGCTGAGAAGGGAGAGGGTCAACTTGCCAGGTCCAGTGGCACCAAGAGCAAACTGAAGTCTTACTTGGAAAGATACCTCCAAAGCCAATTAAGGTGGGCTTTCTCTGGACCTCTTTAAATCACAGTAATGAAATAAGTCAGACTTTATCTTTGGATGTGAGACCAACCTCTGGGGGTCTAAGAGTTAACAATAAAGTAACAGATTCTCTGAAGGGTATTCCTCGATGTGATACCAATATTATTGAGACAGCTGGAGCACTGCTTTTATGTAACACCAGGCTTAATAGTAGTCTTAATTTTATGGTGATGGGCCCCACTAATAAAAGTTCCTGAGAGATAGCTCTCTCTCACAAAACAGTAATGAGGGCGGACATGACAGTCTTATTGCCAGTCATTTTGTTGGTGTGCAGGACAGTGTTTCATTCTCTGGCAAGGGAACAACTGGGGATGCTACATTGGGTCTGGTGACTTTGCCAATGGTTTCTCAGCCTCTGGTGTCTTCCTAGATTTCCATACACACAAAAGAGAAGTAGGAGTATTTGAAGACCTGTGTAATGCCTACATAAAACCGGCTGAAACATGTTGACGTATATGCAGTTAGGTTGGGTGAAGGGCTACTAAAAATCCTCTTCACCGCCATCCTATATTTATTTTAATCCTGACCGGGAAATCCAGGAATAAAGTACGTAGGCGGATATTCGTGAGCTAATATTTCTATTTTTGATCCTTATAATTTTATCTTTATATTGTTTTCACCCTCCCTGTTGCTCCACCCCAGGCATTGGTCTGCGTGGGGGTGTTGTTTAGCAACCCTATGATAAAGCATGCCACAATTTGTGGGTGAGGGCAGTTTTAAATAAAAAGCACGTGTCACCGAGTATAACAGCGTGAATTCAAATACTCCTAATTCTCTTTTGTGTGTATGGATATTTGTAGTGGAGGTGGTTGTAGGAGTTTTCCCTCTTCCCCCTTAGCTGTGTGTGAAGTCTTCCCAGATTTCTCAGACTTATGAACCCTCAACTACATGTTCTCTGTCTGATCAGGGGTCAGTGAGAGCTCACAGTTTAGGAGAGGCAAAAAAGGTGGATGGCGCATCACTGAAGGGCTCATATGATAACTATAACCCTGTAGATGATGATATTGTAACTAATGGCGGAGAAAAGAGAAATGCTGACCTATCAGAGGCATTCTTTTCACTGTTAGAGGCTTCAGCTAGTGCTTCAGATTAAGATGCCGAATGTCAGGAGAGAAGTGAGGAGGTGGAGCCTATGGGAAGCCAACAGTGTACAAACTTGCATCCTCGTGGCTTGTCATAGTGTGGGTGTCTCAGTGGCGTAGCTGGAGCTTTTGCCACCCGGGGCAGTCCCTGAGCATGCCGCCCAGTGACAGCCAGTGCAGGTAAGATCAGGGGGGGAGTCGACAGATGATGATGAGGGAAAATAAAATACCAAAAAAACGAAAACCACTTACCTTGTGCTGCCGAAATTGCTCACATGAGGTGAGCAATTTGGCAAGTACAAGGTACATGGTTTTCTTTTCTTTTATTTTAGTGAAGTGCCGCCCGGGTGGACCGCCCCCCCCCCCAGCTACGCCACTGGGGAGCCTGTCAGATGAAGATGTGAAACATGGTTTGATGGATTCGGAAGCTATTGAAACTCTACAACGCCACAAGAAGGACATGCATGCAGATCCAGACAATGGTCCCCCAGATGATGGGGATAGCAATGATGGGACTGAGGAGGGTGAGGAGGACTGATTAATGTGAGACAGCTCAGCACACCATCTCACAATACATGTTAATATCATGGGTGTCCCTAGCACAGACTATAGAGTGCAAGAAAGGTATGAGAGTGATTGGGCACTATCACAATTCTTTACACGTGGTCTGTCAGGATAAATCCAGACTCAAACACATATTCAGTACCAGACTGCCAAGGTGACAGAGGCCCCAACTCTTGCTTCTATATATGATCTACTTTGTGCACAGTGAGAGGAGCTTAAGAAAGATGCTGCTAGGGTTGGATTTACCAACTTGAAGACACAAGCTGTTATTCACAAACTGTCTAAGCAAATGGCTATATTGGGGGACCGCCTTACAAAACTGGAAGACAAGACTGAAAAACAGGATGAGGCAACTAGCACTATTCAAAACCATCTAGCCCTACAACAGAAAGTTGCACAGAGCCTCTCTGATAAAATGGCTGAAATTGAAAATTGGATGCATCACAATAACTTGTGGGTCCGAGGCATCAAGGAGGGGGCAAACAGTGATGATCCAAGAGGTTTCATTGTGCACCTGTTTCAGTGCTCCTTTCCTGATCTTCTAGATTTGGACATAGACTGCCAAATTCAAAGAGCACATAGGTTCCCTTTTAGAAAATCTAAGGGCACACAGCTCAACCAGCATCCTATGGCAATTTCAATCTATATTGGCAACTTTATTTTTCGACAACTCCTGTTCAAAGCTGCACTACCACAAAGCCCAGCATGAGATGGAACTTACACCTTTTTTGTTAGATCAGATTTTTGCCATCGTATAGTACAATGCCGCTGGCAGCTTTGACAGTTCATCACCAAGCTTCAGGCAGGTGGCGCAGAGGTTTCTCTTTAGGAGACCGCCAGCTTACAAAATTGTTTATGGGACAAGGTCTTACTTTTGTTCTACTACCGAAGATGTTGAGGCTGATGCTGCAAAATGGGGAAATAGCAAACATCCTGATAAAGCCTGCAAATAGGATGTCAAATGTGATTTAAACCTGTTTAATTCAGTTTGGCTGAAATTATAAGATCTCATCATGTTCATATTGACATTCTGGGACCTACTTTTTTGATGCTTATTTATTATTTTCTTCTCCTCACTCTCAATTATTAGGGGGCTGCAAGGAGCAGGAGGGAAGATACAGTCAGAATGGAATGTGGTGTAAGAATGGTTTTCTTTTATTCTTTTTTATCTACTTTTCTTCTCTGGTTGCCGATATCTCTTTTCCCGGAGCAAATGGTTGGCTTATGGACACCACTTATTCTTCATGTTTTCTATTCTTTTCTATTGGTGCGTTTGTGTGGGAATGTCTCTGCTTTGACAGAAACCTGGAAAAAGGGGGGTTGTGGGCATTCTTTTTCCCAGGCGTTGGGGGTTGGAGGGTAAGGAGGTTGTGTGCAGGGGAGGGTATACGAAAAAGTTTATAGTTGCTAAATTAGAAGTGCAGTGGTGCAGAGCAGATTTGCCCATCCTTTGCACATCACAAAGACGTCACATTTTCATAACAGATACATGACAAGAATGTGCATTTATCACATGTTTCTTCTATGGTCCAATGATGTTAAAACAAGTGTTGCACTTGCCATTATTACCAAAGTGCATTTACTATAGGACTAGTGAATTTACTTAAACTATGCCTCTAACCATATTAAATGAGAAATTAATAAATCATCCTTACTTAGTAGACATGTATTTCGCCTTTCATAATCTGTGTCTTAATACATTGAATGTGTTTAATTAACAAGGAAACCCAATTGTAATGGTCAGGGACCTTGGGTAGTAGTACGTTACAATTACAAAATAGTCCCTGACAGGGGAGATTCACACAGAAAACAATGAATATAGGCCTGAAATCAGTACTATATTAAAGCTGTCCAGCCAGACAGAAAATTTAATAATGTATCAAATCACATAAAACACAAGAATAAAGTGGAACACAATCCTGCGTCCAACGCAACATATATAACAAAGACACAAATGAACAGAAATTCACAAATTCAGAAAAAGGCTCAGACAGGACAAAAATGCTTGTAACTTGTATAAAGAAATGCAACAAGCAAACAATATGTAGAGACACCATTACACATCAGTAATTAATTCAAGTGCGTTTACGGTGCATATAAGGTCGACGATGTTTCGATCCCATAGAAACAATATTGGGATCATCATCAGGACGTCCTCGATCTACCACGCCACAGCCACATCACCCCCCACCTGAAGAACCTGCACTGGCTCCCCGTCGACAGGAGAATCTCCTTCAAACTCCTCATCCACTCACACAAGGCACTCCACAAGACTGGCCCAGCCTACCTCAACAGACGACTCATCTTCTACGTCCCCAACCGCCAACTCCGCTCCGCCGACCTCTCCCTCGCCACCGTCCCTCGCATTCGAAGAACTACCACCGGCGGCAGATCCTTCTCCCACCTCACCGCCAAGACCTGGAACACCCTTCCACTAAGCCTACGACAGACCCAAGACCTGCTGACCTTCAGGAGGCTACTCAAGACCTGGCTGTTCGACCAGTAGCAGCACCCCCTTTTTTTCCCCCAGCGCCTTGAGACTCTCGCGGGTAAGTGGTGCGCTTTACAAATTCTGTGATTGATTGATTGATTGACGTAAAAATTACATGCCTGAGGGAATTTTAGCTATAGCAAAGGAGGTAGGGTGGGATTGGGGCAATTCCCAATTGAGGGTACTGGTACGGAGAGGCGCGGTAACCTAATTACACGAATAGCGGCAACCAATCCAATTTGGAAATATATGAAAGGTGCTGTGAGTCACGCAACAATGATGCGAGTACTCCTGAGCCGGTACAATGACCTGTGTATCCTTCGGTATTCCGGTGTGCTCGGGCACACCGGAATACCGAAGGATACACAGGTCATTTTGGATTGGTTGCCGCTATTCGTGTAATTAGGTTACCGCGCCTCTCCATACCAGTACCCTCAATTGGGAATTGCCCAATCCCAGCGGAAAAATCTGTGTATATATTCTTTAAACCTTAATACCACTCGCTATGCCAACGATCATGCTCATGTGAATATTTTGACGTGAAATAACTCTGTATTAAATTTAATAATGTTTTTGAGTCTCTTATGCTAAGTTATATCATTTGATATTTTGTATGTATTGTGTTTATCCCAGACAGGTCCACATTGTTTATCCTTCTTCTGTATCATCATTTGTGCCCTGAAGAAGGTGATACCCAGTGAATGCGTGGTTCACCGAAATGTGCGTCGGCGCTTGGATTAATGTTCCCGTTATAAACTGCTTTACCTTATTTGAATTACATAAATGGGAACCTGAATGTGTTCTAACACCTGCCCTATTTTTGTCTGTTTATGCATGAGTGTGTGTGCCTGAGTATGACATTGGATGTATGTTGTGAGTAATGAATGTATAAATGGGACCTGTTTTTCTTCCTCTTTCTGTAATCATCAGTGTATGATATTTTAGTATGATATATTCATTTTCTACCAAATATATATAAAAAATCAAAAAAATAAAGCAATGCTTATATCGATTCTATGACTCAAAGAGCATGATTATTTTGGCACGTGTTGAGTGGGTTTAAATATTAATTGATGTATAGCATAGTTTAATCATATGGGTAGAGGTTTCATGTTCTGTAGTTTGAATTTATATCCCCTGCCCCTCTACCTGTATTTGTCTCCAGGGGTCCCCTTGTTTTTGAGTAGTTGTTCTTTCCCAGCCCTTGAGCTGTGGGGTTAAGTTTGACCAATTGGTCATTCATTTTGAGACTTTTTACACACATTTGATCAATTTCTCTGTTGTCTGTTTAATCCATTATTGTCTTCCTTTCATATTTCCCTTCATTGAATTTCATATTTTCTCTTTCCTATGGATAGTATAAAAACCTTTGGAGTCACAGACGAAGACTTTGCTCGGCTACTGGGACAATCTCTTGACAGTGATAGACCCTTTACACTATCTAAAGGCCTTAATGAGGAATGGACTAAGCTATTTAATTTAAAGAAAAAAACGAAACGCACCGAATCTCATGCCAATTTTATGCTCGAGTATTTAAAGACGGGCACCATACCGATCGGCCTGAGGGTGAGGAATATTCCTGGCCTTTTTGTGGAAATCTGACAGTTCCTGAAGAAATGGGCTCTCATCTCTAATAGATGCTCCAGGGACTGGATGATTTTAATTATTGAAACTGCCAGAGAGGTGGTACAACTTCTTAACAAAGAGATCCAGGACCTAGAAGAAAAGCTAAAACAGTCCAATAGTGTTGAACAGGGGAAAAAGAAATTGGAAGAAATCTCCCTGGAATTAGACTCATTCTGTGAATACTTACTCAAAAGAAAAACTGAAAAACTCAAAAAAGATATTAGACTTTTCTCCCAAGAACGTGTGTATCCGTTCCTCTCTGAGAACTTCTATACATCTAATAGTGAAAATTCTGCAACCAATACCAATAGCAACTGGGGCAATAGACGTGTCACTACTTTTTCAGACACAATGGATTCTGACAGCGAGGGCTCTGTATATAGGAACCCCCAACAGAGACAAGACTCTGATAGACCTATAGCAGGGAATCGTTTTTTAGGGAACCGAAGGGGCAGTTTTCGGCCCGATACCAGAATCAATACCAGAACCAACAGCAGAGGGATCAATACCAGGAGCAAGGACAGCCACAAAGGTATATACAAACACGCCAGCAACAGTACTGGCGAACTTGAATAGTATACCAGTGTTCAACCTGTCCACTAGCATCATGTATCACCATACTGAACCCTCCTTACAAAGGGACTTTCCTTTGTTCCAACCACTACGGTTAATCGATTCGAGTTAATGAAGGATCTTCATGCCTTCTTCCGAAGAGTAAGACTTAGAAAATACTTCCTAAACAGAGTCACTGAGGACAATAATGATAATCTATCGGGCCTGAAACCGACCTCCAATTTTACTCCCAGTATCGACCTTGTGGGAACTGAAGTGGACATATTTTAAAGAGCAGTTTTAGAAAAAATTCAGAAGGTGACCAGGTTTGTACCTAATCCTCCTCATAATATCTCGAAGGAAGAGGAAACCGCACTTAGGTCACTCAGGAGTAACAATGAACTAACCATCAAACCCTGCGATAAGGGGGGGGACGTAGTAATCTTTGAAACCTGCAAATACAAAGAAAAAATGTATGACCTATTAGGGTCTCCTAGACACTACCATAAGATCACCTCCAACCCCAAACCTAAAGTGAAGCGCAGAATCCTCCGCGCTGTTGAAAGCGCAATAGTACGAGGAGACATCTGCCCCAAGGAAGCTGAATATCTGACTCCTATGTTCACACGCATCCCCATTATTTATGTGGTGCCTAAAACACACAAGGATCAAATGGAGCCACCCATGAGACCCATAGTGTCTACGATTGGGTCAGCCACTGAACCACTATCGAAGTACATCGACTGTTTTCTACAACCATTGGTGACTGCCCTTCCCTCCTATGTTAAGGACACAGGGCACTTTATCTTCAAAATCAAAGGCCTCCAATACAATCCAGATACGGAAATCTTAGTGACTATGGACGTTGAGTCCCTGTATTCCAACATACCACAAAAAGAAGCCTTAAATGTGGTCCGCAACATCATTGAAAGTAACACGACATTTGACAACGCCATCTTCCTGATCCAAAGCCTCGAGATTGTTCTCGAAGAAAACTTCTTTGAATTTGATGGTAACTTTTACCAGCAAGTTAAGGGAGTAAGTATGGGGGCAGCTTGTGCCCCAAGCATCGCCTGCCTCTATATGGGACATTTCGAGCAACGAAACATCTATAACGAGCTTGCCCCTTTCTACGAAAATATCCGTGGCTGGTCGCGGTTTATAGATGATATTTTTTTCATCTGGAATGGCGACCAGCACACGTTGGACGAATTTATCCTTTGGATAAATGCAGCTGACACCAATCTTGCATTTACTGCCCACACCAGCACTCAGAAAATTGAATTTTTGGATGTATGGGTGGAACATCAAGACTTTAAACTGATGGTGTCACTGTTTACCAAACCTACATCGAGGAACACTCTCCTTCACTTTAGCAGTTTCCACCCCTGAAGTCAGAAAGATGGAATTCCCTTCAGCCAGTTTCTACGTCTTCGTAGAAACTGCACCAACATCAAGGACTACTTGATCCATGCCCCAAGTTATGAAGGAGAAATTCATCCAACGAGGATACCCTCATAGGCTAGTAAGGGATGCCCTAAAGAGAGCACGTTTCTACAATCGAGATACCATGTTCCTACCAAGACAACGCAAACAGACTGACAAGCTAGTCTGCGTTACTAAGCACTCATCCATTGACCATAAAATTCGCCAATTTGTGAATACACAATGGCCTTTATTAAATCTGGATGACTAAACACCACAAATACCCAAACCGCTTTTCGCATTCAAAAGAAATAAGAATCTGAAAAACATACTGGTGAGAGCGAAACCCCAAGAACAAGACAGATTTATCCAAAAATCCATCATGGGAGATCAACCAATCAATGGCATCCACAAATGTGGAACATGCCATGCATGCGCTCAAGCGATAATCGGCAATCAAGTCCAAATAAACAACCGCACAGTACATCTTAAAGAGATGACTAACTGTCGGACACCCAACTGCATCTACGTCATCCTATGCCCGTGCAACTTAGCATATGTGGGCGAAACGAGTCGAGAATGCAGGATTCGGTTGGGTGAACACAAATCTAATATTAGATGCAATAAACAAACAGCACCACTAGTCAACCATTGGACAGAAGCCAAACATGCCGAAGCAGATATCCGATGGACTATCCTGGAGAGGATACGCCCACAAAAAGGCACGGACACCATCAACATACGCAAAAAGCGAGAAGTCTTCTGGATTTTTACCTTAGACTCCAAAGCCAAAGGATTAAATGAATCCCTGCCTTGGGAAAACGCTATTATTTAGTTTCGTATGACCTTTTTTGATATCCCTCTTTCGTTTAACTAATGACCTGGTTCCTCCTCGGCTTTGACTGAGGCCATTCTTCGACCTTACTATACCCTTTGACCACTTTTCTTCGCCAGTGATCTGGCAATTGATCTGCCCTACTCCATCTACTTCAGCAGCCGCCCGGACCATATACCAGTCCCATTATATACCCTGCGTGCCTCTTATCCTTCAATATAGGGGATATGATGCCCTTTACTGAAGCATCTCCCCCTATATTATTGTTTCCTTGTTCATTTTCCTCTCCTGTTGACCTATTCATTTTTAACAAATGTGAGATATTGTTTGCCTACGAGCCCTTTACAATATTTAATGCTGAGATTTTTAGACACACGTGGGCCGCTTTGTCATCTCCCATGAGTTCCGGGCTACATATACACCACTTACTTATTTGTGTGTGTTCCGTATGAGATCCGATATCTGTTCGCCTGCCTGTGACTCCCGTAATTGTGCAGGAGTTAAATGTCCGATAAAAATCCAGATACGTTTGCTTCTAACATTCATTGCTCACTTCGTCTAATGTTATACATACTTCCATTATCTCCCGTCACTTGATTTACTGAGTCGGATTTTTTCTGAAACATCCCTGTCTCAGCGCAGGATTTTTTTCTTTTTTCTTTATTTACTATCCATCCTTTAGACATGGCTTCTCTGTGAGAGTAGCAGTATAGCCTTTCCCGCACGCAAATCAGACATGGCTATTCTATAGCCACGCCCCCTCCTACCGTCATCCATCTCGGCCGTATCATACTCGTTATCGGCCCTGACTAACGTAGCCATAGGTCTATTTAAATGCGGTAGTTAACAATCTACCTCACCGAACCATTCGAGACCTTGGAGCTGGACGCCACCACTGTTATGCTGTCCCTTCACTGATCTAGATGTGGCTAAAGCTGCAGCTGGTTGTCTTTAATTTGAGTAGCCAGCCTCTTACTTTTAATATTTTAATATTTTGACTTTGTTACCATCTAGTGACTTTATCCTGCCACTTGCCGCCTTCTACCAGTTGGCTGCCTAATAAGAAAGGATTAATCACATTAAGGTTAGACTCGCCGCTTTGGAGGGCTTCCTCAGATTTTTCCGCTTACGAGGCTTCATATTAACTATAGTTTGCTGTTTAGCACTGGTGCCCAGTTCCGCTTACGAGCTCTCATATTCACTGCATGTTGTTGTTTGCAATGTCCCCTAGACTTGTTCCAAATTACCTTACGATATCGACTCTTGACATTTTCATTGCGTTCTCGACCAGCCTCAAAATAAATCTGTCTGAGATACTGATTCACAACACCATTTTTTGGCTATCGTCATCTTTTAAATTGCACGACGTGCCGACTGAACATAATCGCGGATACTTATATCCTCTAGAGAACCTTGAATTTAGAGGAATATGATTTTTTATCATGCACTTTACCGCAAAATGCTAAAGCTTAATTTTCCGTTTCAGTTAGTACCTTGCTGAGGACCCCAGGACAAATGCGGCGAACCTAGGTTACTTGCTTTTGTATCATACCGCCCAACCCAATTGCATACAACAAGGTGAGAACTAGCTGGTCTTTTTTCTAGAATCGCGCTACACGTACTTATGAATGTCAGGCATAATGCTCACCACTTCCTTCTAATTCCTTCAAAATAGAATCCATCTGAATGACGTACCATTGGAAACCATTTATTTTCTATCACTTAACATCCGATAATCATTTGTATACAACAACTCAGGACCCCGACAAGGACGCCGATATACAGATATTGAAGTGTAACACCATTGTCCCAACAGTTGAGTTTCTTATATCAAAGCCTTGCACTAAGTAGATTCCACCTAAACGGTTATTCTCTGACACTTGAGCTATACATGTTTCTATTCTAGGCAACCATCGTTCGTCCAGAGGCCTTTTCCGGTCTCCTTATTCACTGTCCACTGAGTAATTCCTCTACCATCATTTTTCGATCTTAGGTAAGCTCACTATGGCTCATCTCAAACTACCCAGTTTTTCCGTGCTAGCTTTTTTGTTCCAGCACTGTTTTTTCATATCAACATCTTTGTTCCAGCACTGCCCCATTGTAAACTAGCATTCACATAGTAGCTCTGTAAATTTTATTTCAACTTTGTTTTTGTCTTTAACTTCTTCATCATTTGAAAATTGCTCTGTGTGTCTTAAGTCTCAAAGAAAAAAGAAAGATTGATTCTATTTAAAAAGTTTTTGTGTATATATTCTTTAAACCTAAATACCACTCGCTATGCCAACGATCATGCTCATGTGAATATATTGACGTGAAATAACTCTGTATTAAATTTAATAATGTTTTTGAGTCTCTTATGCTAAGTTATATCATTTGATATTTTGTATGTATTGTGTTTATCCCAGACAGGTCCACATTGTTTATCCTTCTTCTGTATCATCATTTGTGCCCTGAAGAAGGTGATACCCAGTGAATGGGTGGTTCACCGAAACGCGCGTCGGCGCTTGGATTAATGTTCCCATTATAAACTGCTTTACCTTATTTGAATGACATAAATGGGAACCTGAATGTGTTCTAACACCTGCCCTATTTTTGTCTGTTTATGCATGAGTGTGTGTGCCTGAGTATGACATTGGATGTATGTTGTGAGTAATGAATGTATAAATGGGACCTGTTTTTCTTCCTCTTTCTGCAATCATCAATGTATGATATTTTAGTATGATATATTCATTTTCTACCAAATATATATAAAAATTCAAAAAATAAAGCAATGCTTATATCGATTCTATGACTCAAAGAGCATGATTATTTTGGCACGTGTTGAGTGGGTTTAAATATTAATTGATGTATAGCATAGTTTAATCATATGGGTAGAGGTTTCATGTTCTATAGTTTGAATTTATATCCCCTGCCCCTCTACCTGTATTTGTCTCCAGGGGTCCCCTTGTTTTTGAGTAGTTACACACACACAGTCATCCAGGAAAGAATCCCTTCATGTGTAATGAACCTAAATACCATCTCTGGTGGCTCAAGTGGTCTCTGAAGTCATAAAACCCTTCATCTTGACATCGCAAAATGTATAAGGTACAGCATGGAAACAGTTGTTCAATGAATTGGCTAACAAATCTGGAACTCTTTATCCCTGATCTCAAATGTTGACCTCAACCCAGAATGTAATGGTTATGAAATATTTAATTCGAATTTAAATCATCTCCTCATTTTCATATAACCTTTTATGATTGAATTGTTTAATATTAAACACCTTCCCACCAATAGGTCCAGGTCTGCTATATAAATATGGTTAAATAAAACAAATACATAAATACATAGAGGCCAATTTCCACCCGACACCATCTCGTAAACGGGACCGACCGACACCCGGTCGGCGGTCCCGTCCCCCTCTTTAGGTCTCTATGGGAGCATGCATTACGGTCGTAAACCGGCTGTAATACACGCTCCCATAGGGAAATGGGAGGTGTGGTTCATCCCTGCACCCCGTGGCAGGCACCTAAAGGTGCCTGCCACGGGGTGTAGAGATCAACTGGGGGCTACCATAGGTGCCCCCTTGGCCCTCAATCGGAGGCCGCATACACAAGGGAGCCCTGGTGGGGGCCCCCAAAAACGCTTTCCGACATGGTTTCCATGTCGGACAGGCTGTCATGGAAACCATGCCGGAAATTGTGCATCGTAATCCCAAGGGTGGAAAGGCCCTCCCTTTGGGATTACGAGCCGGTTTCGACATGGGGACGGGCTCCTTGAGATCGTCGGAAGCCAGCCGAAATGACCAGACGGTTTCAATTCCAACTGGCTGCATCATAATCAGCTGGTCGGAATTGAATCCGACGATGGCTGTCCGTAATAGGCCCCATAATGTTTTGACTGGATTTATAATGTTACACTATTAAACTTTAGCAAACACAAAAATATTAAGTGAAAAATGTATAAAATAGACAAGTGCAGGCACTGGTCACCAAGCAACTGTCTATGAAAAAAGGAAGCCCATGTAATTTAGATACGAGCAGATACATTGATATATGTAGAAATAATCACAAACTATGTGAAGGAGGAACACGGCATGGTGAGTGGGTGGAAAGAGAGCTAGGGAATATCAAGAAGGATGAGCAATACAAAAATAATGGCTTTTACTATCAGGGCAAGGAAGGCTCAGGGATGAGTAGATAACGCTTTCTAAAAGAGGTAAATGAGGAAAGAGTACGTTTTTGCTAGTGATAAATGGACTGAATGATAAATGTTGCATGCATTTATAGATTGCAATGAAAGTGCCAGCACAGACTGAACAGAACACATCAAGAACTATTTGTACAAGAAAATATGTTTAAATATTTCAAATGTGGAACGTATCCGGAATGACCACCAAGGAGATTTCTTGTGGAATTCTATCAAGTATAACAGAAATCATGTTAACTACTTGTAAGTGACATAAATAAAGTACCAGGAAAATTAATGTTTATATAGGCAAGCATATATTGCCACATACCAGCACATTAACTACATGCTACTCATCTATTTCATGGGTTTCTGCCATCATTCTACAACTTTCTAAAAGGAGGTTGTGAATGGACAAAGATTCTTTATAGTATGGAAATAGAGACATTTATAGACGTATAATTCAACTATTAAGCAACTATTTATCTAGTAACAAATTAAAAACCTCTTTTTCATGGATGTCATGTATGATTAGTACATAAATATTAATTGAAGTGTGCAGGAAGTGGATATTTTTGGTGTAACTTTAGCTGCTGAATTAGTTCACAGGTATGTTTGCACCAAGTGAAGAGTAAACGTTTGTTGCCAGCAATCAAAGATGCCCTGAGGGCTTTATTTATAGTTTGAGGAGCAGAAGAATTTCTAAGGTTTCACCTCTCAATTATAGTCCGCTGGCTCAGCTGACGGTAGCCACTGACAAAGATGTCTGTCATCCCACCTAACGTCACTCATTTTCCCTACCTGTGCTATCACGTGAGGAGTGGCAGACACAGACCCGGAACATGTTAAAGGCCCCCCGCGTTAGGTAAAAGGCTCCATGTGCAATGAGGCCTCTTTAGTTTATGTTCAGAGAAAACAAACTTCCAGTTAGAAGATTCTTTTCTCTTAATAAAAAAGTTTGCCGAGTGGGTTCTTTAAACATGGTGACCTCTCAGACAGCCTTTAGTGCTGTAAAGGGAGCCGCCATTGCTGATCTGGGTTAAGGATAATAATAATGATACAGATATGCATAATATACATTTAAGAAAGACTGATTTTGAATTGAAAAAGTTGGTTCCAGGCTTAAAGTTGCACTTCTAGTAGAGAATCTATGAATGAATTGCTAACCTGGTGTGTTAAATCTGAATATTATGTAAAATAACTCAGTATGATTAAAGGGATATGGTGAAAGCCATCACAGGTCCAAAAAGAATGCTAAAACATTTAACAAAAAAATGGTCAGGAAAACAATATTTCTTATGAATAAAAGGACCAACGCTGACATAGCTTCATACCATTGATTTGGAAAAGTAAATATTGCCAGCAGACATGTCAAAAACTTCACATTACTCAATTTAAAAAGTCCAGAGCCCATGTGACATGACATCCAAAAAGTACAACCATACATAAAACATTGTTAGTACCTATACTAAGGAGGAGGCCTCACTGTTCTCCATAAGGCTTCCTGGTCCTGCACACTAGGCAAGCACGTCACACTCAACTCCATGGAGCTGCTGACATGCCATTTCCCTGTCTCTCAACTTAGACCTCCTCCTTCCATCTCATCTACAGGCCTCCCAGGCAGACCAAGGACTTAATTGAAGAATTCTCAGATCTCATCATCATCTCATCCTTCCGATATGCCCACACAACCCTCTTGAGTGACTTAAACCTCCCAGTCAATGCAAGTAAAAAAAAAAATCAAGACACCCTCTTCAGCTTCACTGATAAACGTGGTACAGCATGTCACACAGCCAACTCATTCCAAAGGTCACATTCTCAATCTTGTCTGTTCAACATCACCAACAATCCAATGCTAAACACCCATACATTGGACTGAAGTAGTCACTTTGGTATGCCTATGTCTCTGCTCACTTTACTGCCAACAAACCAAGGTCAAAATAAAATAAAAGATTAACCTTCAAATCTTTCGAAGAATTCTCCACAGTGTTAGATTAGGCCCGTTGATGCTCACGCAATGCTATGTATAAGTTAGCATTCGCTGCATCATTTTCTTTTTAGACTCCATTTTGTGAGATGATCAAAACGAATCTTTTCTCAGTTCTGAGAAATACCCTTTGCTAAGTTTCGTTTCTGCAATAAAGAACTGTTAGTGCCAGTGCACAGCTTTCCCAATAGATAAAGGCCCTCTCCCACCTGTCTGGCAGCTTGATCGCAGCCCAGGGTGAAACGGCCTTGGACTGTGCTGAGTTGTGCACGATACGAAAGCAGAAACCTTTTTTTTGTCTTTCCCTGTCCAGCTACATCTGCTTGGAAAATTCCACTGTGGGCGTGTTCTTAACTAACCATGTAATGTACATAATGTGTCTTTATGCTTACTTTCCTTCAGTTACCTCTGTAGCACTCTCTCGAGACTGTGCAGATGGGGCCCCGCTCTGAGCGAATACAAGTAAATAGTTATTGGTGTATATACACAACTGTCTCTCCGACTGGTACGGAAGGCTAACAGGTGGTCAGTGGTGAGCCGGGTGGGTCAGTTCCTTCAGTTGGCGCCCGAACAGGGACTCTTCTGGGCTATGACCCAACCATTTTCCACAGACGGAAGGGAGGATGAGGACATCATCAGGTCGGACTGATGGCTCAGGGATCCCTGCACGAGGAGTTATATTTCTCGCAGCTGCTGCCTCTGTTCCACCAGAGGGTGCCTCGCCCAGTGGTCATCCCGACTGGGGTCCTGAACGGCGAACCCTTGATCTGACTGTTTGGTCCGAAGAGTCGGCAGTGGAGAACTGGTTTATCTGTACCTCTGATATCAGGTGAGTCTTTTCCAGTTCTATGTGGATTTGGTACCACTGTGATTTGGTTTTGTTTCAGTCTAAGGGCTGTTTTGATGAAAAGTGTTTGCAAATATTTTGCCTGGTAAAATAACGATTTTCTTTTCTTTTCCTCTACAATGCCTGGTTTTAGTAAGATTCAGAGTTTGTGTTGTGGGGATTGTTCTACAGATGCACGGTTGGCAGAATCCCAGCCTGCACCTCCTGAGGGTATTCCTAACTTTGATATGTATATAAAACATGGCCTTGGCCCTATTATGTTTAGTACATTATGACACAAATATACGAGGGACAATGTAGAGTTGCAGTGGCCTTTGACGGGCTCCTTTGATGAACAAAAGATGGGATTTCTTCAAGAACAGTTGTTTAAAAGGCACAGTAGACAGTCCATGTTTGACTCCCTTCGTACTTGGCAGAAGGAGGCCAAAAAGAGGCGATTAAACATGGAAAAGGATGCTAAAAACGAGGGATGCAGACCCTTACACAGAAGGCTGTCGCTTATGATAAGGAGAAGCAGGAAAAAGGGATAGAATGTGTGGACAGGAGATTTTGGTTGCAAATTGATAGGTCCTACATGGCTCAGGAGGATGGTGATACTTTTATGGAGGCCTTGTTAGATGCCTGACCCCCGCCACCATATGTCCCGGAACGGATATATCCCGTTGTTCCCCATCAGCAACAACAACCATCCCAGGGTGTATCCGTCTCTACAGCTGTCACACCTACTGCTCCAGTTAATGTACCCCATACTCCTTCTCTTTTGTTACAATCTCTGACTACAGCAATACCTGTTACCCCTGTTCCAGTCATTCATACTCCATTGTCACTAATTACTGACACACCGGTGCGTGGTCTGGAAGAGAGAGATCTGACCACATTTAGAGAACAATTTGGTCCGTTAATATGATCTGGGGTGGGGGAGGAAAAGAAGAAAGTAATAGTGGATCAGGCCATACAGTGGGCTTGTAATACAATTTACAGTCTTGAGGATATCTGGCAGGTCATGCGAGATTTTGAACCTTTCATTCAGCAGCATGTCCTTAAGTATATGTCTGCCGCACTGATAGACCTTTGGCACTCACATATCAAAACAGAGGATCCTCAAATATTATTCGATATTAGAGACCGTGTTTATGTAACTGACATGGAGCCGGACCAAGTGTTTGGGAATGTTTCAACTTTGCTTTCTTATAGAAGCAGACTACATGATAAGAGTCCAGCTCAAATAACTCAGTTCCCAATGCGAGAAGTTCACCCTATTTATCACCCGGAAATTCCTGAAGTGGTGGCCCAACACGGAGCGGTTACCAGACCGACTGTGGCTGCCCGCTTTCAGGAACAATGGGTTTGTACTCCGTGGAAAAGGAGTGAAGTTCTGGCCCTTAAGGCTACTTTGCCTGATCCTAGAAAAAATCCTACTGCCGACTATAAAGAGTTGACAGAGGCTGCCTCTTCTACTGTGATGACCCTTGCTGATATTGAAATGTTTTTTGGCCTACTAGTTCCAGTTGATATTTGGCAACAAGTGCATACCCAAGACCATGTCGCCAAGTTGGGCAGCACATGGGATGCGATTAAGGGTTGGGACCGGGATAGGAAGCCAGGAGTTAAACCATGTGCTGAGTTACTCACCTTGCCCGGCTGTATAATAGCCTACATTCACACACTTATTCCACCCAAGAAAGTTAGTTGGGACAGATTGACTGCCTGTCGGCAGAAGAAAGATGAAAGTGTGTCTGATTTCTTCACTAGGTTTGAGGAAATGTTTCTAGATTACAGTGGGCAGGATAGGTCTACAGAGGGGGGAGTCCATTTATTTGTTGATAGGTTTGTCACTAATCTCCTCCCCGAAATAATGTCCAGACTCCATGCATCTGAAAGCACTTGGTCCACGTCTTCTCCCTCTGTGATTTTAAATATGGCCCAATTTTACGAGCAAAGGGATAATGAAGAGAAAGACAAAAATGACAAGAAACGTAAGGACCTGAAGACAAAGGTATTATTACAACAGGCATATCGGGTAACACTCGAGGACGGGGACCCCAACGACATCTCCCACGTACTAGATAGCCTCCAACGACACCTTTGGGACAGAATCAGTGTGCTTATTGCAAAGAAGAAGGTCACTGGTGCATCCAGTGCCCTGTACTTTTGCAAAACGTTTCGTCCACTCGAGGAAGGGGTTCTGGGAATAGAGGTTGTGGGACCGATAGACTGCAAAATACTACAGCCTCTGTGGGCCGTTCTGACAATTATTTTGATGACCCCCGGGACGGACAGTATTATAATGACGATTATGAGTTTGAAGATGCGACAGGCATGTCTTACAGCTAGGACAGCCAGGGACAGGGTAAGGGACCAGTTCACATACCTGTAGATCAGCGTGGTCCTTATGTCAAAGCGGATCTGCAAGGATCAACTAAGGAATTTTTGGTTGACACAGGTGCTACAAAGAGTTCTGTTTCCCGACACATGGTCCCTGGGGCGGCCCTGTATGGCCATAATAATGTTTAGTTGGGTTTTTCAGGAGTACCGGTTGTAAGCCCCATCTCGCGCCACCTTGCCCTTACTGTTGGTCCTTTTACCGTGGACTCCCCACTTCTTTTGACATCCAATTGTGGTGAGAATTTTATGGGTTTGGACTTACTAAAAAAGTTGCATGCTACTATTTATTGTTCACCAGATGGTGTTTATATTACCATGGGTCCGGACGTGAGTACTAGACAGTGTCTATCTAAAGATGTCCCCCATCCACCTGAATTTGATCAAGGACCGTCCACATTATGGGCCACTGGCGACACCGATGTAGGTCTATTGCATATATCCCCAGTTTCTATACAGGTTAAGGACAATGTCATCTTGCCCCGCATTCCTCAGTATAAAATACCACAGGCAGGAGAACGAGCTCTTCTTCATATTGTTCAGGATCTAATAGGCAAGGGATTTGTCGAAGAGACTCCAGGTAACATATGCAAAAGTCCTATTCTTCCGGTCCTAAAAAGGGCGCTTTCAGATTCCTCTGATAAAGCTGATGCTGTATATCGTTTTGTGATTCATTTGCGAGAGGTCAATAAAATAGTGGTTCCACAATTCCCAGTGGTTCCTGATATCACTACACTTTTAACAATGATTCCATCTACTGCTAAGTTTTTCTCTGTTATTGATTTTAAAAATGCATTCTTTTGCATTCCTATCCACCCAGATAGCAGGTATTTGTTCGGATTTACACTAGCTGGCAAAAGTTTCCGATTCTGTCGCGCTCCTCAAGGCTATCCTGAAAGTCCTAGTATCTATAGTCAAGCATTGAAAGGTCAGTTGGATTCACTATCACTTTCTCCATGTAATGTATTGGTGCAGTATGTAGATGATTTGTTAATTGCTTCTGATATGTAACAAGGTTGGAAGGATAGTACAGTGAAATTATTATTGCATTTGGCACATCATGGCTCTAAGGTCTCCCTTTCGAAGTTTCAATACTGTCGACAGGAGGTCACCTATTTAGATCACCTACTGTCGAAGGAGGGTAGAAGGTTAACACCAGAATGCATCAGTACCATCACTAAAATGCCCCTTCCACAAACTCAAAAAGATATGCGTGCTTTTATAGGTATAACTTCCTACTGTCGCCAGTGGATCCCTAATTATTCCTTACTAATCAAACCTTTGCTTGCACTAACAATCAAAGACGTGCATGAGCCTTTGCCTTGGACGCAAGATTGTCAACAATATTTTGAACAATTAAAAACTGTGCTATGTTCTGCTCCAGTGCTAGGCACACCTGATTATAGGAAACCATTTGTGCTGTATGTCCACGAGATGGAGTGTTGTGCTCTTTCTGTCTTAACCCCAAAAATTGGCGATAGACAGAGACCTTGCGCTTATTTCTCTGCTGTACTTGATCCTGTCGCAAGGGCCCTCCCGAGCTGTCTGCGAGCGGTCGCGGTTGTGGCCACTTCAATTAGGTAATTGGCTGGACTCGTACTCGATACTGACCTCACAGTTATGGTCCCTCATGCTGTGGATACACTTTTGAATAAGACAAGGACACAGCACCTCACCAGTGCGCGTCTTACCAACTATGAATTGACATTGTTCGCTAAGCATATCACGATCAAAAGATGTGCCACTCTGAATCAAGCCACGCTACTACCCCTCCCTTCTGAAAATGATGCAGTTGATACGCATGACTGTATTTTCCGAACAGAGGAGGAGACGAAAGGATGGGTAGACTTGACTGATGTTCCCTTCTCTGACCCCCGGGAGAGCTATATGTCGATGGCTCTTGTTTTAAATTACCAGATGGCACCCCTACTGCAGCTTATGCTATTACTACATTGCACACAGTGGTAGAGACATCACAAGTCCCCTATCAGTCAGCCCAGGCGGCAGAACTTGTTGCCCTTATACAAGCTTGTGAATTGAGTGAAGGATTGGTTGTCAATATTTACACAGATAGCCAGTATGCATTCAGGGTTGCATATAACTTTGGGCGATTGTGGGCAGAGAGAGGGTTCCTTACTTCCCATGGCACTAAGATACAACATAGACATCTAATATTGCGATTGTTATCCGCACTAACACTCCCTAAGAAAATGTGAAGTGTAGCGCCCATAGGAAAGTGACAGATGATGTGGGCAGAGGGAATGCGTTTGCAGATCAGACAGTCAAGGAAACGGCTCGAAGCAAGATGAAGAGAATGTTGCAGGCCCAGCTAGATGGGTTCCCAAGAACAGTGTGTTTGAAAACACGGTTGAGAGTGTGAAAGAGATACAAAGTGAGGCCACGATGGAAGAATTAGCTGTATGGTAAGAAAGTACAGCGCAATTAAATGAAGTATAGTGTTGGATTGATTTGCCTGGAGAGCAGAAATGGATGTTACCCAATGCATATGTGCTCCCTGTGGTTACCATGGCTCATGGTCCAGCCCATATTAGTGCAAAAGGCATGTGTAAACTTTTGGCCCCAGTTTGGTGTAACATTAATATTTCCAAGACTGCTACGCATTTAGTGGAAAGTTGTATGATTTGCATGAGACACAATCCAGGAAAAGGTACACCTACACCATCCGGTAACTTTGCACCACCTACATTCCCATTCGAAGTCCTTCAATGGACTTCATTGAGCTGGAATGTTGTAACAATCTCAAGTATGTCCTAGTGGTTATATGCACGTTCAGTAAATGGGTTAAGGCTTATACCAATAAAGACAATATGGCCATCACAACTTAAAAAGTACTCCTTAAAGAGTATTTTCCTTGTTTCGGAATGCCCCGAATTATCTGGAGTGATAACGGGTCTCATTTCAATGGGAAAGTGATTAGGCTAATATGTGAAGGCTTGCATGTTAAACAGAAATTCCATGCTGCCAATCACCCGCAGTCAGCGGGTCTTGTTGAGAAATACAACGGTACGCTCAAACTGAAATTGGCAAAAATTCAGGAGACAACAGGATTGAAATGGCCAGATGCACTTCCGTTAGCTCTTTGGTCAACTAGAGCTACAGCACATTCTAGAACTGGCTTATCACCGTTTGAGATAGTGTTTGGACTCCCAAGGCATCCCTAGGCCTAAGAAATATTCAGATATTGAATATCCTGTATTGCTTGATTACCTTGGGCAGTTAACGGAAAGTTTGCGTTCTATTCACCAACAGGTGCGAGACTCCTTACCTCCTAAACCAGAGGGACCTAGCCGAACATCCAGCCTGGTGATTTTGACCTTATCAAGAACTTTCAGAGGAAACAATGTTTGGAGCTCAGATGGAAAGGTCCTGAGCAGGTTCTGCTGGCTACACAGACGGCTGTGGAGGTTGCTGGTCAGAAGAACTGGGTCCATGCGACCCATTGCAAAAGAATATCTTTACCGTTGCCTTAGGACCAGTGGATCAAGGAGGTAATAGGAGACATTTAATGTGAGCAAGTGCCCATATTTGTGCCTTTTAGTGACGCACAGTTGATCTGGACACAAACAGACAAGGAGAACGATGACATTCTGAACGAGGCTGTCCCACCAGAAATACGAGCTATCCAGGAGCTTCTTTTCAGTGATCACACAGTGCCTGGAGCTGTCAGGTACAATTTACGTCCTCGGACGAGGACCATCGAGTCCAAGGAGAAAAAAGATTAGGGATGGACTGTACAAGATAGGAAAGTACTGAGAAGCAGTACCAACGAGGGAGTGGAACAAGTGAAAATCCTGTATTTACTTTGCTTTTGTTGTTTGAACATTAGTTAGGAAAGTATACTCTGAGAGTATACCACCTTTATCAGCGTGGGATAGATTAGGAAAGAGCTTAGGACAGAGCAAGCTCCACCGCCGGTGCTCAGGAGCGCCAACTGATTGATGGACGATAGGAGCCTGTGCCAGTGAAGCTCTGACGGACACTTGGAACATTCATATTTTCTTTGCATCTTCTTCCCTTAATCCACTATGAATCCTTTTGGCAGGAAAGTTAATGAGGAGTAGCAGCCAATGGCCACTATACAACGCAGTGTGATTTGGCCAATACGAAGTAAAATTGCATGTGTCATTGTCCTGATAACGGTGATAATAATAATATGTGTGGTATTGTGGTTTTTGGAGGATGCACATAATGTACCCACATGTAGTAAGGGTGAAGTAATTTCCCAGAGACGCAATAAAAGGGCTGCCCCGAGTAATGTGTTTGTGGAGACCCATAAGTGGTTCTTTGGGAAAGGGACCGCCTGCTACCCCACTCGATCTGTCACTAGCATTTGGACTGCGTACCCATTGTCACTTGTTAATTACACATACACTCGCCCACCTCAGCATGTGGAAGTAAAGGGAGTGTTTGGATTTGGTTATCCTGGACCATGTCTGTATCATATGAAACCACAGGGTATGGGTCATCCGGGTTGCGATAACAATACATATTGTGATAATTTCTACATGGAAGAGCAGAATATAACGCTGGTGGGCTGACACAACAAGGAGTTGAGAGTACCTCGAGAGGCTAATTATTATCCTGCTTGTTGCCCCATAGTGAAACATTAATTGTTCATTTAGAAAGTATGCAGGTGTATTCAGAACAGACTAGATATGCTGTGGATTTTATCTTGGCTAAGAGTGGTGGTGTATGCGCAGTGGTTGGCGACCAGTGTGTGGTTGGTATAGAAAATATGGGAAAGAATATAACACTGAATATCAAGCGGGGGAGAGAGGAAAAGCCAAAGCTAGTTCACTTCCCCTAGTAATATGTTAGAATCAATGGGAACTAGTTACAGGGTAGAAGCTCCTTGTGTATGTTTGCAGATGAAAAACCATTTTGAAAAAAAACATTTGTTTTTTATAAAGACCCTCACCCACCAACCTGGTTGGTGGCATGCTTCATCATCGGGTCCCACCCAAGGCACCGAGTGTACCTTGGGTGTGCTTCAACGCCTGATTACAGCGGAGCAGGTATTGTACCGTGAGTGTGCGGTGAAGGTGAATGGTGTGTGGGTTAAAAAACTGTCCAAAGGGTCCCAGGACTCAAAGGACTATTTTAGTAATGGGCCCTTGGCAGTGATAAAAAACTGAGAGGTGGATATTAGTGGAGATGATTAATGACTCCAATATCCAGTGTGGTCAACATGTTTCAGCCAGGTCTCAGTGTTAAACTGGCTTTCTTCAGGACCTTTAGTGTGGTTTAAAATGGTGGTCTAAAAAGTGTATATTGAGACCAACTATGTGGCACACGCACTAAGGTGCGGTATGTGGAAGAGGATGGTTTCCTCTAATGACTCAGTTCCTGTAAGGAAGAAAGATAACAAACAAACAGACAAACAAACACATGTAGTTTACATAGCTTCATTTTGGCACATTAAATCATGTGACTCAGGAACGCGGTGTCCGTGCTCTATGAGGTAAATGAGCGTAGTGAGGACGGAGCGTGACGTTTTTAGTGCATTGTGGTTAAAATGCGTCTTGAGTTATGCGCTATCATGTGGTGATCAAATAGCGTTAATGCATATTATATTTTGCAGACATGGTGGGAGAAATATTTAGAAAATTGTTAATCTTACTCTGAAACTTTCAGGAATAAGCCCCATGAGTTCCGTGGGGGGCCCGACCTATTGTCACACACTGTGTGTGTGAAGAAAAGGAGGAAAAAGCAACACAGAATTTGTTTCTGAAAACCTGGCTGCGTGAGGACTGGTCTCCGCATGCGGTTTATCAGGAAAAGAAAAGAATCCCCCTAGATTCGCCCCACTTACTTCTTCAAGGTCTGAGACCCTCTGCCCGTACCTACTGCGGCCGCATCGGAACTCCGTCGATGTGTGCCGTTCGTAGAGCGGGTGTTTAAATACCTGAATTTCTTTCCAGGTGCAGCCGATCAGCGTCATGGTGAGTAGCGTCTAAACCGCAAGGGAACTGACAAAACAAAGAGCAGACACGTGTCTCTATTCGTGTGTCGCGCTGGTTATGTGTTCCGCATAAAGTGTTGTTGTCAATATAGAGGGAATTCCTAAACATGTTAAGCATGGAATAAATTTATTATGGTGCAGGATAAAAGTAGGTGCATTCGCAGTGTTAAAATGGTTTTGAAGGGATAAAAAAGGGAGGAAAGACTGAGCATCGGGGTACCCACTAGTGGAGTCTGTGGGGTCACGCTGCAGAGTATCTCTTAGGGCTGAATTCTCGGTCAGATGTGATATATGGCCGCGTTAGGATTTTAAATGTGATACCTAGTCATATTGGGATATATCATATAGCTGTGTGCACCTCGCTGGTATCGAGGTCCCTGTACAAGGCTTGTCTACAGGTCGAAAGTACACGTGATGTAAGGTGGTGTGATAGACCGGTGAAGTTGAGGTCACTAGTCATATAGAGTGGTTATTGGCAACATGTGACATTGTCTGATTGAGGGGTTTTGTTGAAACCAGGAGTATTCATACGCCCTTCCCACGGGGTAGAGAAGTCAGGGATAAGTTCAGTGGTGGTTCAGGCTGTTCCACAGGATATTATCATTTAAACCCACTTTATGAGTGGAAAGGCGATATATCCATCGCTGTTCCTTTTGGAGGAGTATTTTGTCGTTTGTGGTGTTGTGGCATTCAATTTGTTTAATCACTGTCCACCTTATGTCATTGGGGGTGTGACCTCTTTGGATGAAGTGGTCTGTCATTTTGCTGGTGTTCTTTTTGCATCGTATAGTGCTTTTCCTGATAAACCGGCATGCGGAGACCAGTCCTCACGCAGCCAGGTTTTCAGAAACAAATTCTGTGTTGCTTTTTCCTCCTTTTCTTCACACACACAGTGTGTGACAATAGGTCGGGCCCCCCACGGAACTCATGGGGCTTATTCCTGAAAGTTTCAGAGTAAGATTAACAATTTTCTAAATATTTCTCCCACCATGTCTGCAAAATATAATACGAATTAACGCTATTTGATCACCACACGATAGCGCATAACTCAAGACCCATTTTAACCACAATGCACTAAAAACGTCACACTCCGTCCTCACTACGCTCATGTATCGCATAGAGCACGGACACCACGTTCCTGAGTCACATGAT
Organism: Calotriton arnoldi; assembly: GCA_963921515.1. Taxonomy (NCBI): domain Eukaryota; kingdom Metazoa; phylum Chordata; class Amphibia; order Caudata; family Salamandridae; genus Calotriton; species Calotriton arnoldi. The sequence continues at coordinate 527,804 of CAWUFW010004236.1, forward strand.
TTAATGTGCCTAAATGAAGCTATTTAAACTACATGTGTTTGTTTGTCTGCTTGTTTGTCATCTTTCTTCCTTACAGGAACTGAGTCATTAGAGGAAACCATCCTCTTCCACATACCGCACCTTAGCGCGTGCGACACATAGTTGGTCTCAATATACACTTTTTAGACCACCATTTTAAACCACACACATAAGGTCCTGAAGAAAGCCAGTTTAACACTGAGACCTGGCTGAAACATGTTGACCACACTGGATATTGGAGTCATTAATCATCTCCACTAATATCCACCTGTCAGTTTTTTATCAATGCCAAGGGCCCATTATTAAAATAGTCCTTTGAGTCCTGGGACCCTTTGGACAGTTTTTTAACCCACACACCATTCACCTTCACCGCACACTCACAGCACAATACCTGCTCCGCTGTAATCAGGCGTTGAAGCACACCCAAGGTACACTCGGTGCCTTAGGTGGAACCCGATGATGAAGCATGCCACCAACCAGGTTGGTGGGTGAGGGTCTTTATGAAAAACAAATGTTTTTTCAAAATGGTTTTTCATCTGCAAACATACACAAGGAGCTTCTACCCTGTAGCTAGTTCCCATTGATTCTAATAAAGAATATAGCACAACACATTATGGATATCATTGACAACGTAAAAGAAATGGAAAGTGGGAATTGGACTTGGTCTCTTTTCGGCAGTTGGGGTTGGATTCTCAAGGAAATGATTTATCTTATAGTGGTATTAGTGCTCTGTTGCATCCTCATTCAATGTCTTCCTCTCTGTTGTTCCTATTGTGCCACTGTTTCATGCCCAAACAGAAAATATCAGCCCATGTTACGAATGCCGCTACGATGCTCCAGGAGGATATCGATGATCTCATGAATATTGATGAGGGAACATTTGAGGAGTCATCCCTCCTTGCTGTTCCACTTTCTCATGTTGATTCCAAACCGTGCCCATAGCTTTACCCCGATTGCATTTTTGGTTCTGATGCTTTATTGGCTTCTGATGTTCTGATGCTGTTATAGTAATGCTGTCTATGTACCACTTTCCCTTATTCCTTTTTGCATATTAGAAAATGTCTTTAACTCATTGTTGGGAATTTCCTGTTGTCAGCTCGTGCTGCTGTGATGGTTCCACTCTAGAGTGTTGGGTTCATGAGCGGCAGTTGCTGACGGGACCTGGAGGTTGTCAGTGGGAATAAACTACCCTCCTACCTTCTAGTTGCTGTGTCCTCGTCTTCCTTTCAGTGGCGATGAGCGGGAACTGACACCTCCAGATCCGTGTTTTGGGCGCTCCTGCGGACCTCCGAAGTCGTGCCATGCTGCCTTGGTTGGATTCCTAAACCCTGTGATTGGTCCGCCCAGCGTTTCGTGCTGCTTCCGCTGCCCATCCGTCCTGAATGTTGATGTTTCTGTGCCAGGTCGGTGAAGGTGAAGAATCGGGGTCTAATTTGGGACATTTCTGTGTGCGCTCGAGCCTACATTGGTTGCGCACCGTCCCGTTGCATAACGACCCCGAGCTGTGCGCGCACCACTAGAGCGTCTCTGAGGTCTGACGCGTCACGTCGGTGATGTCAAGCGTACCGACGTCCAGCGGCCATCTTCAAGTCAGGCCGTTCGTTTTCATCTGCTTGCTGTCATCATTGTGGATTCTGCCGGTGAGTGCATACTTCGAGTAATTACCATACCTGCACTTCTGGATAACTTCCTGCACAGCGCATCCGGTGATGCGCACACCTTTATCTGGTACTGTCTATACTTTATTATTAAAGTACGAAGGAACTGTTTTGGGCATCTGGTGATGTGCACACCTGCACAATCTTCGCAATGAATGTCAGCTGGGTCGGCATACTGTGTCAATAGATTTGTGGCGACATCTCGCTCAAATTCGTTTGTGCATTCCTTTCTGGTGCATTGTATTCAGGGCAATTTTTTTTCCTCTCTTGTACTCAGCAAGTTCACTTCTTTTATTGTTTTACCTTTGGTATTGAATTGGTTGAGGCAGCAACTCACCCACGTTCGGCCATGGATCACATATCTGCCCCTCCACCGTTTTTACAATCTGCTGGTTCACCTCCTGTTCAATGGGAGCAGTGGAAGGACACTTTCGAAGCATATCTTGAAGCCATTGATGGAGAAACTTTCACTTCCAAGAAGAAAAAGTCGCTTCTAGTTTACAATTTAGGTGCAGAGGGTAGAAATATTTTAAAAACGTTACGTATTTGTGTCTGTTTTCTCTCCCCATTTTCCCTTCTGTGCCCCTCGCTGCCCCATTTGTACTGTGCCTGTATTTCTGGCTGTTTTTTTCTCCCCTTTTTCCCTTCTGTGCCCCTCGCTGCCCCATTTGTACTGTGCCCGTATTTCTGTCTGTTTTCTCTCCCCATTTTCCCTTCTGTGCCCCTCGCTGCCCCATTTGTACTGTGCCCGTATTTGCGTCTGTTTTCTCTCCCCATTTTCCCTTCTGTGCCCTTCGCTGCCCCATTTGCACTGTGCCCGTATTTGTGTCTGTTTTCTCTCCCCATTTTCCCTTCTGTGCCCCTCGCTGCCCCATTTGTACTGTGCCCGTATTTCTGTCTGTTTTTCTCCCCATTTTCCCTTCTGTGCCCCTCGCTGCCCCATTTGTACTGTGCCCGTATTTCTGTCTGTTTTCTCTCCCCATTTTCCCTTCTGTGCCCCTCGCTGCCCCATTTGTACTGTGCCCGTATTTGTGTCTGTTTTCTCTCCCCATTTTCCCTTCTGTGCCCCTCGCCGCCCCATTTGTACTGTGCCCGTATTTGTGTCTGTTTTCTCTCCCCATTTTCCCTTTTGTGCCCCTCGCCGCCCCATTTGTACTGTGCCCGTATTTGTGTCTGTTTTTTCTCCCCTTTTTTCCTTCTGTGCCCCCGCTGCCTCTCGCCATTCCCGCCGCTGCGTCCACTGTGGCCCCGCCCCCCTCGCTGCCCCTGCCTCCCGCCTCCCAGCTGCTCCTCCCTCCCACCTCCCCATAAATGGCGGCCGCTGCGCGGTGAGGAGAGCGACCCTTGACCTTGCCAGGTAGGTCGCTCCCCCACCACACAGCTCCGCCTGTGTTGTCCGCCCACTGCTGATGCTGGTAAGATCGCCCTTCCGCTTGTGGCCTCGGTGCCCGTATTTCTTTGCTTGTCTCCCCTTTTTCCCTTCTGTGCCCCTCGCTGCCCCATTTGTACTGTGCCCGTATTTGTGTCTGTTTTCTCTCCCCATTTTCCCTTCTGTGCCCCTCGCTGCCCCATTTGTACTGTGCCCGTATTTGTGTCTGTTTTCTCTCCCCATTTTCCCTTCTGTGCCCCTCGCTGCCCCATTTGTACTGTGCCCGTATTTCTGTCTGTTTTTTTCTCCTCTTTTTCCCTTCTGTGCCCCTCGCTGCACCATTTGTACTGTGCCCGTATTTGTGTCTGTTTTCTCTCCCCATTTTCCCTTCTGTGCCCCTCGCTGCCCCATTTGTACTGTGCCCGTATTTCTGTCTGTTTTTTTCTCCCCTTTTTCCCTTCTGTGCCCCTCGCTGCCCCATTTGTACTGTGCCCATATTTCTGTCTGTTTTCTCTCCCCATTTTCCCTTCTGTGCCCCTCGCTGCCCCATTTGTACTGTGCCCGTATTTGCGTCTGTTTTCTCTCCCCATTTTCCCTTCTGTGCCCTTCGCTGCCCCATTTGCACTGTGCCCGTATTTGTGTCTGTTTTCTCTCCCCATTTTCCCTTCTGTGCCCCTCGCTGCCCCATTTGTACTGTGCCCGTATTTCTGTCTGTTTTTTTCTCCCCATTTTCCCTTCTGTGCCCCTCGCTGCCCCATTTGTACTGTGCCCGTATTTGTGTCTGTTTTCTCTCCCCATTTTCCCTTCTGTGCCCCTCGCTGCCCCATTTGTACTGTGCCCGTATTTGTGTCTGTTTTCTCTCCCCATTTTCCCTTCTGTGCCCCTCGCTGCCCCATTTGTACTGTGCCCGTATTTCTGTCTGTTTTTCTCTCCCCTTTTTCCCTTCTGTGCCCCTCGCTGCCCCATTTGTACTGTGCCCGTATTTGTGTCTGTTTTCTCTCCCCATTTTCCCTTCTGTGCCCCTCGCTGCCCCATTTGTACTGTGCCCGTATTTCTGTCTGTTTTTTTCTCCCTTTTTCCCTTCTGTGCCCCTCGCTGCCCCATTTGTACTGTGCCCGTATTTGCGTCTGTTTTCTCTCCCCATTTTCCCTTCTGTGCCCTTCGCTGCCCCATTTGCACTGTGCCCGTATTTGTGTCTGTTTTCTCTCCCCATTTTCCCTTCTGTGCCCCTCGCTGCCCCATTTGTACTGTGCCCGTATTTGTGTCTGTTTTCTCTCCCCATTTTCCCTTCTGTGCCCCTCGCCACCCCATTTGTACTGTGCCCGTATTTGTGTCTGTTTTCTCTCCCCATTTTCCCTTCTGTGCCCCTCGCCGCCCCATTTGTACTGTGCCCGTATTTGTGTCTGTTTTTTCTCCCCTTTTTTCCTTCTGTGCCCCCGCTGCCTCTCGCCATTCCCGCCGCTGCGGCCCCGCCCCCCTGACTGCCCATTCGCTGCCCCTGCCTCCCGCCTCCCAGCTGCTCCTCCCTCCCACCTCCCCATAAATGGCGGCCGCGCAGCTGGCGCGCCAAAGGCGCGCCTAAGGCAAGCCCGTCTGCGCCCGTCCGCGACTGGACCGTGCCCAGCGCCAGAACCCCTGGACCGCGCGCCCCCCGCTCCAGCCTCGAGGACCGACGCCGATACGATGCCACCACACTCCACGCTCTCAACCCCGGACGGACGCACAACTGCTTCAAGGCCGCCCCGAAACGCACCCATGGTCCCTTCACCTGCCGGAATTGCAGCTACACCAGCCTCAGAGCCACCGAGGCGCCCGCCAAGAAGGACCTCAACCACCTCCGGTGCATCCTGCTGAACACCCGCTCCGCCCGCAAACACGCCGTCGAGCTCTGGGACCTGCTCGACACATCATCACCAGACGTCGCCTTCCTGACAGAGACCTGGATGAACGACTCCTCCGCACCCGACATCGCCATAGCCATCCCAGACGGCTATAAGATCACCCGCAGAGACCGCGTCAACGCAGTAGGAGGAGGAATCGCCATCGTCCACAAGAACACCATCAGGGTCTCGACCAGCACCGACGACACTCTCAGCACCGCCAAACACATGCACTTCCAGATCCACACGGACCCCAACACCACCCTTAGAGGCACCCTTGTCTACAGACCCCCTGGGCCCCGACCCCAGTTCAGCGACTCCATCGCCGACTTCGTCAGCACGCACGCCCTGACCTCTACCGACTACATCCTCCTCGGAGACCTGAACTTTCACCTGGAGAACAACAACGACAGCAACTCCACCACCCTGATCGACAGCCTCGCCAACCTCGGCCTGAGCCAGCTCGTCACAACACCGACCCACTGCGCCGGCCACACGCTTGACCCCATCTTCTCCTCAAGCTGCCACGTCTCCTTCAGCCACACCACGGAACTCCTCTGGACCGACCACCGCTGCATCCATTTCACCTTCCAGAAACCCACCACACACCACCGCACCCAACAGATCCCACGCCGCTGCTGGAGCAAAGTCACCGAAGACCAACTCCAGGCAACCCTCGCTCTCAGCCCTCCCTCCGACCCATCCAACACCGACGACGCTGCCTGCAACCTCAGACGATGGATGGACGACTGTGCCAACACCCTCGCCCCGCTGAAAAAGCTCACCTACAGCGACACCACCAAAAGAGCCAGCTGGTTCACCTCGGAACTCCTAGCTTCCAAGCGCACCTGCCGGAAACTAGAGAAGAAATGGCACAGCGATAAGACACCGGACAGCCACACAGCCCACAAAGACGCCATCCGTAACCACCACCACCTCATCAGGTCCGCCAAGAGAATCTCCTTCAAAGACCGCCTCGACAACAATGCACACAACAGCAAGGAGCTTTTCAACATCGTGAAGGAACTCTCCAACCCCAGCTCCAACACCAACGACATCCCGCCGTCGCAACCCCTGTGCGATTCCCTCGCCACCTTCTTTCACCGCAAGATCGCCGACATCCACGACAGCTTCGACACCCAGACAACCCCAACTAAGATCGACCCGCCACACACCATCGACCACGACCCCCTGCCAGCCTGGGCCAGCGTGAACATCGAGGACACCATCAAGACCATGAGCACAATACACTCCGGCTCCCCGTCAGACCCTTTCCCGCACCACATCTTCAACAAAGCCAGCAGCTCCATTGCACCCCACCTGTGCAACATCATCAACCTCTCCTTCGAGACCGCGACCTTCCCAGAGAGCTGGAAACACGCAGAGATCAACGCCCTACTCAAAAACCCAAGGCGGACCCGAGAGACCTCAAGAACTTCCGGCCCATCTCTCTGCTTCCGTTCCCAGCCAAGGTCATCGAGAAGATCGTCAACAAACAGCTAACCCGATACCTCAAAGAAAACAGCATCCTGGACCCATCCCAATCAGGGTTCCGCAGCAACCACAGCACTGAGACTGCCCTCATCGCCGCCACCGACGACATCAGGATCCTGCTGGACAATGGTGAGACCGCAGCCCTCATCCTGCTGGACCTCTCCGCCACCTTCGACACTGTCTGCCATCGCACTCTACGCGCACGCCTCCACGACGCAGGGATCCGAGACAAGGCCCTGGAATGGACCATCTCCTTCCTCGACGGCAGAACCCAGAGAGTCCGCCTCCCACCCTTCCGATCCGAAGCCTCCGAGATCATCTGCGGCGTACCCCAGGGATCGTCCCTCAGCCCAACACTGTTCAACATCTACATGGCCCCGCTCGCACGCATCGCCAGACAACACGACCTCAACATTATCTCCTACGCCGACGACACTCAACTGATCCTCTCCCTCACCAAGGACCCCTCGCCGCCAAAGCCAAACTCCATGAAGGAATGAAGGCCGTCGCCGATTGGATGAAGATCAGCCGACTAAAGCTGAACACGGACAAAACGGAGGTCCTCATCCTCGGCTCCAACACCTCAGCCTGGGACGACTCCTGGTGGCCAACGACGCTGGGAGCAGCCCCGACACCCACCGACCACGCACGCAACCTGGGAGTCATCCTCGACTCAACGCTCTCCATGACCAAGCAAGTCAACGCAGTCTCCTCCTCCTGCTTCAACACCCTCCGCATGCTTCGCAAGATCTACAGGTGGATCCCGACAGACACAAGAAGAACAGTCACCCAGGCCCTCGTCTGTAGCAGACTGGACTATGGGAACGCCCTCTACGCGGGAGCCCCGGCCAAGCTCATCAAGCGACTGCAACGCATACAAAACGCCTCTGCACGACTGATCCTCGACGTACCACACCACAGCCACATCACCCCCACTTGAGGAACCTGCACTGGCTCCCCGTCGACAGGAGGATCACCTTCAAACTCCTCACCCACGCACACAAGGCACTCCACAAAACTGGCCCAGCCTACCTCAACAGACGGCTCTTCTTCTACGTCCCCAACCGCCAGCTCCGCTCCGCCGACCTCTCCCTCGCCACCGTCCCCCGCATTCGAAGAACAACCACCGGCGGCAGATCCTTCTCACACCTCGCCGCCAAGACCTGGAACACCCTTCCACTAAGCCTACGAAAGACCCAAGACCTGCTGACCTTCAGGAGGCTACTCAAGACCTGGCTGTTCGACCAGTAGCAGCATCCCCCCCCCTTCCCTCTCCCCAGCGCCTTGAGACCCTCGCGGGTAAGTAGTGCGCTCTACAAATTCTGTGATTGATTGATTGATTGATACGTCTTGAAACAGTCAGTACGCTGGTAAGTGGCGACAGTGGTGATTCAATCATTGTCGATGATTACGCAACTGTAATTAAGACTCTCGACAAAAGGTTCAGTCCCAAGAGGAACATAGTCCTTGAACGTCATAAATTCTTACAACGTGCTCAAATTCCGGGTGAGTCGATCGATGACTTTGTGGCTGCTCTTAGGATGTTAGCAGTCAATTGCAACTATAGGGAATTTAGAGACAAGATCATACGTGACCAGCTGATCGAGAAAACTTCCAACAAGAAAATTCAGGAGAAACTTTTGTCTTCCGACGATCCTGATTTAGAAACTGTGCTCACACTAGCTAGGAGTGTTGAGCATTCTTTGCTTTGTATGAAAGAAATGAGCAATAGTGTTTCTTCCAATGAGATTAAGGTTCTTAATACCAAACCTGTCTCCAGACCAAAAAGCTTGTTACCTAATCCATCGACCACTTTTCTTTCCAGAGACAAACCTGAACAAAGCACCAGTACTGCTGTTTCTAGGGGTAAACATAATGAGACTATGTGTTTTTCGTTGTGGGAGCAAATTACATTTAGGCAATGTCAGGTTTTGTTTTGCTCTTAATCAAACATGTTACAAATGTGGGAAAAGGGGTCATTACTCTAGAATGTGCAAAGCTGTCATTACCAAGAAGGACCAGACTTGTGTTGTAAAGGCCATTGAAGAAAATGCAGTTGATTCTGACGAGGAAAGTTATGAGTTACTGATGTTATCATCTTCCTCACCAACATCTGAAGGTGTAGTTGAGTTATCCTTGTTAAGGGGATCGCAGAAAAGGAAATCTCCTTCTTGTAAGATTCTTGTTAACGGCACCTCTCTTGGGTTTCTTGCTGATTCTGGTTCACCGTTTACCCTCATTAATGCAGATGATTTTGGTAAGTTGGCTGATGTCCATTTGGAACAGTCGAATATCAAAATGTTCGCGTATGGGGGCAAGAGAGTCGATGTCATGGGAAAATTCTCAGCGAATTTGGCTTTTGACACCGACCAAGCTAGTGGAACTGTATTTGTGGTTAAAGAGGGTACAAACTTGCTGGGGTGGGATGAGCAAGGTGCTCTTAACATCATCTTAGACCCCAATGATCCCGATATGGTTGTGTCCCGTAGTTCGTTATGTCACCACAAGCCTAATGTCCTGACTACGGGTAGTGTTTCTCAGGTTTCTAATAACAGGTGGGCACACATTTTTCCAGAGGTTTTCCAAGCTAATCTAGGAAAACTCAAAGGATTTCAGCATCGCATCATTTTAAAAGACGGTGCAAAAGCAGTGGCCCACAAAGTTCGTAAGGTACCCTTGAGTTTACGCAACGAACTTAAATGCGAGTTGGAACGACTATGTAGTGCAGGGGTCATTGAACCTATCGAAGGTTCAGAGTGGTTGGCTCCCATTGTTTTAGCACGTAAGGCTGACAAGTCTCTTCGCATGTGTGTTGACCTGAGAGACCTCAATACCAACATCTGGATTGATCGTCAACCACTACCCAACATAAATGAGATGTTGTCCACTCTGAAAGGTGCCAGATATTTCTCCTCTTTGGATATCTCTTCAGCGTACCATCAGATTGAGCTGTGTAATGAATTGAGACATCTGACATCCTTTGTCACTCTCGAGGGTGCATATCGCTATATTTGCATGCCTTTTGGCCTTGCGTCAGCTGTTTTTCAAAGACTAAAGTTGTTCAAGGATATAAGTGGGGTAGCATTTTTCCAAGACAATATCCTTATCTATGGGAAATCTGAATCTGAACATGAAGAGAGGGTTAGACAAGTATTAACTATAATTAGATCTAGTGGGTTAACATTATGGGCAGACAAGTGCAAATTTCTGCAGGAGGGTGTTGATTACCTTGGTCATCATATTTCGGTTAAAGGCATTGAACCCAAGCTAAAAATAATTGAAGCTGTCCAGAATGCGCCCATACCTACGAATAAAGACCAACTTCGTTCCTTTTTAGGTTTGGTAGAATATTATGCCAAGTTTGTCAGCAATTTTTCCACAAAAACTGCTGCCATGCGCAATTTACTTAAGAAAAATGTTAAATTTGTATGGGATGTTGTTTGTAACGAAAATTTTGAATCCATCAAACAAGAAATTGTGCATGCTCGTCCCCTCAAACTCTTCGACATAAATGACTTGTGCATTGTATCTACTGATGCCAGTAATGTGGGGTTAGGTGCAGTATTGCTTCAAAGGAGGAGTGATGGTCGAGAAGAAACCATAGGCTTTGCCTCTAGGACTCTGAGAGGCGCTGAGAGCACTTACTCGACTATCGAAAAAGAGGCTTTGGGATTGTGGTGGGGTGTTCAGCATTTCAGGAATTTCCTATGGGGAAATGTGTTCGTTCTTAGAACTGACCATAAGCCTTTGGTCGATTTGTTTACTACTAAAGGTGGTGGGAGAGCCACACCGCGCATTTCAAAATGGCAATACAGGTTGCAAGAATTTCAGTATCGTCTTGAGTATGTGGCAGGGGCCAAGAATCTTGTGGCTGATTGCTTATCTAGACTACCTCTTTCAGGTAATGGTGTTGAGGCTGAGGATTGTGATGATTTAGAAATGGTGTGTGCGGTGTGTTCGCTGGAGGATACTACTGGTGGGGCTTTGTTGGAGCGAGAATGGTTGGAATGCGTGTCAGAAGATATGGATATGGTCAGGGTCATTGATCTCATAGCCAGTGTGTGGCCCAGTGACAAGGATTGTCCCTCTGAGCTAGCTCCTTATAAGAAGATTAAGGACCGAATTGTCTGTGGTCAATGGCGCATTAAGACGTTGTGGATTGTTAGTTGTTCCCATGTCTTTACGCAGGAGGATTTTAATTTTGGCTCATGAGGGTCATCCTGGTATACGGGCGATGAAGCGTAGGATAAGACAGGATTTCTGGTGGCCTGCTCTGGACAAGGATGTAGAACATTTTGTTAGAGATTGTTGCAAGTGTGCTACGAGTGATAAATCCCAAGTGACACATCCTTCACCTGTTGAACCCATTGTTGTGAAGAATATTCCGTGGACCAAATTGGCTTTCGATATTGCGGGCCCTTTTGGGCTCATTGGGAGTTCTCCTAAATACGCTCTTGTTTTGATTGATTATATGTCAAAGTGGCCTGAGGTAAGGTTTGTCGAGAATGTTAACTCTTCGTCAGTCATCAAGTTTTTGCAGGATGTTTTCCTCAGAGAAGGTTTTCCTGAAGAATTAGTATCGGACAATGGCACCCAGCTGGTTTCGGGTGAGATGCAGGTGTTTCTTAAGGAAATTGGTGTCAAACACCCTCTCACTTCTCTTTATCACCCCCGTAGTAATGGCCTTGTTGAGCGTTTCAATCGCGTTGTCAAGGAACATTTGCAGCTGGCATTAATAAATGGATTACAGTGGCGGCAAGCGGTGAGTGACATGTTGTGGGCTGTAAGAACTACCCCCCATGTCAGCACTGGCATTGCTCCGTTTACTTTGTTGAGAGGGAGAATAGCTGGTTCCAAGTTAAACAAGGAATGGATGTCTAGGAGGGAGGTGGATCTTGAAAAACTATCTAAAGTAACTGATGTCAGAGTGACTGTTCAGGCTAAGTATAGTACCAGGTCTGAGGTTAATCAATCATTGTCTGTCAAGACAGGGTATTGGGTGAGAGTCAAAAAACCAGGTCTCCTTCGCAAGGGGGAGTCTCGTTTTTCAGCTCCCAAAAGAGTGTCTGTGGTGAAGGATCGTATAGTGGTGTTGGAGAACGGAAAAGTGTGGAACAAGTGTGCTATTTCCAAGGTGCCTGAGGCAATGCTCAGCTATGTCAACAGGAGGTTTGGTGTTCATCATCCTTTGATTGATACGGCCTCTGTTGATCAAGGCAAGGAAACTGTTCTTCAGGACCTGGTCATTCCTAGGGGTGCGTCAACGAGATCAAAATCTGTTCCTGTAAGGTTTCATAATTATGTTATGCCTTCAAGTGTTCACGGTAAAGAAACTGTTCATCGCAACTATGTCAATTCTAGAGGTGCACCTACCAGATTTAGATCTATTCCTAAAAGGTTCATTGATTATGATATGCGTTAATGTGTCCTCTGTTCATTTATTGTTAGCCTTTATTTCTGCACTTGTTTTCCTAATTTTGTTTTCCTTATACTTTTTGTGTAATGTGTGAAGGAAGGGGGGTGTGTTGGGAATTTCCTGTTGTCAGCTCGTGCTGCTGTGATGGTTCCACTCTAGAGTGTTGGGTTCATGAGCGGCAGTTGCTGCCGGGACCTGGAGGTTGTCGGTGGGAATAAACTACCCTCCTACCTTCTAGTTGCTGTGTCCTCGTCTTCCTTTCACTCATGCTAAAAGAGGGTCTGTTAGATTAGGCCCGTTGATGATCACGCAATGCTATGTATAAGTTAGCATTAGCTGCACCATTTTCTTTTTAGACTCCATCTTGTGTGATGATTGAAACTAATCTTTTCTCAGTTCTGAGTAATACCCTTTGCTAAGTTTTGTTTCTGCAATAAAGAACTGTTAGTGCCAGTGCATAGCTTTCCCACTAGATAAAGGCCCTCTCCCACCTGTCTGGCAGTTTGATAGCAGCCCAGGGTGAAACGGACTAGAACTGTGCTGAGTTGTGCAAGATACAAGAGCAGAAACCTTTTTTATGTCTTTCCCTGTCCAGCTAATGAGTATCAATAGGAGAGAGAGAAATGAAAAATAGGCTAGTTCACTTCCCCTTGGTATATGTAGAAATCAAAAAGAGCTAGCTATGGTTGGGAGTTCAAAAGTGTGTGTTTCAGAACCAAGGAAAAAACATTTGTTTTTTATGAAGGCCCTCACCCACCAACCTAGTTGGTGGCATGCTTCATCATCGGGCCCCACCCAGGGCACCGAATGTGCCTCGGGTGTGCTGCGACGTCTGCTTACAGCGGAGCGGATTTTGTTAAGTGAGTGTGTGGTGATGGTGTTAAGAGTGTAGGTTTAAAAACTGTCCTAAGGGTCCCAGTGTCCACAAGGGTAGTTTTAATAATGGGCCCTTGGCAGTGTTAAAAGCAAGGCAGCGGCTGTGTATGGAGGTGACTATGGGCTCCCACATCCAGTGTGGTCAACATGTTTCAGCCAGGCCTTTCATTAAATCTGGCTTTCATCAGGACCTTATGTGAAGGGTGAATTAAAAAGGTGGTATACAAAATATGTTTAACCAGCTAAGTGACGCACTCGCTAAGGTGCGATATATGAAAGAGGATGATTTCCTCTAGTTTCGTACCTGTTTAGGGGTAAAAAACACAAAAACAAACAGACACACACACACATATGGAAATTAGCTTCAGATTGGACACGTTCAAGTTGTGTGACATCATACCGTTGTGCCTGTGCTATAATCGGAACTAAAGCGGAGGTGTAATGCGGTTCCTGTCGGAGCGTGGTTCATAATACTCGTGTAGATAATATGCAGTATTGTGCCATAAGTTCAATAGCGAAAAAAATGCAGTGGCAATTGTGCGGCGGGAGACATTAAAACATTCTAATTCTTACTCTGATATTGTTAGAGAGAAACATCATGAGTCCCGGGAGGGGGTCCGGCTTTTAGTCACACTCTGGTGGTATTAAAAAGAAGGACATACAAGGCATGATAGTTACTCTGGTTACGGATATAGTCCCCGTGGTTAGGGACTCGATCGCAGTATCCCCCCGAGGGTTCCCCACTTACTTTGTCACAGCTCGTGGCCCGCAACTCAAACCTACTTGGCCTGCACCAGGACTCCGTCGATAACGGTCCCGGGTTCCGGAGGGGTTTAAATATCCACCTTGTCCCACAGGTGAAAGCAATTTTCTGCCAGGCGAGAGCAGCATCTGTGGAGGAGAAGTAGACACAAACAACAGACACAGAGCTATGTGTGTGTAGCGTCATACTAGGTCCCCAGGTTGTCTTGGCATATGCCTACAAAATCTAAGTGAGGGAAGCATTTGAAAAAGTCAATGGAGGTATTTCAAAAAGTTAATTTCTTCTACCGGCATGGTCCGGTATGGGGCAATTTTCAGAGCCACATATTGCGATAGAAGCTGGCAGGTTTGCATTGCTTTTCACACTGCCAAGGGCCCATTATTAAAACTACCCTTGTGGACACTGGGACCCTTGGAACAGTTTTCAAACCTACACTCTTAACACCATCACCACACACTTACTTAACAAAATCCGCTCCGCTGTAAGCAGATGTCGCAGCACACCCGAGGCACATTTGGTGCCCTGGGTGGGGCCCGATGATGAAGCATGCCAGCAACTAGGTTGGTGGGTGAGGGCCTTCATAAAAAACAAATGTTTTTTCCTTGGTTCTGAAACACACACTTTTGAACTTTCCCTGTCCAGCTACATCTGCTTGGAAAATTCCACTGTGGGCGTGTTCTTAACTAACCATGTAATGTACATAATATATCTTCATGCTTACTGTCCTTCAATTCCCTCTGTACCACTCTCTTGAGACTGTGCTGACGGGGCCCCGCTCTGAGTGTATGCAAATAAATAGTTATTGGTGTATATTCTCCACTGTCTCTCCGACTCTTCATTTGGTACGGAAGTCTGAGAGGTGGTCAGTGGTGACCCGGGTGGCCTTCAGCGGGTCACTTCCTTCAATAGACAACCTAATACTTGAACTCATCTCTCACCCCTCAACTCCTCCACCTTTGACACCAGCACCGTTCTAAACAACTTCAAAGCTATGTGAACGTCCACGCTCCATGCATGTGAAATCCATAGATTCTAAAGACCTTGCTGACAATACACAATCCTTTCACAGACAGGAAAGAAACAGAAGAAAAACAGAACTGCTGAGGACCTATTGTCACTGAAGACCTTCCATGCGAGAGGCATACAGCTCATCATGTCAGTAAAAGCAAAGTACCATACCATCATTATCTAAGAAGCCATCAACAGAAGCATAACGCTGATCAAGACAAACAAGCACTGCTTCAGCCCTCAGCCGGACCCACTTATTCCTCACTCCATAGTGGAGTGCAATGCAATCCATCTCTTCTTCAGTGGAAAAATACACAAGATCCGAGAGCAAATCAACGATACCAAGCCTGCTTCATGTCTCACACCCACCCTTCCCGAGCAATTGTCAGCCTTCAAAACCCCTATCTCTCCCAGATGTGGCTGACATACTCAACTTTCTCAAGGTCACTTCTTACAAAGATGATGTCTTGCCATCTTCCTTCTTCAAACCTCTCTCTGGGGATGCTCTCTTGCATTTACTTACCATTGCCAATACCACCCTCACTCAAGGCATCTTCTGAGAAGCTCTTGAGAAATGCCAGATCCACTGACAGTCTATGTTCAACAAGGTCACATCGATGGTAGCCATCTCCTGTATGACTACCAGTCTAGCTTCAGATTACACTGCAGCATGGAGACTGCCACCTTACATATTGTAGATGATGCCTATTGACCACTGATGAAGATGATCCATGCCTCCTGATATTGCTGGACCGCTCAGCTGCCTCCAACACAGTCCACCATCCCACCCTAATATGCACAGTTGAGTTGTAAATAGGATTCACTGGAAATGTCCTTCACTGGTTTTCTGCCTACCTTTCCAACTGATATCAGTTTGTTCTCGTTGGCACCTCTAGGTCAAAAAAGATCCCTATCAAATGAGGAGTTCACCAGGGTTCCATGTTATGGCAACTTCAACCTTTTCATGTAGCTATGTGGTGCTCTACTCACAGATTAATATTCACCAATATGCTGATGATACACAACTACACATGAATCTATCCTCTGCCTCATACAAGCAGTGCCTCAAACACTGCTTGTACATCATCCAGACCTGGATGTCCAGCGCCTCTCTGATGCTTAAATCAATTAAGATAGAATTCTTATTATTTGCCAAGAACAACAAACAAGATACACTACAAACCTGACTCAATGACATGATCCTTGATTGCTTTGAAATCCAACTCTCAATAAATGCCAGATCACAGCATTCACATTGGACACCAACCACTCTCTCAAGAAACACAAAGGAAAACAAATGGCCTGGTACCACCTCTCTCTTCTAAAGAAAGTCAAACAGTTTCCTTCAGAAACCAACTTCTGAACTGCTGTTCAAGTCCCTGTACTCTTGCACATGGATAGTGGTAATACCCTACTTGATGGCTACCCAGACTCTACTCTTTGGGGCATCCTAAACACTGCAGCAAGTCTCATTCAGAACCTAAAATATATGATCACATCACCCTCATCCTGATGGAACTCCATTGGCTCCCTCACCAGCCCACCCCATCATCAAAACCAGCTGTATCATTTACAAAGCTATCACAAGCAGCACCCCCACTTATCTAACATACACACTCACCATCTTTGGTGGTTCTCTGGTGGTTCTTGGCACACCTGAAGAAGTGCAAAAAAAGAAAAGAAAAGAAGACTACAGGCTTTTCCATCTATGCACCCAGGATCTGGCACAAATTCATTGCATCCATCACTGCTCCTATGTAGGAAAGAGATAAAGGCACACCCTTTTAATGAACACTACATCACAATGTATTAACTGTCCACAACTCAGCTTCCTCTCCTGATTTTTACTGAATTTATGCTTGCTTTTACCATGTACAACATTCCACAGACTTTTAGCTAAGTTTGCGCCATAGAAATAACATATACATACATACTGGCATACATGCTAACTTGTGCATATTGGAAGGAAATGCAGATGGGATATTCCCTAACCTATGTATGAATCAAACACAATATTAGTGTAGACCACTCCTGTTTACTTAAAACATAAAGACACCTGATTCCAAAAATGCCCAGCTAACCACAGAGGACTGGACTGACCGAGAGAAACTTTTTCATCATTTGAAAAAAGTGGGAGACATTTTTCCACCTCCGGTTGACCGTGAGAAGGCTTGTCAAAGAGGCCACACCGAAGGCATTCAATAAAAACAGGTTTGTTGCAATGGAACTTTTGGTCGCACTGAAAACTGGTTCATTTGGACCTCATTGTAAAGGTAACTGGCCTCATTGAGCTCTGTCTTGATGGAGAATTTTGACTACGTCTGAAGTTAAAGCTTTGGACTGAGGTGAGGCAGCAAATCTATCAGACACGTTAAGCAACCACGATGGCTACAAAATTGAGGTTTATCACTCTCTGAGCTTTTGAATACAACACAGTGGCTTCAAAAGAAGCTTGACGATGGTGTATTCAACTTTGAGGAGACACTCGCAGGCCACATCTTGAAACTTGTGCTCCACTGGAAGATTTTAACATCCATTTAAGAGACTAAGTATGAAGGCAAAAATGATGACCAGTATGTCCTGGATTGTGTATCTGCCCTCTACTCCATCATGGTTGGCCTAAAATCATGCCTTAGTCCCATCAACTAAAACAGTCGCTTTTGATTGCCACTTTTTGCCTGAAAAGGTTTTTTAAAAACACATCTCCTGTTCCCCTAAATTATTTGAATGACCTTGGTGTTTTTTTGCTCATTAAATTTTTCTCTATTTTTCTAAAAGGGGAATTTTCTTTTCTTGTGCTCTTTACTTTAAAATTACTTTATTTATTTATTTACTCAGAAATTGTTGGTACTGCTTGAACTTAACACATACTTCTCTGGGGATCACCAGCTGCTTGTGCCATAGCCCAGGGGTCTCGCATAACTATGTTTTGACCTCCCCAGAGTGAATGTAAATGGGAGTCCCAAATTTGTTAATACAAATTACACTCGGACAATGTAAGCAATTGGATTAGGATTTGTGGTTGGTGACTACCCACATCAAGGCACAATCACACCTTGTCAGGGTGAACCCTTAAATACACAAAACTAACCAGAGCTCAACTCCCTGGTATCTAAGGGAGAGAGCAGACATGATTACTTTAGGGCAATGTGTAAAGTATTTAGGCAGTACCAAAACAGTAATTGGGTTAAGATGCAAAACAATAACAATCCTAAAGCAAATTAGAAAAATTGAGTAAATATTAGTAAACTAAATTACACCAAAATGACAATAATCCTGTAAGGGGAACTAAATTTATATATATTTTTGTAAGTTTTAAGTAGAAATAGCTCCAAAAAGTACAAAGGGCCAATGGTAGTCAATAGTCATGGTAGACCAGGAGCTAGGCATAATTGGAGGCTACTGCAATGGAAAGTGGGTGAATACATCAACCAGGTTTGTTCTAGTCAAAGTTGTTACCTTCTCACTTAATCCTTTTTGATCCCAATCCACCACAGGAGTATAAAGCCCCCAAGGACCTCAAAGGAGGCACTTAGACACTCACAGGGTGTCATACGGAGGCCCACAGGAGGGTCCAGTTCAAGTTCAGTTGCCACTAGTCAGCTGGGTACTTCCAGGAAAAGGTTTCTTGTAGCCCACTGTATCCCTGCAGCTAGAGCAGGAGGTCAAACAACTGAACCTCGGGGTCCACTTTTTATTCCTGGGTACAAGATGGAGCCGGTTCAGTCCTTCAGGACTCCTTTCAGGTCACTGACAACAGGTCCAGTCCTCTTCTTATCTTCAGCAGGTCCTGGAAGTATCCTTAAGTGGATGCCCAGAGGTGCCACATTTATGCCTGACACTAGCAAGTGGGTGGAAATGACTCCTGCGCACACCCTAACCAATGTGGCAGGTGTTCTTGGAGCCAAACCTATACACTTCAGGCATTTTCAAGATGGCAAAAGTCTTAGGCCACACTATCTGAGGGGATATGTGGGTGTGGGGTTTGGTCATACACAGCAGTTCGTTGGCCATCCACTGTGCGCCCCGTCCTGAATGACCAACCTCCCGCTGTGCATAGCTGAAGGCAGTGTGCAGGGAGGTTGGCCGTCTGCACGGGGTTGGGTGCAGGCCCTGCATCCAACCCACTGCAGTGCAGGACCAAAGGCCTTGGCCAGTGGGGGGTTGGCTGTGTGCTGGATACTGGCCACCTGGCGGGGAGAGGTCGGCCAAAGAGCCTGTCCAGAGACCACATCCTGCAGTGAACCACCTCCCTCCCTCTGTACAGCACAGCAACCGTATTGGTTTACTCTAATTTGCGGCTGCCATGCACTGATTATTGCCTCGTATATTGCCTCACTCATGACATGTTAAAATAAAAAGACTAGTATTTAGGTTTGGCATATGTTGAGGGATGGGTGCAGGGCACATCGAAGTCCAGTGCCTTATGGGGGGGCGACAGTCATAATTAGCTCAGTAAACTATAACTTGTACATTTCAGTGGGGTTGTTTTTGCATGTTTTAGACATTTTAGCTCATTTAAAACGCCTTCATTTTATACTTTGGTTCATTCAGTGAATTTCTGTCTTTTTAATGCAACAAGGAGTTTGTTTAGGCTATGTAAAGGACTTAAAAATATGAAAGGATTTGATGGAGTCCCATTTTAAAAATTAAATTAAATGTGTTGTTTGTGTGGTTTTGTTTAAAGTTAGTCAATCCTTCTTTTAAGGGTATATACAGATAAATAAATAAAATTAGTCTTGACTCAGTCCGGTACTTTTGCTTGGTTGTCCTTTATGCTGGGCACACGATTACCATGCCATTAAAGAAATATATATGGAATAAAGAACTCCTGCCCTCTATATGGGGATTGCAGAATCCCATGCATTATAGTTAAATAACGAAGCTGAATACTTGAGGCTGGAACGGTGTACCAGTTTTTTTAGGCCTAGCCATTGTCAAAGGTCAAAAATCGACCATGGAAAAACGAGCTCACGTTTGACTCAAAAAATGTAATTTGACTACGATCCTTTAACAAAGATGCATTCTTGCTAATGGATGGCGTTGCTAGCCCCGAGCAGACGACTATACTTTACTTTCATTGTCCAGCTTTACCACCCCAGGCTATTGAAAGCATGGCCAGCAAAGTGACAAAGAAATGAGCATCAAAGCCACAAAACAAACATTCAATGTACATGGGCTACGTACACAAAAGCTAAAACCACTCACCGACCTCTAAACCATCAGAGAAGACAGCAATAAGGATGCATGCCTTCTGCAGTGCCGATGGCTACTGCTGTATGAATACTGAAGTTTCTGATAAGACCGACAAAAAAAACATAAACATCAATCCAAAGCCAGAAAAATATAGTTTGGCTAGCAGTAAAGGATAATTTGGAACTGAAGAAAATGTTTATGAACTAAAATTAATTAGCCACACAGCTACGGGCGAATCTATCAATAGTGCAGCGGTGCAGTAGCACCAAGGCTCAGAGACTTCTGGGACCCACAGAAGTTTAATAATGGCTGCATTCTGCTACCTATCCAGAGAACAGGGTGCCCATGTACCAGGGTGCATGGCACCATTGTTACTTCACTGCAAACAACCAGTTTCAATTTGCATTCCCTCAGTGTTTTTATTTTTAATTCGATGATTTAGGTATTTGGGTATTCTGTTACAGTAATTTTGGTATTAACATTTTTTGAATTTTCTTTCTAAAATTCCAAACAGCTTACAATATTTACTAACTAATCAAGGCTTTATGGGTCTCATATAAATATTGGTGGGAACTGAAAAGATTCCAATTTTGATATGAAACTCTAAGGGGGTCATTACGTCGGTGGTGGTCTCACCGCCATCGGAAGGCCATTCCCTGTCCACACATGACGATGGCTGGCGACTCCATGGCGGTCGGAAACTCCGACCACCTCGCATCCAACGGGTTTCTTGAGCCCGCCGGTGCGGCAGAGGGCATCCCAATCCCTGCATTGGTGGCTGTGCCTACCAGGCACCGCTGTAGGGATTAGGATGTCCCTCCCCACCAGCCTTTCCATGGCAGTTCACCCGCCATGAAAAGGCTTGCGGGGATGGACATTGGGGGCCTGTAGCAGGTTCCCTTTCCCCCTGGCACATTTCTTTGGGTGCTGGGGGGCACCTATTGGGCCCCCCCACATATCCCTGTACCATGTGGCAGGCGTTTACCCCCTACTGGGTTAAATGAATCATGATTGTCTATGTTGAGCATTGTACTGTAAATGATGTATGCCCGCTAGACTCCTAAATGAATACCCAGTAGTCCAACAGCCTTTGTAGTGTTTGTGAGAAATTGTGTATTCATTGTTACTCAATTGGCTGTTGTGGTATAAATTATCTTGACTGGCACATTATGATTTGATTTAGTTCGTCTTTGATTTAATTTAGGTTTGTATTTTGTATATAATATATGTTTTATGTTAAACACTGACCACAGTTTGTGCACGAGAAACAATCTTCATTGATGTAGTGTGTCTTTTGGAAAGGCATGTTTTGACAATGTCTTATTCAGAAAAAAAATGTTTTTTTCAAAAAAAGTAATTAAATTACGAAAGACCAATCGAATCAGATAAAGGTCTCAGTCTGTTTAATGTTCAGGTCAGGTTTTGTGTATTTATAAAGCTTTAGAGGTCCTTCCTGACCGTGGTAGGACCAAATCCCTTTTCTTCGAAAAAGCATATGCCAGGCACGGCATGGTGCCTACCACGTAGTGCAGGGATATGTAAAATGTCCTGTTTTTACATTGCAGCGGGTGCTGCAGCCAGCAAATAGTAAAATCAAAAAACACTCAGATGGCTATACTGGCCGTGTTCAATTGTTGTCACAGAAATGATGGGTAATTGATATGCCATCTCCATCTTATAGAGGAATTGCATTGTACCTCTCTATAGCCACGAGGTACCCCTCAGCCGAACTCGGCTATCAGTACGCAGTGGTCGCACTGGACGTCTGCGTGGTCCTCTCGCCCATCATTTCCGTGACAACAATTGAACACGGCCAGTATAGCCATGTGAGTGTTTTTTGATTTTACTATTTGTTGCAGAGTGACTTGAAAGATTTTTTGGTCCTGATGAATGGAAAGATTTTTTGGTCCTGATGAATGCCTAGAGAACTTGGTTTGAGTCTAAATAGAGGCAGAATCATGTTGACCACTGAGGGGGTATATTTTTTTTGAACCCCCAGTCCTCTTGATTTTCTAATCCTATCCAAGGGTACAACCGAATAACGTTATTGGGCCCCCTGAGATAGTTTTAATCACTCACTTTTGGGTTTTTTGCACTCTGCCCCTCACTCACCTTTGTGCTCATTGGCACTCCCTACCTAAAGCACCTCAGCTCCTCTCCACCTACACTTTTCTGGTGGGGAGTTGTAGCCCACATCGGGGACCTTGTGGTCCCGATGTGAGGAGGGAACCCAATGATGAAGCATGTCACCCTTGGGTGAGTGAGGGTTCTCGTCCTAAAATAGGATCACTCTCTCTCCAGCCTACTTCTTTCACACACGACCCTTGTTACTAAAGGGGACGTAACGTTTGTGAGGTTCCACTTATTTTTCCTTACCAGACTTTGACCCAGAGCAAGAGAGAGAAAGATACACAATGAGGGAAGAAATAGGACGGAAAAGACAGAACAACAGTGACAAGGGTTGAAAGCAGAGAAAACAATCATTTGGAATGCAATCAGTCTCGCCTTTGGGACCTTATATGTATTTAGCTATGCAGCACATTAGCCTGGGTGCTGAAACATCTACTGTTCTTTAACATGGAGGGAAAGTAAGCACCAAACTGCGTGACACGCTAGGTATGGGAACACATGGAGAGAAATATTGCCTTTCAGCGGTAAATGGTACAGTCCAAAGCTCTGTTTTTAATATAAAATCAGGGCCTTTGGTGGTCATATCACTGAAAATACAAGATTTGAAAAAAATATTATTGTCTACAGGTGCTTGTGGAAGACAATTTCTATGGACAGGAATCTAGAGAATGCTAAAGTGATTCTGGTATTTTACTGACCTCTGCTGGTGGTTTTCTATCAAGAAAGTTAAATAGAGGCAGTTGCCAGAAAAATAAAAAATAAAAAGTCCCTCAGCAGAAAGCAATTCTGGTATTTTACTGATCTCTGCTGGTCGTTTTCTATCAAGACAGTTAAATAGAGGCACTTGAACATAAAAAAAAGTCCCTAAGCGGAAGCAGACAAGTCCTAGGGCTGATCTCCAGAGCCCACAAAGTTACATACACATATAAGTATATAATAAGAGGTCTCGAATGCTCGACCTAAGAAGGACCTACAAAAGTGAAACAAAGGTTCAGGGAGTGGCTGCTGGTGGATGAAAGCTGCATGAGGTGGATTCAAGATTACGCAGCCTTGGTGTTTGGCACCACCGATATTTGTAGCACTGGCAGTAGGCTTCGAGCAAACATTTGGGGCCCTGCACTTATTGTTTTACATATTAAGCAGTGGGTAGGGCAGCCTGCAGCAGAGAAGTGGCTCAATCTGTCAGTCAGAAACAGGAGGGTGGGAAGAGGAGTGTGTGGTGGGTGGAGCTCTTGCGACTATGCATGGAGCGTGGAAGCGGTCTGACCCACCGGGACTGTGGTGGCGAAAAGAAGGGAATGTGGCACCAGACGTGGCAAGGGGTTTAGGGTTGGGTCGTGGACATGATGGGTGTTGGGGTTCTCACAGGTATCTGTTATAGTAGTCACATTTGTCTGCCTACTACCCCTTGTAGCAGAACAGTTTCTATTATTATTATTTATTTATTTTTAAATGTCACAGACCTTGCACTTCACAAAACGTGCTTATAATACAACTAGGTTCTCAGGTGAAATGTTAGGAAAATAAAGAAGTTCCGTACAGTCTTTCAATGTAAAATTATTTAACACATTTCTTCCTCACCACAGACATTTTGGCGAACTTTTACTTAACTTTCTGCTCTACCTACTCCAGAACCATGTGGGTTGTGTCCTGGCACAATTGTAATGTGCCTGTCCAAATAGTTGTGACTGCACTAAAAGATAACATCGTAGGACTCATTCTAAGGGACTTGCGAATCTTGAGTGAGTGTTATAACTGCTGAAATAATTGCATGCCAAATACGTGTTTGACGGAGTCCTGCGGAAAATAAAATGAAAAACTGAGGGGGATATTCTCAAGGAAGTGGCGGTGAGAGGCGGTAGCCTCCTTGGCTTAACGCCTCTCACCGCCACTTCGGAAACACAAGGCTGCACCCTATTCTCAAGAACGTGGTGCAGCCTGGCGTTTCCTCCTACGATGGTGCTAAGTTTCACGACTTAGCGCCAACGCAGACATCCTTGCACCAGAGTGCAAGGGTGTCTGTGTGCAGGGGAGGGTTGTTTATGTACAGGAAGGTGCCCCTTCCTGCACATAAACAATCCTAAAATACCATTTTGTAACTTTCATGTGTGCTGGTTCGTGTAACACACATCAAAGTTACAAAATGGCATTTCTGAAAAGGTTTGTTCATGTACAGGAAGGAACACCTTCCTGTACATGAACAAACCATGGCATTTGCTTTTTCCATGTGTGCTGCACAAGGCAGCACACATGGAAAAGCAAAAGCGAGGAGAAATAAAGCATTTCTCCTCGTTTGCCACACTTAAGACCAGGATTTTCTGGTCTTAAGTTCAGCACTACTACCTATTATCGCCGCCCTTGATAATAGGTGGCAGCGTCGATCACAATGGGTGTTGCGGTGGAACGCCCACCGCAGCACTCACTGCACGCCCTTTCACGCTAAATTTAGTGTGAAAGGGGCCTTATTCTCAAGGCAGCGATAACCCACTTAACGTGGCTTAAAGCCACGTTAAGTGGGTTGCTACTGCCTTGAGAATAAGCGCTGACCCTATCGCCAAGGGAACGTCAGAAAAAGTGACGTTCCCGTGGCGATAGGGGCTTGAGAATATGCCCCTGAGTGTGCGGCGTGCACTTCTGAATGAGAAAAACGCTTCTTCTTGGACAGTACTCCTTTTTCCGGCCAAGCGAGATCTGAAAGTGTGTAATACATGCATAAGTTGCGTACAGAAGACGCATGCAGAAAACACTCACATGCTTATTTTGCAGGTTTGTGAGTAGCCTACGATACATGGTACAACTTTACAGGTTGTTGGTCACAAGTGAACCTGCATAACATATTTCAGTGTATTATTTATGAGTAGTGTTATTGTTATCTATATTGATGTCATAACTGTTTTCCTATCAAATGACCTGAAATTAAGTTCCAAATAAAACCTCGTGAGACCACAGTAACCCATTATGATGGCTCCTGCCTTGCATCACTGATAGTTAAAAGTGCCCACTGTTTTCTTTTTATGGAGTTTATGAACGCATACTTCCTTTCTTAACTAGGCCATTGTTTGCCTAACATGCCTTTTGTATACTAAGGAGAAGATGTTCTTTGTCTTGGAATGCGAACAGGAAGTACACATCCTTCTCACCTCTTTGCAACAAAGTATTCATTTAAAATGATTTACTTGTATCAAGCTTTGGAAAACACCTTAAAAATAGGCCAATTAGTACAATGGATAGCGAAACAAAAAAGAGAGGTAGGGTTTTTTTTATATATTAGAAATAATATATAACGGGAGTACTCCTAATCCCCAAAAGGTAATGGTAAATCAACAACAAGGAGGAGTCTACCCTCAAGGACAGAGAAATCTGCTTATTCAGCACGGAGGATGCAGAAAGGAAGTAAAAAATAGAATTTTTTCTAAGAAGACCCCTCACTCACCAACCTAGTTGGTGACATGCTTCATCATTGGGGTCCCACCCGAATAGCCGAATGCTACCCGGGTGTGCTGCGACACCTGATTACAGTGGAGCGGGTTGGTTTGAACAGCAGTGATAGTGCAAAGTGAGTGCCAAAAGTTGGTGAATATTAAAAATTGTCAAAGTTTGACTCCCTACAGGAATTTAATATGGAGTAACTCGACAATATTAAAAACAGTATGAGACCCTAATCAGGCTAAATTGACCTGTAGTGTCTAAGTGAAAATAAAGGTGATGGTCTACATGTTTCAACCTGTAATGGAATTGCAAGGTTTTCGTCAGGACCGGAAAAAAAGCCCGGGTGGTCTACACGCTCTAAGGTGTACCCAACTCAGGGCCCATGGATAAAAAGCCACACCAGTATTACTCACTGTATGGCATTCCCTCATCAAGTCAAATCTAGGGAGAAATTAGCGGCTTGAATCGGCCGTGCCCCATGAGAACCGGGGGAAGGCGCTGGCTCTTAGTCAAACATTCATCAAACCATGCCACCTGTGTCTGCACCTACTTGGTTGTCCCTCGCGGATCTCCAAGGTTTTCCCTAACGCGGTTTTCTATTGCTGGAATTCCGGCGATTTTGACTCTTTCCGCCGCTTTTGCCTGGATTTCTATTGCCTCAGTGATGCGCGTTGCTGATAGTGCGCTCACCGGGCGATAGAATCCGGCAATAGGCGGCGTTAATTTTCTGCACGCTAAACACGGCCAGCAATAATTATCGCTGGCCGTTGATAATATGCCCCGAAATACTCCCACTTGGAGCCACGTCACAAATGGCAGCACTGTTTGAGTGAGCGAATGAGTTAAGCAAACCTGACACTCGTTCTGGGAAGCGGCTTCTTTTGAGAGAATTCTAAAAATAATGTCACCAAACAGTGATTTTTACCCCTCAATTCTCAAAGAGCTGGCCACAAAGATAGAGACTTTCCATGTAGTTCTGTATTGGTAATGAAAAAATAATCAAAGTCATCAATGGCAGGCTACTGTGGACTAAAAGATGTGAATGGGTAATTCCTTTCAAAATAAATTTAAAAACTAAGGAGCTATTATCAACGGCCAGCGATAATTATCGCTGGCCGTGTTAGCGTGCAGAAAATTAACGCCGCCTATTGCCGGATTCTATCGCCCGGTGAGCGCACTATCAGCAACGCGCGTACGCTGAGGCGATAGAAATCCAGGACTGAAGCGATGAAAAAGTCAAAATCGCAGGAATTCCAGCGATAGAAAACCGCGACAGGAAAACCTTGTAGATAGGAGAGCGTGGACTCAGCATAATAATCCACCTCCCATTATAGATATGGCTTAGTAAGAAAAATAGCAGGCGTTACAAACCGGCGAAATACCCGGTTAGCGCTGATTAATATCGCTATGCGTGTTAGCGATACACTTGTAAATAGAGAGAAGCTGGGTTAGCGATAATATCCCATGTTGTTTCACGGGACACGCCTCCCTTGCATCTCATTAGCGATGCAAGGCGATGCGATGTTGAAGCCAGCGCTAATCCCATTGAACACACGTTAGCGTGCTCTTGTAATTAAAGCGATATTTTTATCGTCGCATTTCGTCCGAAAACGGACGCAAACGCGGCGATAAAAATATCGCAAGCCCTTGATAATATGCCCCAGTATTGGGCCCCACTGTGGATTCTAGGAACAATTTTCAAACAACTTGGTTAAAAACACAAAAACAAGAAGAGCCCAATTCACAAAGGTAAAGTGAGATGAAAGTCTAACTTTACGACTTTCCGTATTCACAAAGGGCATTTAGTACTTGTAAATGGCCTTTGTGAATACCGAAAGTCTAACTTTACGACTTTCCGTCTTCACAAAGGGCATTTACGAGTAGTAAATGCCCTTTGTGAATAGCAAAAGTCGTAAAGTTAGACTTTCGCCTCACTTTACCTTTGTGAATCGGGCCCGAAGTTTGGAAGGGACACCTTTATCCTAGTAAAGAATTATAGACTGCACGGATTTCAGTTGTGCAGTATGTCCCTCAATCTATAATTCCATCTTTGTTGCATCTTTCTTTCATCTATGTTTTTACATAAGTTATTTCTTTCCATTTTATTCCCTTCTTTTCTGCCCTATATTCATCTATCATTTTTCTGTTTACAAATATCTTTTTACATTTTTCCTAATCTTTCTTTCCATATATTTTCTTTATTTTTCTATTTCTGTTATTGTTTCCATTTTTCAGTTTTTTCCATCTAAATTCTGTCCTTATTTTTCGTTCTTTTTATTTTCATTGCATATTTTCTTATTTTTCTGTCTTTCCTTCTTTTTTCCTATTTCCTCTTTTCATATCTACTATCTTTCATTTCCTGCCCTTTATTTCCACCATTTCTTTACTTAATTAGTTATTTATTTCCTTCTTTGTGTCTTTCCTTCTCCTTTTTTTCCCACTCTTCTTTTCTTATTTCTCCCACTTTCTTTACGTTGCTATTCTTTTCATTGGTCTTTCATCTTTCTTTCTTGTGTATGCCATTTTTCCTTTTATTCTTCCTTTCTTCTCTCCATCCCTTTTCATCCTTTTCTTTCATTCCTTACTTTTTTCTTCCCTTAATTTTTTGTCCCCTTCTCACAATCCCTTTTGTGTTTTTCCATCCATCATGCATTCAGTATTCCTTCTCTCCACCCTTCCTACTCTCTCAATCCATTCAATGATTAATCCTAAATTCATTACTTTTCTCCACCAGTCTTTCTTTTATCCATCCACACATCCTTCTTTCACTTCATCCTGTTATATGCTGCTTTCCTTCCTCCCTTCCTTTTTTCAATCATCCTTTCATTTTGCCTTCCTTCTCTCATGTATCCATTCTTCTGCCTGTCTTTTTGATCTTTCCTTCATTTCATTACCCATCTATCCCTCCATATATGCTCGAGCTGTCTCTCCATGTTTCCAGCATCCATTCTTCTCGACATCCATCCATCCTCAGCCTTCTCCTAATACAGTCATCCTCCATACTTTTCTCAATCCACCCATCCATAGTCCTCTCCATACATCTTGCCATCCATCCATCCATCTCCCTAGCATCTCTCCACCATTCTCTCCATCCATCCATCCATCCCTTACTTCTTTTCGTGCTCTATTATTGCATTTGTTCCCACAGTGCTCTCATACCATCCTCTTTCAGTGGTATTCAAAAGCTCTTCTTTGGAGACAAGAATCGCCAATTGAAGTCAAAGGAACCATAAACAACAATTTAAATGTTACAGACAACTGCCAAATGACACCTACCCCTAGTCTAGCTGCTAAAGTAGGGGTTTATTATGCCCTTGATTTTAACCTCATTTTAAAAGAAGTGTCTCTTAGACCTGACATCCTTGGCGTGGTCTCCCCTGTCTTTTTTTTTTGCCTCTACCTCCTGTATTATTGACTGTGTGCTGGATTTTGTTTTTGCTGGTTTAACTACTCTGGGCACTTTGCCACTGTTGACCAGTGCCAAAGTGCAAGTGCTCCCTGTGTAAATTGTGATTATGATTAGTTATCCATGATTGGCATATTTGATTTGCTGGTAAGTCCCTAATAAAGTGCACTATGTGTGCCAGGGCCTGTAAATCAAATGCTACTAGAGGACCTGCAGCACTGATTGTGCCACCCACATAAGTAGCCTTTCAAATGTGTCTCAGACCTGCCACTGCAGTGTCTGTGTGAGCAGTTTTTAACTGCCGTGTTGGCCTGGCAAGTGCACCCACTTGTGCCAGGCCCTAAGCTTACCTTTTCTTACATGTAAGTCACCTCTAAGGTGGGCCAAAGGTACCCCCATGGGCAGGGTGAAGTGTATGTGAATGGTAGGACAGGTAGTGGTGTTGTTTACATGTCCTGATAGTGAAATGCTATGCATTTCGTTTTTCACTATTGAAAGGCTATCTCTCCCATAGGTTATCATTGGAGCGACATTGTAATTTCAATTAGGAAGTGATAGAAATTTGGAGTTTAGGTTCTATGAACTCAGAATTTAAAAATACATCTTTTAGTGAAGTTGGCTTTTAAATTGTGTGTTTGAAAATGGCACTTTTAGAAAGTGGTTAAGTGAACACAGGGAAACCTAAAGATCGAAAGGGACAATGGTAATCGTCTTTATCTAGAACAATGGTCCCTAAAAAAATAATAGAAAAACAAAACCCTGAGAGTAAAACAGATAATGTCCAGGAGTTACTACAATGAATATATAAACAGAATTTTATTTTCAATTTTGATAAATTAAATAAGGAAAATCACCCCGTCGCTGTAATCCTCAATACGTGTTAAAAACATAGAAAACAGGCAAGAAACGATGAGTGACCATTAGTAGTGTACATTATAGAGGTCAATTATTCATAGGACAGAACACTGCTACACCCGTAAATCATACAAAAAAATTGTTAGCTGTGCCACTTAGTGCGATCCAGTTGCGGCGTATAAAGTTGCCTCGTTGCTGAGTAATTATACGCAGACCTGATACTTTGGATGTCTAATTGGTTTTCACATTGGATTATGTTTCTTCCGGGTGGGCGAACCCACCTTTCCCGGCAATTGCATCAAATAATGACTAGGACCCCCTGGTGTTAATTATTTATATTTATACTTACCCTTCTTATTATGTAATCAGGCTTATACAGTTTTTGTCCTGATGATGATCCTCTATTCTTAATTGATCGAAATGTCGTTGACCCTAAAGCACTCTAACCCGCTGACAATTTTTGTGTATGATTTATGGGTGTAGTAGTGTTCTGTCCTATGACTAAGTGACATCTATAATGTACACTATTAATGGTCACTCACTGTTTGTTGCCTATTTTCTTTGTTTTAACACTTGTTGAGGATTACCTCGCAGAGGTGATTTTCCTTATTTAATTAATGTAAATTGAAAATAAAATGCTGTTTATATATTCATTGTGGTAACTCCCGGGCATTATTTGTTTCGCTTCCAGAGTATTGTTTTTCTATTATTTTCTTAGGGACTTTTAGAAATTGGGCATTTTCTTGTTTAACCATCCTGTGCCTCTGCCTGCCTGTGGAATCAACATCTGGTTTGTAGCTGACAGGAGCTGGTTTGTGCAATCACTCTAGACAGTCACACTAATCAGAGCTGAGGTGTACCTTGCATATCTGAGGAATCTTTCTGGGCTAGAGTGGTGGGAGGAGTTGTCATTAACACCTGAATAGGCTGTTGCTGCCTTTCACAATGCTGTCTCCACCTCCTGCAGTGTGCCGGGCAGGACAGAACTGGTTCTTGTGACCCAGAGAGACTTTATTTGGGATGTGCTGACTTCAAAGGCTAAAAGTAGTATAAGTAGTGGGGCCCTGACCCCAGAACTTTAGAACACTTCTGGTTCAAGAGGCACCTCTGCCAAGAGTTGAAGAACTGTGAGGAGGAGTACTGCTCCTTTGCTGTGTGTTGCTTTGCTGGGTTGGCCTACGGTTTCTGCTTCTGCTAGAGAGGGCAAAGACTGGACTTTGCTGTGTATCCTGCTTGAGAAGAATCTCCAGGGACTTGCTGTAGAGCTTGCCTCCTGATAAGAAGTCTCAGGGACACAAAGACTTCATCTACGGCATCCTTAAACTCCACTGCTGGGAGTTCTGACCTGCATTGTGGTGCCAAATACAGTTCTGGGCCCTTGGAGGTTGTTTTGCTGTTTTTCATGTTGAACATCCACTCATCGCCTTTCCACCACCGTTTTTCCCACTGCAAACTGCCATGTGGCCAAAAAATACACGTATCGCCAAGGTGCGCCTGAAAAGGTTGACTCAGGGCCTGTGTGCAGCCCGAGAAATCACTGCAACCTGAGTCCCAAGCATCGAGTTTCCGAAGTCTGAAACTTCCACTCCAACTCCAATGTAAGCCCTGCCATGAGCCAGGAAGAATCATTGCATCATCTGTCTGAGGCTGCAGAAATCGATGCAGCGCCTGGAGTGCCGCCGCATCGAACCGCATCACCTGGAGTTTTCCACACATCGACACCAGCAGACCCGAGCTGTCCGGAAATCGATGCATCACTTCCCCTTACAGTCACGATTCAATGCAACTCTTCTCCTGTGTGCAGCAGAACTGATGCATTGCCTCCATGCGGACTCAGGAATCGACACATCCCTGTGTTTTCCCGTGCCTCGTTCATCTGTGGCTGTTTTGTTTGGTGAATTTTGACGCATACTAAAGTACTTTGTGAAAAACACCCACATCCATAGTTTTCTATGGACAGAATTGCTAAAAACCTTTAAGAAGTGATATTTTGATAAATGTATGTTGGATTTTTGTTGTTTTGGTCTTATTGGTTTCGATAAGGATACTTTATTTTTCTAAACTGGTGTGGTGTCCATTTGTAGTGTTTTCACTGTGTTACTCTGGGTTTGGGTACAAATGCTTTACACATTGCCTCTGAAATAAGCCTTGCTGCCCATGCCAAGCTACCAAGGGAGTGAGAAGGGTTATCTAGGTGTGTAACTCCCTTAACCTGACTAGAAGGAAGGGTCCCTACTTGGACAGGGTGCAAACCACTGCCAACTATAGACCCTCATTTCTAACAGTGTCCTACCCGTCTTCTGGTATAGTAGTTACATTGTACATATTCATATTTCCACAGACTATATCAGCTCATGCAAATAATCCCACTATTACTACTTTAACACATTCATCCCACACTTGGTAATATTTGCAGTATCTTCCCTCATCTAGGGATGCTCGGTTATGAAAAAAAAATTGTATGTATAGACATTAGGCAGCTTATAACTTTACTCTAAAATATAGTCAAATACATCATGCCATGCCAATCAAATGACATTTATATTTTAAAATCATGACAGATTACTGATGACTCCAATAATTGAATCCTATTCTATTTGTAAACTAAGTCGTCATATTTCTTCATCTTGTTATGATAAGATGTATATACACACAAATTACAAAAAAAGAATTCTACAATATTTTCACAAACTCAAACAACAAAGTACGTAAACAATTTGTAGGCTTAAAATGTGGCTAATTCTTGGTGGGATCATATCAACGCACGTTTCGGCGACAGAATCGCCTTCATCAGGAACTCCATGGATGTAGCCAAGATAGACCTGTAGAAATATTAGACAATGACAGATATGCTTGGCTCAAATAATTATAACAAAAATAATGTTTTCCCTCTAACCCACAATATTTGGAAATAGATAATTTATGAAGAAAATCCTACCATTTATAAAAACCAGTGCCTATGTGCCTAATGGATGCATATTAAAAAGGTAGAATGGTGATACTACTGTCATTCCAAATATAGAGTGCAAATGAAAGCAATGACACCAAGAATAGCCTTCAAGAGACCCAGAAATAAAGCACCGAAATGTGTGAGTAACTACACAAGAAAAATTAAACTTTATATACAGTACAATGCGAATAGTAGCACTGACACTAAGAATAGCCTTTAAGATACCCGGAAGAAAGCACCGAAACATGTGAATAAATACTTAAGAGAAATGAACTATATAACAATGTGTAGTTTGCAACCATGGTTGGGGAGAAGATGGCGTGTCAACTCACTATGAAAGTCGATAAATGTCCAACAAGGCGGGTTAGACCCACAAGAAGGTTTTATTGCATATCAAAATGTAGACGTGTCTGACTATAAGTGCACAATGACTCTGTCCGCACAGAGAATGAGCGAGACTGCTGTAGAAATAGTTAAAAATGGATCAAATTGCGGTCAAGGGGTGACAAATAGAGGTGAGAGATGGAGTGGAAAGGTGGAACTAGGATGGATAAGGAAAGGCCGGGAGGCTAACAGAAAATTGGAATGAAAAAATCTTAGGTTTGGAATAGGAAAGATATGGAGAATGAGGTTCAGCTATATATACCTTCAAGGACAGAGATCCTGCTATGGTCCTCTTATCATATTTCTTTTCTTCGGTGCAGTACCTGATATCAGAAATTACATATTCAAATCTGATTGCCAGAAATTTTGTCTTTTTCTATTCTAAAGACAGAAAAGAAGAAGAAATTGTCTATGGTTACTATTTAGGACCAATCTTGACAGTATCGCCATCTGTAACTATGAATGTTGTAAGCTTTGAATAGTTCATGGGGTTACTTGTCTGACTTCCATGATATATCAATGCCGATGATTCAGCAATAATAAGATAGCTTTAAGGTACATGGAATTCTTAAGTATTCTCATAGGGGAACAACATTTCTGATTGACAATCAAGGTATGTGACGAGAACCACCTTTAAACAACATTGAGATGCACATATGCCTTAATGTGACATGACTGTCTATATTTACTGTGATTGCATCGTTTCAGAGTACAGGCTAGTTAAGGTCCAGTCGTCCAGATTATGCATCTGGCAATAAACCACAGCCAGTCACAATGGGTGGGAAACCACCTTTGAAGGAATGCTGCTGAAGTGGCCAAAGCACTCTGATCATACCATGGAGTGTTAATGCCCTGTCATTCCCCATACATGCTCTCAGGGTCATAAGACGTGGGCTACAACATTTAGGCAGGGTCCACAAGCCGTACTTTCAATATCAGCTCAGAAAGCTATACTGCTAACTTGAAAAGTAGCATGAACCACCAGAAAGAGTACGATATGCTGGCTGCCACAAAAGGCAAACCCCGATTACGAGGGTGGGAACCTGATCGGATCATAACGTGATCTGCGTTAAATAAAAATGGGTCAGATCCTCCTATAAACTTTCTCTTCTTTCCTTTCTTTCAAGTCTCCTATCCTTCTTCAATCTGTTTGCCATCTTCGCCTTATAGTGTGAATTTTGAAATGGTGGAGGTTATAGAGAAAGTCTTCTACCATCGCCAGCTATGACAAACATGGTTCCTGTTTTGAGTCCAGGTGTAAGATTAATTGTGTCTTTCCCTCCATCTTATGACTCTTTCCATGTTTTAGATTTCCCAAGGGAGACGTTTCTCAAGGGTTTGGTTCCATCTTGCTTAAGCACTGAGGGGATGGCCAACCGCATTTCGTGGGATTCCTGGGATTCTATTTCAGAAGTTAGTCCTTTGGTGTCATGTCTTTTCAGGAGTTTCTGTGATGTAAGTCCTGTGAATCATTCTTACCCTGCCTCCTTGGGGTCTTCCTTTGGTACTTAGAGGTTTGCAAGTCATTCATTTAATCTTCTCGACTCTGTTCCTATATTCAATGGCTTCCAGCTAATGTCACCTTTTTGGTGGTATTTATAACCGGTCCATAGACCTGGGGAGTGGCTTTTAAATGCAGCCAATTCTCCTTAACGGAAACGTGATGCATTTAAAAAGAAAAAAATGAAACATTGAAGTTTCATTCTTCAAGAATAGACAGTGGTCTGTGCGACCACTGCATGCTCATAAAAAAAATTTGCATCAGCATTCACAAAGGAAAACGAGCCCCATAAGGGCCCCTTCCCATTTGCGAATGGTTACCATCACCCTTGAGGTGTCCGTAAAAAACAAATGTTTGCAAATCGGTATTAGGAGGGAATGCCCTAGAACACACCCCTTCTAAATACCGAATCGCAAACCCAAATTGAGATTTGGCAACAGGTTACCAAATTGCATTTAGGTTCATGTACATTTGAAAAACATTTTCTGTGGTTGGAATCAACCAGATTCTGCAAATTGACCCATTTGTGACCTCAAAACAGTTTTGTACACATGTCCCTTAGTATTTTATATCATTAAATTGGGTTTCAAGTGCCAATAATGGATTCATGGTTTTGCTGGCTTTTATATTCCTTAAATTGTAGGATGTGTTTCATGTTTAAATTTGGGTATACTGTTGTTGTGCATTTTGGATACGTTTGTGAGGTATGTTTATTTGGAGTAAATTTTTGACGGTACACAGGTAACTTTCAAAATTAAATATTTAAATGTGTTTGCTTCTTTATGTTTTAAAATTGTAAACTAAGATGGGAATGCAAATCCTTATCAGGTGTGATGTAGTATATTTGTTGATTTTGTGTAGTCTTTTTTAAGTTCATTAAATAGTTTAAAAAATGTGGGATGTTACTATACTTGATGTGTTTGTGAGTTATTGTAACAAACACGGAGCTCTGAAGTGTGGAGGTTGAGGCCAATCCCTCCTTCCATGACTTAGTGGTGCACCTACCACTTTTGAAAGCTATCAAAGGTGGTGAAGAGAACCCAGATTTAGGGGAAAAGGGAATTCATAGAGGGAGAAGGAGAGATACTCTCCTGTTGGTGGTTGTCAGAATATCCAGAATGGATGACACATAGAGCAAGACCTCAGATCTCAAGTGGAAGCAGACTAGGTATCCACCTGTTCCAAACAAACCAAAATGGAATGTCAATGCCCCACCAGGAAGGAGGGAGTCTGGTAGAGGGAAGGTAACTGACATACAAAGGACACAATGCAGATTACTGGTAAGTCACTGATAAGAGAAACACATGGGGTGTGGTAGAAGGAATTTGGGAGAAAATAAGAAATATGTGGGTACAAGATAGCCAGGTGTGAACTACAGTGAGGTGTTGAGAGAGTCAAAACAAATCATATTGGCAGACAACTTACCCCGGTCCTACATATAAAAATTGTATTTGACCATGGATTTCAATTGTTTTGAAGTCTCTTTTTCATTTTTATTACAGAACCATTTTTGTCTTTCAGCATGCTGTATAGGTTGAGTGTGATGTCAGCGTGTAGCAGAAATTGTAGGATCTGTTTGCAGGTTCCTATTTTTTTATTTTTATGGTGAGAGTCTTTTATATTTTCTTTTTTTAAGATATACTTAGATACATATAAGTTTGAAATATAACTGTTTGAGGATGGCTATTCCAATTACTGTTAAATTGCTGTAGATATTTCTAGGTATTAGTATATGGGGAGGTTTTACAATTAATATTAGTGATGTTGGGGATTGTATTGTAGTCTGGTTAAGTAGTTTTAGTATGTTTGTAGACACGAGAGGTTTTTGGAATTGCTTAATGGGTGGGGTATATTTGTTTATCAATCATTTCAGGTACCCTTGAAGTGTAGCAAACTTGGAGTTGCACTGCATATACTGTTTTAGTGATTTTTTAATAATGGAAAATGCATTGGAACAATTTAGATTTTCAGCATTTTAAAATTTTTCTTTTATGTTTATTTTTTCCTTTTTCATTAAAACTTTGAGTTAGCGCCTATATATATATACAGGCAGTGTCTGGCAAGCAATAGGGCAATTTTATCATCAATCATGTCGAAAAACATTAAATCAAACCTTCGTCGTCCCACCCCCCCCAATGGGTTGTTTCATGTTACAATGGGTCATAATATGAAAGTGCCTGATACATTTCCTGGACGCTTCCCCTCTTCAGTATATTCATTTATCTCTCTGGCTCCAGTATAATTGAATATGTTACTATGGGCTAATTTTTAAAACTCTGAGATATCTTGGAGAAGTCAGATCCCTAAAGTCTTCTGAAAAGTAGCATAAGAATTGGGCCAAATCATTTCCATAGTCGCTCAATGCATGATCTAATGCACTATTGGTAAACAGGTCACACTGCAAAATGAAAGGGGAGTCTCAAAAAGTCAGTGCACATTTTTCTACCCTCTATTTACTACACATCTTTTCATACATCAGGCTCAAAATTGTTAACCTAGCAGCAGGTCCACCAAAAATCCAAATAAAATAATACTCCAAATCTGAACATTTGAAGTTGTAGAGAATTGGGGTGAAGGAAACAGGCTGCTAGTAGAGGGAAGGAAAGAGATGCTGAGGGGAAAAAATATTACTGAGTGTATTCATAGTGTAGAACGCTAACTCCGTTAGTTTGCCCATATGGGAGTTCACTGCAAGTGCAGAGTCCATGTCTAAAAATATTGAGAGGCATCTCATATTATCACCATCATAACTGGATTCAACTCAGATAAGTGTTGACTGGCTTGCTTACAAAATTAATGTAAGAATTGACTGCATGACTCACTTACTAAGGGGCATATTCTCAAGGACACATCGCGTAGTTAGCGACACTTTATCACAGCCAAAGTGGCGATAAATTCATTGCACCATTCACAAGCTGGTGTTAACAGCCCATAACACCAGTTTATCTGCGATAGCATCTGCAAAAAACATCGCCACAGATGACCCCCGCAACTATGGCTAATGAGATGTAGAGTAGGCGTTCCCGAGCAAAAACCCGCAACAACCACCACACCTCAACATTCACAACGACCAGCCCGATCAGCGATGAGACCAGAAAACAGGCGATAAGGCTCGTTAGCAGCAGGAATCTAACACCTGCCCTCACCTGGTGCAAAGTCGGAGCACAGCCTGCACCACAAAATGGAGCCCAGCCCAGAGCCACACCTGAAGGGCAACAGATGCCATGGAACCACTGAACATGCGTGCCGGACACCCAAGAGGGCCACAACACCCACCTCCACCACCCCCCACCCCCCTTCCCCCCGGACCAACACTGAGGCAACGCAGACAAAGACAGCGACCCTCCCAAAATGCACCAAGCCCACAGACCCAACACCAGAGAATGTCATTGCCCACTATATGCCCAAAGGGACAACCCTCCTCCGCATCCTGACCACCATAGCCCACAGGCTGATGGTACCAACACAGCGGACAACCAACATTCCACTGCAGACAAAGCTGCTGGCCGTGCTGCACGTGTTGGCCTCTGGTACCTTCCAACCAACCTCCGCCTGAGACGGAGGAGTCACACAGCCTGGCCAATCCAAGTCCCCCACAACGGTCATGGATGACACCATCAGCTTGGTACCCCACTATCCATACCTCACACACACTGCGCAGGAACAGCCGGAGACCAAGCAAGACATGTACGCCACAGCTGGCTTTCCGCACGTGTCAGGGGGGCAAGTGACTGCACATATGTCCTACTAGTGGGCCCTGGCGACACTGCACACAATAAGCGCAACAGAAAGCGCACGGATCCCACCAATGTGCAGGCAATAGTGGACCACTGTGGAATCTCCGCCAACGACGTCGCCAACAACCCAGGCAGTGTGCATGATACCTGCACCTCCCGACAGTCCATCATCGACCTGCGCCACCAGGATGGCACCCACGGAAATGCACTGCCCGTTGGCCAATACCAAATGCTCACACCACACACCTCAAATCCACAATCATGCAACACACAACACAGGAAATGCACACATCACAAGCTCACATACAACATGCACACCCACCAGACACGACAGAACAACTCACTGTGGGAACCTGGCCCAGCCATGTACATGAGCCATCTACGGCATGGCACCTCGGACACACAATAGCAGAATGTCGGAAGAGGTGGGGACCAGGCATGTGCGAAGGAGGCAAGGGACTGATGAATGAGAATGTACACAATGCCAAGTGTGGCATGGATGTGCTGGCCAGACTGCAGTAAGCAGACCACACACATATCCATATCGACACACCCCGCTGGTGTTTGGAGTGCAGTGGACAGTGGATGCAACCATGTCACCCCAGCCAGTGGGGAAGTCGTGGAAATGTAGCTTGTGACATCCCCCCGTAAGCATGAGGGGAGCGGGCTGGCCCGACGTACGCCAGGCCAGCGTAGGGGTGTGAAGAAAAGGCACGTAACCCTGGGCGTGGTCCTCTTCTGGAATGCCCAACGTCTCTGCCAGGGCGGCGCCCCTCACCGCGACAGGAGGCCGATGCCATGAGCGCTGCTGCCAGCGATCCTGTGCTCCTGCTGCACCCCGGAACGCTGGTCCCCGAATCAGTCCTGCCCGCCCCTGCGCACCCAGGCCTCAATGCCCACCTTCCGACACCGGCGTGTGTCGATGAGGGCCCACCACGTGCAGGTGCAATCTCCAAGCCCAAAGCCTACGACCCTGGCAGCCCCCTCAGACCATCACGGCCTCCGCAACACAGGCCCGCAGTATTCCTTTCACGTTGTCGTACTCCACCGGCATGCACAGCGGACAAGTAGGTCACACATTTGGAACTGAGTCTTGATTACACCATGGCAGAGCACATAAATCATGGCTGAGTGTATGTCACTATACACCCTTCGATGTGGTGCCAACAGGTCTTAGTGTCACATCACAGCCGCAAGATTCTGTGGGCCCACGCGGACGACTGCTCTCGGCCTACGCTGCGCTCGAGTAGGACACAGGATTAGAACTGAACATTGATTATTCAAAGGCAGAGTACGAGTCAATGCACGCAAGGAGAGGCATAAGAGGATGACGCGTTGCATTTGGGAGGGAAAAGGGATCATCATTACGGAGGTGATCGAACACTACCGACAACTGCCCTGATGTCACTTACTCTGTGCATCGCGAGCCTACAACACGTGGCTGCGGCCCACTGCTGACCGCTGCCTCCGGCCTACACTGCGGTCCAGTAGGTCACAGAGTCTTGAATCGTCAATGCCGAAGTTCATATGAGTGTAACGACATCATCGCAGACTGCATCCCCACTCAGCCCCGGTGCCACTAAGTCTGTACCCCGACATTCATGGACACTCTCTGGTCGTACATTGGTGGCATTTGAGTCTATGGACTAGGGGATAGTTTTCATCCTCATGCAGCTGATACCGATTTGGTGGTGGCAACGAGGCAGTCGCTTTCCACTCCTCCATTTGCTGCTTCCGGATAGCTTCTGCCCTCTGCATCATGCCCTGGAAGAACACCTTCCACTGTCCCCCGAAACACTACGCGACATTCACCTCCGACTTCGACGAGGACCCGCTCAGTCTGTGTGGCCCTACCTCATTGGACCGCAAGTCACCATCCCGTGGCGGTGTGCCTGCGCCTGCCGATGTGCACCAGGTGCCACTGACTCTGTGCAGCTCAAGTCCGGGACCCTGTCTGGATGAATATTGGATGACCTCTTTGACGGTGGTCATCGACGCCATGTGCATGTGGCCCTGCGCTGTCTGCTGCCTCTGGCCTCAACTGCAGACCACCAGGGCTCACACATCGAATCGAGTCCTGACCGGCCCGGACATCGCATCACCGCAGGAGGCACACGCCACCATCGCCAGGGCCAACTCCAACCACCATCTGCCAGAGTCGAGACAGTGGTACTGGCAGACTGACGGAGTTGCTCAGACCTGTCATGGATGCCATAATCTGCCTGATCCCCTGCTCAGCACTCCAGGTGCCACTGACTCAGTGCACCGCAACCAATGGACCGTTACTGGTTGAGTTTTGTGATGTGGAGATGTTGCGCAGCAATGTCACCTCAGGCAGTGTGGGAGACCTGAGACGTTGATGAGGGAGTTGCTGCAGGTCTGACACACCCCACTGCATCTGCAGCAGGAACATCCCGAATGGACACAATCCAAGTAATTTTCATCACACGGGCGCGCACGGCTCTAGTGCCCCAACCTCAGTGCACTGCAACTCACGGACACTTCTGTTTGTATGTTGGGTGACCTCTGTACTTGCTCCGGCTCCCTCCATGTTGCTCAGCAGTTGACTCTGTTATGCATGTGTCTTCTGTTTCCATTGCACTGGTGTCCACTGTTCATGTTCTTGCCAGCACCGTGCACTCTGTGCGGGCTGGCTTATGCTCACCCCACACACATCCAGCACAGGCATCACTGTACATGTGGCCCTGCCAATAAAGGGGCCTGGCGCACGTGCCCGTAGCCAGTTCAACATAATTTCTGCGTGTGTCTCTATGGCAGTTTGGGTCTCCTTTGTGGGGTGTAGGTGGTCCCTGAAGGGTAATTGACACCCACGTATGTGATCTAGTTCGCCTTCCATGGGTTCGGACCACACCCGCACAAGTTCGGCCACCTCCTTTTGGCGTTCTGCCACCTGGCATTGGGGTGCCATGTGTGGGTCGGTGAAGTGTTGTGGGCCAGCCGTGCTTGCGTGTGCTTCATGCTGTGTGGTCTGTTGCAGGGGCTGGGTTCTCCTCTATGTGGCTTGTCTGCCCTGGTCCTGGTGGTGGGTTGCGTGGGATATAAATGGGCTGTTGTAGGGCGTCGGTGTCGAAGGTGTGTTGGTTGTGTCCTGCATCACTGATGGGTTGTCTGATCTGACTTGCTGAAGGTGTTGTTTGTCCCTCTGCAATGTGTAGGGGAGATGCATGTTGATATTGTGTTGACATTTCTGTTGGCACATTTTTCTTGTAGACATGCAGGCTGTGTGACAATGTACATTGTGACAGTTTGGGAGGTGCTGGCAATTTGAGGGGGGACAGTGGACATGTGGACTACATGACTGTTGTGAGGTTGTACCCGTACATATGCATCTCACAGTTCCCTGTTCTGTCAGATGTGATTGGCCTGTTTCTGCGCATGGGCGGACCCAGTTGTGTCCCCTGTACTGCAGTGTCGGTGTTGCACTTTGTGCCACATTGTCATGGGATGTGCTGTGATTGCCATGTGTGTGTGCTGCAGTGTGCCACGGGGATGGGGGACACGACCCTGGGTTGTTGTGGGTGTGCAGTGTGCTACACGTCGTTGTGCATTTGTGCCATTGTGCACGTCTCCCCCCGTCCCCCCATGGACCTGTTGGTTACTCACCCTGTTGTTGTTGTGTCAGGTCCTCTCGTGCTGTGTCCGTCCTCCCGCCTCCTTGCACCGTCTCCACACTGATGGCTGGCCTCCATTTCCTCCAGCTCCTCCTGTGGCGCAGGACTCCCACCTCCTGTCGCCGTAGCTGCCTTCCTGTTGGCAGCGTCTTTGGGCCTGGTTTGGGTATTCACGTCATGCCGGCGCCTCTTGGCCTCCTCCATTGGCCTCCTCGGCACTCCGGCTGCATTCAAGGTGGTCTGACTGTGGGTCAGTTGCTGGTAGTGCTCTGTCACATCCGTGACGCTGGTCTTGTTTTCCTACGGACTGCACCCCGTCTTCCTCTCCCTCTTCTCCTTGGCCTTCCCCGACCCCGTTGGTCCTTGCTGGTGGTCTGTGGGGCTTGTGGGGTTCGCGTTGGCCTCTGCGCTGGGTCAGGGTGCATCCATGTTGCTACGCACTTTGGATTGTTTCTGGTGTGTTGTTTTTGTTGCTTCTATGGTGCATTTTCCCACCAGGCGCGTGGGATTTACAGGCCTGCTGCTGGTTTTCGCTGCTTTTTGTATCACGCTTGGCCTCATCGCAGCTTTTTTTGCGTTCATGTTTCGCATTTTTGAGGCGTGGTGTTGATTTTAACGCGGACAGTTGTCGGGTTATCTGAGGACTATCACATGATACCGCCGTGTTGTGAATACTTGGTTAACACGGAGTAAATTTCCCGCGATGGACTGCGATGTTGAAGGTTGCGTTAAGTAACTTTTGCGATGGTTATCACACGTTCTTGTGAATATGCCCCTAAATGTTTTAAATGTAGCCAACTTAGAAAGAGAAATGTTTTTAAAGTAAGTACGAGGGAAAAAGCATATAGGAAGTTATCAGTAGCTGAAATGATGAATAACATGTGCGGGTGGGCCACAAAGAAGATAGCTCCTAATTTAAAAGGAAGTAGATCACATGCAGGTTAAATGGGTCTTCATTCACACATGCCAGATTAGGGAAGTGTCTATCAGAACTAGTGAAATGACCAGGGACACAAGCTGTAACATAAGATCTTCGGATCATCGTGGCACAATGTAACAGTTCTCAAGGAGGAATTTGGAACTGTAAATCAGCTAAAAACCTGTGCTGTTTAAAACGTTGCAGTGCATTGACCACTCACAAAGTAAACTGAATATCTTGGACGTGCCAGTCCCATCAGCTTCCTCTATCAGTATTCTGTAGATTATTATTGCCTGCCCAAATCGTGGAAATGTGCTAAATCACAGAGTGACCCTGTCAGAAAAATTGGAGATACCCACTAATGAAAGAATATTGAAAGAAACTGCATCCATAGGAAAGTCAGTTATCAGAGATAGGCCATATTTAAAAATGAAAAGAACAAATTCCCTAACTGGTAGACTAAAAAATAAAGAAAGCATTAATGACAAACAAACCTTGATCCTTATGAATATGCCCAGACCTTAAAAGCCTAGTCCTATACAAATATTCATGGTGGTTGAATTTAAAAGTAAGCGAAGAGCAAGTTCATATCTATGATCTGAAGACATTCAGGAGAGTGACTGTTACTTGATGGAATTCCAAGACCCATTGCATAATCATTGAACTTTTAATGTAAAATGTTGCATGAACTTAAAAAAATTAAAAACCTATAAAGGGAAAAATCGAACCTTCAAATAATCCTATAATCCTGGTCTATCTAATCTCAAACATGTCAGCCTAAACTCCTGTCCATTCGTCCTTCAACTGCCCCTCTGTTGCTCCTTGCATGCACCAATAACAAACCTGAATGACATATCTTCCACTTCTTTTTAATAGTATGTTCCCAATTATGTGTGATTTACTCCGGGAAATGTAAGACAAATAAATGGAGGGGTATACCTTCCCCCAGAAATGTCTTCATGAATTAGGCCTTACATACCCAAGTGGATGGTTCTACAAAGCCGCCATTGGTTCGTGAAAGCTATCTATTAATTTTTGAAAGTGACTTTTCTCTTCATTTTAGGTTCTTATTGGTACACGAAATCTGACAATTAATTTGTGCTAAAGAAAAACTTGAATTTAAAATTTGGTCTAATGTAATAAATGCCAATTTAAAGGTGTATGGCTGAATGTGTTTTACCTGTGAGGTACCGTTTATTATGCCCTTACAAAAAATCAATTTATGAAATCTAAGATGGCTTAAATGCTTTAACCATGTACCGCTCTCTTTGGCCCTCCGGTGGACCTTGCTGTGTGCCAAGAGGGGCTACATATAAGGGTTACAGCAGTCTTCCAATGAGGACCAGGAATTGGAAGACTGGACTACAAAGTGGAAATCAAACTCATGTAAATTACTCTCAACAAAATGTTATAAAGATATAAGATCAACACTGCAGGCCCAAATCTCCTGAAGAAACACAGGCGGGCCAAAATCATACACACTAAATGTTCAGCTAAAATAATACAAAATAGCAGCATTAGTACTTGGTGTCCTGAAATCTCTCTAATCCGTTCACCTTTAGTCATAAGTAAATTTTAAATTGAGAATGCTCCTTCACGTCATGATAACTGAGTCAATTTTAGTTAATATATTTTAGTTTATCAAATCTTTAGCAGAATAATGGCATGAATATAATTTTTAATAGACAGATCAAATACCCAACGCTCACAAGTTCAGGAAAGGACCTGAAATGCCAGTTCTAGTGGTCCCAGATGGGAGGGGCCTCTGAGCGCATGCAGCCTATGCGCTAGTTTAGAAAAGGAAGCCAATTCAGTCCCCATCAAAAAGTTCTGCAATCTCATCAGTCAGTTTGCAATTTGCCTGCATGCAGAACAGCAGCTATCCCTCACCACCATCAGCTGCACAAGAGTCTCTCTCGAAGCCTCTAGACTCAAGAGTAGTCTCCCCAAGAGTCTCTCAAATCTTTCTCATCAGGAAATATTATATTCTTAGCATTTCAGGGGATGTCACCTCCTGGTGTCATCTCATT
Organism: Calotriton arnoldi; assembly: GCA_963921515.1. Classification (NCBI taxonomy): domain Eukaryota; kingdom Metazoa; phylum Chordata; class Amphibia; order Caudata; family Salamandridae; genus Calotriton; species Calotriton arnoldi. The sequence goes on from CAWUFW010004236.1 coordinate 572,455, forward strand.
TGATCAGACCACTCAGATAATTGGTCAGTTCTTGTGGAATGTAGATCAGGCGACATAAAGAAGACACAAAATGCAGAGGAAATAGGTGGAACAAATATGCAGTCCTTAAGTCATCCAGTTATAATGAAACATTAAACAATGCCCCTTTAGCTAGAGCACATAAAAAGGTTCAAAAGGGCAGTTTCCCAAACATTTGTCCTGTAAATGGTAACTGAATTGTAGCAAAAATATTTATACATTTATTTATATTTATATTGTTACATTGAGTGATTTCTCTCATACTCAGAGTGCATAGTGAAGCAGAAATCTTCATGAGTACAGTTTCGCCCATGTTAACTTGGGCTAATAACGCAGTGACATATAGAATTATAAACATATATTTATACAGAAAATGTATACGTTGAGTTTCTAAAGTATTTTTCTGATGCACTTAAGAACATTTAATATAGTCAAAATTAATTCAATTAGAAATAGGGCACTACCACATTTATAAGTACCAGCATGTAAGTGCACTTTAAAATATTGATAAGCATTTTCATTTCTAGAAATTATTATTAGCATGTATAAAGAACTTTCTCTGAAAGTTTCACAAATGCATCTTTTAGTAGAAAGGTGTAGCACTTATTTTCTTTGTCATGTTGGTGCACACATTATCACACATATAAGCATTTTTATAAAATTCACTATAAATATTAAGATTTAATCATACTAATTCATAAATCTCATTTGTTGTTTCATTATGTAATTGAAATTTTAAAATGATTAGAGGTAAACTCAATAATGTGAGAATTCACCATGTACACATTTCTAACACAAATTAAGAAAACTAATTACTTTCTCTTTTAAAGCTTCACAACCTATGCTAATTTTATGTATGATATCCTTTAAACTACTCTTTTGCTGCATGCTTTTACGATGCAGTTACTAAAATTGTTTATTTTCATCATTTTCTATAACGTGAAGTTTTCACACGTTTATTTATTTTTCTCTCAAAAAGTGCAATGTTCAGTTTTTGCTCTTCTTTAAAAGTGTAATTTCTGCTCTATCACCTGATAAAACTGAATATAAGCCATGCATATTAACAATCCCCCAATACATTGCCGTATGACCTTGAGCAAACTAAATGTCCTACATGAGAGTGGGCACAGCAATTATTGGAATGAAAGAGTAGTCATGGCTATTGTATTAGCTAAAGAAACAAAGAATTGAGAAGAAGCAGGGGTTCTTTAAAAAACGACATACATTGCACATTGAGGGTCATAGTTTGAGGGGTGCTTTTAAAATTGAAAACTACATAGATATCTAAAGCATTTTTTACGGCAAGACAACCACTGGTGAAACATTTCAGCATTTAACTGCCATTTTTGGGAGTTGAAGCCTTTATTTCTAGTAATGGGACTTCAGAATTGAAACACAGCATTTGAGATGGTGCCTTGAACCCTGCCGATAAGTATAACTCAAATGCTCAGATAACAATTTAAACAATAAAATATAGGGAATGAGGAAGGATAGGCTTTTGTTATCATCAATTCTTTTAATCAGCAACTCAGGAACAAATCCTCACAGGTACTTGTTAACCTAATTCAGTTTGAGCAGCAAATGCATTTATGCGTGTATTCCCAAATATGGGTCTCGTGCACGCGTGCCACTGGAACCAACCTACACCTTACTGATGAAGCCTAATAAGGATGAGACCTTCTTGGATTGCTTGAGTTCTAGTTCAGGGGGATCCTGGCCGGGTAGTTCTGGCTGGTTGTTACCACTGGAGCAGGGTCAAGACTGATTTGCATATGGCTGGGTCCAAACCCACGGTGCACAAAATAATGATAGACTAAGATGCGGCCCGAGCAATTACCAGTGGCAGAGATTAATTCAAGCATTCTGTCCATCACTTTTTTGTTTGCAAGAAGTAAACATCAGCAAAATTACATCTGCTGAGGTTACATATTGTTAGACTTTCCTATTTTCAGTTTCTGATTTTTGGTAAATTCTGGTGGGGTTTTTCCAGTGTTTTCAAGTGATTTTAATACCTTTAAAAACAGTGGTTATCAGTGGCTACACATTTTCACGCCAGTAAAACCAACAGAAACAGTGTTTTTTCAGTGTTTATGGAATGTTTTGCTTTTATTATTGCTTGCTTTCTGCACTGATAGTGCATGGTATATAGGCAGTGTATGTACAGTGTATTTAAGGTCAAAATACATTTTTACAAATCAAACGTATTGCAATACACAATACAATACTTCTTCAGTGAGTGTTTGGTCATGCAAGCTCGCTCTTTCCTTCCCATGTAAACTCTTATCTGTGAAAAGGCCCTCTCAACATTGGCACTTGTGATGGTCAATGCCAAAACAGCCAGTAAACAATTTGCTAACTCTGGCTACTGACATAGCTTTCCATGCCAATACTCGTACACCTGAATATGCGATTCTCTGGGACAGGTTCTGCAGCAAATGCGCTGAACTGGGTACATATGCCCTCAGAGTTATTAAAGCGGTCAAAAAAAAGGCAGCACTTTTGAAAGTCCGGAGAAAATTCCCCTTTATTGAAGGGATCTAGAACTTGTGCAGAGTACCACAGTGAGGCTTCATTGACTTCAAATGCCATGGTTGGTGAAGGGACATTTCTATGCATCATTGCAAGCCATTTCTCATACATTGTAAAATCAAATTTCCTGAATTGTTCCTCAACATTTCTTTGCTTACCAAGTTACAAACACTCTAACTTGCAGTGCCAAAGTCACCAAAAAGTTTCGCCCAGCCTACTTTCAAGGAGATGTTTCACATCTACACCAATTATGCTGAACACTTGGTAGACAAGGATGTTTTCAGACTCTAGTTTTTTTTTATGCCCACTACAGCAGTCATATTTTCCTGTAAAAATCTAAGAATGCAGTAGAGTGTACTTTTATCACATCGCTATCATTATGGGACCGAAGATCCTCACATTCTTGCCTTTGGCATCATCACTCAGCAAAACTTCTGTAAATGTTTGCCACATGGATAATATAGCATTCACGGCCTCTAGGACTGAGATCCACTGGCTAAATGACACAGTTGAGATGACTCTTTCTTTGATGTTACACAAAGCACAAAATGAGAAATATTTGTGTTTTAGTCCCCAATTATAACAAAACAGTGCACCAGAATGGACTGAAAAGTCAATAGCATCCTTTATTAACGCTGAAGATTGCAAAGATGTTTTCAGCATATCATCTAGCAAGTGGCAAGGATCTCTTACAGGGTAGCATTTCAGCTCAGGTATCAATTTTGACAGGTCATCACACAACTTTTTCATATACATAGCTGAATCACTGCATATACAAACAATATCGCTCCAATCTTTGTTGAACTTGGTAAGAGCTTATTGCAGCAGCACTCCAAGTGACACTGCATTCCATGTTTTCCAAAAGTCGGGTATCATGTTTTCACACTATCCCAGATGCTTGGGGACAGCACTCTTTTCACATATACCTGTCACCACACCTTGCATTGAATGATTAAACCCTGGGGTGTTTGGCAATTCACCTACTATCAATACTGACTCGCTAGAAAAGGGGGCTGATGTATCAAGGGGTTTTACCCATTCTCTGTGGGTAAATGTGATGGTACGTATTGGGAAAGATTCTTATGAAACCAGCCATTTTATCTATCAGTGAAAGAATCAAATGTAGCCAAACTAATGATTTTGATTTTTCCTGATTCTCTGCAGTTTATAAAATAATTAAACAAGGCCTAAAACATGCTTCTAAACCCTGCATCTTTAGACCAAAGACCACAAAACTGAAAAAATCAAAAGGAAGAAGAAACAATATTTTAGTGACATCCCTAAACAACAAAACTAAGCAGAATAATGTTAGCTCAGTCTTTCTTGCTGCCACCTTGTATTACAAAGTTACATTGTATTGGCCCATTCAGGAAGAAATAAAAATTACTCTTTCCCTCTCCTTAGCCTTTCTTTGAATGGCATTTAGTTTGTGGTTGTGCAGGGGTTTTTTCAGTGTTTATATGTTTACACTGGTGAGGGCTATTTCCCTTTCGGTGGGGTTTTGTCAGTTATTATAGGTTTAAACCTAAAACAGGATAGCCTACATATTGTGTAAAATAATATTAAACTGGGATGCAGACCGAATAATTACTGGTGGCATTCTATAGATTACTTTTTTGTATTCTTCAGTGTGATGCCCTAAGAGGATTGGGTATACCCAGACGTGAGTTTCGCATGCACTGTGCCACTGGAACCAAGATAAACTTGACTGCTGTGCCCTAATAAGGACGAAACCGGTCTTGGGTTGCTTATGTTCCAATTTCAGAAGGACCTGGCCTGGTCATAATACACTATCACTGCCACTGACTGCCCTAGCTGGCCAGGCTAAACTTACAGACGACAATGTCACAAAAATTACATTTATATTGGTATCTTTCAACCCTAAAAAATCCAGTGACTTAACACAAGTACAATGTATGCTCCAAAGTAAAAAAAAAAAGGTCACACAAATTGAACTACCGGACCCAGTTGCCAGAAAAATACTCCATTTACAATGTCTCTCTGCTGTTCTGAAAAAGTTGTTCCTGATTCTCTCCCGCTCTGGTTGCACTGTCTCACTTTCCCGTTTGTTTGACAGCTTTTCTTTAGAAAACAAAAGCCATTCTTTCTGGCTAGTTACAGAGCGTCTATTTCCTGCTGACTTCTTGAAAGCAGCAATCGCAGGATTCTTTTTTTTCGCACATCTGACTACCCTTGTTATCCTGTTGAAGTTTAGTATTGCCAGCATGTACTCCATATGTTACTGCTCTTTACAGCTTTTTCTGCAACTGCAATTTATTTATATTCTTTTGCACCATGGAGGTACTTCCATAGCAAGCACCATTGTTGTCTTGGGCAAAACATCTCATATATCAAAAGCTATTATGGTCTATTCTTCTCCCAGCATGTCTGTTGCTCTTGCTTCATCACCATACATCTGTGCTGAATTTGTTCTTGGAAAGTGTGCAGCTATTCACCAAATTGCAGTTGTTTTGTCTTTTGATACTGGATCGCAGTCACCTATATGTAGTTCCAGATAGCACTACACAATTTACAACTGGGCTGCCAGTTGGACTGGCACTGGTGTGGTCCTCACCTTGAGTGCTGTATTTTAATCTTATGTGCCCTCCTCTGGCACCATTTAATAAATCTTAATTTAATGCCTTGGCTCTACTTTTTACATGAGTTCTTTAAGCTTTAATCTCGTTGCCATTGTTGTAACGCACATAGATGTGTAGAAAAACCCAAACACGTAGCTTTACTAGGATAGGGCTTTTTCCAAGTTAGACAGATACATGAATGTTCCACACCAGGAGCAGATGTAATGTCCAGCTCAGTCCTGATGACTCTGGCTGCCTGAGGAACCCTCATCGCCTAGGTGTCCTACGACATCACTAGATGTCCTGACAAGCAGGACACCAAGCGGGTCCTTTATGTTGACTCTGTATTGTTGTAACTAGATATCATTGTCAGGATATTAGGACCCAGGCACAGAAAGGGATCCTGGTAGGGGGAGTTAAAAAGGGGAACCGGAAAGGGAGGAGCTAGGTCAATTGGGGATAGCAGACTGGAGAAGAGATGTGGGGAGAAGGGCTGTCCTAGATATGCTAAAATAAAGAAAGTCAAATCTCCAGCAATGTGTCGTGGTTATACACCCACGCCATCATGACATGACAACTGAAGACGAGGGTTTGATCAGTACTCGAATTGTGGGAGAAATTCAGCAGTAACAGTGTGACATCCTGGTCATACCCCAGTCGAGTGGATAAAGATTGACGTGCAGCAAAACATTGGTATCCCACCTCTGTTGTGCGAAAAAGCATCAATGGAAACATGGTGCCAGGAGCCCACCCTAGCCATGCTGTGGCGAGAAACACTTCAAATATTACCTGTAGTAAGCATCGCACTATTACCAGTCACAGTTCTCAAGTCTCCCGCACTATCAGCTCTGAGACAACAAGATCGTGCAAGACTTCAGCCCCTCTCGATGGCCATCTTGAAGTCAGGCAGCTCATCCAATGAGCATTGAGAGATCTTTGACGACCATTTTGAAGTCAGGTGCCATTGAAATTTTCAACTGCAGCAGTCAGTGTGGCCGTGGCATGGTCGCATTACCTCTTTTCTTCAAACCTGACAGCAGCACCGTAGGTAACACTGCAAATAAAGGCCAAATCATTAATACAGACCTTCAAGCACAAAGTCAAAAAGTTGATCACACAGCCAATCACACAGCCAATGACACAGAGGCACCCTGCTTGGGTCTGTAACACGTCGACTTCACCCAAACCTACACAGAGCACTGCGCAAAGGTCGACCATGTTCGTGAGTGTCTTTTCTTTGCCCTCCGGAGCCGCTGACTCTCACATCTGGCAGTGGAATGGGGCTCCATTGGCAAGAATGGTTTGATGATTTTAAGGATTTCATGAAAGGGTCACAAGTCACCGACCCGGAGAAATACCTTATTGCCCTGTGCAACCTGGTAGGCAAAGATGTTGGGCAAATCATCAAAGAACTGCCAACAGACTCAACAACGTCTTATCAAGCGGTGAGTCAAGCAATAAACAAAAGGTTCCTTCACAGAAAAACATAGACTATGAAAGATACACTTTCAATCTGGCCTCGCAAGAGAAGGATGTATCCATGGTGGAGTTCATTACACACCTAAGACGATTGGCGCAACATTGCGCTTTTGACACGTTCAAGGCTGAAGATGCTCTCCATCTACGGATCAGAAAAGGATGCCAATCGGAGTCAGTTCGTAGATGTCTTCTAAAGAAAAGCTATTCCCTAGACGAAAAAGAATAAATGACTAGAGGCAATGTCCAAGCAGAGGAACACGCAAAACTAGAGGTGAGAAAATCTAAAAAGCGGGAACAAGTGTTCCAGCTCCAGGCTGGTCACTAGGAACGACGTCAGTCTGATTGGTCGACATATACCTAAATCCACAGACCATAGTCACAGTCTAAAGCACAGCAACATCAAGAAAGACCACAAACTGGAGTACTATTGCTATGGTCAAGAGTACCCGCACACTGAACCATGCCCTGCCTTGGGTCAAGAATGTCGGACTTGCGGAAAAGAAAATCACTTCGAGAAAGTGTGTAGGGTGTCATAACAAGACATGGAAAAACTGAAGAGAGCTCAGACCTCGACATCAAACAAAGGCAGTACATGATCGGAGAGAAGGCTCTATCTCCTCTTTGTGATCAAGTGTATGGTTGCACGCTACCTACACACCCCTGACTCGAAAGCCCTGCAACCAATTTCTCAGGACAGCGATGAATATATTTGCATAGTTGCTGATCATGATGGGTTAAAGAAATACCCGAGACTACACATACAAATGGGGGAACATTTGGCCAATTCGTATTAGACAGTGGGGCGTCTCTTAACTACATATGTGTCATGGAATACAACAAGATGAACTCAAAGCCCAAGCTAAAAAAAGCCACTGTGCGAGGGTACACCTGGATGTCCAAAGAGCCACTGCCATGGGATGGAGTGGTTTATGACCACTTTCAAAAGAAGCATACAACAAGCTGAGTTAACGAGATGAGATGCCCAGATGGCGCTATCAGTAAAACCATCCTCTGCTACCAAGCTGATAGCACGAAAATGTTGCTGTAAACTCTCTTTGGAAAATTTGGTAAATGTGGGACAATTAACCTTTAATTACCCTTTTTCCATGCCATTATCTATTCTAAAGGTGATGAATCTTCTGCCACTGTATATTGACCAAAAGAGCTCCTTCATTAACAAAGGCAAGTAATCAAATGTAAATAAATATTTTAGTCAATAATGAGAGTTGTGAGTAGTTTTAACCCCTTCCATGCTCATGACGGAATGGTTCCGTCATGAGCACAAGTTCAAGTGTGCTCATGACGGAACCATTCCGTCATAAGCACACTTTTAAAAAATCCCTCTGCTGTAAACAGCAGAGGGATTTCCCATTTTTTTTTTTGCATTGGGAGGTGGGGAAGAGCTTCCCCAACCTCCCGAAGCCTGTTAGGGGTTTTCATTGCAATGACAATCGCGCGCATGGCACGCTGTCGTCATTACAATGAAAACGAAATTGAAACTTAGTTTCAGTTTCACAGTTTCGATGCTTGTGGGGCTATCTCAGCCCCCGAGCACCAAAAAACATGGGAGAGGTATTGTTGGAAAGGGGAGAATCTCCCCTTTCCAATGGTACCCTTCCCTCATGGATACCTGCTTGGGGATTGCCCCAGGAGGGCGATCCCCAAGAGGAGGGTGATCCCAAAGCAGGGATCCACCCACTAGCCACCAGGGAGGGGGGAGCGGCCCCTTGGGCAAGGGTCTTTGCTCCCCCCATACAATTTTGCCAGACAGCCTTTCTGCCCCCCCCGGGGGCAGATGAGGGCAGTAGCCCTCAATATGCCCCCCGGGGGGGCAGAAAGCAGCCTAGACGCCAGGGATTTTTTTTTATAGGCCAGGGGTGGGGGGTGGGGGCTGCCCAGAATGGGCATGCCAATGCCCCCACCCTACCCCCCAAAGAAGGAATAAGACTTTCTGCCCCCCAGGAGGCAGATGGGGGCAATAGCCCCTGATCTGCCTCCCAGGGGGGGAAGAAAGCCCACGAGGCCCCAGGTATTTTTTTTATATATATACGTTGGGGTGGGCATGCCAATGCCCCCACCCCAATTTTTGTTTACAGTTTTTATGCCCCCCCCGGGAGACCGATGGAGCAATAGCCCCTTATCTGCCCCCCGGGTGGGGGCAGAAAGTCCATTAGGCACCAGGGATTTTTTTCACCAAAGTTTGGGGCGGGGGCTGCCCAGAATAGGCATGCCAAAGCCCCCACCCCCAAAAAAGTATCACAGTCTTTCTGCCCCCCCAGGAGGCAGATGGGGGCAGTAGCCCCTGATCTGCCCCCCAGGGGGGGCAGAAAGCCCACAAGGCATAGGGATTTTTTTTATATACTTAGGGGTGGGGGCTTTCCAGAATTGGCATGCCAATGCCCCCCCCAAAAAAATGCTACAGGCTTTCTGCCCCCCCAGAGGCAGATGGGACAGTAGCCCCTTATCTGCCCCACCGGGGGCAGGAAGCCCCCTAGGCACCAGGGATTTAATTCCCTCAAAGTTCGGGGTGGGGGCTGTCCAGAATGGGCATGCCAATGTCCCAACCCCCCCAAAAAAGTGCCACAGTCTTTCTGCCCCCCCAGGAGGCAGATGGGGGCAGGCAGAAAGTCCACTAGACACCAGGGATTTATTTTTTTATACGTAGGGGTGGGGGCTGCCCAGAATGGGCATGCCAATGCCCCCACCCTCAAAAAATTACCACAGTCTTTCTGCCCCCCCCTGGAAGGCAGTAGGGGGCAATAGCCCCTTATCTGCCCCCTCGGAGGGGCAGAATCCCACTAGAGCCAGCTGGGGGTAGAAGCTTCATCACATGTACCTCTAAGGCATGGAATGAGCTCCTTTCCACCTGAGGAACGCAGCGGATCTCCTTTCCTTTAGGAAAGGGCTGAAAACCTGGCTTTTCTCACAGTAATCTCTATTCTCAGTTGACCAGCAGGCATGCTCAGCGCCAGGACACCCTAGGGTAACCATGCGTTATACAAGCTTAAATAACATAACATAACATAACTAGGCACCAGGGGTATATTTTTTTTCAAAATTCAGGGGTGGGGGCTACCCAGAATGGGTATGCCAATGCCCACACCCCCCAAAAAAGATGCCACAGTCTTTCTGCCCCCCCCGGAGGCAGATGGGGGCAGTCGCCCCTGATCTGCCCTCTGGGGGGGGGGCAGAGAGCCCACTAGGCGCTAGCGATTATGCTGGCTTTTTTTATACGTAGGGGTGGGGACTGGCCAGAATGGGCATCCCAATATTCCCACCCACCCAAAAGTCTTGGCAGCTGTCTAGGGAAACCTACCAAACCCACACATTTCTGAAAACTAGACACCAGGCGGAGTCCAGCGAGGTATGGCTTTTGTGGATCCCCCAACGTTTCCCTTCCCAGAATCCCCTGCAAACCTCAAATTTGGATGAAAAAATCAAATTTTTCTCTAGTTTTCGAAAATGTATAGGTTTGCTAGGTTTCCCTAGGTGCTGGCAGAGCTAGGGTTCAAAATCTACAGCTAGGCACTTTGCAAAAAAAGGGTCAGTTTTCACTGAGAAAATGTGGTGTGTCCATGTTGTGTTTTGGACCGTTTCCTGTTGCGGGCAATAGGCCTATCCACACAAGTGAGGTACCATTTTTCTCGGAAGACTTTGGGGAATGCTGGGTGGGTGGAATTTTGTGGATCCACGCAGATTCTAGAACTTTCCACCACAGAAATGTGAGGAAAATGTGTTTTTTTTTTACAAAGTTTGAGGTTTGCAAGGGATTCTGGGTAACAGATCCTGGTGAGAGCCAGACAAGTCACCCCATCCTGTATTCCCCTGGGTGTCTAGTTTTCGAAAATGTATAGGTTTGCTAGGTTTCCCTAGGTGCCGGCAGAGAGAGGGTTCAAAATCTACAGCTAGGCACTTTGCAAAAAAAGGGTCCGTTTTCACTGTGAAAATGTGGTGTGTCCATGTTGCGTTTTGGGCCGTTTCCTGTCGTCGCCACTAGGTCTACCCACACAAGTGAGGTACAATTTTTCTTGGAAGACTTTGGGGAATGCGGGGTGGGTGGAATTTTGTGGATCCATGCAAATTCCAGAACTTTCCACCACAGAAATGTGAGGAAAATGTGTTTTTTCTTAAAAGGTTTGAGGTTTGCAAGGGATTCTGGGTAACAGAACCAGGTGAGAGCCAGAGAAGTCACCCCATCCTGGTTTCCCCTGGGTGTCTAGTTTTAAAAAATGTATAGGTTTGCTAGGTTTCCCTAGGTGCCGGCAGAGCTAGGGTTTAAAATCTATAGTTAGGCACTTTGCAATAAAAGGGTCAGTTTTCAGTGTAAAAATTAAGTGTGTCCACGTTGCGTTTTGAGCCCTTTCCTGTTGCGGGCACTAGGCCTACCCACACAAGTGAGGTACCATTTTTATCGAGAGACTTAGGGTAACACAGAATTGTAGAGCAACTGTTATTACCTATTGACTTTCGATGCATTTCTGCCTTCCAAATGAAAGACAATGTGTAAAAAGAAGTCACTTTGAAAAATGTCCAATAATTCTCATGCTAGTATGGGTACTCACAATTTCGGAAATGTGCAAATAGCTACTGTTTCTAAACTCTATATTTTGTTCCAATTTCAGAAATACGTAGGTGTCTTTCATCCCGATTTTTCACTATATATATTTTCCCAAATTAATTGCTATAGACGCGGTACATAATAAAAAACCATTGCAAGACGCTGCTCAGTTATTGGCTCTGGGTTCGTTGGGTTCTTGATGAACCTACAAGTGCTATATATCCCCACAACCAGAAATGTCCAGCGGATGTAATGGTATATTGTTTTCTAACATCTGTCATTATTAGAAGAAGTTACAGTTGAAAACATTGGCACAAATGGCTGTTTTTTTCAACTCATTTTCAATTTTTCCTATTTTCAACTGTTAGTTTCTATAAAGAAACCTTGAAGGATCTACACAAATGACCCCTTGCTGAATTCAGAATTTTGTATACGTTTCTAAAATGTATAGCTTTCCAGGATCCATTATTGGTTTCATACCCATTTCTACCATTAACTGGAAGAAGGTTGAAAGCACAAAAAATAACAAACATAGGCTATGTCCTAGTAAAATGCCTAAACTGTGTAAAAAATCTTGGTTTTCTGACAAACGTCTGTCAGTCCCTGAAATCTGGGAAAATTGTGATTTCAGCCCCACAAACCCTTTGTTGATAACATTTGCAGGGAAAAAAACAGACACTTTCATTTGCAGCACTTTTTTCCCATTTTTCCCAAAAAAAACATTATTTAGCTGTATTTTGGCTAATTTCTGGGTCCCCTCCAGGGGAATCCACAAACCTTTGGTACCTTTAGAATCCTCATGATGTTGGAAGAAACAAGTTTGGTGTGGATACCTTATGTGGTCAAAAAATTACAGGGGCCGAAGCGCGAACTACCCCAAATAGCCAAAAAAGGCTTAGCACAGAGGGGGAAAAGGCCTAGCAGCTAAGGGGTTAAAGGGATCTATTTTCCAATTAAAGTTTAAGATTATCTGACTCTTCATTCATTAGTCAGGTATCAATAAGGATACAGAATTGATCAAAGAAAAATAAAGTTAGTGCAGAGCATATCACGTTCCATAAAGGAAAGAATTCCTATTCTAAGAAAATGTGGCACAAATGATGTCAGTCAGAACTCATAAAGAATTCAAAATAAAGCAAGAGTGAGATTAGCATGAAGCTAAATCAATAATTAATAATTGCAGAATCTCCCATAAAGAGAAATGAAGCATAGAGCAAATATGCCTTGGCAAAGCCAGTTAGTCAAAGCATAAAGCTTGGGGTTTAAAATAAAAGTCAGAATGGAACAAAACCTGCACCTAATCTGCCTCCGTATTCATCTGCTCTGCTCTCCATCAAAGTCTGACCTCTCTTCCTCTCAGGTCTCTAAATCTGTGTCTGAAAAAGTCTGTAAAGGTCTCCATCCCTAAATCAGTCTGAGTCTGCAACTCCTAAACTAGGAACGTGTTCATATCAAAAAGAAATGTTGCAAAGCATGTGGCATGAACTTCGTTCTTCATCCAATTTGAATACAGCATTATCCAAAAGTACATCTCTACCTCTCTGCTGTCTGCACACGTCATCCATCAGGCAGGGGAAATCCTTCCCACAACACATCTTGAATCTTATTTAATATAGCTTCATTTCCTAACCTTCTTTTAAAGAAATGTTTTATTTTAACTAAACACATAACATTAGCTGCAAAAAGAACTTATTATTTAAGCAAGAATCATTTAAGCATAACATGGTAAAACATTCAAAATTTGTGTGATTTTTAATTCTGTCTAAAGCAAAGAAATACATGAGACTTTGTTTGAAACATTTTCCAGCAACTAATACCTTCAGTCAGGAATAAATTCATGACCAATCATGTCTAGCTGAATATAAGCTGACACTAAAGGTTAATCTCCTCTATTGTGTACTTACATATATCCAGTCGGCTTGATACCTATGACAAACATCTAGGAGATAAATACATTGAATGAGTATAGAACAATACAATAAAACAATACAATAAACACAATACAATTATCTTATCATAGTTTTTCTAGTCCGGATGGCCGCTTTCAAGAAGGCACAAACATGATAATAAGTTTCAAGTGAGCCTAGAAACTGTAAGTGGAGCAGAGCTACTCTACACTGCTGGAGCCCTAGTTTACGTAACAGGGGCTTTAAAAAGTGCTTACGTGGTAGGCTGTGCAAATTGCAAAAGAACTTAAAGTGCAAAAGTGATTGTACCGATTGATTACCACAGAGGCAAGAGGATACTATATTTCCCTCTGGATCTCGGAAGCTTTTAAAACACAAAGGCCAATTTATTGTGCCAGCCTTAAACGGAAAAGAAGCGATCACTCCCATTGTGTAAAATCTAAAGATAAGTACGTAGGGAGTTCGCTTATGGCTAAAGATCTATAATAGTTCACTACTGAGGGTTTTGCTAACTGTTTTTTCATTTTTAAGTCTTCAGAGTGCTCAAGAAATGTTGCTTTGACCTCTGTTTTATCAGCTTTGGATATACTACTGGGTTCGGTCATGAAAGAAGAAAGACCCAGGATTGCAAAAGTATCCCAAATATATCTCAGCCATGGGATACAAAAAGTCTTATCCAGCCTGAAACAATCTAGGCTGATATCCCTACATTTCTTGCGGCAGAGTTCGTCCAGACGCTAACTCATAGCAAAAGAGGTGCCAATTGGGCCTTATCGGAAATAAAACCCTGATTTAATTCAGAGTGAATGATAAAACTAGAGGTAGTAGGAGGTAAGTTTATCATCCAATGGAGAACTTGGTTCTCTTCAGCCTGCAAGGACCTGCATTTATTAAAACCCCACACTCCTGTTCCATAGGCTGCTGCACTGACACACTGAGAGTTATACACCTTCAGTACTGGCAAGAGAGTCCCACTAAAGTCTGGTCTAATAAGATTACAAACTGTCCCTGCAGTTCTACAAAGTTTAAGGCTGGCATGGGTGAGCTGAGCGTTTCAAGACCCTGAGGCACTAAAAGTCAAACCTAAATAACAAAAGTTATCAGCATTCGTTAATGCTTGCCCCTTGATTGTAATTTTAGTTAACCTTGTTTTACCAGGTCCACAGGACATGATGTGCGACTTTGTATAGTGTTTAAGTCGAGGTCTTACATGAAAATAGCAAAATGCTCCACCTGCTGTCTCAGTGCATTAGGAGTAAGAGCTAGGGGGACTGAGTCATCTGCATGTAGTAGGGCTAGCACCGAAGTGTCAGCTATTCTGGGTATATCTGATTGGGTGGAATTTATGTTGGCTGCTAAACCATTTATGAAAATAATAAAAAGCAAGGGTGCCAGTTTGCACGCCTGCCAAACTCCACTCTTCAACATAAAATCAGATGAGAGCTCACCCTGAGCGTGTAGGCGGACTCTTGCTGAGAGGTCAGTGTGTAGAGAGTTAAAAAATTTACCAGTGGAGAGTCCACTCCTAGATTCAGCAACATTAGCCACAACTTGACTCTGTTTACTGAATCAAAGGCAGTGGACAGATCCATGAAGGCGAGATAGATAGGACAACGCCTGGCGTGGGTGTATTTAGAGTTTATCAGAGACAAATTCAAACATTACTCATTGGTGCCTAAATTCAGATGAAAACCAAATTGAAAGGGCAGCAGCCCTTATCAGCAACCCAGTAAAGAAGACGATCATATATAACACTGCCAATCACTTCGATTGTGCTATCAATAAGTGAAATAGGGCGATAGCACTTAGGAGACATGCAATCATCCTTTTTTAAATATTGGCACAATTGTTGCGGTGGACCAGGAAGGAGGGATATTAACTGTTAGACAAGAATTGAATATGTTAGTGATAAGGGGCCCATAGCTCGGGCATGCATTTCGCCAAATACATCGGCATCCCATCTGGGCCTGGCGCCTTAATGCCTGAGCTGTGTTGGATAGCTAGTTGCACTTCCTGTAAGGATATCAAGAGGGGCAGTGAGTTTTGCAGTCTATTACATAAGGAGGCTAGCAAGCTCGGGTCATCCTCAATCTGAAAAATTGAGGCAAAATGTGTTATCCAATATGAGCTTAGAATATTATTTTGCAGGTCGAGAGTAGCAGGAGAATTCTTAGTTCTAATTTGTTTTATTAGAGACCAAAATGACTTACTTTCCTTCCCACGGGCTGCGCTTTCCAGTGACTGCCAGTCCTGTTTGTATAGTTCCCTCTTCCTATGTAAGAGTGTGGCTTTGTATTCACGTCGTGCTTGGAGGATCACAGATCTTACCCTCGGCTGAGCATTTAATGCCAATCTCAAGTTACGATTAGCCTTGGAGCAAGTCCCATCAAACCACCTAGGATCTGCATTAAGTGACTAAGATTGTTTGAGCATAGAGTCCCTAATGCTACATTTTAGCCTATTGTAATGCTGAGCCATCGACTCATGTCCACTATCTGCTAGGCAATTGAGAAACAAACCTAAGTGCAAATGAAGTAGAGTGGGCAGTGATTCTAAGGGTTTGTTCAGGCGCCACACTAATCTTAGGCCTTCCTCTGAATGTTGAGTAATAGAAGCTAAATTGGTGTTACACTGATGTCTCTTATTTGGTTAAAACATTGCAACACAAAGGACAATATGGTCCCTCCAATCTGTGGGTAAAATCTCTCTTTTGGAGAACCATGGTATAAAGTTAGGGCTGGCAAACATATAGTCGATTATTGAAGCCTTGGCCCCCCCCATAAGATGGAACCGCACTACTGACACCTCCAAAAGCCTTGAGCAAATCAACTAGGTCGTGGGCAGCAAGATAATTAAGAAGCTCTACACCTCTTGCATCCTGAACGGAGACATAAGCATTTGCATGGTCATGAAATCCGTTAGGCCCCGTTTAGCTTTGCATTAAAGTCACCGCAACTAAACAAATGACAATTTTCAACTTTAACCTGTAGGTCCGATAGAAACTTGAACAGGTCGGTATATTGTGAACAAATGGCGCTGGTAAAATCATTATTGTAGAAACAGAATCACTACACCCCCTTTTTCTTCCTGCCCATGGTAAAGGCCAAAATACTCAGACGCTGGTGTCAGAATCAGACTCCTTTAATGAAATGAAATAGGGTTTTTATAAAGCGCGTGTATGCCAAGGCGTCTTAGCGCTAGAGCTGTCATATCCTAAACAGAGGGGGTAACTTGAGATTAGGAGTTGGGTGCGAATAACCAAGTTTTGAGTGCCTTTCTGAACAGTTGCCTGTTTGTTTGGCATCTTAGGTTCAAAGGCAGAGTATTTCAGAGTTTAGGGGCCAGGTGGAAGAAACTTCTTCCACCCCACTTTACGGTTTTCACCCTGGGGATGACCAGCAACGAGGCAGTCGATGATCTGAGACTGCGCTGAGGAATGTGCCGTCTAATTTGATTGTTGAAATATACAGGTCCAGTCCTGTAGAGAGTCTTGTGGACAATGCATAAGGACTTGAACTGTACCCTTGCCTGGATGGGCAGCCAGTGCCACTCACGGATCCCTTTGGACACTGAGCTAAATTTGGGTAGTTTAAGTAACAATCCTGCTGCTGCATTTTGGAGTGATTGAAATTTGCGTATAGTTCCTTTATTTGCACCTAAGTAAAGGGCATTACTGTAATCTATCCTGGATAACACCAGGGCCACGATCACTGTTTTCCTTAGATCCATCGGGATAAACGGAAAGATTTTACTTATAATTTGCAGGGTGTGATAACAAGACAATGTGATGGAATTGACCTGATTTGACAAGGATAATTGATCATCAAGAAGGACGCCTAGACTTTTTACCTTCTTTACAGGGGATGGGCAGGATCCTGCCCCTTCCGGCCACCAAACTGTATTCCAGAGGGCGGTGTTCTTCCCAAAGAGTAGCACCTTGGTTTTATCGGTGTTTAATTTCAGACAGTTATCACGCATCCAACCTATAATATGGACCATACAGTTGTCGAATTTTTTTGCCACATCACCAGGGTTTGATAGAGACATCACTACTTGTGTGTCATAGGCATAACAGATAGCGGTGAAACCGTGGGAGCGGATGAGTTTAGCGAGAGGGGTCACATAGGCATTGAACAAGGTTGGGGACAGCGAAGATCCTTGGGGCACTCCACATGGCAGGGCGTACGGATGTGATTTGTGCCCACCCATCCTGACAGTTTGTTCTCTGTTTGTTAAGAATGATTTAAGTATCTTCGCGGCTGCACCTGTGATCCCCATTTCGGCTAAGCGCCGAATGAGAACTTGATGGTTTACCGTGTCAAATGCAGCTGAGAGGTCTAACAAGATAAGTATTGCCTTCCCTCCTCCATCTAACTGGAAGCGGCATACTACCTCCATCTAACCTTGAAGGGCATATAGAAACAGAGTCAAAGAGCAGGAAAAGAAAAAAGAGAAAATACCTCTGTCTTGCCTATTCAGCCCCGATACAACAAGCAACTGATTTAGCTTTAATATCCGGGGTATCCACTGGGCAAAACAGGAATACGATAACAGCAGACTCAGAGGGTGGGACCAGCCCAGCCGGCCGCAGACAGGTGCAGATGGACCCGCTCTTGACCCAGGCCACGCCACGGCGTGACCCACGCACGTCCCGTGCTGTGGGATCCCCCGGCTCAATTTCAAAGAGCCCCTCTGGGCGCAAGCTGCTGGCATCGGCGGCATCCCTGCTGCATGGAATGATGGGGCTTGCAGTCTTCCCCCACTCTGGTGCCCAAATGAAAACCTCGCACTGCGGGAGCCCCGGCTCAATTTCAAAGAGCACCTCCGGGTGCGAGCTACTGGCATTGGTGGCTTCCCTGCCGTGTGGAATGATGGGGCTTGCAGTCTGCCCCCACTCTGGTGTCCACAGCCACTGGGCATGGATATCAGCTGCTACGGTGTCCTAAGACTGAAACTGTCATGTTCCTGGCTTAGGACTACTTCCTTCAAGTTTGAAGAGGGTATTGCTGGTCCCTTAGACCAACGGCCATGACTGCAGAGTCAGAGTGATGTGCGCCCCCATCCTTTGGTCAAGACTACAGAGATTTTCACAATGCATCTCCTTGACCCAGGGGCAAGGCCAAAGAGATAAAGTAATCAGCAGTATGCCCAAATCTGTTACAAAGATAATGAGGGTTTGAAGGAGGGGGTTCTACAGGGATATACTTACACAGCCTTGCACAAGGTGGGGATTCAGAGCATGACCTTCCTCACTGGTATTTTATCATTTTTGGAGATCATTATTAAATGATCTCCTAAGCCCTTCATCTTAGGCAGGGGAAATTAGTTATTTGCACCCCTGGCTTTAGGAATAAATGACTTGTTTTTTTAACGTCCTCCTATGGACCGAGAACTTTAAGGGTTAATGCTTTAAATTACTCACATCAATCTCCAATATGCATACGAACCGGAGGTTGTTGTAGCAAAAGTGGCAAGCTTTTGGCACTTTCTCTTTGGCATTGTGTAGTAGTGGGTCGGCCACTGTCTTGCTGCATTATTGTGTTTCTTCTTGATGTTTGCCAACATTGGAAGCATTTTATGAATATCGTAGAATGATTTTTTATAGAAAAAGACACCCTTGCCTGCTTTCCCTCACTTTATTTGTGCTCACATTCAAACACAAGAAAAAAGATAACTGAAACCTGAAAGATTTTCAGATGGATCCTTTCCAATTATTTTCCTTTCTGTTTCCAAAATCCTAGAAATGTTTCTGAGGGTTTTGTTCAGATTTTACACGCTTGATGCATTTGGTCTTCTTTCTCCTTTGAAGAACTCCCCCCACTGTCTCTATATATATATAAAGTAAGACTTTCTTGATATATATATATATAATGAATTAAATTGCACAATTTTGAATGTTCTGATTCACTTTTCGCTTGGTAGGCAACCGAAAAGGAAACAAGCATTCATAATTGTGCAATTTAATGATATATATATATATATATATCATTAAATTGCACAATAGAAAAGGAAACAAGCATTCATAATTGTGCAATTTAATGATATATATATATATATATATCATTAAATTGCACAATTATGAATGCTTGTTTCCTTTTCGGTTGCCTACCAAGCGAAAAGTGAATCAGAACATTCAAAATTGTGCAATTTAATTCATTATATATATATATATCTCAAGAAAGTCTTACTTTATATATATATATATTATCACTGAGAACCATAGGACCCTCTTAAACAAAGGGCTTAGTTTTTGTCCTAATGCTAGATTTGATTTTGTTGGTCCAAGAATAGACTTTTACAAATTTACAAGGAATGTCAAATTAAAGAAATACTATACACCAGTGGTTCCCAAACTGTGTGCCGTGGCTCCCTGGGGAGCCGTCAAACCTAGCCGGGGGGCCATGCACCAAGCACTTCAATGCATTTTATGTTGAAGGATCTGTTGTCTTCAGTTAAACTAATTACAGTTAAACGCATGATGTCGATGATTTGTAAGTGACATGCCTAAAGCTGTAAACGTAGTGCTTAATTGATGGCATGTCGAAGAAGATGACCTCCATATTTCACTGGATCCCCACGTTCCAACACTTCCAAAGTAAGCTGAAGATGCCTGATTTATTTTTTTAGGCTCGTTAATAGTTTTGTTTTTTTCCAAATGCCTTTTACACCAATGCAAGTTATTAGGAAAGTACAGTTGTCCTGTCTATTAAACACATTAAGTATTATTAAGTATTGATATTTGAACCTGAACCATAGGTACTTCCAGTGCACATTTCTTTCAGTACACACACATTTCCAGACAGGCCTGCTCTCTCCCTGAGCACAGGGAAGTAAAACACCATATACGGCATAATGCCAACGTTAGGAAGCAAGAAAGAGGGACGATTACAAAAAAAAAAAAATCTGAGGAATTTATTTCTCTTGCATTGATTTGGAGGCAATTTTAGGGAGAAGACAGCAAAAATAAAGCTGTATGTTGTTTAAAAATTCATCAGTCACCCTGCTGAGACAGGTGTTTTGGCACGTATGGCATGGGTAGAAATGGAAGTGCATGCACATATTCTTCAAGCGCAGAAACACTTTGGCAATGGGGCCTACATGCATAGGAGTGCTATCTAGCACTGTAAGTGGGATAAAAAAGTTTGAGAGGGTACTCTAAAAAGGCATGGGCAAAGAAGTGTAACTAGGAATATTTTATTAGAGGCGCCGCCTTAGTAATATGAAACACCCTGCATATATGGTTATAATACCTTCGTCAACTTCATCCCAATTATTTTCAGGAAGAAAAATGCAAGTACTCCCAAGGCCGGGCTTACATCACCCCCCACGCCCCACCCTCCAAAAAAAGTATCAGTGGGGAGCCACGGGCAATGGCCATTGGGTCAAGGGAGCTGCAGGTCGAAAAAGATTGGGAACCACTGCTATACACAAAGGAGAAAAGAATGGAGCAAAAAGGAAACACAAAACGAATCACCATCTATCATTACAGCGAATGACTTGACAACGTTACAGTCCTTAACTAGTCTCGAAATAGAAGCATCTGGATTAGAAATCCCGCCAATAGAACTCTTATCAGAAAGGGACTTCTGTGAATATCTAGAGATCCCCACACATATGACGTCAAACAGCGGATGTAAACCAAAGTCAAAATTCTGTTCTCAGCTACCCATGGAAACAAAATTGACTTATTTTATGAAATTGTAACAGATGTGTTAAAGAAAATGGTATTCATGGAAACTGGACGATCAGTTAAAACAAATCGAGGGGTGAAACAGAATTTAACCAACAAGGAATGGGAAGCCCTTAGGGATCTGCAAAATGACAAGAATATCATTATTAAACCAAGTGATAAGGGAGGAAATATCGTAATCATGAGTGTGCAGAAATACCTGGCAGAAGCCAACAGACAGTTAGGTAATAAAAAACATTATAAGAGACTCCCTGGTAACCCAATCAAAGAGCATATGGATAAATTTTCTCAAAAATGTACAGACTGGCAAGAGAGGGTTCTCCTGGACGTGGAAGAATACAACTATTTAAAAACAACACATCCAATAGTACCAACAATTTACTTTCTGCAGAATGTGCATAAAGATCTGATCAATCCGCAGGGCAGACCAATAGTGAGTTCAATTGATGCCCTGCTGGAAAACACTTCAAGATTCGTTGATATATTTCTTTTTCCATACGTTACAAATCTTCCATCCTAACTAGGAGACTCACAAGACTTCCTCAACAGAATCAATGAGCTTCCATGGAAACCTAATTATCATATGGCTACCTTGGATGTGGTCTCGTTGTACACCTCAATACAACATCATGATGGAATCGAAGCTTGTGTAAGTACTTTCTGCGAACCCGCTCAATATCCCTATTAGAACACACAGATATGCTTATTGACATGATAGACTTTTGTCTAAACCATAATGTCTTCTTATTCAACAATAAGTATTATCTGCAAGTGCAGGGAACTGCTATGGGGACATCATTCACCCCAACATATGCTAACTTATTTATGGGGCGCTGGGAAGCAGAAGTGGCCTGGAAGGAACAGAACAAAGTCAAGATGGAGCAAATGATCTTATGGGTACGTTTTATTGACAATCTTTTCCGAATATAGGAAGGGGAAAAATCAGACCTGGAAGGCTTCCTGAGATCCCTGAATCAAAACAATCTAAACTTACAATTCACATTCGATATCCAGGACAAAGAAATCAACTTCTTGGATATCACGGTCTATTTCGAAGAAGAAAGGATCTGCACCAAAATGTACAGAAAACCGACCAGCACGAACAGCATACTCCATGCCAACAACGGACATCCCCTACCACTGAAATGGAGTGTCCCATACGGGGAATTCCTAAGGGTAAGATGATGCTGTTCAGAAGAATTCTGACTTTGAACATCAGGCAAAGGAGATGTTTGAAAGATTTCAAATAAGAGGCTATCCGGAAACAGTCTTACAAGATGCCCTGAAAAGAGCAAGCACAAAAAAATGAGAAACACTATTAAGACCAGAGGCAGCGCCAAACCTGGAAGAAGGAAACAAAAACCAGGATGTTAGATTTATAACTGAATACAATACAGCGAGTGGAAGGGTGAGAAACATACTCAGGGACAATTCTGCTTATGGATGAAGATCTGAAGAAATTACTTCCCAAAACACCTAACATCACTTACAGTAAAGCACCGTCATTGGGGGATCTTCTGACCAGTACCCATATGAAACCAATCAATACTCAAACCAATATGGTCACATGGCTACCAGTTCCAACCAGCTGCTTTTTCAAATGTGCCAAGTGTAAAGCTTGTAAACATGGCATCAATAAAACAGAATATAAGACCATCTACGGAACGATGAATAAGATACAAGAGAAAATTGCCTGTGAGACGGAGTCAGCAGTATATGTCCTTAAATGCCAATGTGGCATAAAATACGTGGGCAGTACAATCAACAAACTCAAGCTCCGTATACTGCAACACTTGAGAGCCCTGACGAACAAGGACTATCAATATGCCATGGCTAGACACATATGGAAAATGCATGATGGGAATATAGAAAACATGAAATACTACAGCATCAAACAGGCACAGAAAAACCCACGAGGAGGGAACCTGGAACTGGAGCTACGCCGTGAAGAATCAAAGAAGATACTACTATTGGGGACAGAGACCCCCAATGGATTAAATACGGATGCTGAATTGTATATTCATATTTAATCATCTGATGAACTTATTGATAGAAATGTAATAATCTTTTTACAGTTAGTTAGATACACTTCCCAGGCAAACCAGTCCCTATGCCTAGTTGATCTTATTATGAGGACTTTATTATATGGTGATGATTTGCAGGGACTGCTTGCATGCTTTCATATTACAGTTTTAAATCGTTCTATAGTGTACACTCCAGGTCACATTTTGTAATTGAGCATTTTGTACTTTCTGCTACTTTTAAACTTGTGGGCAATAATATATGAATTTTAGCCAATTTTGAATATACATGTGGAAAGGAGGTCCTTAGACACATATAATTACAAGGTAGGATATGAATGAGACACCTTTCTAAACTTATGAGACCCTGACTATTAATATTCATGTTCTTAGATCATCTGAATTTGCACTTTTTGATCCAATTATCAGATGCACTTTAGCAACTTTTGCACAATTGAGAGGTACTCCGAATTGAGGGCCTAGTGTTAAGGTTAATATGTATAAAATCAAAAATATAGGGAATGCTCACGCTATACTGTCAGAACAATTGATACGGGATGTAGATAGAACATAATTAATGTAATAATGATCCTGAGATACAGTTGGGAGAAGCTGAAACTCTCAGATATTCATATATATTTTTTGAGGGCATGGCGCACACCGTCCCGGTAAAAGTGTGCATTTTCTAAGCATTTTTTAACTATTTATATCATTAAGCACTTTATGACCCTAGTACTGTATACAGAGTTCAGGCGTATATGCTAATTAAATCAATTGAATGCACCTTAATAGACGATGGAATACTGTCAATATTCTGTACCTTTAGCCAGGGATGTTATCCAATTACATATTCTCATCATTTTTTCATTTCTACAATTAATCTCTCATCTTAGTTCTGTATACGAACTTGAATGTTTACATACTTAGCAGAATGAACTTTAATGCTCGATGAAGCACTTTAACTGCATAGAAATCTCAGGAGAGACCCATATAGCAGTTTCTGCGCATCAAAGGATGTGAATAGATTGTACTTTACTTGATTATGTTTTAATTTAAATTTAATCATGTGCACCCTGAGGGCATGAATACTAGATAATTACCCCCTTTTTAGAGAGCATGGATGTCAAGCAGTCCTGGATATTGCTTAGATTTTTTAAAGTTTAAAATCTATAAATTATCCATAAAAATCATCCAATTGATCTATAAAACTGTTCTGCTCCTGTCTTATCCTGGAATTTTAATTGCCATATATTCCTTAAATATCATTTAGTCCCATTTATTAAATCTTCCTTGGATATCATGATTGTGCTCATTTTTCGTACCCCGGAATAGAGCACTAAATCTCCACAAGCCACTCATATATTCCCGTCCTGAATGCTGGGGAAAGCACCAATTTGTCACTTTATCCTCATCTGTCTCTAATATTAGAAACATGATAGCATGATAGGGGAACACACTTGAGCATCACATTATTTAACATGTGTATACTTCACAGTGGATTTTTGAAACCAAAATTGGATAGATTAGTCACATTACTGTCACTAATGTAGAAAATTGGTACTTTACCAATAATTATAGTGACAGAGTAACTGAGGATATCATGTACTACTCAAAATTGGATTCAAACACTGTTGTGACATGGCATTTTGAGGCTGTGACAAAGTGTGTGGAGTTTTGTAATACATTACTGAATATTTGTGAAAAAATGTGTCTTTGTAGTGAAAAATATGTGTGTGTTTCTTTAAATTAAGGTGGTTATTTTGGAGGGAGTTTTCCCTTTAAATATGTTGTCTACACACTGAAACTCTATGACCCTGTTGAAGGCTCCGGCCAAAATGCATTGATCTCCTTTCTGCACTGCTGGTGGATGAAATATATATGATAAAATAAAACGACTTACAAACTCGCTGGTACCTGGCTGTGCTGCTTTTCCGTGCTCCTGGATCATGGAGAGGTCTGCTCTGGAAAGTGTTTGGATATATATATATATTTCAGCAAATCCCTCCATCCACGAAGCAGACAAGGGGACACAGCAGGGTCTTCAAGAACATTCATTTATTTGCAAAACGGCATAACGTGTTTCGGTGGGTGTGCCTTTCTCAAATGCCTATGACACCGGGGGTTTCACTGTCCATCGTTTTGAATGAGCTACCTCACTCCTATTGGTGGGAGCACAGCTGACCCAAATCAGTTGCATGAGCATTCCTACTGCGCCTTATCCCAGACCTCAGTTCCCAGCCTGCATCTTGTTTGTTAACTGGGGAAATGTCTCTCTTCAGCCCAGTAATTCATGTTCTCATAGTGATTATGGGCTGTTATTTAAAACGTGGTCGTGCCCTTACACAGTTCTCTTCATTGCCCCTCGACATCAGTTGAAATAATAAATCAGTTTCTTGGCCCCCTACATCCAGCCACAAATACCGATTAAGAACATACCCAGAGACGTTGTTACAGTAAACTCATGTTGGAAAACGAGGCAGTATCTGTGAGGCCTGCACAAATAACATGACTACATTTGTCCTTCACTGGGAACCAAACACCCAATTGTAGCGCCTGACTCTCAGAGGGTAGCGTTGCAGAGCAGTCTGAGGCTTACTCAAGGGAGGTGGTGTGGGCTAGTAATCACCATTACAGGTGCGCAGAAATAACACTCAATAATTGATTGTCCAGTCTGTACTTTGCTTTATAAAAGTAAGAGTACATTTATTATACACACACACTACTCAATACTATGCACCAATTTACAAATATACATAAGCTGTTGGAATTACTTTGTGACATTGCATAACATCTCCACCCCTCCCGCAGGAGGGGTGGGGTCTAGTACCACCACTCCCATGTATGCACATCATCTTGCCCCCAAATGCAGTTAGTTGAACATAACTTGGAGCGAGGGCCCTGCTCACTGGCATCATCCCAGTGGCGACCCACCCAATTACCTCAACAAGCATTTAAAATAGGCACACCTGCCCTGGTGACACACAACCCTGACTGAGCATTTCCTACTGACCATGAAGTATACACCTCTACATCTTAAGGGCTAGCAGTCTGGGTTCTTCACCTAAGCGCAGCAGCAAGAATACATGTTTAAGCATCACTTTAGAAGGACAGTACTCATCACATTTATGGATCATTAGGATGCATTGCAATTACAGCCCCTAAAGGCATCACAGTTGAAATCACAGGATTAAGCATATACAGCCAGACACCCTAGCAGGAATGTCTGACCAACATAACCCCATTTGGCTTATGACATCACCTTACACAAGTACTTCACATTACACATGTGTCTTCCAGTCCCTCTGAAAGAATAACCTTAGTAAATGCACTACGGGTGCAATTACACCTCTTCACCTCCAGGGGATGCCCTTCTCCAGACATCCCCAGCTCAGTCCTTCATCCTTTGGTGCATTTCTCAAAACACCCCCAGCTGTAGAACAAAAGTTCCAGCCCAGAAGGTGTTAAAATGCTGGCTGAGCCCTTGAGGGGTTATTCTTTTCAAGTCCCCATAAGACTTAGGGGGGGGGGACATCCGTTTTTGTGCTGGGGGAGACTGCGTTGCTCCTGCAGCTCCCCCTGCACCTTGGCACACACCTCGTGGTGACCCCGTCCTCCTGGGGCCACCACATGCAGAAAAACAGCGGTTTTCCCTTGCAGGCCGATCCGGGGGGCGAGGCTCTCCTGCCTCGTGAATATTATAACAGCGGCTCTCCCGCTGCGTCGGGGAGAGCCGCGATGTGGGCCTCCGGCCACTGCTTCCCTCGTTGGAGGGTCCGGTCCCACCCAGACCCCCAGGTGAGTGCTTAGGCTCGGGGAGCCCACCCCCGGCCGCTCTTTTAGTTTTTTGGGGGCCCGGTCCCACCCGGGCACCTTGCACCTGTTCGGGGTCCTTTTGGAGTCCCGGTCCCACCCGGGACCCCCACATGCCTTCACGATGGAGGGTAGCCAGGGGGAGCCCACCCCCGGCTGCCCCCGCTGGCTCACTGCCCGGCCAGCACCCTCGCGTGCTGCCGCGGGAGCCGGCACAGCAGTTCTGGTCTGCCCGCTCCGGCAGGCAGACCCGTCGACTCCCGCCGGCCCGCCTGTCGTCGGGGGAGTGCGGCTGCACTCCCCTGGCCTCCTCCTTCTCCAAGGGGCCCGGAGACAGGGTCCCGGGCCCCCGGACTTCTTCGAGGGGGGCGCGACGGCGCTCCCCTCCCTCCGGAGTCTTCACGCTGCTGCGGGGGAGTGCAGTGGCCATCGATTTGGGGCCTGGAGATGGAGTCCCGGGCCCCCAGGCACTCCTTCCCGGGGAGTGCCGTCGCTCTTCCTTGGGGGCCAGGGTGGGCTCCTGGCACCCCGCGCACTCACCTTCATGGGGAGCGCGACGGTGCTCCCCGGCTTGGCTTCGGGGCCCGGGGATGGGGTCCCGGGCCCCTAGTGACCTCTTCAAGGGGAGCGCGATGGCGCTCCCTGCCTCCTCCTCGCACGGGCATTTTCACGGGGAGCGTGATGGCGCTCCCCCACTTCGGCGGGGCCCAGAGTTGGGATCCCGGGCCCCTCTCCCCATTCCCAGGGGGGCACGATGGCACTCTCCTGCCTCCAGTTTCAGCGGGGGCCAGGGTGGGCTCATGGCACCCCGCGAGGGCATTTTTCACAGAGAGTGCGACGGCGCTCCCCGACTTTTCTTCTTGTGGGGGCAGCCCCCGGGACATGACCCACCCCGGGGGCACATCCAAGACCGGCGGCAGAGCCCCACGCGCTTCGTTGTTGGTCTTCTTGGAGGTCAAAGGTTGACTACCTTCTGGGGGGCATATCTCAGCCCCCAGGGTATTGATCTGCACCGTTTTCGCCTCCTCTTGCTCCTGGTGGCACTCCCCAGCCACTGGGAGCACTCTCCTTTGCCCTCTGGGCCTCTCAGAGGGGGGATTCAATGGCTCCCTGCGCCAGCCTTTCGCCTGGCTCTCCTCCTGGGCCTCTCTTCCCCCTGCGCAGAGGTCCCTGCTTCTGCGCACTGGTCCTGGTCTCTTCTCCTGGCGCTGTTCAGGATCCTGGAACAGTCAGGGGGTTCCTCCTTCCAACTGCCCATTGCGCCAGACTCCAGCACCCTCTGCCTCAGCAGACCACACCCCAGAGAGAGCTCCTCTTCCTGTGCAAGTTCTTTTAAAGATTTGGGGAGGGGGCTGGCAGGAAGTCTCTGTTTGCCCTATCACTCAGCGACACCTCACTTCTCTGCCCCTGCTCCCTCCTTCCTTCCTGCCCAGGCCTCTGGGTTTGTTCAAAATGGCGTCGTCCAGGGTCTCCTGCCACATGTTCTCTGAGAGCCCCTTCCCCCCAGAGCTGCCTTCTCCCTTGTGCAGCTAGGTGCCTGGCACCCAGTGACACCTGCTGATGGATTAGCCTGTAGCTCCACCCATCTTCTCTCCTTGGAGGGAAGGTCATCAATCCAGGCTGCTGGGGTCAGCCCCCAGCCAGGCCCTGGTTATGAGCTGACTCAGAGAAATATAACATTTCTGGATGACCCAAAAGCAGTACAAATATGACTTTGGACTCAGCAGAATACTTCTTCTCACATAGGTTACAGTGGACTTTGGTGTGTGTCTGGATTTTGTAGGCCTAAGGAAAATAAAACTAGCCCATGTGCTCCCTATCCCCATAAGAGAATAATGGAATAAACACTGTAAAGCACACTGACTTTCCCTGGCATGTTTCTTCCCACTGTATAAAGCCTATTTCATGTCACCACCCAATTCTGCATAGGTCCTGCCACACCATTCACTTTGTAGCTACTCCTGGACTGCGCACGCCAGGAATCTCCCCTGCGCAGCCCACACATGTGTGCACACGCATGTACACATGTGTCTGCATGTAACCAGCCCGGTGCCCCTTACTCCAGCTGCTGCGCAGCGGCCTAGTCAAGCTAGGGGGACACCAGTAAAATCCACATGCAGTCTCTTTAATCATGAGTTCACTGTGGGTGAGTCCCAACTTATGAGGCTCTCCCACAGTAAAAGCTCAACAAATAGGTGCGCAAAAAGCGAAAAATCCGGGCGACTCAGAGTGTCAGAACCACCTTCTAACAACTCATCTCACTGTGAAGTCACGGTCTGTTTACTTGACAGCAGTTCCTTTGCTCCCTTCGGTTGCAGCAGTCCCGAGGTTTCCAACACATTGGAATTACACCATTTGTTTGCCACTGGTCACATCCAAACACTTTAAGGATGGGTCCCCTGCGTGTCAATGGCTACATGCAAAAATTTCAGCAAATCCCTCCATCCACGAAGCAGACAAGGAGACACAGCGGGGTCTTCAAGAACATCCACTTATTTACAAAACGGCATAACGGGTTTCGGCGGGTGTGCCTTTCTCAAATGCCTATGACACCGGGGGTTTCACTGTCCATCGTTTTGAACGTGCTATCTCACTCCTATTGGTGGGAGCACAGCTGACCCAATTCAGTTGCAAGAGCATTCCTACTGTGCCTTAAACCGGACCGCAGTTCCCAGCATGCATCTTGTTTGTTAACTGGGGAAATGTCTCTCTTCAGCCCGGTAATTCATGTTCTCATAGTGAGTATGGGCTTTTATTTAAAATGTGGTCGTGCCCTTACACAGTTCTCTTCATTGCCCCTCGACATCAGTTGAAATATTTGGGTAATAGTAGGATTTTGGTGGAAAGAAACCAAAATCCTACTATTACCCAAATTTGCAACCTGGAAATAAAATAGATTTGTTTCATGAAGCCATTATCCATGATTTGTACCAAATAAAAAATACGGTTCAGGTTCTGTCTGACCTGGAGGGAAGGACATCTGTAATCAGTGTCCTGACCTGGGGGATACTGTGCGAGTCCCCAGAAGTCCTGGCGTGCCAGGCAAGTGCTGAGCCGCGGGGTTCAGCCCCAAGGTTGGGAGGGCAGGTTCAGGTTCTGCCTGACCTGGAGGGAAGGATGACTGTAACCAGTGTCCTGACCGGTTTGGCTTCCAGGGGTAACACTACAGGTGGGAGGGTGCAGAACTCTGGAAGGGGGTGCAGAGGGAGGGATTCCTCGCCTCTGACCCCGGTGCAACCTGAGGGTTTAGACCCTAGTTTGGGAGACAAGTTGCTGGAGAGAAGTCCTGAACTGGTGGGAGAGTTGTGTTCTGAGGGTGCCTCTCCAAGGAGGAGAGTGCAGAAAGCTAGAAGGAGAGGTAGGGGAGAAGAGCCTCGCCCGTGACTTCTGGTCAGCCTGAGGGTGCGGACCCTAGGCTGGAGGATCAGTGGCAGTTTAGAACTGCCCTGATGAGGAGTAGAGTGGAGAATGGGTACTATGTGCCTGGGGCTACCGCCCCCCACTCTGTGAGATGGCAAGGACCAGATCTGGATGGCCTAGGGCCTGGTCCTGGCCGTGGGCAACTAGGGAGTACCAGTGGGGTAGCTTAGTTGGTCCTGGGAGCTTTGACAGAGGAAGCCACATGGGTTC
Organism: Calotriton arnoldi; assembly: GCA_963921515.1. NCBI lineage: Eukaryota > Metazoa > Chordata > Amphibia > Caudata > Salamandridae > Calotriton > Calotriton arnoldi. The sequence goes on from CAWUFW010004236.1 coordinate 602,676, forward strand.
AGAGTGGCGTAGAACTGGAAGGTGTCCCTGCAGTTGCGGGCCCGCGTCCGTGTTCTATCGTCCAAGGCAGGGAAGCCCATCAAGGTGGTGATTGGTCTACCCTGCGTTTTGGCTGAAAGGGGGTTGTGTTGGACTTGGCCCTTTTTGCAGGGTCATCCCTGAACTTGCTTTCCTCCTAGCCTTTTTTCTGACATGGTGTTGGTGGTTTTAGGACTCTGGGCACTTTAGCACTGCTGTTCAGTGTAAAGTGCGTATGCTCTCTGTGATAAACATGGTAACATTGGTCTACACCTGTTTGGCATATTTAATTTACCTGTCAGTCCCTTGTAAAGTGGTAGCTCATATACCCGGGGCTGGTAAACTAAATGCTACTGGTGGGCTTGCAGTGCTGATTGCGCCACCCACCAAAGTAGCCTTGCAAACCTGTCTCAGGCCTCTGCCATTGCAGGGCCTGTGCGTGCAGTGTTACTGCCGCTGTGGCGTGGCACCTAAAGTGTGTGCCATGTCTGTGACCCCCTTTTTACTGCATGTCAGTCACCCCTAAGGTAGGCCCTAGCTACCCCTATGGGCAGGGTGCATTGTAGGTGAAAGGTAGGACATGTACCTTAAGTGTGTGACATGTCCTGGTAGTGACAAACAGCTATTTTGGTTTCTCACTACTGGGTGGCTGCCCTCCCATAGGAATGCATTGGGGATTCCCTGATAAGTGTTTCAGTGGTAATTCCTGATATGAGAGGAGCAGCGTAGTCAAGTTTGGTATGTTTGGAATAGTAATAATAAATGCTACGCAATGGTGTGCGCAGATTTATTATAACTATTTTAGAAATGCCACTTCTAGAAGTTGGCATTTCTGTGTGCTATGTGTCTGCCTGCCTGATGTGGATTGCATGTCTGGCTTTGGAGTGGCAGGGGCTGGTGAGGTGTTTGTGGCTCCAGGAGGGGCAGGGTGAGTCTGCGCTAGGCTGAATAGGGCAACTGCATTTGGAGTAGTGTGAGGAGTAGTCCCCTGACCCTGAATAGGTCTGTGCCTGCCGAGGTGAATGCTGGCTCCGCCCCCCTGTGGTGTGTCTGATGGCAGAGCCCCCATCTCACAAAGGAGAGTGTGAGCACTGTACACAAAGTGCTTCTACACCCCCCAGAACCAGTTGAGACTGGTTCCCCCAAGCCCTGTGCCAGGGCAGACAAAGGAAAACTGGGTATAAATATTGGGGCTGTGACCCCATGAAGGTGGTGTTTTTGTGCTTACTGGGACAGGAGGGGACGCCCTGCCAGGAGGAACCACCGTGGGACCCAGCTGATGACTCTTGGAGGTCCCTGCGTGCTGGCCTGCCTGGCTGCGCCCTGCTGGGGTGTCCCCAGCACCCAGGACGTTTGATTTCTGCCTGCTTCCCAGCTGTGCCCCTTGAGCTTTAAGGCTTAGCGCCTCGTGAGCGCTACAACCGTATTCCAGGAGGGGAAGAGGGGGGTGCGTGCCTTGCAGCGCACTGCTGCAGTGTCTACAGGGGGAATCCCGGCGTGGGGACTCCCCCGTGCTGTGGGAAAGAACAGCGGGAGCCTACCCCGCATTTTGCACTGCTTATTTGGCGGGAGCCCACCCCATGTTTGTGCTGATTTCAAGGCGGGAGGCTACCCCGCACTGCCGAGCCCACGAGATCGAGAGTGGAAGTCAGGCGAGTTGCCTGATCGTGGGCAGGGCCAGGAAGTGGAAGTGACCGGCCGGCTGGAGGCTGCCAATTGCAGCGCGGTCGGAGAGGAAGTCAGGCAACACGGTGCCTCATGTGAGGCGGGGCTCCCGTATCAGTGAGGGAAGCCCCGCATCCACAGAAGAGCCGGGAGCCTTGCAGGCTCCATACCCGCCCCCCCCCGGTCTCGTGGAGAAGATCGGGAGAGTTCTTGGGAGCGCAGCCGCTCGAGGCACATTATCGGTGACTTCCTCCCTGCCGTGGGAAGACCGGAGGAGTCCAGGAGAGAGCCCCGGTGAGTGGGGCTGCGCCTTGGCTTTGTTCTGGGTGCCTGTTGCACCGGAGGAGTCCCCGCGAGGGGGGCTTGCAGAGCAGTGTTGGTGCCGGTGTCTTTTGGCTACACAGCTGCACCGCTGTTACGAGCAGCTGCAACGGAGGAGTCATTTGGTGTTCAGAGTCCCAGGGTGGGGGCTCCCAGGGCACAGTGGTGCCAGTACTTCCATTGCTGATCCCAGCTGCACCGCAAGAGCGCGGGCAGCTGCACCAGTGCGGGCCTATTGTGTTTAGTACCAGGAATGGGTGAGTTGCACCCCACGCCCCAGCGCATCTCTGCACTGTGTTTTCGCTGCCGAGGCAGCCAGGGGGCCATTTGAGAGGCCTCATTCCGAGCCCTGACTTTGCGGGACATAGAGCATCTTAGCCCCAATGAAAGGCCAGTTGGCCTGGGGTCAGTTTCTAAGGTGATGTATGCACCTGGTCAGTGTACTGTGGTGCACTGCGTTTTATTGCATAATGTGTTTATGCTGATGGTTGCCAAATGTGATTTATGCACCATGATTATTGCATAATATGTTTATGCTGGTGAGGCCTATTGTGTAATGTGTTTATGCTAATGAGGTTTGGGCCTAATGTGTTTTATGCCTAATGTGATAATGCTGAGGTCATTATTGTACCAGTAGTTACTGGTTGTGTTTTATGTTTACTACCTGCATTCTGATGGTTCTGACCGTGGCCCGATTGGCCTGGTCCTGTATATAATCCCCTGTGTACATTGTGTGATTATGATCTAATGTGTTTTGGATAATACAAAGGCTATTTTTATATAACCTTGTGTGGAGTTTCTTTTGTGGTGTGCCTAGTGTGTTGCTGCTGTGTGTGTGTGTTGCGCAAACGCTTTACACATTGCCTCTGGGATAAGCCTGACTGCTCGTGCTAAGCTACCAAGGGGGTGAGCAGGGGTTATCTTCAGCGTGTAACTCCCTTGCCCTGACTAGAGTGGTGGTTTCTGCCTGGCTTAGGCGCTTGCCCCAGGCAACCAGAAATCCCATTTCTAACATTGGTTGTCAGCGGTGAGGATAGGACTTGAGTTTACCAGTACCACAGCGACAACTGGTTGCACTACAAACTCTGCATTTAGATAATCACAGGTTTGGGGATTATTTTTCCTGAGTTTTATTTTTCTCCTAAAAGTGTCATTTTTCAAATTGTGTACTCTTGCTTCAGATCTTACGCCTAGGAGTCTTGTGTTGTACTTGTGTGGGTTTAAGTGTCTTGCCAGAATGGAACCTACCCTTAACACATATGATCTGTTGCTGTTGAACTACAGTCTAGAGGAGCTAAGGGGGTTCTGTGATGAGAGAGGCTTAGCAGTGAGTGGGGAGGACACTCAGCTATTCCTTAGGGATGCCCTGCTACAATGGCAACAGGATACATGGAGACATGAGGACTCTAAGTGGGAGAGGGCCCAGGGCGCACACCAAGAGAGTAGTGGGTCTGAGGGTGGCCCTGTAGAGTCTGAAGAAGAGGAAGAAAATGACAGGGCAGGGACGCCAGTAGATAGTGAGGACCCCATAGATAGGGAGTCCCTTGCTGGGTCCAGTGCCGGGGGCAGTGCCCCATCCCTTTCCCTGTCCCCAGAGGAGTGGGTAGATAGTAGAGAAGAAAGGGAGCATCAGCTGGCTTTAGACACGCTCCAGTCAGAGTATGCCAAGGAGATAGCGCGGCTGGGTTTGGAGGAGAAAAAGGCCTTGTGGGCCCAGGAGTTGAGTCTCAAGGCGTTGGGCCTTGAAGAGAAAAAGCTGGAGACCGAGAGGGTCTTAGCACAGGAGAGGATGGCGGAGGCAGAGAGGGCCTTCGCCAGAGAGAAACTAGCTCTGGAGGGTAGATTATCCCCTGAGTGCAGTTGTAGTTGTCTGGATTCACCAGTGAGGGTGGAGTCCAGTGGTGGCAGCAATATGGAGTCCAGTGCAGGAAGTCCCACTCCCAGATCCCAGAGCGTGGTACCTAGTTCCCAGGAAGAGGGTGTCACACCTGAAGGGTATAGGTTGAGGTTCAGGGGCAGGGGCAGTAGGAAACTGTCTCACCAGTCTTGGGGGGAGTTTGTGGATGAATGTTGTGATACACTGAAAGGTTGGGTGATGAGTAGCACGGCAAATGATTTTGAAGGGCTGTTCAATCTGGTTGTCAGAGAGCACATGTTCAGTAATTGTTTTCCGGGGTTACTCCAACACCTGTTGGAGTGTGGGTTCTCTGATCCCAGGGAGCTTGCACTGGAGGCAGACCTCTGGCTGTGTGACAGAGGGTCTGAAGAGGCATTGGGGAGTGATCCCAGAAGGAGTGGCTCAGGTATCTTCCGGTCCTGTGTGGTGGAAGAGGTTCAGAGTAGCCCAGCTAGGTCCCGGTGTAGTGGGAGGGGTGTAGGGGCTCACGTCCTGTCTCAGTGGAGAAGGAGTGAGTGTGGGCTGTGTCCCAAGGCGCCCAAAACCCAGTCTCAGGGCCTGGAGGGTTCCCTAAGGGAACACCAGTTTGGGGGCCTAGGCTGTACTATTAGGCCATTTGAGGGGGATCTCCTAGTGTCAGGAGAACCTGGAGCGTCTGTAAACAGAGCTCCAGTGGATCTTGTGTCTGGCGGTGCCGCTCGTAAGTGGATCAGGGACCAGCCAGAAGGGCTGAGTCTCCTAGGAGTGACCATGGTGACACCACTTCTGTCCTGGGGGATCATCACGCACTGTCAGATGGACAGGGGTCGGGAGATCTGCGCCAGGCAGACTGTCACACGACACATGAGTCATGTGTTACCCTCAGGGGGATACTGTGTGAGTCCCCAGAAGTCCTGGTGTGCCAGGCAAGTGTTCAACCGCAGGGTTTAGTCCCTAGGTTGGGAGGCCAGGTTCAGGTTCTGTCTGACCTGGAGGGAAGGATATCTGTAATCAGTGTCCTGACCAGGGGGATACTGTGTGAGTCCCCAGAAGTCCTGGCGTGCCAGGCAAGTGCTCAGCCGTGGGGTTCAGCCCCAAGGTTGGGAGGGCAGGTTCAGGTTCTGCCTGACCTGGAGGGAAGGATGACTGTAACCAGTGTCCTGACCGGTTTGTCTTCCAGGGTACCACTACAGGTGGGAGGGTGCAGAACTCTGGAAGGGGGTGCAGAGGGAGGGATTCCTCGCCTCTGACCCCGGTGTAACCTGAGGGTTTAGACTCTAGGTTGGGAGACCAGTTGCTGGAGAGAGGTCCTGAACTGGTGGGAGAGTTGTGTTCTGAGGGTGCCTCCCTAAGGAGGAGAGTGCAGAACCCTAGAAGGAGAGGTAGGGGGAGAAGGGCCTCGCCCGTGACTTCTGATCAGCCTGAGGGTGCGGACCCTAGGCTGGAGGATCAGTGGCAGTTTAGAACTGCCCTGATGAAGGGTAGAGTGGAGAATGGGTACTATGTGCCTGGGGTTACCGCCCCCTACTTTTTGAGATGGCAAGGACCAGATACATCTGGATGGCCTAGGGCCTGGTCCTGGCCGTATACAACTAGGGAGTACCAGTGGGGTAGCTTAGTTGGTCCTGGGAGCTTTGACAGAGGAAACCACATGGGTTCAGAGTGGCATAGAACTGGAAGGTGTCCCTGCAGTTGCAGGCCCGCGTCCGTGTTCTATCGCCCAATGCAGGGAAGCCCATCAAGGTGGTGATTGGTCTACCCTGCGTTTTGGTTGGAAGGGGGTTGTGTTGGACTTGGCCCTTTTTGCAGGGTCATCCCTGAACTTTTTGCTTTCCTCCTAGCCTTTTTTCTGACATGGTGTTGGTGGTTTTAGGACTCTGGGAACTTTAGCACTGCTGTTCAGTGTAAAGTGCATGTGCTCTCTGTGATAAACATGGTATGATTGGTCTACACCTGTTTGGCATATGTAATTTACCTGTCAGTCCCTTGTAAAGTGGTATCTCATATACCAGGGGCTGGTAAATTAAATGCTACTGGTGGGCTTGCATCGCTGATTGCGCCACCCACCAAAGTAGCCTTGCAAACCTGTCTCATGCCTCTGCTATTGCAGGGCCTGTGCGCGCAGTGTTACTGCCGCTGTGGCGTGGCACCTAAAGTGTGTGCCATGTCTGTGACCCCCTTTTTACTGCATGTCAGTCACCCCTAAGGTAGGCCCTAGCTAGCCCTATGGGCAGGGTGCATTGTAGGTGAAAGGTAGGACATGTACCATAAGTGTGTGACATGTCCTGGTAGTGACAAACAGCCATTTTGGTTTCTCACTACTGGGAGGCTGCCCTCCCATAGGAATGCATTGGGGATTCCCTGATAAGTGTTTCAGTGGTAATTCCTGATATGAGAGGAGCAGCGTAGTCAAGTTTGGTATGTTTGGAATAGTAATAATAAATGCTACGCAATGGTGTGCGCAGATTTATTATAACTATTTTAGAAATGCCACTTCTAGAAGTTGGCATTTCTGTGTGCTATGTGTCTGCCTGCCTGATGTGGATTGCATGTCTGGCTTTGGAGTGGCAGGGGCTGGTGAGGTGTGTGTGGCTCCAGGAGGGGCAGGGTGAGTCTGCGCTAGGCTGAATAGGGCAACTGCATTTGGAGTAGTGGGAGGAGTAGTCCCCTTACCCTGAATAGGTCTGTGCCTGCCGAGGTGAATGTTGGCTCCGCCCCCCTGTGGTGTGTCTGATGGCAGAGCCCCCATCTCACAAAGGAGGGTGTGAGCACTGTACACAAAGTGCTTCTACACCCCCCAGAACCAGTTGAGACTGGTTTCCCCAAGCCCTGTGCCAGGGCAGACAAAGGAAAACTGGGTATAAATATTGGGGCTGTGACCCCATGAAGGTGGTGTTTTTGTGCTTACTGGGACAGGAGGGGACGCCCTGGCAGAAGGAACCGCCGTGGGACCCAGCTGATGACTCTTGGAGGTCCCTGCGTGCAGGCCTGCCTGGCTGCGCCCTGCTGGGGTGTCCCCAGCACCCAGGATGTTTGATTTCTGCCTGCTTTCCAGCTGTGCCGCTTGAGCTTTAAGGCTTAGCACCTCGTGAGCGCTACAACCATATTCCAGGAGGGGAAGAGGAGCGTGCGTGCCTTGCAGCGCGCTGCTGCAGTGTCTACAGGGGGAATCCCGGCCTGGGGACTCCCCTGTGCTGTCGGAAAGAACAGCGGGAGCCTACCCCGCATTTTGCACTGCTTATTTGGCGGGAGCCCACCCCGCGTTTGTGCTGATTTCAAGGCGGGAGCCTACCCCGCACTGCCTATCCGCCGAGATCGAGAGCGGAAGTCAGGCGAGTTGCCTGATCGTGGGCAAGGCCAGGAAGCGGAAGTGACCGGCCGAATGGAGGCTGCCAATTGCAGCGCGGCCGGAGAGGAAGTCAGGCAACACGGTGCCTGATGTGAGGCGGGGCTCCAGTATCAGTGAGGGAAGCCCCGCTTCCACAGAAGAGCCGGGAGCCTTGCAGACTCCATTCCCGCCCCCCTTCCCGTCTCGTGGAGAAGATCGGGAGAGTCCTTGAGAGCACGGCCGCTCAAGGCACATTATCGGTGCCTTCCTCCCTGCCGTGGGAAGACCGGAGGAGTCCAGCAGAGAGCCCCGGTGAGTGGGGCTGCGCCTTGGCTTTGTTCTGGGTGCCTGTTGCACCGGAGGAGTCCCCGCGAGGGGGGGCTTGCAGAGCAGTGTTGGTGCCGGTGTCTTTTGGCTACACAGCTGCACCGCTGTTACGGGCAGCTGCAACGGAGGAGTCATTTGGTGTTCAGAGTCCCAGGGTGGGGGCTCCCAGGGCACAATGGTGCCAGTACTTCCATTGCTGATCCCAGCTGCACCGCGAGAGCGCGGGCAGCTGCACCGGCGGGGGCCTATTGTGTTTAGTACCAGGAAGGGGTGAGTTGCACCCCACGCCCCAGCGCATCTGCGCACTGTGTTTTCGCTGCCGAGGCAGCCAGGGGGCCATTCGAGAGGCCTCATTCCGAGCCCTGACTTTGCGGGACATAGGGCATCTTAGCCCCAATGAAAGGCCACTTGGCCTGGGGTCAGTTTCTAAGGTGATATATGCACCTGGTCAGTGTACTGTGGTGCACTGCGTTTTATTGCCTAATGTGTTTATGCTGATGGTTGCCAAATGTGATTTATGCACCATGATTATTGCATAATGTGTTTATGCTGGTGAGGCCTATTGCGTAATGTGTTTATGCTAATGAGGTTTGGGCCTAATGTGTTTTATGCCTAATGTGATAATGCTGAGGTCATTATTGTACCAGTAGCTACTGGTTGTGTTTTATGTTTACTACCTGCATTCTGATGGTTCTGATCGTGGCCCGATTGGCCTGGTCCTGTATATAATCCCCTGTGAATATTGCCCAGTGCCAGTTGGCACAGTGTCTATTGTGTGTGTTAGAACTGGTACCATTGGCGTGAGTCTCCCTTCCATTTTTTGCTGTTGTCTCCTCTGTTTTTGATATGTTGTTGCTGGTTTAGATGGTTTGGGCACTGTGCCACTGCTATTCAGTTCCACAGTGCAAGTGCTCCCTATTGTAAATTGTTGTAATGAATTAGTGACTCCATGATTGGCTTATTTGATCTACTTGTCAGACCCTAGTACAGTGCACCATGTGTGCCCAGGGCCTGTAGATCAAATGGGCTTGCAGCACTGGTTGTGCCACCCACTGAAGCAGCTTGTAAAGTGTGTCACAGGCCTGCCATTGCAGAGCCTGTGTGCAGTCTAGTACTGCCATGTCGACTTGGTAAGTGCACCCACTTACTAGTCCCTAGACTTTCCCTTTTCTACATGTTAGCCACCCCTAAGGTAGGCCCAAGGGCAGGGTGCATTGTAAGTAAAAGGTAGGACATGCCCTGGTGTGTGTGGCATGTCCTGATAGTGAATTACAGCCAATTTCGTTTTTCACTATTGCAAGGCTACCTGTCCCAATAGGCCAGAATGGGCAGTTTGATTATAACATCTTATAATCCTAACTGACCCAGGGAACATGGTAGAAAAACGAATTTAGTATGCCTGAACTCAGAATGTTAAAATACATCTTTTAGTGTAGGTGATTTTTACATTCTGTGTTTGAAAATACCACTTTTAGAAAGTAGGTATTTTCTTGCCTAACCATCCAGCCTGCCTCTGCTAGGTTGTGTATTGCTTGTCTGGTTTGTGAGTGACAGGAGGGCTTGGGCTCCAGCAGTATGATGGGTCAGGGCTGGGCTGAATAGGACCTTGGCTGAATAGAGAGTAGGGGGCAGGGATTTCCTTTCACTCCCCTGAGCCCTCATAGAATAGAGAGTAGGGGGAGGAGATTTCCTTTCAGCTACCTGGGCCAGGTCTGCTTTCAACAATGCTGTCTCCACCTCCTGCCAGGATGCTGCACCAGTGTGGACAGAACTGGTTTTGGTCAGGCACAGACACTCTCTGCCTTCAGAGACAAAGGATTTTTGAGTATAAATATTGGGGCCCAGACCCCAAGACTTTAGATCAGTTCTGGGAATCAAGACGAACCCTTGCCAAGGAGAAGAACCAAGGAAGCTGAAGGATTTGACTGCCCCTGTGCCATTGTGCTATTTTCTGGGGTTGGCCTGCAGTGGTTTCTTATCTGCCAAGGAAAGGAGAAGGAACTTTTAATGAACTTTCATCATTTTGAAGAAGAATCTCCAAGGGCTTGAAGTGTGCTTGCCTCCTGCTGAAGTCTCAGGGACACAAGACTTCACCACCAGCTCCCCCCTGAATTTCCTTGCTGGGAATTTTGTCTGCAGAAGCCTGCGTATTGTTGGGAGCTGGAAGCGCGACTCAATGAGAAGAAGCGTGACGCCGCCGCAGCTGTTGCCGTCGCATCCCGGAGAAGCATGTCGCCACCGCAAGGGTCACCGTTGCATCACCGAAGAAGAGCGTCTCCATCGCAGCTGTTTGTCCACGCATCACCGGAGAAGCGTGTCGCCACCGCAGGGTCGCAGTCGCATCTCCGGAGAAGCGTGTTGCAGGGCCTGTTGCGGCTCAGAAATTACTGAGTTCGTCGCACGGCTGTCAGCGTGCACACATCGCCTTCACATCGTCGCAATGCATCAAAGACGCCATCTTGTCGCATTGCACCGGATCGTCGCATCGCGGCGCCATTTTGTTGCATCGCAACCGCAACGCAGTACGAGATCGACGCATCACCTCCTCTCCGGTAAGGAACAGACGCATCCCCTACTTTGCGCAAGCATTGAGGAGTAGACGCATCGCCTCCCCCGAAGCAAGGAACCAATGCATTACCCTCCCTGCGAACCTTTTGTTTGTTTTGCATTACGCATCCAAGGTACTTTGTGAGAAACGTGTCGCATTTACCATCACCTTTGAACTAAGCTATTCCTACCATTTAAAAGTCATTTTCTTTAATACTGTATTGTGGATTTTTGTCGTTTGGGTCTTGTGTTAAGTCTATATAAAGATTTCTTATTTTTCTAAACCTGTGTGGTGTCCATCTGTAGTGTTTTCACTGTGTTACTGTATGTGTTCACAAATGCTTTACACACTGCCTCTGAGATAAGCCTGCCTGCTCGTGCCAAGCTACCACAGGGTTGAGCAGGGGTTATTTTAGGAGTGTAGCCCCCTTCCCCTGACTAGAAGCAAGCGTCCCTATTTGGACAAAGGTGCAAACCATTGCCAACAGTTCTAACAGTGTGATTATGATCTAATGTGTTTTGGATAATACAAAGGCTATTTTTATATAACCTTGTGTGGAGTTTCTTTTGTGGTGTGCCTAGTGTGTTGCTGCTGTGTGTGTGTGTTGCGCAAACGCTTTACACATTGCCTCTGGGATAAGCCTGACTGCTCGTGCCAAGCTACCAAGGGGGTGAGCAGGGGTTATCTTCAGCGTGTAACTCCCTTGCCCTGACTAGAGTGGTGGTTTCTGCCTGGCTTAAGCGCTTGCCCTAGCCAACCAGAAATTCCATTTCTAACACTTGGCTGAGGGAAACTAGGATTTTTATTAGGGAGTTTTTTCAATTTAATGAAAATACTGCCCCAATCTTTACGGTCTGGGAGGCATTTAAAGCTACTTTCAGAGGGTAAGCGATTCCTATAATTGTAGGTTGAGCAAACAGCGTAAGCAAAAGATTCTGGGGTTACAGGCCACTGTTGATAAAGCCAGACAAGATGTAAATTTAAGAACGGCAGAGGAATGTACTTTTAAGGTACGACAGCAAGAATTATTAAAAGCTAAGGAGCAATTGAGGGATTTTTTTCTGTCAGAGGTGATTTCGGCAAGTAAGGCATACCAACAAAAACGTTATGAAGAGAGTCAGCATATTGGTAGATTCCTGGCCTGGACCACGAAAAGTCAGAAAGCTGGACAAATAATAAGTCAAGTTAAAAATCCAACTACTGGCCAATTAGAAGAAGATAAACACGCGATTGCAGATGTCTTTCTGTCTCATTTTTTAAAATTTACGCTGAATTACAGGTTATAGAAGAGTCAGAATTGACATCATACTTTGAATTATTGGACCTGCCTCAGCTGTCTCGACAGTTTACTGAGAGGCTTAATAGCTCTATAGAAGTTTGAGAAATTTTGATAGTACTGAAAAGTATGGCAAATGCTAAGGCCAGTGGTTCTGATGGGATCTCGGTAGAAGTGTATAAAATATTTCAAGAAGAACCACTTCCTTTTATAACTAAGTTGTTTAATCGAATGAAGGACGGGATAGATATCCCCAAAAGTTTTAAAGAATCAGTGGTGGTACTCTTCCTTAAAATGGATAAGGATCCGTGGGATCCTAATTCTTACCTTCCTATTAGTCTGATAAACACAGATTATAAATTATTTATGAAAATTTGGGCAATGAGAATTGCTCCATGTGCCCAACAGGTGGTTCATATAGATCAAAATGGTTTACTCCTGGGACGGTTAACGGCCACTAATACATATTTTTTAAAGCAAGCTATTGACTATTTTTTGGGCTAATAAGTTCAAAGCAGTAACTCTGATGATGGATGCCAAAAAGGCTTTTGATTTGGTAGATTGGCGTGCCTTATTTTTTATTTTGGATAAGTTTGGTTTTCCATATCAGTTAATACGTATGCTAATGGAAGTATATAGTGAGGCGGAGGCCAAAATTATTATTAATGGGGCAGAAGCTGGGATGGTAAATATTAATCGCGGAACCCGACAGGGATGTCCGTTATCCCACCTTTTGTTTTCCCTGTTTATTGAACCCCTAGCTGCCAAAATTCGCAATAATTTATTGATCTTACCTCCCATTGAAGGGATGGCAAAAATTAAGTTATATGCGGACAAAATAATTTTATATCTCAATGTCGGGGGTTCTAATATACAGGATGCGTTGGACGAAATCCAGAAATTCACGCATGTAGGGGGATACAAAGTGAACCAAGCAAAAACAGAAATCCTCACATTTAATTTGGAATTTTCCGAGATCCCGGTTTGTTTGCAACACCGATCACCACATCCAATTAGATACCTGGGTATTTTTGTTACAAATGAATATGACCAACTGTTTTCACTGAACTATAGCAATACGCTTGCGAAAGTGAAAAAACTATTAGATAAATGGACACTGCTGCATCTATCACTGATAGGACGGATTTCAATGGTTAAAATGTCAGTGCTCCCACTGGTTTTGTTCCTTTTTAGTAATCTCCCCTTAAAAATTCCCAGTTCCTATTTTAAAGAATTGGATGAAACAATCCGGAAGTTTGTTTGGAATAATAAGCAGCCCGGGTCAAACTAGCCACATTACAACTAGATGTAGTATGTGGCACTCCCACATTTCGCAACATACTACCAGGCCTCTCTGATTAACTTGGTATCACAATTAGGAGAGGAAAATTCAGTTTTCGATAACTTACTTTTAATTCATATTTTGAAGAAAAGTGCCACTATACTCCCAAGGGCAGATTTACAAGCCCCTTGCGCCACCGGTGCATCACTTTTTGTGTCGTACCGGTGGCGCATTTTACTGCTCCACATTTACAAGGACAGGAAAAGCCACTGTGTGTGACTTTTCCTGTCCTTGTAAATATGGCCCCTTTGCACGCAGCACTTTGCGTCAAAGGGGTGTTCCATGGGTGTTGCTGTGGGTGTTCCCACGCAACACCCATGGAACCTGACACATTTCCAGATTTACGAGGAATCGTTAATCTGGAAATGCGTGTGAATGCTACGCCTCCCCAGGGGAGGCGTAGGGAGACACAACGAGGAGAAATGTATTCATTTCTCCTCGTTTTCCTTTCCTCTTTCTATGCGTGCTGCATTCTGCAGCACACATAAAAAGAGGAAATCACCTCTAATGATTGTATTTGTTCAGGAAGGGTTTCCTTCCTGCACATAAACAATCATTGAAAGAATGACGTTTTTCAACTTCTATGTGTGCTAATGCAGCACACATAGAAGTTGAAAAACGGCATTTCAGATTGTTTTTGTGCAGGAAGGGAACCCTTCCTGAACTAAAACAATCTCCCCACGACGCAGGCATCCTTGCACCATGGTGCAAGGGAGCCTGCGCCGGCGCATGGCAGCAGTTTGTGCTCCAGCGCAGGGGGAAGCACAGAGATGCGACATATTGTTGCAAATATGTTGCATCCCTGTGCTTTGAAAGTGACTCAGTGCGGCGCAGCCAAATGGCTTGCGTTCCACACTGAGTCACTTTGTTGTAAATCTGCCCCCCAGTTTTTTTACGGTCAGCAAAACTCCCGAAAAGAACCATATATAAGGTGTTACTGCCGTTAGCAGCGAGAACTCAGTTGTTTTTTAAATATCGAGATTTTCCAACACACCATGCTTATACTCCCATTCAAGATTGTGCTGCAGGAGGTTTAATGCTGTCCAAAGGACTCTACCAACTATGGCAAGAATTAGGTTTTGTTCGGCTTGGGGATTTTTACAACCATGATAGATTAATCACATGAGTTTCCATCAGGTGGTGAATTTCCTCAAAAACAATTATACTATGCTGAGTGAGGCTGCACATCAGATCACCAGGCAGATGTCGAACAAAACTGTGGGTGTTGGAATTTGGTATCGTTTATTACATCAGAAGGCAATTTTGGAAGGATGTTTTTATCTTGATCACCCGCTGTTTATCTATAACAATTGTCCCATCCTGTATGCTGGTTTTATTTGGTTCATCAGGGGAGGTAAAATGCTTAAAGCAATGCCAGCAGTATTTTATAGCAATATCTGTAGCAGTTGCAAGGTCACTCATTCCACAAAATTGGAGAACAAATAAACAACGAATGATTGACCATTGGGTTAATAAAATGTGCAGGACTTACAGATTTGAGGAGGCCTATGGAAAGCGTGTAGGAGCCATTGTAAGATTTAGAGCTATCTGGGCAAATTTCTCCTCTTATTATATAACGTAGAAGATCATATTCCGATTGTATAGCACTTTCTTTAGGGATCCAATTTTTTGCACTTTACTAAAATAATTTGCTGATAGTTGTACTTGCACTTTAAATAATATTTGATACTAGTATGACAGAGAGAAGTAGTCGCTGTATTTATTTTAGAATACTAATCAGGCATTAATGGCTTTTAGTACATATATGGATAGGTTTTCCTGGAAAACTACCATGGGGAAGGAAATGCCCGGTAGAGTATGTGAATACGGTTTAATGTAGGGTAGTAATGAATATATTCTATATATGCTATTTTTCTTACATTATGGAACTGGCTTCTTTATTAATTATTCAACAATGGATGATAACTTTGAACTTTTTACGCTACGTTCTGTAATGTATTTTTCGCCATTTGATATTTGGTATCTGCTATTCTCATAGTTTTATCTATTCTGTAATGTTGTGTTTTTATTCCTGCTCTAATAAAAATAATATTTTTAAAAAAAGCTTAAAAAAACAACGTACGAAAAACAGAACCTTCAGAAAACATGGGCACTCTACAGAAAAAGAGTGCGCAAGCACAAAGATAAATGCACACAGGAGAAAGAAGACATGTGAAAGGGCCAATCGCCATGGGTGGAACGAAAACACAAAAGGTGGAACAAATGGGATGGACTGACTGTTCAAAGTCACCGGATTGTAAAAGACACACAAAGGCACTAGTGAAAAGCGAGGGGCATGGCAAAAGCCCATACAGCAGATACTGCATGTCTCAGAGAGACCGCACATACGCTGCCTAGGCGAGACCTAAAAAGTGTGTGTTTGCACAGGGGATTGCTTCCCCTGCATGGAGTTCTCCATTATGGAGGAGAACTCCTTACATGGAGAATAGGATCCTGATTGAAAAGCCATGTGACAGTCCTAAGATGCCCTTTAAAACCTGCAGCTGGTGCAGCATTGCAGGAGTACACTAGGGGGTGTTTCTGAATAGCATAATGTTAGAAAAGCATGTACACGTAGAGGGTGGGGATCTAAGCCCGCACTTTTCTGACTTTATTTGTGAATAGGGCCTGAAATATTTTCTAGTGTGAAGGGTGACTATTTAGATCGATTTAGATCGCTTTCTGTAGGATACAATAAAAAGATGGTCTATAATACTCTCTAAGTAAATGACTTAAAAAACAACCTCCCATGAATAAAATGACTTCAGGCATTTAGAATATCATGAAAGCCAATAACCGCTTGGTATTATGTGTATAGTGTCATAATTTGAACAATTAAAGGTGATGCACTTTTCCAATTGACTTTAACAAATTTGTTTTTTAGATACTGAAGAATGATTCTCAAACAGGCACACAGTCGTTAACTTGCATAACTGAATATTTCATCTTAACATCTTCTAGCAATTGATACACTTTTACAAAAACTGAACTGTTTTATAAATGCCTCTTGGATTAATTTTCAATAAATGTAACATATAACATTTTAGCTCTAATTGCTTGTAATTCAAACTCAGTGAGACTCAATTTAAGGTAAATTTAGACAAACCAGCAATGCCAGTGCTTTAATTTAATATTGAATCAAGTCAGAGATAGATGATTAACTTCAGGAATGCGAATTGGGTAATTGAACTACAGAGTAATTTTGAAATTAGGCAAATAACTTCAGGAGTTACCTGAGAACAGTTCATCTGTATTTTAGAGTTTCGGTGCAGAACTTGTGGCATTAAAGAGATCATTACAAATGTAGTGCAAACGCTGTCAACTTATTTATTACATTCACCATTTTTGATCCTTTTTTATCAACGCACTACAATTAAATCAGTCACATTAGCCTATACACCCACATTAACATATGGTTGAAGAGAGGACTAAACTGAAGTAACTGAAATGCAAATAGTTCTTAAAAAGCTGAATGGGATAGCACTGGACCACCTACACAGATTCCACGTTCTTCCTTGGATGCCAGGTGCTTTTTTGCCTCATTTGCAAGCAGTATTTAGGGCCTGATTATTAGTTTGGCAGATGGGTACTCTGTCTCAACCATGAAGGATATGCCGTCTGCCTTATTCTAATTCCATTATATCCTAATGCACTTGCATTAGGGTATAATGAAATTAGAATAAGGCAGATGGGATATCCATCATGCTGTGACAGAGTAGCCCACCGGCAAGTTCAAAACAGGCCCTAATAAAAGTATAAGTGCATGGTCCCAAAGTGCATCGTAGGAGCTCACTGCTCGTGTTAATGAATATTGGTGCTGCATTATATGAAGACATTATTATTTATTCCACTGTATGCCTCTTTTTTCCACCAACTTACTATGGCTGTCTCTATTTCACTCTTATAGGTTATTTTTCATCTCTCCATTCTACATTTGTCCTTATTTTCCTATCTTTTTTTCCTTCTCTGTTCTGCCTTTCTCATTCTTGCTCTTGGTCAAAGTCTGGTGACAAAGAATAGGTTCTGGTCCCCAAAAAGTGTACCTATACCCACCACCTGCAACAGCCAGCAGCACAAATTAAGCACTCTATGCAAGGACATAAGAAGCAGATCCTAATTCTCAGGTTGGTTACCAGATTATGTGTTTATCATTTAGATGCAGTGTTGGCCTTGGCCAGTGGATAATTAGGCACATAAGCCTAACACCAAAGAATTTGAAATTCAGTTTTTTAAGGGCATATTCAAAGCAAATAAAGCCATTTTCAAAAGCATTTTTCCTATCTCCTTAGACCTGTTTCTTCTTCTGTGCAAGCCTTTTAGTACAAACCATGTACGTTTCATTAACACTATTTAGCCATATCATATATCAATACTAAAGGCCTCATTATAAAGTCCCCAATTGTGGGAAGTTTATTCCGCACATGCAGAGTTATTGATACCGAGGTTCCCATTGACTCCAGGGGTGAGGAATTAATGGGTTAAACCTTGCAAATCCCCAGAGTAATGAGGAATTATTGAGGGAATTCTTCACTCTCGTACCAGCTCCACCTGTAATTCCTTATTCTCACCTGCAATTCCCTATGAAGATTTAAACTGCTTTTAGTAGCCAAAATCTCTGGGGCAAACATGAGAGGACAGCAGTAACTTCACTGATCTCATAATTCCTCATAGGGCTGGTAACTGAGATAACAGCCCCAACAGGAATTTCAGTTTTTTTGTACTGAAGACCTAGGTTGATTTTGGCAAACGTTGTAATTGTAATTTTAAATTGTATTTATATAGCGCTTACTACCCCTAATGAGGTGTTGGAGTGCTAAGTGGTGAGTAGCATGCAACTCCAGAGCCCAAGATTAGAAGTTAACAGTTAGAGGAGATTAGAATTTTTTCTTTTCATTACACTGTGCATTAGTTGTGTTAGGTTTCTGCTCTTGATTTCTTGTATGTTTAGCAGAGTTTAGAGTATAGATAGAATGATCGGAATGCATTTGAAAGGGGATGGAATAAGCTGTTTTTGTAAGTATTGGTCATCTGCAAGTTGGGTGTCATGGGTAAACAAGCATTAGCAATGCAATAGGACTGGCATTTGCAAGAGTTTAAGCTATTGGCATTGTAAATTACAATACCTTTTATTTATCTGTTTTGATAATTAACAAATAAATAAAAGGCATTGTCATTTACAATGCCAATAGCTCAGACTCTTGTAAAAGTGAAAGTGCTCATGGCACGCTGAATGTTGCAGGAAAGCGTGTGGTGCCTACAGTAGGAGAAACTCATTAAAGAAAATAGTGCTTACAGCCTAATAAGACGTACTGTGTAACAACCGAAGTAAAAGGGCCAGTCGTCATGGGAGGTTACACGTGAAGACAAGCCCGGTACTAAAGAGGGACTAACAAGCCTATTAACAAATCAGAAGCCAGCATTTACGAAGAACAATGACACAAGCCAATGACAAATATGGGCGGATAGTTGGCGGGGCTTCAAGTCCATACTCTAATACAGCATGTCTTGCAGAGCAGCGCATGCGCTGCCCAAGCTCGACCTAAAACTGTCACTCTGACCTAGTCACCAGCAGTTGGACCACAGGAACAGCCTCTATGCAGGGATCACCAAGCAACTCAATAGAAAACTACAAACCATCCAGAAGTCCCAAACCAGACCCATCCTCAATGTCCCACACAGAATTCAGATCACACCACACCTCCAAGAGGTCAACTGGCTTCCAATACATAAATGTGCTCATTTCAAACTACTCACACGCGCATTAAAGGCACTACACAACTTAGGGCTCACCTACCAAAACAGTTGCATCTTCTTCCACCAACCACCGATAAACCTCTGCTCCACAGGACTCCTACTCTCATACACCCCATGTATAAACAGAACTAGATCAGGAGCAAGGGTGTTCTCTTAAATCACTGCTAAAGTGTGGATCGACCTTCCACTCCACATCAGAGCCTCTCCCTCTCTTCTTGAATTCCACAAGAAGCTGAAGATCAGGCGTTTTTCAATGTGTGCCCATGCAGGGTTAGGCACACACCTTTTCAGCACCAGGATACACTGTCAGGAAATAGGGCACTTTACAAATACACATGACACTATTCAAAAACCTCACTTATATATTGTTCATATAAAATAATATTGATTTACATTTAACAACAATATTTGGTTATACAAATAAGAGAACGTAGTAAACAGGCATTTTGGATAACTTGTGTCAAATAAAGTGAGGAGATGTGGATATTCTTGAATGTTTCAGATTATAAATAATGTCACCCAATTCAATAATATAATCGTATGTACTAGACTGAAAAAATTACGAAAAATACATTTGTTTTAATTTTGGAGTCTTTATCACATTTGTCATGGCATTTGTTGCCTGATTTACCTCATTTGATGTTTTGGCTCGTACTTCAATCAGGCGTTTGTTAAGCACGACTACTCACCCGTAAGGGTCTTAAGGCGCTGGGGGTGAGGGGGGGGTGCAGGCTCCAGTCCATCAAGGAGGGGGTCTGTCGAAGAGCCAGGTTTTGAGGTTTCCTGCGAAGATGGGAAGCGATGTTGTCTGTCGGAGGTGGAGCGGAAGGGCGTTCCAGGCTCTGGCCGCGAGGAAGGAGAAGGAGCGGCCTCCCGATCTGGTCTTTTTGGTGTGGGGGACCACGGCGTAGGAGAGCTGGGCTGATCGTAGGGTCCTATGGGGTGCGCGGAAATTGGTCCGGTGTCGTGGAGGGCCTTGTGTGCGTGGGTGAGCATCTTGAAGGTGACTCTGGCCTCGATGGGGAGCCAGTGGAGTGTGCGCAGGTGCTGGGAGATGTGGCAGTGTCTTGGCAGGTTGAGGACCAGTCTTGGAGTCTTAGAGCTCTGCCCAAGCCTGCCCTTGTGCCGTCCCCCCGAAACTGAGTACTTTTCTTTACGCCACTGTAAGGGTGGTTTGAGGCAAGATCTTTCTTTAAATAATTAATCTGGGACTGTGATGCTGAGAGTGTCCTAAGAGGGGTCATTCTGTATGAGGTACCTATCCTCTGCGGTAAGGTAAATTAGGTTATCTATCTCCTCCCACTTCTTACCTAAGGGTGACAGAGGCTCCTGCTCCACTCTCCTTTTTGCATTTTGCGTGCACCTCAACACCATGGAGCCCCACCCCTCCACATGGCCCGCCCCCTAAGCGGGGAACTCCACCAATCACGCTTTCTTTGCTTCTCTCCAGTACTGTGTGTAGCGGTATTAGCCTCTAGCGTGTTCCTTTAGAAGGACGACATGTCAAGAGGTTCCCTGGACAGGCTGTTTTTTTTAAAGAGTGGTAACATTGCTGTTATTGCTCAATTCATTAAATGGGCATCTACTGTCCTGTAATTACGGTGAACATGGCCGGAGTTTGTGGCACCCAATCAGATCATTTGGACTATATTTGTCGGGGTTGGGAAAGAGTGACGATCTTGGATTGGTAGGGATTGTCAATTGGCTGGGGGCAGAGTTACGTCAGTTGATTACTGGCTGTGGTTTTTCACAAAACTATACAGAAGACGTACTGTTGTTCTGCAACTGCCCATCATGCAGCGGGGAGATGAGTGTGATAGTCTTGCCCAGGTGAGAGGAGGGGCTATCGTGTGCTGGATTGAAAGTCCTAAATTGAAATGATAGGTGAACCGATTATATTCTTTCACCACATGATTACAAAGAAGACTCCACTGGTATAAAAAAATAGAAAAGTCACACTGTAGTTACGATTGGTATCATTATTACCAGCTGCATGTGTACAACAGAAAGTTACAGAAAAAAATTGCAATCCTCGTACAGGGAGAGGGAAGAGGGAGGAGGGGCCATCACACGCTATACAGTGTGATGGCCAAACAAAATATTCTCTGAGCGAAATCGCCAGAAACAGAGCGAAGCACACAAGGGAGGGACAGTTACAGAAATGCACCAATAACTAGCCTGCATTTCTGAATGATATGTACAACAACTGATAACAATCAATTGGAGTGCCAAAGCCCATAGAATAGGATACAACAGGTCTTGCAGACAGCGCGAGCGTTGTCAAAAGCTCGACCTAAAAAGGAGGGGGAAATGTGTAAAGTACTTTTGGGGGTTCATAGTAGTCAGAAACGTTTCGGGTGGGTCAGAGGAAGGAGGGCTGGGACAAATGTTGAAAGGAGAATTTTTTTGTCTTATAGTAAAAACAAAAACTGAAAATAACTTATTCATACACTTATGCACATGACACTTGGTAATGTTGTATTGACTGGAGAGAACCCCTCCTTATAAATACCCATATGTGCACAGAAGCTGTTATATTTAATATGGTCTCATGCTCACAGTTATCTTGTGGAGATGTCTGCATTTTTTGTCATGACATTCATTAGAGTTTTAGTAGCAGGCATATCTCTTCTATATATGCACCTATATGTACATACAAGCAGGAATTATGACATTAATGTACACATGTTTCTTTTGGTGTAATATACAGTTTTTTCCTCATATGAATGTATCTGCTTGTAACAGGAAGCATAGTTCAATGTACAATATCACATGTATAACAACAACTTAATGTCTATACAGTGAGAAGCATAGTTGGTCATATCTGAGTACACGATAGTGGCACGCTATTGTGTTGTAAGTATAGTTGTCATGTGGAAAAGAGACAGCTCTTGAGTAGTCTTCTGAATATGAGATGCTTACCAGTGGATCTTATGTGTGTTGGTAATGAATTCCATAGTTTGGCTGCTTGTACAGAGAAAGATGTTCCACCCATGTTTTTTTCTTGTATTTAGTTACGTTGAGGTGGGACCCATTCTCAAGCGTAGGTTCCTTTGTTGTACATATTTCTTGATTTTGTTCCTGATGAAGAGTGGCCCTTTGCCATGTATTGCTTTTTGTGTGATACAAAGCTGCTTGAAGGTGAATTTTCTGTCAACTGGTAACCAGTATAGGGCAGGAGAGATGTGTGCTTGTGTCTTTACATGTGGGAGGAGTCTAGCGGTACCGTTCTGAATTCGCTGTAATCTTCTCTTAATTGACAGGAGTGAGCCATGATACAGACCATTAGTTTAATCCAGTTAGGATAGGACAAGTAAGATGGTAGTTTGAACCTTGTGAGGGAATCCTAGGTGTGGGAAGATGGGTCGCAGTGTTTTCATTGTGAGAAAGCTAAATTTGGCTACCTTGTCTACCTTGTCTAATGTGAGTCAAATGTATTTTGAATCGATACCCTATATGATCTCAGCAGACCTGGGTACGAAATACAGAAACCCCCATCTTCATTACGGAACTGCACACTTGATTGTTTAATTATGCATTTGGGGAGTTTGTGTGCTGGGCAAAACCTTTCTCAGTCCCTTTTCTGGTTAGAAACACAGTGATGCGGAACATACAGATCACAACTCGTAACTGACACACCTACTCTGCTGTGTGCATTAGGTCACCAGTTATGAAGTGGAGACACAGAAAATAAAGGAGCAAGTTACAGCTTTACAAGTCAGCTGAATGTTGATGCAGCAGTGTCTTTTGAAGTTTTTGAAAACTTGTTCCAGTGTACATTGAAGCACCAGCCATGCAGGGATGTTGTGAATCACCACAACAGCATTTGGGAACCAGTAATTAACATAGAGCCTTGAAATCTTTATTGCTACTTCAAGAGAGAGAATATGGAAATACAATAAATCTCTGCACATATTTCAACAATGCACCACCAGTCTGATGTATGACGGTAAGAATGTGATATCTGTATATCGTGAACCTAGCCAAAGGAGAGTGGAGCCCTGTACAGAGACATAGGCAAGGATGAAGTCATAGAGTGTTATGCTAAGTAGCTGGTGTGTGGTTTGGTAATCCATTGTGCTGTAGGGTCACATTTACTACTTTTGGCAAAACGCAGCGCAGCTTTCCTGCGTTTCGTCAAACGACAAGAAAAAAACAGCACCATATCTACTAAGATTTGGCGCAGTTTATCTCTCCCCCAGCGTTGGCACACTTTAAGCTGCTATGCATCAACACACACACTCTTGAACTGGTAGTTATACAATGGAGCAATCAATTAAAAAAGGACAGAAATTAGGCGTGTCCTAAGATTTACAAACTTCTGTTATTTGCCCTTAAAGTTTCCTGGTTTTTCTCTTTGTATGCAGAGTTTTTTATCTTCATAGAATTCATTTATTTTCACACAAACAGGAGTCAGACAAGCCATAAATGATGCATAAAGGACTATTCACATCGTGGCCCATATCATGAACAGTTACCTGTACCCATAACTCAGAACATAATTTTCAGTTTCAGACAACACAGCTCAGAAGCAGAAATAACAATCCTTGCTCACTGATTCCGAGGTCTGAGATAGAAGTATGTGTTTTAGACTGGGTGCAGCAAAAAAAAAACACAAAAAAAACCAGTTGCTTGGCCCTACACTGAACCAGCGCATCTGTTCATGATATGGCTCTATAGGTCCATGCTGGAAATCTAATGCAGACCTTTTCTCTACAAGTTTATATTTTTGCAGTTTTACTATGCACAATGTCACTGTGGAGGAGGAGAACACCAATTGTTTTAGTATATCTTATTCAAAACCATTTTTTGTGGTAAGTGTTAAAGAAATCACGATTTCCATATGGATGTTTCATAGCAAAAACGTTGTAAACTGCACAACGTGTTCATGCAATATTACATATTTTTGCCGTTTGTTTGTGAAGCTTCCTGCTTGCAACTTTGCATTTTTATCAAAGATTTACTATGCATAATGGCACTGCGAAGAGGTAGCAAGCCAAAGGCTATGATTCAAGTTTTTTATAAATCACCATGCAGTAATTCTATCAGTGGAAATACCAATACTGTATTGTATTGTAGGAATAATAAAGTGCTTACTACACCTAGGAGGGGTGATAACGCGTTTTCCTCCTCAGGTAATATGCAACACCAAGTAGATGTGTAGTTGAAAGTGTTTTGACTCAGTATTGAGCCCATGTGGGAAGTGTTTCCACATCATGTGTGAAGGGTCCTGTGGGACAATTATCGTATTATGGAACGTAGTGCTTAGCAGTGTGGTGTGTGAAAGGCATGTGAGGGACAGGCGCATGATTTACATGTTAAGATATGCTGGATGAATTGGTTAGCTAGGCAGGTCCCTGTTTTGGTATTTGTAGTTGCTATAAGAGAGATTCCAGCCCTGTTTCTGTATTGGTTGCTGCGTTATAGTGCACCATGCTACAATGTTATGAGGCTCTACGGTATTAGGAGGGAAGAGAGTGTCGAAGATCTGCCCAAATAGACTGTGATACAGTCTTCCTATGTGTTCATCACAGGGAGATAAGAGAAGGTCAGAGTATAAAGTTTGTGAAACCTGCAGTGTTTAGCTAAGTTAGAGTCCACCACTAGCTAGCCTTGTATGACAGATCTTACTATAGTGAGCCTACTCTGTAGTCTGCCTGTCCAGTTGCACTAGTGTGGTTAGTTGCAGCGATGTGGAGAGACGGAGGGGCAGACATTGCCTCATAGGGCCATTTTTAAATAATTCAACTTTATGTCTATTTGTGCTAAAAAGGTGATAGATGTGTATCCTGTAGGCCCTCTTAGTAACAAGCTACAACGAGACTCCTGTGTGTTTAAAATAGCTGCAGTGCTGACTGGTAGGGAACGGGGTGGCATTTTGAAAAGAAAATATTTAAAAAACCACTTGCCTCTTCACGCTGTCCTCTCTCCTCCGTCGTTGCTTCTCTTCCTGACAAGTCCAGGAAGCACACAGGCTCCCATAAGCCAATCACAATGCTGCTGTCACCATGACAGCAGCGTCCTGATTTGTCTGAGCGCCGTGGTTCGGCACTCAGACGGGGACTGGAAGCCTGTGCATGTTCTCCACCCAGGCTGGGTATTACTAGACGGCCGGCCAAATTGTCATGCACACTTAAGTGCATGAACCAGTCCTCCCCTGTGACACCAGCCCCACCCTGCCCTAACCCAGCCCCATAGCTACAAAAAATAAAATGATAGTAATGATAATAACAATGCTATTTTTATTTTTCGTTTTTCCACTGCTTTCAGAGCAGTGAGGGCTTGCTCCTCCACCTTAGCGGAGGCGCTGCCCCTGAGGCCAAAGAGGGGGATAGGTGTACTTGGGTGACCATCCCCTTTGAGAGAGCTTTGTGAAATCAATTAAATCCAAGTGAATCCTACCTGGTATGTATATAATTAGCTTCCGGGAGAAGCATGTTTGTAGGTATAAGGCACAATGGGCCTCTTGATGAATGTGTGACTGCAGAGGACATCGTCCCCTCCTAGACCGGGGAGCTGGTATCCCCTTAGTTAGGGTGTAATAACTTACACCCCAGGTAGGAGTTACCTGGGTTGATTTGCTGTCACTAAGTGTTTTTTAACGGCAAATAGGCCAGTCCATTAGGGATCCTTGGCCCTGAAGAATGCCCATGACCTGTACAGACGGTAGGTAGGGGCAGAAGCATGTTGGCATCGGGGGATGGATTGAGCAATTGTGCTTATATTCCATCCCATAATTGTTTTAGACATACCAGTGGTCCCTAACAATAAAGGTGATAACCTGGGTGCCCCTAGGTATTTTTAACTGATATGGATCACTCAATTGCACAGCTGTACTTTATCTAAGAACTCCCCCTACCCCCCCCCACAACCCTTTTTGTGTCTTTGGAGGTCTTTGTGAGACTATTGTTTGTAACAGAGGGCTTGAAGCCCGCCCATTTCTTACCATTTGTTGGCTGCAATATCAGCACAGGTGAAGCATAACTTCCGTTCCTTTCAGTGGGGCATGGACCAAGCACAGACGGATTCACCGTAATTAGTGCCCATCCGCTGCTCTCACTGTGGTTGAGGTACTACTTCTTCTTTCCTGCTTGCACTAGCCCTGTCCCTCCCTCCTTCCCCACACCTTCCACATTTTGCTTTCACCATACCCCCCTCATCCCGCTGTCCCTTATTTCTGCTCCCTCCTCCTCCCCTCCCTGCTCTTTTTAAACATATTGCACAGCAGCAGGGGTGCTGTACTAGTGGCTTTAAAGAAAAATAAGCACTCTGACGTAGTCAACGCTGGCCAGCTGAGTGGGCATAGCATTTTATTTCTTTACTTTAAGCCATGTTGCAGAGCAGCTTGTGCTGCTGTCCAGCGCGTCTAACAACATATTGACAAAGCCAATAGATCTCCTATCGGCGAGACCTTTTGGCTATGCCAATGCTTGTTTTAAAAGAGTTTTAGGCTACTGCCGATGGATTGCCAGTCTCAAGCGTGACGAATCAGAAGAAAAGGGTCAAACCCTAAAGCATGTATTTCATAATGGCTCGTGAAGGTTTTACAGGGACGCCACAGGGAAGCGTGGTTATTGCTACAGTTCAATGCCACTGGATTCAAGCTAGCCTGGCTGATGAGGGCTGTTAGCCCGAAACCGGTCCCAGGATGCTTGTTTCTGGTCCAGGGAAGACATGGCTTGGCAGTTCGGGCTGGACTGTTCCCATGAGGCACAGGGTCAAGACTGATTTGCATATAGCTGTGTCTGAACTGGGGTGGCGAAGTGAGCTAAAGAACGATGATGGATTCAACCCAGATCTGTGACTGGGGGTGAGTGTCTGAAAAGTTTCAGCACTCCGTCCATCATCTCCTTGTGTTTGCTTTGTTCGCCCTAAGTTGGCAGGGTATGCCCAGACGTGGGTCCCTTGCTCACTTTGCCACTGGATTCAAGCTAGCCTGCCTGATGAGGGCTGTTAGCCCGAAACCGGTCCCAGGATGCTTGTTTCCGGTCCAGGGAAGACATGGCTTGGCAGTTCGGGCTGGACTGTTCCCATGAGGCACAGGGTCAAGACTGATTTGCATATAGCTGTGTCTGAACTGGGGTGGCGAAGTGAGCTAAAGAACGATGATGGATTCAACCCAGATCTGTCACTGGGGGTGAGTGTCTGAAAAGTTTCAGCCCTCCGTCCATCATCTCCTTGTGTTTGCTATTGCTACAGTTCAGCCCTTTTAAAACGGAATGCGCTCTGGCTGAGAAACTACAACGAGGGACTTCTGCTTCTCAGGGGTCAACTTCCCGGTTTTCATTTTAATAAGAAAAGTGTCAAATAAAAAATAGAAGCTTTATCAAGTGCCTTGTAAAACCAGCATGCCGAAAAGCGAAACGGATCGCCACCCTTTTCTTAATTGGACTGGTGTGCAGGGCGATTTGTCAATGTCGGGTCAGTAGTCACAGGTCCCCTGCCCGAGCGCCGTCCACTTAATCCCAGAAGAAAACAGATTAACAGGCAAATCAGCGAGAGTAAACAAAGGGCTTAAAAAATCGGGACAGAGACATCAGCCCCATCAAAATAAGGCTGCCTCTGCAGGTTTGTGTTTCTAGCAAATTAGCGGCAGCTCATTTGTCTCCGGCAGTGTTGTCACTGACAGGGGGCTCAGAAGGGCACTGATTGCAGTTTGTCTGCTCTGCTGTTATCACTCACCCTCCCCGCCCCTCAGTCTGTACCAGTTATCTAATCTCCCATCTCTGCAGATAGGGTCACTTATTTTTCGAATAGAGGGGCGCCCCCTGTTCCCAGCAGCTCTGGGGATGGAGTCTCCGCCAGGGCAGGTCTCGTAATGGAAAGCTAGATAAATCCACATATGGCCAGACGTCCTGGCACACACAGAGATACTGTCCGTAACTGAGTAGGCATCAAACACTTAATTTGTGGGATGTGGTCTGAAGGCCGGAGCGGCAAACCAGGTTGAGTCTCGGTGTGGGCTCAACATCCTGTGATTCTGGGCAAATCACTAAATCTCCCCGTGCCTACCAAAAATTAATTTGTCCTTGTGTAACGTAACTGGTGTTCATGTAAAGCGCTCCATTACCTTCGGGTCGAGTTCGCGCTATATAAAAACTGCAAAAAAAAAGTAGGTTCAGTCCCGGCGTCGGCTCAACATCCTGTGATTCTAAACAAATCACTTCTTATCCCCGTGCTTGAAAAAAAATATGAATCTGACCTTGTATAAGGCAATCTGGAGCTCATGTAAAGCGCTCAAATGTCAAAACTGCCAAGACAATAATAAAATAAATACTCTCTTGGTTTCTTCCTATTGCTCCGGCGATAGGGAGGCCGTCCTGTAAGAACTTTCACATGTATATGTATACAGGATGGTAAATACTTCTTTACAAAACATCAAATGCTAGTCTTTTGACATTTTGGGGAGGAGTTTTGTTCTAAGCCAAAGCAATATTCAAGGTGCTAAACACGATTTCCAAGTGGAACATCCAGACAATCTTGGCTTCTTTTTTTATCAAACATGTTCGGGTTTTTAAGTATGTTACTTTAAAACTCCGACTCCGACTCCTCTTTTCAGTCCTGGAATGCAACTGACTCCATATGGTTCACCCAACTGCACAAAGCTTACTGGGACTTGTAGTTTCCCTTTTCCCATTATAAGTGAGGCCCTAGGTGCTGTACTATTCTTTATGCTGTTCACTGAGAGAACAAGACATGCTGAAAGTTGCGCCTTCTATCCCCCCACCATGCCATGGTGCCATTTGACACCTCTACATTTCAGTTGCAACTTAACAAAATAAAGGAATGCATATTTAACACTGAGATAGCATATATTCAACATCGGTCTAAACAAAAATAACAATCTCACGTTTATTTTTACTAAATCAGTCGCGGAACTTTAAAAACTAGGGCCAGATTTACGAAACCCTTGCGTTGCCATTGCGTCACGCAAGGTGGCGCAGTGCAACGCAAGGGCTTCAGTGAGAGTCACTAAGCCACGCAAAGCCACCTTGTATGGCTCTGTATGGCTTAGTCAATCTAGAATAAAGCAAGGCAACGCAAGCAGCTCTCTTTTGTTACTCTGCGTTGGAAGGCATTTCATGGGTGGAGTGTGGGGGTTCTCTAGCATCCACCCATAGTTTTTGGGCGCATTCCCAGATTTATTAAGAATAGTAAACCTGGGAATGCGTCAAAATGGTAAGAGATGTAAAGAGTAGAAATATCTTCTTACCCCCTCGTTATTTTCGCTTTCCACATGTGCTGCATTCTGCAGCACACATCGAAAGAGGAAAATGCCTCTGAGGATTATTTTTGAGCAGGAAGCTGTCCCTTCATGCACAAAAACAACCCTGCCTGTAATGCAGGCACCCTTGCACCATGGCGCAAGGGTGCCTGTGTTGGCGGTAGGCTATACTGTGTGCGTCAGCGCAGAAAGAGAGCAGGAATGCACCATATACTAGTTGATATGACGCATTCCTGCTCTCTCAATTTGGCTCAGCTCAGCAAGTTGTCTTGATGCACTGCTTCAAATGGTAGTAAGGTTTTGTTGCACATGGACCTCAAAATGTTGAAGATGGAAAATAGGGGCAGGCCATAGTGAGTAAAAGGACGTAGGGGCTTATTTGTGACGATTTAGCACAGGACAGCGCATGAAGTCACCTTGCTACACTGCCCTGTGTCAAAGTGAAAGGGCAGGATTGTGTCGTATCTATGGCATAATAACAAAGAATCGTGTGGACGTGTTATTTTTCTAGATGTCTTTGGATAAACCCTTTTAACACATAAACAGGATTAAGTGTATTTAATTCACTTTTTACTTTCAACGTTAGTTAAATTACGTACATCAAAAACATTAACTCATGTCACAAGAAAAAGACATACATTACAATTCAGAATTCCATCAAATCATAAATACCAAAAAATTGACATTTGACAAATACAAAACAAAACAAAAACTTCATTGATAACATGAATGACCAGTCCTTAAATGAGAAAAGAAACAATAGCTGTGCAGACTTATTTACAATTTACATTACTGCAGCCTGCTAGAGCTAGCTAGTCGACAATAAAATTGCAACAGGCTGAATGCCTTGTTTACACACTGTATCATTCAGTGAAGTCGTGGAGGTTGCGGCTAGCTGTGTGTGGTCGACGCGTTTCTGAACCCTGTATTCATTTAAAGGTTCTCTTCAGGACCAGGACCTGGTCGGTTTCTAAAATGTAATGAAATATTATGAAGTTATGAGTTAAGACTTATTAATGCCCTACTGCTTTTAGTTCCACTCGGGGTCTATTCTTAACTTTTTTTTTTAAAAAAGAGGTAAGCTGTTTGGCAATCAGTAACCGGATAAACTGCACTGTTCAAAGTGCTATTCTGAAAAACATAATAAGATTAACTATGTTTTGGTGCACTTCAACGAATAGCCAAGCTTTTTGTGTACCGCTTAGTCCATATTGTGTGTTTTGAATAACTGTGCTTAAAGGAACTTGCCAAGTTCTAAGATATCAAACTGCCACTTGCCTTGTGTCTTTCATCAGAAACAATGTTCCAACTGAATCCCTGTTGTCTGCGGTGTGCGCGTTTATTAATTCCAAAGTGGGAGCGAGTAAAATCGCTTCACACATTGTGCTTTTTCCTGTCAATACAGTAATGTAGAGAATGAAATTTTAAAACTAGTGCTCAGACTAGCACTCATCAACTGTCGGCATAAATCAAAGGAGCTACGGAAAGGAAAGGAAAATAACTCACTTTAGCATGGATCAAAAGCTCGCGCTTAGTAGCGGCGGAGAGGCGAACGTCTCTTCATACTCTGGACTTTGACTTCTATAATTGCAAGAGATCGGGAACTTTGTTTAAAAAAACTTGAAACAATGTAGCGCTCGGATGTGTACCGCGAGCGATCGCGCTTGATTCAAACTTGCCTGAATACCTTCCCCTGGTGTTTCAATATCCTTCCTCTCTGTTTCAATCCGTGTTGTTTTACTGAAACGTGGAAGGCAAATCCGGCATTTTAAGACATAACTAAAGGATTGCTAACAACTAGTCCGGTCACATGGTTGGAATTGAGGATTATGGTCAATGTAGTATGTGTAAAAAATCAACAACTTATGTGCTTTAAAGATATTAGAACTTGGCAACCTATGTCAGTTTGTATAAAATTTTACCAATTCACAGTCTGTTGACTTCAGACATTTCATTCAGTCCACTGAAGGCCATATTAAAACGCATAATGAGATAAGCCTCTTTTTGCAGTAGAGTCCTTTCAATGTCTCCACCTCTCAGGTTCTGTTTAATTACACATAGGACTGTCCATCTGAAGTCCTTTTCTGTGTGTTTGAGTGCTTCAAAATGTGCTACCAGGGGTGCGTTGGCCACCTTGTTCTTGATCCTGGATCGGTGTTGGGTAATTCGATGTCTAATCTCTTGTGTGGTTTTACCAATATAGATCAGCGAGCAAGGACAAATGATGGCATAGACCACGTTGAGTGACTTGCAATTAGAAAAATCATTGTGTTTCCACCTATCATTAGCGTTGATAAATTCTGTGCCTTCTATGGTGGTCCTACAGGCTTGACAATTTCCACATTTGTGGTGGCCCATTAAAGGTGGTAGATTAAAAAAAGACTGCATTGATTCTTGTTTTTTCAGGGGATCATCCGATGCCCTGATTAAACGCTGCCCGATGTTAACATTCTTTTTTAATGCAAATAATGGGACCTGGAGATCCTTGTCAGAGTCCTTTATCAGATGCCAATTTTGGCGTACAATTTTCTTAAAAGAATTTGTATGGGGGCCATACGTAGAAATACACACAAGGCGAGTCATTGGTTTTTTGGGTTGTTTCGTGAGTAAAACCTCGCGTGGGGTATACCATGCACGTTTACATGAATGCTTGAGTAGCTTAGACGGGTAACCCTTTTCTTTTAATTTCTCCGTCAGATTTTTGGAATGTATTTCATAATCTTCTTTGCGTGTGCAATTCCTGCGAACATGCAAGTATTGTCCATATGGCAAGTTATCCTTGAGACTTTCTGGATGATAACTTTTAAAGTTGAGGGCCGTGTTCTTGTCTGTTGGCTTTGTATATAATGTCGTGATCAATCCAGATTCAGTAGGGCGTACCTCCACGTCTAAGAATGTAAGGGTGGTAGTACTGTGAGCCAGGCTGAATTGTATATCCGGATTTCGTTCATTCAACCATTCGTGGAATCTGTTAAGTTCGTCTTCTGTGCCGGTCCAGATGCACCAAACGTCATCTATATATCGATACCATTGTGCCACACAATGGTCGAAAGGATTGTTATTGTAGATGTATCGCTCTTCGTACCGGGCCATGTAGAGGACCGCCATCTCCAGAGCGAAGGGACATCCCATGGCGGTACCTTTCACTTGAATGAAGAACTCAGATTCGAATTTAAAATAGTTTCTTTTCAGTGATAGTGCGGCAAGGTCTACAATGAATTTGGTGGGGACCCGATGTGGTCGATCTCTGCTGTCCAAGTATGAATCTAGAACATCCAACGCATCATCTTGAGGAATTTGCGTGTATAAGGACACAACATCAAGGGTTACTAGTCTGTGTTGGTCTGAGTTAAAGTTGAAGCCCTCAACTTTATTAATAAAGTCGGTTGAGTCCCTTAGGTAGGATGTAACATTTGGCAAGAACTCTTTCAGAAATACATCTACATATTTTGAAATGGGTTCAAGAACAGAGTCGCACCCAGAAACTATGGGGCGACCCGGGGGTGCAGTTGCATTTTTGTGAACTTTTGGGAGAAAGTAAATCACCGGTGTCCTTGGGAATTTCTTTATAAGATACTCATGTTCTTTAGGGCCTAGGATGCCCCTTTCTAGTCCTACATCTGCAATGTTTTTAATTTCATTCTGAATCTGTTTCAAAGGGTCTGACTGGATCTTCCTGTACTATGTCTGATTGTAAACATGTTTTCTTCCTTCTTCCAAGTAAGCCTCTCTTGCCCAAACCACCGTGTCCCCACCCTTGTTAGCTGGCTTGATAACCACTTCTTTATCTTCTTGAAGTTCCTTGATGGCTAGTCTTTGGGAAGCCGACATATTGCTCTTGACATACGCCTTTTTGGTGTTGAGATGATTGAGAGAGGAGAGGACTGATTGTGTCAAGGCTTTCACCTGACGAGGGTGAAAGAAGGAACTCCTCAGGATCCGAACGATGCACAATTGGGTCCACCTCTCGATACCCCCAATTCTGATGTGTGAAACAGAATTTTAGGGTGATCAAGCGAGGGAAGGGATAGGAAGGGAACAGAGCTGGGAAGAAGGAGACACCTGAAAGAAGAGAGAGACGAGATTAATCACATGGAAGAAACTACTCTCAATAATTCTCACTAAATAAGGGAACATCACATACCTCAACCATAAGTACGCGGTTCTCTCACTTCTTTCATGCCGCAAGGCCACTGCCCCAATGTATATACACTATCCTTAAAGCCAGAAAACAAGAAGAGACATTAGTCTTCACACATGTACCACCATACATTATTTAAGGGTTTGCATCATATTCGGTTTCATACATACCCCTCAATTAAATCATACAAAAGATATGCAGAAGTCTTCTCCAAAGTAGGAAAATAAGTAGTCCCGGCAATAGTGCATGAATAGCGAAGGAATACTTTGGTAGAAAGATTCGGGACGTAAAATACATCCAACAGTCCCAAGGTACCTCTTTTTCTCCAAGGAAAAATAAACGTAGGAGAATTCAAAATCAGAAACAATAATGCCTTTAACGGATGCCAGGAATATGAACGTCTCTAGTTCCAAGTTATTAAATCATAACTTCCAATGGCATTCTAAGTTTGTTTTCCTGAGCGCAGGACAACAATCACGGCAACCCCACTGCAGTTAACACCACTGCAGCAGAATGTCACATTTGCCGATCAGCATGAATCAAGAAGACGGTTGCTTCTCTTGCCACCACAGTACATCAAGCTCACCGCTGTGTCAAAGAAACTCCGTCGCTCTCCTCTCCTCTGGTGCCAGGCACGGACATGAAAGGAACGAAACAGCTTCCTCAGCCCTCCGCGGCCTGACATCAAACGGGAACCAGCCACACGATGAATCACAACTCCTAACCTTCGCTGGAAACAAAGTATCACTAAGGAATTACGCACGCCGTCCGACGTGCAGTGTCCGTATTTAAGGCCCTGGATTGGCCCGTCTAAACTAAAAAAATACCCATTACCTCATGGGAGATGTAGTTTTCCGTATCAACCGAGGGAGGAATCCTGATGCGTGTTTCCTCGTTATGAGTCTGCATTCATTTTCGGCAGACGCCATGTGCCCGATTCCTGACAGTACATCCCCCTCCCAAGCGTCTCCAAGGTCCAGGTTTGGTGGGGTTCCGGTTGTGGAAGGCACGCACCTCCCTCGGGCGTGGACATTGGTGCAGGGCTCCCACGAATCGTCCTCGGAGGTGTACCCCTTCCAGGACACTAAGTACCATAGAAGCCCCTTACGATACGAAGCGTCCTTGATCCTTCGCACCTCATATTCCTCCTGGCCGTCCCTCAGTACTGGTGGCGCGGCCTTACATCTGGATCGTCCTGCAGGTTTCAATAGACTACAGTGGAAGGAAGGATGAATTCTCATATGGACAGGCAGTCGCAGTTTGTACACCACAGGGTTGATTTGCTTAATCACCGTATAGGGACCAATGTATTTAGGATGGAAAACACTTCGCAACCTGAAGCGGATGTTTTTGGTAGACAACCATACCCTGTCTCCGATCCGATATGTAGGTCCCTCTTGTCGATGCTTGTCCGCCCATTTCTTATATTGCACTTTGGCGTGTCGCAAATGTACCTGTATCTTTTTATGGATGTCTTGAATGTCTTGCACACGCTCTCTTACAGACGGTACTGTTACTTGGGTCATAGGGAGAGTGACTGGTAGAATCTTCGGATGGAATCCATATGTAGCATACCATGGAGATACCCCAGTGGCGCTATGCATAGCGTTGTTGTAGGCTAGTTCCGCCAGCCACAATAGAGCCACCCACGAATCCTCAGCTTCAGCTGCATAACATCGTAGATACTTCTTGAGAGTTTGATTGAGCCTTTCTGTCCGCCCATCCGTTTGCGGATGGAAACTCGTGGAAAGGGCTGAAGAGATCTGCAATGTCTTACACCAGGTTTGCCAAAACCGCGCCGTGAATTGCGGGCCCCTATCCGAAATGATCACTTCAGGAAGCCCATGCAACCGAACCACATTCTTTAAGAGTAACTGCGCTGTTTGCCCTGCAGTGGGTAAATTAGAACAAGGAATGAAGTGTCCCATTTTCGTGAGGCTATCGACTACCACCAAAATAGCCGAGAGACCCTGATTCTTTGGTAAGCCAGTGATAAAATCAAGACTGATGCTCTTCCATGGCCGGTCTGGGGTAGGCAAAGGCATCAATTGTCCTGTGGGTTTAGAAGAACTAGTCTTAGCCCTCGCACAAACACCGCAGTTCGTGATCCATTGCTGCACATCTGCTTTCATAGCTTCCCACCAGAAGTAACGCTGCAGAAGCTCAATCGTCTTGGCGTTTCCTGGATGTCCAGCCATTTTTGACTCGTGACACCACCCAAAGGCTTTCAGCTGTGTTTCCTTAGTGGGTAAGTACAACTGATTCCTATAGAAAGGCAAGCCGTGTTTGATGCTACGATGAGTGCCTTGAGTAACCCACAAGTCCCATGAAGCAGATGGTTTAGCTTCTTTCACTGCCTTCATGAATGTGTCTAACGTGATTACACACAGCACCTTGGAGGGTTGGATAATGGTTTCCATAGACGTATCTCGTACCTCTTCCCCCACCGAATGCCTAGACAAGGCATCTGCCTTCCTGTTCTCATTCGTACCAGATGATATGCACCCCTTAGATCTAGTTTAGTATACACTGTGGCTTCTTTAATCTGATCCAACAAAACAGAGATCAGAGGCAAAGGGTACCGATTCTTTACAGTGTTTTTGTTTAACATGCGAAAGTCTATACAAGTTCTCAACTCTTTGTTAGCTTTGGAGATAAAGAAAAGTGGTGAAGCAGCTGGGGAACGGGAAGGTCTTATGAACCCTATAGAAGTGTAGTGATCCAGATATTCTTTCAGGTGTATCATTTCTGGTTCGGACAAGGCGTAAACTCGACAGGACGGTAGAGTAGCACCCGGTAGCAAGTCTATTTGGCAATCATATTCCCTGTGAGGGGGCAAAGACTCAGCTTGATTCTTATTGAAAACATCCCTGTATTCCTCGTAACAAGAGGGTAACGTTGTTTCTTTTTCTGCCGCTGTAGCTACCATAAACTGAGGTACCGTAGCTAATGAGTGAACCGGGGAGCTCTGTACGCAGTTGAGCTGACATTCTGCGGAAAGAAAGTGCAAAGACTTTTCCTTCCAATCAATGAAGGGGTTATGCAATCTCAGCCACGGCATCCCCAGAATAAGTTCGTATTGAGGGGCCTCTATAATATTGAAAGTGATGGTTTCTACATGTCTGTGTGTTCCGTCTTTGATCGTTAAGGTGACTGGTTTGGTTTGTTCAGTTATGGGACCAGACTTCAAGGGTTGGCCATCCACGGCTAATACCTTTCCAGGAGAGGCTCTAAGAACCGTAGGGAGAGAAAGCTTGTGTACCAGCCCTATATCTATAAAATTCCCCGTGGCCCCAGAATCTATCATGGCTTCTACTTGTTGTTCAATGTCTTCCACATGTACACCCACTGGAACCACAATGTGTGTCTCAATATCGTCACAAGAAGGAGAGGATAAGGAAGGTACCTGCCATTCGGATTCCTTGTCTGATACCGACGGAAAACCATCTGGTTTGGGAAGAACTGAGACGGCTACGTTCTGGGCTGTATACATCAAGAATGGTTTCTTAGGTTTCTTTGGACAATCTCGAACATAATGTCCCTTTAACCCACAATACATGCACAGACCTTTTGTTTTATGGGATTCTTTCTCCTCCTTAGTAAGAGGAGCCCGTACTGCCCCTACCTCCATAGGCTCCGTAGTACTTTCGCTAGCAACTAGAGGCTTACGGTATGATCTGTCATAATGACCTACAGCTCTCTTTTTCTCTCCCGTCCTTTCCGATAATCTGTGGTCCAATCTTAGAGTCAAATTCATGAGATCCACACAAGTACTAGGTTGTGGTTCGATTTGCGCCAGGATGTCTTTCATCTCATCCTTCAGTCCCTGATAATACAGGGACATCCTTTTCTCTTCTGGCCAGGCAGATTCAGCGACCAACCGATTAAAGGAGGTCATATAGGTAATGAGGTCTTTCTTACCTTGCCTTAATTCAAGCAATTCCCTGTCTGCACTAAATGCAGCAGTCCTCCTGTCAAACACTCGTTCAAACTCAACCCTGAATGCATTCCAATCTGAAAGAACCGGATCATTATTTTTGACCAGGGGACTTCCCAGTTGGCTGCATCCCGGCTAGATAAGAAATGGCAAATGCGACACGTGAATGGTTGTTCGGGAACGCAGCGGGTTTACAAGAAAAATGCAATAGAATCTGCGTCAAAAACACCTGTACCCTATATGGATCACCCGAAAACCTTTCAGGGGAAGCCAAAGGAATCTGTGGAGGTACATGGACCTGTATCTGGGAGGTTGCGGCATCAAATGGATTCCGCTGCAATTTCTCAACCTTTTCTTTTAGGGCCGCGGTTTCTGCCCTGGAGAGAGCTAGCTCCTGTCGTACCGCATCTAAGGCTTGTAGGACATCATTCATAGTGGCCATTGTGGAATCGAACGGACCAGGAGGAGTTAACAACGTGGGTGCGTAATTCTGTCAAGGCTTTCACCTGGCGAGGGTGAAAGAAGGAACTCCTCAGGATCCGAACGATGCACAATTGGGTCCACCTCTCGATACCCCCAATTCTGATGTGTGAAACTGAATTTTAGGGTGATCAAGCGAGGGAAGGGATAGGAAGGGAACAGCTGGGAAGAAGGAGACACCTGAAAGAAGAGAGAGACAAGATTAATCACATGGAAGAAACTACTCTCAATAATTCTCACTAAATAAGGGAACATCACATACCTCAACCATAAGTACGCGGTTCTCTCACTTCTTTCATGCCGCAAGGCCACTGCTCCAATGTATATACACTATCCTTAAAGCCAGAAAACAAGAAGAGACATTAGTCTTCACACATGTACCACCATACATTATTTAAGGGTTTGCATCATATTCGGTTTCATACATACCCCTCAATTAAATCATACAAAAAGATATGCAGAAGTCTTCTCCAAAGTAGGAAAATAAGTAGTCCCGGCAATAGTGCATGAATAGCGAAGGAATACTTTGGTAGAAAGATTCGGGATGTAAAATAAATCCAACAGTCCCAAGGTACCTCTTTTTCTCCAAGGAAAAATAAACGTAGGAGAATTCAAAATCAGAAACAATAATGCCTTTAACGGATGCCAGGAATATGAACGTCTCTAGTTCCAAGTTATTAAATCATAACTTCCAATGGCATTCTAAGTTTGTTTTCCTGAGCGCAGGACAACAATCACGGCAACCCCACTGCAGTTAACACCACTGCAGCAGAATGTCACATTTGCCGATCAGCATGAATCAAGAAGACGGTTGCTTCTCTTGCCACCACAGTACATCAAGCTCACCGCTGTGTCAAAGAAACTCCGTCGCTCTCCTCTCCTCTGGTGCCAGGCACGGACATGAAAGGAACGAAACAGCTTCCTCAGCCCTCCGCGGCCTGACATCAAATGGGAACCAGCCACACGATGAATCACAACTCCTAACCTTCGCTGGAAACAAAGTATCACTAAGGAATTACGCACGCCGTCCGATGTGCAGTGTCTGTATTTAAGGCCCTGGATTGGCCCGTCTAAACTACAAAAACACCCATTACCTCATCGGAGATGTAGTTTTCCGTATCAACCGAGGGAGGAATCCTGATGCGTGTTTCCTCGTTATGAGTCTGCATTCATTTTCGGCAGACGCCATGTGCCCGATTCCTGACAGATTGTTCGAATGTAACAATGTTTTTGGGAATAGTGTGGGCTGGGGGACAAAAAGTTGATTTATTCCGTAGTCCTGATACTTCCATCGTGCGTGATAGCTCTTTGTCTTTAAAAAAGATGTGTAGTCTGATCTTTCGAAACAGTTCCATTGCTTCCATTTTGAGATGGACCAGATCCTGTTTTTGACTAGGAATGAATTTTAGACCAAGGTCTAGCACTGCTTTTTGTTCTGGTGTAAGTATTTTCGGAGATAAATTAATAATTGATGTTTTTTTCATGACTTGTAATATTGACGCATGGTCCGCATCTCCGATGGTTGGGGTTTGCATCGCTCTCGTTTCTGCTGTTGGCCTGCCCCTAAAAAATTGTTGTTATTTTTTCGTTGTTGGTTGGAATGGGATGTCCCTTCTCCGGCGTCAGAGTCCCCGGTGGAGTCGGATGACGATGTTTCGGGAAAAGTCAGGAATTTTCGCCTTGATCTACCTCGGTTTTCAGATAAAAACCTACGGGAGTCTTCTCTCATGTAAAAGTCTTCTCTCAAGTATGGATACACAGTTTCCAAGTTGAAAGATTTTTTGTAGCGTTCAAACTTGGAGTTCTTAAAATTGATTGTGTTATCCGTAAACGTCGCAATCTCTTTGTCGATTTTTTCTAATAAAGTTTTGGCCTCAGTGACTGAGTGATTGTCTTTAATCGACTGAATGAACTGTTCAATTTCATCAGCTTGTGTACGACAAAGTCTTTGTGCGGTTTCGATGGAGTGCACCATCAGGTCTCTGCTGCACTTAGTGCTTATAAAGCTGAAACCCTTCTTATATTCGGGGTCCTCGGTGAAGATCACAGAGACATTCTTAATCTGAAGCCCCCATGGAATAGTGCCAGCCTTCAAATTTTCCAAAAGGAAATATCCGTGCAACTCAGTTCTGATCTGCTTTTTTTGTAATCTTATTCGTTTTTCAGACTCATTCTGTGTTTTTGCTGTTGTACTTAAATTAACAGTAGGAAATAAAGATGATGCGGAGATAAGTCTTTGGATATGATCTTCAGTGTAGGAGAGTGTGTCCTTCTCGGACATGACCAACAGTTGGTCAAGCTATGTGTAGCGAAACCGTGAATTTTAATCGGAACCCCTTTACTTAGTATTTTAAGAATACCCTCACGGGCTGCCGCCCGCTCTACAACTATCAATATGGCACATTCCTGTCCTTTCCCCCTGCACTGGAGGCATTCCGGCAGCCTAGCGCCAATGGACCACCCTTGAACTATGGTGCAAGGGTGCCTGCATTGCATGCAGGATTGTTTTTGTGCAGGAATGGGCACCTTCCTGCACGATATCAATCCTGGGAGTCTTTTTCCTCTTTCTATGTGTGCTCCATTCTGCAGCACACATAGAAAGATGGAAAAACGAGGAGAAAAAAAGAGATTTCTCCTCGTTCCACTTCCCCTGGGGAGGCGTAAGGCTTTGGCGTATCCCCAGGTTTACATTCTCTAGTAAATCTGGTAAACCTGGGGATGCGTCAAAATCTATGGGTGTTGCGTGGGAACAACCATACTAATGTCCATGGAACGCCTCCCTAGCACAGAGTAAGGCAACGCAGTGATTTGCACTGCCTTGCTTACCCCATATCTATGAGACTATTCAAAGCCACACAAAGTGGCTTTGCGTGGCCTCATAAATATGATTTGGTGGTTTGCGCCGCTGTTGCATCACAAAAAGGGATGCAACGGCAGTGCAAGGAGCTCGTAAATATGCCCCAAAGTGTTTATGAAAGGGAAGGTAAATGTAGAAGTAAACCCATCATCTAATTTTTAAAGGAAGCCACACTGTTTAGTGCATGGCTTTAGAATTACTTTTCACATCTTGGGTCCTGAAAACGAAGTGGAGATGGAACCTACGGAGTTTATTATAGGTTAATAAATCATGGGCAAATACAGACAAAAAGAGGAGGGTGAAAAAATACATATCTCAAATTGTTACACGGACCTTCAATTGAATAGAGAAAGACATGCATACATACCAATAGACCCGATTCAGGCGGGAGACTACCGATTTTTCAAGCCAAAAATGGCTTTATTTTAGCTGTCTCCCGCCTGAAATTGCATTTTCTACAATAGAAGTCAATGGGGAATTTTCATTCTCCCGATTTTTTATTTTAAATCTTCCACGTCCCTGTCCTAAAATGTTGGCATGTATGGACATGGCATAACAGACTGTTTATTTGAGCCTTTAAAGGAATCACAGGTAGGATGGGGGTGTGGCACTCTTATCCACTTGTGAAACGTAAATAATGTTATCAAAATTGGACAATGCTGTTAAGTTAATTGCCACATCACTGTTTCTGCCGCCTTTGTATACACACACTGCCACCCTGATCTCTGCCATTTCTATTCACTAGAGGTGGCTGGTGATCTTTGAAAGTGGTGCAACGTAGTACTTGCTCCTATTTCCAGTTGTTTTCTGACTGGATTAAGACCATATACACCTGGATGCCTGGTTGACCAGAAGTGTCGCCAGTTTTGTAAGGTTGTTATTGCTTCATGCCTGTGAGATCTATTAAATAGCATCTATTAAATAAATCTATTAAATAACATCGAAAATTTCCATCTCCTGGACCAACACCAATCTGGCTTTCGTAGTGGGCACAGCACTGAATCGGCTCTTACTCATGTGATGGATGACATCTTAATAATGCTCGATCGAAATGAATCCTGCCTCCTTATCCTACTTGACCTTTCCTCCGCATTTGACACTGTCAATCATGACAACCTCCTACGCATTCTGGAGCATAGAATGGGCATTTCGGGGCAGGTGCTGCTTTGGTTCTCGTCCTTCCTGCAGCTCAGGACCCAAAGAGTGAAAACGAACCACTCTCTCTCCCAGCCATCCCCAGTTAGCATGGGGGTTCCCCAAGGTTCCTCCTTATCTCCCATTCTCTTCAATCTGTTCCTGGAACCATTAGCTAACGTTCTAAATTCTTTGGACATTCGTTTCCATATGTATGCAGACGACACCCAACTCTATCTGAAAATCTCCTCCCCTGATGATATCACTTCACTCAACTCCACCCTACTGACGACCCAAAACTGGTTAACTGAGAACCATCTACTGCTAAACACCGCCAAAACAGAATTCCTCCTCATCTCTCCCCCGAATCATACTCCTATAATCGACCAATGGATGAGCCAACTCACCGCCTTCAACTGCTCCCCCGCACTATCGACTCAGCTAAATCTCTAGGAATTACCCTGGACAAGCATCTGAATATGAAGACTCACATTAGCAACGTGTGCAAGGGAGCTAACCACCTTCTGAGAACACTCAGGAATCTCAAACCTTTCCTACCTCAAGCAGACTTCAAGCAAGTGGTCCAAGCGCTTGTCCTGCCGAGACTTGACTATGGCAGTGCTACGCTATGTGGCCTCCCCAAATACACGTTGGCCCCCTAAAGGCGTCACTGAACGCGGCGGCCAGATTGATTACGGGCACTAAGCGAAAGGCACACATCTCCCCAGTTTTAAAATCTCTAAATTGGCTACCTTACGAAGCTAGAATTCAACTGAAGATTGCCTGCCTATCACACAAAGCCCTACACTTCAAAACCCCCAGCTACCTCGCACAAAAGCTAGAACTATCTGGAGGGGTAGACCGTCAAGGAGTGCAAATTCCCTCCTCTTAAAACCACAGATCTTCCGCAAAAAAGAACATGCCAACGAGCCTTCTCTGGCTCTGCTCCAAAAATTTGGAACTCTCTTCCACCGGAAGTTAGGAGGATCTCATCAAAGAATACTTTCAAACTGGAAGCAAAAGATTCCTCATGAATAAGTTCTTACCTTAACATGAGGGACATTTGCTAGCTCTAAGCGCATCGGTCATACTATAACATTTGTTATTATCTCTGGATATGTTTATTATTTTGTTTTGGTTATCACTCCTGTACATGATTATTGCATTTACTCCTCTGAAGTCATTATGCCCCATCGCCCAGCCCACTCTTCGTCCACCCATGTGTATAAATGATCTGGTAGATGTTCACCATCTGATTCAATGCCATTAGATTTCCCATTTGACTCATATTTTGTATATTGTTTTGGTACTGGTCTTTATTTCTGTATATGATTATTGTAGTTACTCACCTATGTCACTTTGCTCCATCGTATAGCCCACTCTTCGTTCTCCCAGGTGTATAATTGATCTGGTAGACGTTCACCATCTGATTCAATGTCATTAGACTCCCCACCTGACTTATGTTCTGTTTAACGTTTTGATATTGGTTATTCTTTGTATATGATTATTGTATTTACTCCCTTACTTCACTTTGCTCCATCGTTTAGCCCATTCCCAGTTTATTCAGGTTTATGAAGGATATGGTATGTGTGCATTATATGTTTCAATATCCATTAGATTCACCCTATTAGACTCATGTTTTGATTTGTTACCTCCTTTCCCTCAAAATGTAAAGCGCTCTGATATCCCTCGGGATCAAGTTCGCGCTATATAAAACTTTATAAATAAATAAAATAAAATAAAATAAAAAAATAAATAAACATCCACGACATGCTCCCAGTATAGCACACTAAGTTTTATAAGGTTTTTATGGCCGAATTTCTGTCCTTGCTGTATGTACATTCTAATCTTGTACTCCGCATAGTATATTGAGCAGTCCCTATTCTGACGTATGCATCGGATAAAGTGCTAAATCATGAGCATTGGCTAAGACGGTACTCCTCTTGGGCATAACTCACCTATGGTTTGAGTGAGCCCAATGCATTTTGGAGGTTGTACTATGACAAGCACTTTATAGCTGGTTGGGAGAGTTAATCAGAAAATAAAAGTTTAATCGGTATGCCATTGAATAATTCAATTATACCTTGAGTATTGGCATAAAAGAGTGCTTGCTGCACCTAGTAGGTATTAGAATATCCGCATGGCACGCACTTTAATGCATGAGGTTTGCACAGTACAATAAGCACCTTACTGCTTGAATAGATATAAAGATTGAAGTCCTTCAGGAAATAAAGCATAAGGGGATTTAATTGAAGCAGGTTTCCATGGATTCCCAATATCTTTTCTAGCTGATTTTATACCTGGATTCAGATCATCTTGACCGACACTGATATGATATTGTTTTAAGTGTTAGCCAGGCCCATCTTAATTTGATTGAATGTTGTATGGTACTGTTTTTAATGTGTTTTAATGGAAATGTAATGGTTATAATTAACTATGCTTGATAAATAAATACATTTGAATTTGAATTTCCAGAGAGTGAGACAGATTTCATCTAAGTGGGCTTTGGATGGTTGCACAAAAAATGGGTAATATTTATTTCCAAAATGCCACGTCTAGCACGTGGATGTCAATTCACCAAAATGCCAGGGGTAGCGGAAGTGACTTCACATGCTGCTTGACCTTCACTTTCACTCTCACATACATATGCTTATAGGTACACATGCATTCACACATACACACACATTCACACATACACATACTCTCTTACACGAACACACTAAAAACTGCAAGCACACACACAACATAAATACATTTAAAAGCATTTTTACTTACCTCAGCTGCCAGGGAATGTCATATTCCAGTTATTTGTACTCCATTTTTTTAAATTAAACTAATAGTGAATAATGTGATATTGTTCACTATTTAGTATAATAAACAAATTACAAAAAACGAGGTGACTGAAGCCCCCACCAACGTCCATAAGAACGAGCTGCTTCTGTTCCTGCCACTGATTTTGCCACTACTGGCACTAGGGGTTGCAAAGGCAGTACCAGGGGTCACAAGGGGAATACCA
Organism: Calotriton arnoldi; assembly: GCA_963921515.1. NCBI lineage: Eukaryota > Metazoa > Chordata > Amphibia > Caudata > Salamandridae > Calotriton > Calotriton arnoldi. The sequence goes on from CAWUFW010004236.1 coordinate 646,921, forward strand.
GGGGTCGCAGCAGTAATCCCTGGCGACCCCTAAAAGACATCCATGGTCTAGCATTTTGTCATGGGTGCCCCATATATATAAAAAAAAAAGTGCAGTATTCTACGGGCAGCATTTTGGCATAAGTGCCCTCTTATGCCAGGAATTACATAAAATATGCCAGTGCACAGGTGCACCCTATGTCAAAAAGTATCTCCGTATGCACCTATTTACTTACTGCCATTTATGCCAGTAGGGCAGTATCGAAGGACCTCCACTTCTGGCTGTCTTGGGCAAGTTTCTGTATTGCGTCCCAGCTGGAGTTCAAGGTCTTCATTCCAGTTAAGAGATCACTGACATAATATTGGAATCAACAATATTGTGTAACAGAAAAGTTGTGTAAAAAATATCACTAACAAAAATATCGATTTCCTATCCATATCATGGTATGCACAAAAAATATCAAAAATAATATTGTTTCACACTAATATCAGTAAAAAACATTAACAAATATTGTTTCTTAATATATATCTAGTTTAAAGTCTTATATATTTTAATATATACCAGCACAAAAAGATGATGGACGGAATGTTGAACAATGTCAAACAGTCAGCCCCAGTACAGAGATCTGGGCCAAAATCCATCGTTTTTTTGCTCACCATGACATTCCAGTTTGGACCCAGCCATATGCAAATCAGTCTTGACCCTGCTCCCCGTGGGAACAGTTCAGTCCAAACTGCCAGGCCAGATCCTCCCTGGTTAGCAAAAAGAATGATGGATTCAACCCAGATCTCTTCACTGGGGGTGAGTGTTTGAAAAGTCTCATAACTTCATCCATCATCTTGTTGTGTTTGCTATGTTCGCCCTAAGTGGCCAAGGGTATGCCAGACGGGGTCCCATGCTCGCTGTGCCACAGGATTCAGGATGTCGGTTCCTTGCTTGTTGTGCCACTGGATTCATGCAAGCCTGGTTGATGAGGGGTAATAAACCAAAATGAGTCCCAGCATGCTTGTTTCCGGTCCAGGGAAGACCTGGTCTGGCAGTTTGGGCTGGACTGGTCCCATGGGGAGCAGGGTCAAGACTGATCTGAATATGGCTGGGTCCAAACTGGGGTGGCATGGTGAGCAAAAGAACGATGGATTAAACCCAGACCTCTTGACTGGGGTGAGTTTTTGAAAAGTTTCAGCACTCAGTCCATCATCTTGTTGTGTTTGTGATATTTCAATATATACCATTAATATAATGTTAAATAAATAAATCTCACTAACATTTATTACCATACATAAATATACACTTATATCAACACAAACATATATATATATATATATATATATATATATTCACTGAAAAAACCATAGGTTTCAGGGACTTTATAGTTAGAAATGAGCATTTAAAAAACCTTAGAAATTCACTGAAACAACCACAGGTATCAGGGACGTTAAAATTAGTTGGACATTTCACTCGTACAAAACCAGAGAAAATCGGCCGTTATAGTTAGTAGAGATAACTATAACTCGCGCCCCCGCAATGCACTGCTGATGACGTCACATATTACATCACTCACTGCAGCAGTGAAAAGGCTGAAATACTGGCTTGACTTAACTGCAGTGGGCCTCATCATTGAACAATTAAAATACTCCAGGAATTACAACTAAATCGTAATTTTTTTTAACTCAGCTGACAAGTACATGTATGTTCTGTGATGCTTCTTACTACGCAGATATGGCCTGTGAGATAGATCTGAAGAACGGAGAGCCCTTAGCAAGGATCCGCAAAGTGAAATTGACATGACCTACTAAAAGCTACAGTTGGTGTAACATGACCTTACATGCCTTCTAACTGGTTTCTAATGAACCCCAAAAAGCTCTTGCGTTGTCCTGTGACAGCCCACATTCACCCTTTACAAAGTCAGTCTCAATCCAGAGAAAGCCAAGAGTTGTAGCAGGACCCATGGTTTTTTTCTTGTCCAAAAGTCCCCTGAATATGCCCATAAGCTTGGGGATGGATGGCAATGAATTGGCACATTTGTCAGCACCCATGAGGCCCAGGAATAGGAAATCATCTAAGTAATGTATTGCTGTTAGAAATGGGGGTCTCTAGTTGGCAAGGGTTTGCACCTTTTTCCAAGTAGGGACCCTTCCTTCTAATCAGGATAAGGGAGTTACACTCCTAAAATAACCCCTGCTCATCCCCTTGGTAGCTTGGCATGAGTAGTCAGGCTTATCTTAGAGGCAGTGTGTAAAGCATTTGCAGATAACCAACAGTTATACAGTGAAAACACTACAAAAGGATACCACACCAGTTTTAGAAAAATATCCAATATTTTATATACTTAAAACAAGACCAAAACGATAAAAATCCACAATACAGTACCTAAAAAGGTATTCTTTGGAAGAATACTTGAAAAAACACAGTTCGTACGAGTCGGTAGCTCCAACCGGGGCTACCGCGATGCTGAAAACAACAGAGTCTAACAATTCCAGCTGATCGCATCGGTATGGGCCAGCGAAAGCGTGAACAGACTCGATAACAGTACCTTTCTCATTGCGGCTGACACATTGGTGCAAGCCGGTCGTGGCAACTGTCGCGGTTGCGTTGCAAAATGGAAGCGGTGCAGGGTGCGGTGTCCTCTCGATGTGGTGCAGGCAGCGGCTCTGTGACGATCATCCAGACAGCGACGGTGAGACCAAGGCTTACAGTGCAGGGTGGGACGGTGCTCTATGCGGTGCTGGCAGGTTGCGGTACAGGCGACAAAGCCAGTTAGCAGGAGCTGGCGTTGGTCTGCCCAGACAGCTGTGTGGGACGAGGCGGTGCGTCATGAAACTTACGAGCGGTGCCCCCAGCCACGATGTGGTCATGGGTGTTGAAGTCAGCAGCAGCGACGGCATCGGTGAGACCATGATGGCGAAATGAAACGAGGCGGTGCGGAGTGCAGTGCCCACAGGTCACAGTGCAAGCAGCGGCTCGCTGGCGGTGGCATCAGTCATTGTTGTAGGTGAGACCAGGGTTGCGATGCGAGATGCGGACGGTGCCTAGCAGAGGCACACTGGATGGCTGAGCAAGAAAATACCTACTTTCTAAAAGTGGTATTTTCAAACACAGAATGTAAAAATCACCCTCACTAAAGCATGCATTTTAACATTCTGAGTTCAGGCATACTAAACTTTATTTTCCTACCTTGTTCCCAGGGGAAGTTATGTTTATAAAATGTTATAAGCAAACTCCCCATTCTGTCCTATGGGAACAGGTAGCCTTGCAATAGTGAAAGACACAATTGACAGTAGTTCACTATTAGGACATGCCACACACACCAGGGCATGTCCTACCTTTCACATACACTGCACCCTTCCCACAGGGGTACCTTGGGCCTACCTTAGGGGTGACTAATATGTAAGAAAAGGGAAGGGTAGGGCCTGGCATGTGGGTGCACTTGCCAAGTCGACATGGCAGTACTAAACTGCACACAGATACTGCAGTGGCAGATCTGAGTTACCTTTTCAGGGCTACCCATGTGGGAGGCACAATTAGTGCTGCAGGCCCACTAGTAGCATTTGATTTACAGGCCCTGGCACTCCCAGTGCACTTTACTAGGGACTGACTAGTAAATCAAATATGCCAATCATGGAAACACCAATCCATAATAACAATTTACAACAGGAGCACTTGCACTTTAACACTGAACAGCAGTGAGAAAGTGCGCAGAGACATTAAACTAGCAAAAACGGAGTCAAAACCAGGAGGTCAGAAAGCAAAAAGACAGGGGAAACACGCCAAAAGATGCCAAGTCTAACAATTACCAATTTGGCCCAGGGTTACTGGGAAAAGTCTCATTCCAAGAAAGTGCTAAAATGATCAAAGTAGCCACAAGACATTGAACACCTCATGGGTATAAGAGATAAAAGAAACTACCCTCAAATTGGAAACCCAACAGGTGAAGGTCATTAGGGTGAACTGGGAGTAAGAAAAAGGATTAGTCTACATCTCCCTTAGCTGTGACGGCACCCAGTCCCAATTCCCTCAACTTGGCTAGAAACCCATCGGGGCAATCATGCCACGCTGAACAGAAGGATGTGTTGATTGTATCGTTGACTGACCCACCCTTTGGAGAGAATAGGTTGTGCATGGGTCTGAACTCACTCAGGAGTTTGTTGGGAACAATTCCTAATGGTGAACAGACAAACTCATCAAAGGATGGGTTACTAGAAGGACCTTCCACTGTCCCCAAGCTTACCTCTCTATCGATCATTTTCGTTGCTACATCCCTACTAAGGCTCAAGGATTACCAATTCTTACAAAACCTCAGATACTCCAACCCCATCGCAAGTATACTAAATCCATAGCAGAAATGCATGGTCATCGTGCTGCCCATGCACACACGTGACTCTCATCATGGAGCATTGCTGCCCTTTCATGGGGGAGTAAACAAGCTGCTGCTAAACGTGTGATGTTGTCATGTCTTCACGCTACCAGGTGGACATATTGGATTGGCCCATTCTCCATTTAATACTTTGGATTCCAGTGACTGTGTACAAATGTACTGCCATTTGGAAAGGCCTAGGTATGATTTTCCTCATTTCTCAAATATCTTCTAATTTCTGACTGCCATTTTGAAATAGTACTATTATCTTTCCAATAGATTAATAGTATGTCAGATGCATGCTTTTAATTATTAACTTTGGATAGTGATATTTTACTACAGCAAACAATCATGTTTCCTCTTTTGTAATATTTATGTGAACTTCTCTCCCATTTTTTAGGTCGAGCCTGGGCAGCACATGGATCCTCTTGGCTTGTGTCATTGTCCTTCGTAAATGCTGGCTTCTGATTTGTAAATAGGCTTGTTAGTCCCTCCTTAGTACCGCCTTGCCTTCATTTGTAATCTCCCATGAAGACACCCCCTTTTACATGTGTTGTTGCTCGTTAGGCTTTAATTGCAGCCTCCAAGCACTATTTCGTTTAATGGTTTTCACATGCCTGCTGTTGCAGGCAGGACATGTTCTCTCGCAACAGCTTTATTATTTGTTTTACATAGCACGGCATGCCACGCTGATAGTGACTGCCATGCCTTTGCTTTACTTGCTGCGCCAAATACGGGCGCCTGTTTTTTTTAACTATTTATTTAATTCTTTTTTTAAATTGCCCCATGCTGCCCTTACACTTTAATGTCGGCCGCGCCCCTTTGCTTAAACAAGCTGAATCTAAGGAAAGGGGCGTGGCCGCCATTAAAGTGAAAGCGCGGCATGGGGCGCTTTTACAAAAAAAAGCATTTGTTTGTCAACTTGACACTCCCTTTCTTTAGACACGGCTCGTCTAAAGAAAGGGGCGCGGCCGATATTAAAGTTAAAGCGCCGCATGGCTGTTTTAACAAACTAGCATTTGTAATGCAATAGGTGTCGCATTTACAAAACTCACGTAAATGCAAGACCTATTGCATTGCAAATGTTTGTTATAAAATGCAAGCTATCACAACACCTCCCCGTTTCTTACAACTTCCAAGTAAACCACCCATGAAATGGAGAGAGTGGGTCAGAGCTTTTAATGCATACCAAAGAGCCACAGATGGACTAAAATTTAGACCAGAAAGGAAAAAATTAATCTGAGAACATTCTCTCTTTGCAGTGAAGGACAAGATATTTTTTAATGTTTGCCAAAATTTGTGCAGAAGAATGAAGCGTAAGAATTGTGAATATGAGGAGACAGCGAAAAGGTTAGAATATCATTTCAATAAACCGCCAAATCTGTAGGCATACATTGTTTTATGAGAACAATCTGCATTGGAGTCAATAGATGTTGATTGGCGTCAACAAGTTCTGTCAAAAAAATTCAAAGAAATCGAGGAAATCATGAGAATACTATTGCGTTTCTGCCCCACACTTTAAAACATTAAGAAAGATTATATTCTGTAAATGAACGTGCAATGTTAGCCTTTACATAGGCTGTATAGAAGTTTAAGCCACATATGCAGGGAACTAAATTCACTATAAAAACAGATCACAAACTTTTAGGGCCAACATTAAAGGGTACCAATGTAAACAGAAATAAAGCTATGATCAGACAAGTAAGCTTTTGTTCTGAGATGTTAGAACACCACTTTGATGGGTTGAACATTCCAGGTGGGAAAAACAAAAAAGCTGATTGTTTGTCACGACTGCTAAGTTCTCTTCTTTCTGTTGGTAACATTAAAAATGATAATGATGTTGAAGATTTTGAGTGTTTAGTTGCTAATATTTGTTGATCCAGTGTGGTGTGTGTGAATGAACAGAAATGGAAAAACGGTTTGTGTCATGACTTGTTATTGAAGAAAGTGGCAGAATTTGTCATCGCAGGTTGGCGGAGAAAAAAATATTTACCCTTTGACACAAATTTTCAACAAAATTAAATCTGAATTGTCGGCTGAAAGGGATGGTCTTTTCTGTGGAGATAATTAATACCACCATTGGTGGTCACAAATAGGTTGTTGGTTTTAAGCCATGATGGCCATTTGAAAATTACCTCTAACAAGAAAAGTTTGAAACTACAAAATTGGTGGCCAGGAATTGACAGAGGTGTGGAGGTTTGGGTATTGAAGTGTAGCAATTGCATGTATAATGACAAAGTCTCAGATCAAGTGTTCTACCATTGACGGAGGTGAGTAGCCCTGGCCAGGTGTGGGAGAAAGTGACCAATGATTCTGTAGGGCATTTTCATGTTGTCCCTGCACAGCAAAGGGTTGTTGAATATGTCTCAAAGTGGTTAGAGGCAAAATTTGTACGTGAACTATACACGAGTAGTGGTATTACCATTCTTACTGACATTTTTGCCAGGGAAGGTTTTCCTTCAGAATTAATATCAGACAATGGATTGCAATTTATCGCATAAGAGATGGGAGAATTCCTGGATGGTGCTGTCACTACATACAAATGTTGCAGTTTATATCAACCACAAAATAATGGAATGGTGAAAAGGATGAAGAAAATGATGGTTGAGTGTTTGAGGGGAGAATGTCTAGTTGGTACAGATATTGAAGATGCAGTGAGAGCCATGCCTTGGGTCCATCATAATATCCCTAGCAATGTCACAGGTGTCACTCCTTTCTGTGTGCTCTGGGGCAGACAACCATTAATTTCCTGAGTCCACTGTGGTTGTGCAGATCTGGAACTGCTGGCAGTAATGCATTTCATAAAAGCACCAGTACAGATATCTTGACTGATATGATTCAGAAGCACCAGTTGAAGAACAAAATCAAGTTTGATTCCATTACACCAGCCAAGATGTTAGAAATCAATAGAGCTGATTGGGTGCATGTTAAACTACTGAAGATTTACCAGAGGAAGGAGGAAGTGAGATTCAACGATCCCAGTTGGTTCAAGAAGTAAGTGAAAATTCCAGTCCAGTCAGGTTATTTAATGGTTAATGGTGAAATTGTGAATTGATTGTGAAAGTGAATGAAAATGTGTGAGAGCAAGTTTGAACATGAAGGCTGAGTCTAACCAGGGAGATGAGTTCTCAGGGAGTCAATCCTTCGCAGGCAGCCAAAATCATTCTTATCTTCAAAACCATTGCAAGTCAATTCCTGAAAACTATCAAGATTTTATTATGTATTAATATCATCAGTTCAACAATGTGTTGTTTTTATTCAAGATTTAATTTTTGCATTAATTACAGTTAGTTCAACATTGCTTTTAATTAGTTTTATGTTATTTTCTTGTACATTTTTTGTATTTGTGCCGGGAAACATCCATTACAATGCACTCATTACAATGCACTACCTTTACAACGAGGCTGTTACAACGCAACAGCCTTTACATCGCATGCCATTACAACGCAGCCATTACAACGCATGTCACTACAATGCATGCCATTACAACGCATGTCACTACAACACATGCCATTACAACACATGTCACTACAACGCATGCCATTACAACGCATTATAAGGTAAGTATTGGGGATTTTTTAGGTTTTAGGGTGGGTATTGGTTTTGGGGTACATGGGAATAGTAATTTTTACCCCTACGCTATCCAACACTTACCCTACTTTTTCACTCACTGGAGTGGGAATAGTATTTTTTACCCCTACACTATCCAACACTTACCCTACTGTTGCACTCACTGGAGTGGGAATAGTAATTTTTACCCCTACACTATCCAACACTTACCCTACTGTTGCCCTAAAAGTATTATGTGTTGTAATGGTATGCGTTGTAATGGTATGTGTTGTAATGGAATACGTTGTAAGTGTAGTTTCTAAAAATGCGTTGTGATGGCATGCGTTGTAATATCATGCGTTGTAATGGATGCTGCGATGTAAAAACCACGTTGTAAAAGCATGCGTTGTAAATGTTTGCGTCGTAATGTCATACATTCATTTGTGCCACATGAGTAACTCGTTAACAGTATGCTTCTACTGTACATTCAACTTCTCCGCTTCATCGTTTTAGAAGTATAAACTCCAAAAGAGCACTTTGCTTTGTTGAGGAACAGCTTTGGGCCAGAGGCAAAAAGAGTATTTATCATTGATAGTTATAGTTTAAGAGTTAGAGGAGGATGTTGTGACACATTTTCTCTTAAAGGTACAAATGCCAGGTTTGCTTTGTTGTGTGGCTTCACAAGACGTTTTAGCAACTACATGTAACTACAGGGAGTTCCAATATGAGATACAGAGGGGTCAACTCATGCACAAAACTGATACCATGAAATTCAGAAATGGAAGAACCCACAGTAGAGGAAGGAAGCTGATCTTGCAATAAGGTGTATAAAGGAAATGTCAGTGGCTTATACCAAGATGCTCATTACATTGAGCAAGGAGTAAAAGGGAGAAATTTTAAGAGGAGCAACATGATGTGTATTAATAATACTTAGAAGAGGAGTTTACGGAACGTGTGTTATCAATGTGGAAGCAAGTATCATACGGTAGTTCTGTTATTGCACATAGCAAACCAAGGGATTTGTTACAGTCAAACCAAATAAGGTTTAATATGAATGATGGCAAATAATGTAGGATGGGTGCATTACACAGCCATTGTGTATGAATGCAGTGTCAGAGTGTAAAATACACAGGAAAGGTATTACTTGTTATTTAACCTGGGGTTTAGATAGAATGTGCCAGGTATTTTGGGAACGTGGGAGCCTAAATAGGGACAGTTTGCCAGCAAAGTATTCTTTCTTCAAATGTATTTGCTTGTGTATAATACAGTACTTAAAAGGAGGAGCCAATGCATCTCTCTATATACTCTGTAAATTTGGCCCAAGAAATGGAGTGCACCACCATGGAAGTTGTCCTTCAAGAGGGCTGGGAAATCGGCCAAAGGTATGGTGCCTCACCAAAGGTGGATAAGAGCAGGGTGTGTACTGCAGAGGATAGTTAGTGGATAGCTGTTCATTTGTGCAGGTTTACTCAAATGAGACACGCCATACCACATAACCTTTGCCATGGTGCAAATGAACAGGGAAATTAATTTGCACCATTTTTACTGCCTATATCATATGGAACAGAGCAAATAGATGTTGCTCCAATCTATATTACCCAAATAATTTTGCATCAGTGCATAATGTACCAAATGGATTGTGTAAGCATCTGCAATACATGCATTGTTTATAAATCATGTTTCATTAGTAAGATATATATAAATAAAATAAATCATAGTCCAAATATTACCTTTGAGTAACTAAATATAGCAAAAGTATTTTGTAATATTTTAGCAACGTTGACTGATTTTTCCTTAAACATAGTTCTATCTTTCACAAGCAGCAGCACAATGGATTTTCTCTGTTTTTGTATGCCAGTGTTTTATTTCTGTTATATATGAACAATGGCCCTTAAAGAGAGCTGGGAGTCATGTAGATTATATCATTAGATGCTCCAACCTTTACCAAACGCTTCATAGCCAGTTTGAGAAATGTGCGATTTCTATTACTTTGAAACACAACTTACATGAACTATGAAGACTACAAGGGCATTTCATCAAAGATCACTATAGGATCTTAGTAAATATATAGGGCCTTATTTACAACAAAATGACACAGCGCGGCGCTGCAAGCCATTTTTCTGCGCCGAGCTGTGTCATTATAAAAGCACAGGGTTTTTTCATATTTACAACAATATGACACATCCCTGTGCTTTCCCCTGTGCTGGCGCACAATTGGCTGCCATGCACCATCGCAGGCCTCCTTGCACCATTGTGAAAGAATGCCTGTGTTGCTGGGTTGATGCGCAGGAATGGACACCTTTCTGCACAAAAACAATCATTCATGGTGTTTTCCTCTTTCTATGTGTGCTGCGGGATGCAGTACGCATAGAAAGAGGAAAAAACGAGGATAAATAAAAGTATTTCTCCTCATGGCATCTCCTTACGCCTCCCCTGGGGAGGCATAGGATTCTGACGCATTCCCAGGTTTACAAAATGTTGTAAATCTGGACATGCTGCAGAATCCATGTTTGTTGCGTGGGAACACCCACAGCAACACCCATGGCACGCCCCTTTCACCCCAAGAGATGCATGAAAAGGGGTCATATTTACAAGCCCATGAAAAGCCACGCCGGGTGGCTTTGCGTGGCCTTGTAAATATTAGCCAGCACACAGCGCCACCTGTGCGTCAAAAAAAGTGATGCACCAGCAGCGCAAGAGCGGCGTAAGACCCATTATGTTTTACAACTTCCATGACTTCACAAATTTGACCTAATATGTAAGGCACCTTTTTTTGGTTATTGTTTTTGTATTTGATAGGTGCACAGAATGGTATAACATTTGTTATTACCAATAGAATTTCCCACCATTTTTGGCTTCGAAATATAAGCATTTGTGCAAGAAAGAACACATATTGTAAAATGCCCATTTACAATATGGCTAGCCCCAAAGTCAGAGTTGTACAAATAACAACTATTTCTAAACTCTGTATCTGGAGGCAACCAACAAACACTATATATACCTGTGATTAGAAGGAACTTAGGGAAATAACAGTATATTACTTATTTTCATAGCATTTATATTTCAGCATTTTTATTTCAACAATGAGTTTCTCTAGGAAATTCTTGCACGATCTACATTACTTACCCCGTGCTAAATTGAGAAACTTGTCTAGTTTTCAGAAATGTGTCGCTTTCCATAATGACCAATCTGGAAAAATCTACTGCCTCTTAAAAAAATGCAAAAATCATGGTAAAAAGTAGATTTATTTTTTATAACTTTACTTAGTCCTAAAAGCTGTGACAATGGTGAGCTTAGAACAGCAAACCATTTGTTGATGTGATTTTCAGAAAAAAAAATACGTTATCTTGCACAGCACTTTGTTCCATAAAATATTTTTAAAAAATCATATAGTTTGGCTATTTTCTCAGTTTCTTCCTTGGCAATATACAAACCCTTGATCATTTTAGAATCCCCAACATCTGGGGAAAAAAGCCTGGATGCTTTTTATTAACACCTTCGCCGCTATCGGAATTCCGCCCAGGTGCTGGACATTCCGATCGCGGGCGTGGTCGTGACGAGCTCAGCTCGTCATGCGCAAACGCCGACTGCGCAGCATGACGAGCTGAGCTCGTCATGAGCAACGAAGGGGTTAAGAAAAGTTGTTGTGTGTGAAGTGCCTCAGCCATCAAACACAAGGCTCAGCAATGGGGGAGAAGCCTTGGAAGCTAAGAGGTGAAAGACTATGAACTAGTCACAATTCAATTTCAAACGTCTATCATGAAGTCTGTACTATTCCCATTATAATTTACACTACAATAAAGAACAATCAAACTGAAGGCAAAAGGGAGACACTCCGGTAATCTGATTAGAATAAAAGCTCTCCATCCAGCAGCAACCCTCACACCCTTGGACAAAACTCCCAGGGAGTGGAGCTCATTAGTTTTTAGATTTTTTCAAAAACAAACTCCGGCATTTTACCCATGTCTTGGAGCAGGACCAATTCAATGTGTGCCTTTTTCTAGTTTGGGTATCAGCTACTTCACAGACTTCTATGTGCAATCAGTTGAAATGTGCATTTACAAAAGAACTTCTGACAATTATCAACACTCAATATATTTTAACTATCTCCACAGAGGCTGTTAAAGTCATGTTTTTGGCCTCTTTATTGGAGACGTTGCGTGATATCAGAAACAAATCACCCAAAGATGGCCCCTCAAAACACCACAAGATTGTAGTTTTTGTTGTTCATCTAACAGGACTAAAAGCGGACTAAAAGCTGACCATCTTGGGGTCGGACTGTCCCAATGTGAAACAAAAACCCACAATAAGTAGCCATGTTAGGGTCAGACTTGCACCTGAATCCTGAAGAATTAATTTAAAAATCCATTTGCAGTCAAAACAGGATTGATTTTTGTTTTGAATGAATGCATGAGATAAAGGATTGAAGGTGACAACAACTGTCATTATACTTTGCAGTTTTAAGATGTAAAATAGTCCTGATGCACTGCAATGAAATATCACCATAGGAGGCGAAATGATTTATCTTTTTTTTTTTAATTTAGATTTTTATTGAGCAGAATGGTTAAAATCACACAACAACAGAGTTTATGTAAAATCAAGCAAATAAAACAATTAATACCATAGAATAGAATGATGTCAGGGGCTTAATTACAGGAGAGAAAGTCATTAAGATGGTACCACTAACAATATAATACAAGACTGGAATAATACAACTTTAAGAGAAAAAAAATTGGGGATAAGAATCGCTAGTATACTTTTACATTCAGTAAATAAAACCAATCATGCATAGAATAAAGTGCATAAACAGTAAACCGTACAGAAGTTTCCTAACAATCCCAATAACTTTTAATCTAATTAGCAATATTTAATAAAAGTAGTGCAAATGCGAATAACGGTAAAAGCTGACATAAAATGAAGTGCGCAAGCAAATAACGATACCAAAATTACTTTACAATCCTAATCCCTTTTAATCCAATTAACAATGTCAGATAAAAAAGTGCAGATAGAATTATAATAAAAACCTATACACTATCCCTGAAGAATCTTTTCCATTAGATCTAAGAATTCCCAAACAGACGCAAATCTTTTAACGGCTCCTACCCTTTTCGCATACACCTTTTCAAAACCTCTTACATATTGCATTTTCTTAAACCACTCCAGAAAAGTCGGAACTTTTGTACTCTTCCAATTCTGAAGTATTAATGAACGTGCCACCAGGAAGGAGATAAATAGGAACTTTTCCCCCTTTCGTGAGAGGCTGGTTTAAGTTTTGTCTTAGCAAACCAAACAGTATTGCCTCCGATTCTGGTTGTATATTATTTCCAAAAATACTGCTCAAATTGCTACAGAGCTCCCCCCAGAACTGAAACAGCCTGGGGCATTTACAAGCAATATGTAACCAGCCACCCTCACCCGCCTGATGGCATCTAAAGCATTTATTCTCGACTTGAGGATAAATTTTATGTAGAACAAGGGGGGTATAGTAGGCCATCCATCTAGATAGAAATGCCATCCTTTTGAAGTTTGCAGCACGGAGTAACTTGTTGCCATACTGAGATGAGTCTCCTGTAAGAAAAGAATTTGAGGGGAAAAGGCTGTCAGCCATCTGATCAGGCTACCGTACTTCCGCTTATTGGATATACCATTAACATTCATGGAAAGAATACACATCTTGTTAACCATTTTTAAGGTTACTATTTAAATCAAACATATCGGTAAACTTGCCCCATTTTTCAATATTAATGAACCAGCCACTCCTTCCTATATAATAACAAACATTTTTCTGCTTGATCCCCTTTTGTGCGCCTTCTTTATATTTTCTCAACACCTTTCTCTTTTTTAATCCATTCTGCTCTTTTTCTTTTTCACCCACACCACCCTTCTGCAATGCCCTAACCCTACCCAACCTTGGTGATACGGGCCATTCCCCCACCACACTGCCCACATCGCCCCCACCCCTATTTTATTTTTTTGGTGCCCTGGAATTGCACCTTAGGTGCCCCCCCCCACCCCGACAGGATCGTGACACAAAAAAAAAAGAAAGAACCCAAAAATTGACCCTTATCATTTAACAACCGAGGCATCTTCTATGTTGGAAAAGATATGAAACTTTCCCTGCACGAGAACGCGTAATTTAGACTGTTGTGCTATGGACGCTTGTGCGCCTTGTGCCTTAAACAGAAGAAGTAGTTTCACAAACTCTTTTCGTCGCCTTGCAGCCAAAGCAGACATATCAGAAAAGATTCTGCAGGTTAATGTCTCATTTATTGCAAATTGACGCTGTTGAATGGCTTTAGTCAAAACTTTTTCTTTGATCCTATAATCCGCGAAGTTGACTAGAATGGTTCTGGGAGTATTAAGATTCGGTGCTGGGACCCGATGGGCCCTGGTAACCGTCAGATCCCCGGTACACTCTGGCAGAACTTTTTGTTTAATGAACGCTTCCACCCATTGCACCGGTTGAACCCCCTCACTCCTCTCCGGGACCCCTACTATACGTAGGTTTGATCGACGTGAATGGTTTTCCAACTCCTCGAGTTTACTCATGAGGAACTTCTTATCCTTAGTTGTTTCGTTAAGTTTAACCGACATTGAGCCTATTTGGTCATCTAGCTTAGAAATTCTAGTCTCTGCTTCTTGAATGTTTTCCGAGAGACCAGCAACCGCCTCTTCTATTTTGCTAAGGCGTTGATGGAGAGAAGCAATTTCATGCTCTTGTGACTTCTTCATGTCCCTGATCTCCTCAAGAATTGTATTTAATAAAAATGTAATATCAATCTGCCTTGAAGCACTTTCAGCAGTTTCATCAGGGATATTAATTTCAGCGGCTGCATTATTACTGGGATTTGAAGTAGCTATCTCTGCTTGCCCGGTTACTGGCCTGATCGATTGACTCTTAGCGGCGTCCTGGCCATCTTGAGGATATCCCGGTTGTGATTCTAATTCCGGTGCGAATACATGTTCTTGATCGAGCTGACATATGGCGCTCGGGTTCAAAGTTTGAGCTTCTCTAAATAGACTTTGAGTTTGAGGCTCCACTTCTTGGGTAGCGCCGCTTGACTTAGGTTGTAGAATATTTAGAGAGGGAGGAGAGGGACACTGAATCAAAGCAGATTTTAGGAGATTTAGTGGAGAGACAGCCTGGGGAGATCTTACTCCTAATTTGACCATTACAGGGGGCAATGTAAATATTTGTTGATCGTTGACGAGCACTTTAGTCTGTTCTGCTGTCTCCTGTTGCATCGACTGCTGGCTCTTTTTATTAAAAAGGGGGAACTCTTTAATAGTGCTCCCTTCTCCTTTGTTATCTCCAGCCAGGGAGTTCCCCTCCTTTCCTGGAATGGCAGCAATGTCCTCTCTTATAGCCTGGGGCACGTCTGTCCTATCTTCGAGAAGCCCCCCGCACTGCTCCAGGGTCCCTTCTTCTTCAGAGCTCTCAAAGCTAGAGCAGATGGATGGAGAGTCAGCTCTCTGTCCCATTTTAGCTACGGAGGCACTTACTTTCTTTGAGAGCGCCAAGCGCGTTTAACTTTTAAATTTGTTGCAGCATCGCTCTTGACATGATAGTTATTTATCCTATTGTGCCGAGCCGTTTTGCTGCCACCAGTTTTCTTCTCCATTGTTTAGAAACTGCTTTTTCCTCGCTTTCTCTGCTTTTTCCTACCTTCCCTCAGACAACTTCTCCCTCCTTTCTTCTTCTTTGTTTTTTTTTTAAGCTCCTTGACTCCCCTCTCCTCACCTGTCTCCTGACGTTGTTAAATCCAGGCAGCCGCTAGAACTCAGCCTGTCAACCGAGTTAGCGCCCGATCAGACCTGATTCTCGTGCTGTTCAGTTCGCACAACTCGCTGTAGAGCCGAACTCCAGCCCACCTCGTCCACCTCTGATGTTGCAGCTCGAATCACAGGTCGTTAGTTTCCAGCAAGTTGGTTTCCAGCCAAAATGCCACAATGCCGGTCCAGAACCACAGCCACCGTCCTGCAAAGTCGAGGCGTCGCAGCAGTAAATTAACAGTAAATCACCATCCGAAAAAACGCCTAGCTGCTCCTGCTGCGGCAGCCTCCGCCGCCATCAAACACTGCCGCTGCCGACGCTAACGCTGCCGAGGTGAAGAGGAATGACCTGTGGCTACGCGGAGGCGTGGTTCTCCGCCGCCATCCCCCAGTGGGAGATGCTTTTACGCGAAATGATTTATCAACCAGACAACAGCATGTGGTGAGTGTCATAGGCCCTGGAGCCCAGGGCTTGTATATTTTTATTTGAGAAAAATTGTGAAAAGGCATTGGCAAACAGCTGAATTGTCAAGGGTGACCTAAAAATGACCCATTACAGCATGGACATTGGACATCAGCTGGGTCTGGTGGCTTCGTCGACTAATGCCTCCACTGTAGGGGTCTGTGTTTCGACCTCATGGGCACAGGTTCAAATCCCAGGGTGTTCAACCAGCCTTTCATCCTCCTGAGGTCGATAAAATGAGTACCATTTAGTTGGGTAACAATAAACATCTGTTAGTCAGTGCCAAGATACCGTGGGCTTTACAAATATACATGTTATGTCCGAGGACAGCTGTCTGCTTCCCGAATGCCTGTAGGGACTCCTCACACTGTCAGCTGTGCTATGCAAATAATAACTAGCTTCCATTTTCAGTCAGTCACATTTCAATGCTTTGTGACCATTCACGAAATTATAAGCATTTGATACATGTCCCTGGAAGTCGCAAGGAAAGTAGGGAAACCCTTTCAATCAATCAGTACTTGTTAAGCGCGACTACTCACCCGTCAGGGTCTCAAGGCGCTGGAGGTCCAAAGGACAACCAAAGTTGGCACTGTGACTCACGTCAGCTGCAACTCGTATTGCACTTCTGTTCATTGCATTTTTCTTTTTTCTCTCATCACAAAGCCTACCAATCTGTGCAGTGGAGGCTTTTGCAACGAGAACAAAATTTGTACATGTGGCTAGTACATTCATGTATATTGTTTACATGTTATGATACTATTTTTGACAACAAAATATTCTCTTTTCGAAATGTGCATATATCATTGAGCAATAGAAAAAGAAAATGCCTATATACGATATACTGAGTTTTTGTACATCTGTATCATTCTGAAACTTAAAAAATGTAATATATTAAACACTGCAGCATTCCCTAGAAAAGAAACCCTTGGTATTTTGTTCCCATACCTTACTCGGTACTACAAACACTTTTTATATTAAAAGAACAAAGTGAAATGTCTCACATGGAGGGCAGATGATCTACTTGCGTTTCCCTTTCACTGAGTTTCCCCAGCTCTGGCTGCGACTAATATACAAGCCTGACAATACGGTATAATTGACCCAGCCAGACAACTGTTTCTGTCAGCTAAGAAGAAGTTTTAAAGACCTTACTTAATTTGTCTGTCTTTTGCTTGTCAGATTAACCTTTTCAAAACTATTCTGAAGAAAAGATTCACAAAACTCTAGTCATTTACCTTAGTTCACCTTGTTTCATGATTTGCTTGAACATTCTCTATAACAAATTTAGTTCATTTCTCTCCATAGTCAAAAGAAAGACGTTTTCAACAGTGAAGAGACAATAGAAGTAGGCTTGTTTATGCAATCTCAAATACAAAATAGCTGTCAGAGATTTTGCACTTCATTCGGATTATGTTTCTCTAATTCCTCTTAGTCAAACCTCTGGAGAACTCTAGAAAAACAAAAATCTGTGCTGACTTGCTATTGCTTTCATACTTTATGCACAGTATTTTGCTGATTGTGGTCATCTTTTCCTGTCTGTATTTACAGTGCCAAAAAAAACCTGTTTTAAAACCACGATTTCATTTGTTTTAACTTTTCAGAGGAAAATGGGAATACATTCGTGCACAGCTGAACACAGCATATACCTCCCTCCATCCAGCTTTGCCCTCACCTTCTGTGTTTTTTCTCGAATTAACCTTAGACAACATAACCAGAATGATAAAGTATGCACATTTTCAAAATATTTACGCAGAATGACTTTCCCAAACAAGTATATGAAAAAAGAGCACTAGGCAGCAGCCTTAGGGAGCCACCAGTAAGTATAACCTAATTACAATAAAATGTTTATTACTAGTGGAGGGGGAGCAGAGCGCTCAGAAGCAAAATGCATATTTTCCTTGCACCCCCCCAAATTTTCTTCTGTAAATTAAATGTTTAAATTTATATAGCGCAGTTTATCAGCCGTAAGGGTATCCATGCGCTGTCCATGGGCACGGGGAGATTAAGGGATATGCCCAGAATCACAGGTTATTGAGACAATGCTGAGACTCAAATCTGGATCCCCCATCTCCCCAGTTGCCGCTACTAGCTCACCACCTCCATCAGCTCTAAACAGCGAGGAAACCCCTAGTCTGGAGATAAAAAAAATGCATAAATGAAAGAAGAACAAGCATTTGCAATGCAGTAGGTCTTGCATTTACAAGAGTTTGAGCTATTAGCATTGTAAATGACAATGACTTTTATTTATGTTTTGTTTTTAAAACAGATAAATAAAAGGAATTGTCATTTACAATGCCAATAGCTTAAACTCAAGCAAATGCGAGACCTATTGCATTGTGTTAGAACTGGGGGTCTCTAGTTGGCAATGGTATACATCTTTGACCAAATAGGGACCCTTGCTTTTAGTCAGGGAAAGGGGGATTACACTACTGGATAACCCCTGCTCACCCCCTTGGTAGCTTGGCACGAGCAGACAGGCTTATCTCAGAGGCAGTGTGTTAAGCATTGGTGAGTACATACAGTAATACAGTGAAAACACTACAGATGGACACCACACAGGTTTTATAAAAATAAGTATTCTTTATATAGACTTAACACAAGACCACAAACGACAAAAATCCACAATACTGTACTCAAAATAGACTTAAAGATGGTAGAAGTAACTTAGTTCAAGATGATGATAAATGCGACACGTTTCTCACAAAAGTACCTTGGATGCGTAACGCAAAACAAACAAAGGGTCCGCAGGGAGGGCGATGCGGCAAGCAGGTGCCTCGATGCGGTGCGACGATCCAGTATGACGCGATGAGAGTGCGCCCTTGATGCGGTGCAACAACGTGAAGCTGATGCGTGCACGCCCGACGGCCGTGCGGCGAACTCTGTACCTTTGGAGCTGCGACAGGCCCTGCGACACGCCTCTCCGGTGATGCGACGGCAGGCAGTTGCGACGGCGACACGCTTCTCCGGTGATGCGACGGCGACCCTTGCGGTGGTGACATGCTTCCCTGGTGACGCAACGGCAGGCAGTTGCGACAAAGACACGCTTCTCCGGTGATGCGACAGCAGGCAGCTGCGACGAAGACACGCTTCTCTGGTGATGCGGCGGCAGCCTCTGAGGCGGCGACACACTTCTCCGGCGATGCGACGGCAACAGCTGCGACAGCGGCGCGCTTCTTCTCGTTGAGTCGCGCTTCCAGCTCCCAGCGACACGCAGGCTTCTGCAGACAGGGGTTCTATCCTGCAACTGGGCATCCAGGTCAGGGGGGACACCCCGAACCTGGCCCTCCAACCTAGGGTCTAGACCCTCCAGTTGAACCAGGGTCAGAGGCGAGGACTCCCTCCCTCTGCACCCCCTTCCAGAGTGCTGTACCCTCCCACCTGGAGTGGTACCCCTAGAAGACCAACCGGTCAGGACACTGTTTACAGTTGTCCCTCCCTCCAGGTCAGACAACACCTGAACCTGGCTTCCCAACCCAGGGACCAACCATAGCGGTTGAACACTTGCCCGGCGCACCAGGACTTCATTGGGAGCACATACGCCCCCCCGAGGGTGACACACAACTCATGTGTCGTGTGACAGTCTGCCTGGCGCAGATCTTCCGACCCCTGTCCATCTGACAGTGCGTGAAGATCCCCCAGGACAGAAGTGGTGTCACCATGGTCATTCATTGGTGACTCAGCCCTTCTGGCTGGCCCCTGACCCACTGGTTCTTCCACTGGGGACTCTTTCCCCTCTCACCCCTCAATCTGGACTTCTGCACCCTCCGCTTAGGAGTGGCACTGCCAGACACCAGAACTGATGTAGGCCTGCTTACAGACACTCCCAGTTCACCAGACACTAGGGGATCCCCCTTAATGGGCGGCCCATCAGGACAGACTAGGCTCCCTACCTGGTGTTCCCTTAAAGAACCATCCAGGCCCTGAGACTGAGGTTGGGCACTATCGGGATGCATCCCAGTCTCACTCCTTCTTCTTGAAGACAGGACGTGAGGCCCTACACCCCTCCCACTACAAAGGGACCTAGCTGGGCTACTCTGAACCACCTCCACCACTCTGGGTTGGAAGATACCTGAGCCACTCCCCTTAGGGTCACTCCCCAATGCGTCTTCAGACCCTCTGGAATCCACCAAAAGGTCTGCCTCCCTGGTGAGCCCCCTGGGGTCAGAGAACTCACTCTCCAACAGGTGTTGGCATAGCTCTGGAAAACAGGGACTTACAATATGCTCTCCCACAATTGGATCACACAGCCCCCTACAAGGGTTAACCGAACTATCCTTCACCTCACCATCCAGTGCCTCGCACATGTACCCCACACCACTCTCCTGAGACTGGCAAGACAGTATCTGACTGTCTCTGTCATTCAACCCACACTCTTCTGGGCAGTCTTCACACTCACACACCAGAATTTCAACCATGGGGGACCCCTCTCCCTGCACCTCTCATCTAGAGTCAGTAGAGTGTCCCGCCCACCACTACGACCATGAACCCCTGCATCAGTTTCCCAATTCACCTCAGGGACACTGCGCACCACTGGCGCTACCTCACATCCTAGAACCTCCTGGTGTATGTTAACCCCCTCCAAGTCGGGCGCCACATCTCTGGGTGTGTGCACTACTCCCTTAGCACTAGGTAACATAATTTTGCTGCCACCATCTGAGCCGGATTACACCTCCAACTCAGCCAATCTCACTTTCTGAGCTACACACATTTCTTGTTGCTGGGCTCAGACACTCATGGCCTCAAGCCTCTTGAGCTCCAAATCAAGCTCCCTCATTCTCAACTCATGTTCCAATCTTATCCTCTCTCTCTCTCCAAGGACAACCTGCTATTCTCTAGGTCCCTTTGACCCTCCATCTGGAGCCTGGCCATCTCCAGTTCGTGCACCCTATCTCTCTCCCTGTCTTCCAGCTCTCCTGGGGACAGGCCTTCGGAAGAGATGCTACTGCCAGGCGGGGACGGTACCCCTTCCCTGGCTGGAATCAATGGTATATTCAGCTGCCCCTCTGCATCCCCAACTGGCTCCACCACCAGTTCAGGGGTATTTCTTGCTTCCACCCAGGCCCTCAGCGCCTTTTGGTATTCATCCTTTTTAGCAATGCCTTGGGTATCAATTTTAAATTTTTTGCAAAAGCGCTTTAGCTGTTTCACATTGTAGGTTTCCAACCTCTCTTCCTCAAAATCTAGATCCATAGATGCAAGAGATGCTGGTCGGCTCATGGTAGTAAGAATTGGCAGTTCTCAGAAAAAATAACAGTCCAAGGAGAAAAAAAATTCTACCAAAAAAGTATTTTATTTTATTGTTTTTTATTTTAAAAGTTTTATATAGCGCTGGCTAGACCCAGAGGTATCAGAGCGCTTTACATGAGAAGATAATATAAAGCAAACATGGCATACAAGTAGATAAAAAGATAATGAAACAACGTATGAAATATACAAAACAAAATAAATATACAGGTGCAAGAGCTATACACTTCAAGTAACTAGGTATATGATGTTCGCGAAATGGACAGATAATACTGGACAAAATGTAACATGGTGATTGGAGATCAGGTGCAGGTCACAGGTTAGGACCCCAATAATAATTGGGCCAAACATGGCGTATAAGTAGATAAAAGATAATGACAACAACATGTGAAATATACAAATCAAATAGATAAACAAATCAAACAAATAGATAAATGAATCAAATAGATAAACAGGGGCAGGAGCTATACATATCAAGTAATTAGGCCGATGATGTTCATGAAATGGACAAGTATTACTGGACTAATATAACATGGTGAAATTGGAGATCGAGTGCAGGTCACAGGTTAGGATCCCCAATAATAATTGAGGAGGTGGATTTTGAGGTCTTTTTTGAAGCTGAAATAGGAGGGGTTGCAGCGCAGGTTTTTGGGAGGGCATTCCAGATGATAGGGGCATTACCAGAGAAGGAGCGTGATTGTGTGGCTTTCTTTTTATGCAGTGGTGGTATAAGGAGGAGGGAGTTGGTGCTTCTCAGGGGTCGTGTGGTGCCCGCAATGAGGAGTTTCTTGGCGAGGTACTGCGGAGTGTTTTGGTGGAGGACTTTATGAGTGATGCAGGCAGTTTTGTAGGCAGATCTGCCTTCAATAGGGAACCATTTAAGAGATTTGAGAGCCGGGGATATGTGATCGAAGCGTTTGCAGTCTGTAATGAGCCTGGCTGCAAGGTTGAGCACTGCTTTGATTGGAGCAAAGTGGACCTTGGGGATTCCGTTGAGGATGGCGTTACCATAATCAATACGTGAAAGAACAAGTGACTGAACTACAAGCTTAAAATCATCGGTGGGTATAAAGGGTTTGATTTTCTTGAGGTGACGGAGAGTGAAGAGGGCTCCTTTAGCAGAGTTTTTGATGTGGACGTTAAGGGTCAGGGTGTTGTCGATAGAAATACCAAGAGATTTGACGGAGTTGGACAGGGTGAGTGAGCAGTTGAGTGCGTTAAGGTCAGAGATCCATGATTGAACGGGGAGAGGGTTGTTTTTAGGGGAGAAGAGAATGATTTCAGTTTTATTAGGGTTAAGTTTGAGATGATTGGAGTGGAACCAGGTTTGGATCTTGGTGAGGGTGTTGTTCAGGTGTAAGATGTCGGCATGAGTTTTAATCTTGTAATAGATTTGGGTGTCATCGGCGTAGAGGTGGTAGTTGATGCCTGCTTGTTTAAGAATGAGGGTGAGGGGTTCCATAAAGAGGTTAAAGAGGGAGGGAGAGAGAATAGACCCTTGGGGGACTCCAAGGGAGACAGGAGTGGGTTTAGAAAGACAGTTTTGAATTTTGATTTGCTGAGTTCGGTGTTGTAGGTAGGAGACGAACCATTTGTAGGCAGTATCATTGAGGCCGAAACGGGTCCTAAGCACATTAAGTAGGGCTGAATGGTTGACTGTATCGAACGCTGCGGAGAGATCAAGGAGGATAAGAAGGCAGGTCTCGCCATTATCAAGTGAGTGGTGGATGTCATCGACGACATTGAGCATTGCCGTTTCGGTGCTGCAGCCTTTCCTGAAGTCTGATTGAAAGGGATCAAGTAGGTTGAAGTTTTCGATGTGTTTGTCTAGTTGTAGTAGGACACATTTTTCAAGGACCTTTGAGAGAAGGGGAGGTTAGTGATGGGGCGGAGATTGTTTAGGTCATTGGGGTCAGCATTGGGGTTTTTGATTATGGGAGAGATTTGTCCAAGTTGAAGGGAGGTGGGGCCACAGCCAGTGGAGAGAGAGGTGTTGATGATTGTGGTCCAGTATGGGGTGATGATGTGCTTAAGGGCAGGGACAAGGTTAGAGGGTAAGGGGTCTTTTGTGTGGGAGGACGGTTTAAGATTACCAATTATTTTAAGGACTTCTAGCTCAGTCACGGGGAGGAAGTTGAGCAAGGAGGCATTGTTCTTTAATTGTGAGTTAGGGTAGTTGGTTTCCGGAGAGGTAGCAGGGTCAGCTGGTCGAGGGGATGTGGAGTAGGCATTTGAGGTGAGGACGGGTTTGCATTGGGAGTTGGAGGGGAGCTGTGTGGATCGGAAGGAATGATCAATTTTGGCTATTTTTTTCGAGAAGAAGTGGGAAATTTCTTCACATCTGGCTGAGGAGGCGATCAGATTTGGAGGTGCAGGGGAAGTTTGGTTATGAATGATTTTGAAGAGTTCCCTAGGTCTGTTTTTGGCACGATCAAGTTAAGTGCGGAAGAAGGATGCCTTTTCCTTGAAGATGTGTTTTTGTACGTGGATCTAGCGTGTCTGAGGAGTGCAAGATGGGAGGGAGAGGGATGGTGTCTCCAGGTTCTTTCCGACAGTCTGAGTGACCGTCTTTCGTTGTTAAGCTCGGTATTAAACCAAGAGTTGGAGGGGGTGATTCTTTGGTTTTTGAGTTTCGGCGGGGCTAATTGGTCAAGAATACCAGTGACAGTATTGTTAAAGTGTTCAGTGAGCTCATTAGCATTTTGTGAGGGGGAATGAGAAGAAGTTGAGCTTGGAGTTTAGACTCAAGAACACCCGGGGGATATGTTTTAGATTTCTGGTCAGTTTCTTAGGTCTGTTAATTTTGGAGGTGGGGAGATTTGCATTGGTAGCAATGGTGAACAGTATAAGGTGATGGTCAGACCAGTCAATGGGGACGATATTGGTCAAGGAGGCCAGATCTTCGTTGGAAAGAATGGCGTCAAGGATGGCTCCTTTGGTGTGTGTCGGGGACAGGCATAGTTGTTTGAGTTCATTGATCTCAAGTAGATTAGTGAGGAGGGAGATAGTGGGATCATCGGTATCGTTCCAATTGAGGTTAAGATCCCCAAGAAAGAGATTTTTGAGTTGGATAATGAGGATTGTGTCAGGAGCTCAGATAAGTCCTCGATGAAGGGCTGGGGGGCCCGGAGGGCGATAGATGTTGTGTAGACGAATTGGGTGGGAATTTTGGGTTGTCAGTTCAGCTTCCAGGTATTCGCAGGAGGAGTAGCCAGAATTATTGACAAGGGATAGCTGAAGTTCATTTTTAAAGATAATGGCTAGACCACCCCCAACTCTGTATGGTCTATCTTTTCTAAGAATAGAGTATCCCGGGGGGGAGAGTAGATCAAGTATGCTCGTTGAGTGGTCTTTGAGCCAGGTTTCTGTGAGGAATGCAATGTCAATGGATTCACTCAGGATAGTTTCCGAAATTTCCGTGGCATGTTGGACTGCGGAGCGACAGTTGACCAGCATACATGTAAGTGGTGTGGGGTTGCATATGGTGGGTGGGCAAGTGTGGATCAACGTGAGGTGGGGCGGTGGTCTGGGGGAAGCGGGGGAGGAGGGGATTCTATTAGTCCCTAAGATAACAGGGATGTGGGAGTAGGGGAGTGGAGAATTGGTGATTGGTAAGCTAGGAAGGTAAGAGTTGCATAGGTCGGAGAGGTCAGACGGGGAGAGATGGTTCGAGGTGCGGTGAGGTCTATGTATACGGCAGCGGAGAGGAGTCGATCTCCAATGATTGTGTTTGGTGTTAGGGATTTTCGGGGGGAATTTTTGGGGGGGATTTTTGGGCGGGGCTGGGTGGGGATTTTATGGTGAGGGAGGGTTCTGGAGCTGTGGAAGATAAAGTCTTTCCTGAATTGAGAGAGTTTAGTAATCAAATTAGATAGGTCAAGTTTGATGTTGTGTAGGCTCTGGGCAATTAAGGTGAGGGGAGGTACTGAGGGGGGGTGGTCGGGGTTAGTTACGGAGGGTGGACTGATGTGTGAGGGGGGAGATAGGGAAGTGGGTGTGGAATGAGGGGTGACGGGGCTGTTAGGTGTGAGGGGTTTGGTAATCAAATTGGATAGGTCAAGTTCAGTGTTATGTAGGCTCGTGTCAATTGGGGTGGAGGGGGGTACTGAAAGGGCGTGGGCGGGAGGTAGGGGAAGATATGGGTTAGTTGCAGAGGGTGGACTGATGTGTGAGGGGGGAGATAGGGAAGTGGGTGTGGAATGAGGGGTGACGGGGCTGTTAGGTGTGAGGGGTTTGGTAATCAAATTGGATAGGTCAAGTTCAGTGTTATGTAGGCTCGTGTCAATTGGGGTGGAGGGGGGTACTGAAAGGGCGTGGGCGGGGGGTAGGGAAAGATATGGGTTAGTTGCAGAGGGTGGACTGATGTGTGAGGGGGAGATAGGGTGGAGGGAGTGGAGTGAGGGGTGACGGGGCTGTTATATGGGAGGGGTTCAGTGATCAAATTAGATAGGTCAAGTTCACTGTTGTGTAGGTTCGGGGCAATTAGGGTAAGGGGAGGTACTGAGGGGGCGGGGGAAGGGAATGATCTGGGGGTAGGGAGTGGTCTGGGTTAGTTGCGGAGGGTGGACTGAGGTGTGAGGGGGAGATAGGGTAGTGGGTGTGGAGTGAGGGGTGTCGGTGCTGTAAGGTGTGAGGGGTTGGGCTAGGTTAGACATGAGGTTAAGAACTTCAGGAGATGTGGTCAGAGAGGATAAAAGGGCATAGAGTGAGTGGAGAGCAGATATATTAGGGTGGAGGGGTTGTGTATTTATCAGGGGTTGGGATAAAGGATTGGGAGGCGGAGTTAGGAGGGCCTGAAGGGGCAGGATAGGGGGATGGGGAGGAGAAGAGGGTGTACGGGATGGGTAGGAGGAGGGGGTGAGGAGTTGTGTTAGGGGATTGAAGGGCAAGGACGGTGGAGTACGTGAGTAGTTGGGTAGGGGGAGAGAGGTTGTGGGGTCAGGCAGAGGTGGGGTTATGGGAGGGGAATGATAAGTAGATGGCAGGGATTGGGGGCAACCGTTTTTAGTGGAGGGGTCCGAGGAGTGTGAGTTCCGGGTGTTAAGTGGAGAGAGGGAAATTACAGGGGGATGAGAAATAGGTAACAGTGGTTGGGGGATGTCATTTGCTGTAGAGAGGTCCAGGGAGGGTGATGGTGAAGTCGATTGTTGGAGGATGGTGTTAGCTGGATGGTTGAGGGTGGAGGTGGAGTGAGGGGGAAAGGGGGAGGGAGAGGTTGGAGGGGCGTTATTCAGTAGGGGAGAAGGAGTGTTAGGCGCAGAGTGGTCGAGGAGGAGAGACATAATGCTGAAGTGGTGTTCGAAGATGGAAAGGTGGGATACCGTGGCTTGTATGAGGATGTTACCTGTTTTGAAGATGGAGATATCAATATCACCCAGAAAGGCTGGGGAGGGAGTGGTGGATATTTTGAATCCATATGGTATTTTGGTTGATTTAGAGATTGGGAGGTGTTGTAGGAAGATGCTTTTCCATTTGGAAGGACGTATGGAGTAAAAGATGTAGTTGGTTATAATGGGGGAGGTGAGGCTGAGGTAGTTATCAACAATGAGTGTTTCAGGGTTACGGATAAGGAGTTTATGTTTGAAGTTTTTCTTGGCATGTTTGGAGAGATTGGGGGGGTAGAGAATGGTCCATGAGTTGGGGCCATGTTTGGAGAGAGTGGGGTCCTGGGGGTGATGTGGTTGCGTTTGGTCTGCACTCACTAGTAGTGTACACCAATCACTATATATGAGTCACAAATGCAAGTCCAGAATCCTCACCGCTGACCAGCAATGTTAGAACTGGGGGTCTCTAGTTGGCAATGGTATACACCTTTGACCAAATAGGGACCCTTGCTTCTAGTCAGGGAAAGGGGGATTACACTACTGGATAACCCCTGCTCACCCCCTTCGTAGCTTGGCACGAGCAGACAGGCTTAGCTCAGAGGCAGTGTGTTAAGCATTTGTGAACACATACAGTAATACAGTGAAAACACTACAGAAGGACACCACACAGGTTTTATAAAAATAAGTATTCTTTATATAGACTTAACACAAGACCACAAACGACAAAAATCCACAATACTGTACTCAAAATAGACTTAAAGATGGTAGAAGTAACTTAGTTCAAGATTATGATAAATGCGACACGTTTCTCACAAAAGTACCTTGGATGCGTAACGCAAAACAAACAAAGGGTCCGCAGGGAGGGCGATGCGGCAAGCAGGTGCCTCGATGCGGTGCGACGATCCGGTATGATACGATGACAGTGCGCCCTTGATGCGGTGCGACGACGTGAAGATGATGCGTGCACGCCCGACGGCCGTGCGGCAAACTGTACCTTTGGAGCCGCGACAGGTCCTGCGACACGCCTCTCCGGTGATGCGATGGCAGGCAGCTGTGACGGCGACACGCTTCTCCGGTGATGCGACGGCGACCCTTGCGGTGGTGACACGCTTCCCCGGTGATGCGACGACAGGCAGTTGCAACGAAGACATGCTTCTCCGGTGATGCGACGGCAGGCAGCTGCGACAAAGACACGCTTCTCTGGTGATGCAGCAGCGGCCTCTGCGGCGGCGACACGCTTCTCCGGCGATGCGACGGCAACAGCTGCGACAGCGACACGCTTCTTCTCGTTGAGTCGCGCTTCCAGCTCCCAGCGACATGCAGGCTTCTGCAGACAGAATCCCCAGCAAGGGAATTCAGGAGGGAGCTGGTGGTGAAGTCTTGTAGCCCTGAGGCTTCAGCAGGAGGCAAGCTCTAGTTCAAGCCCTTGGAGAAATATTCTGCAAGATTATGAAAGTTCTTTGAAAGTTCCTTCTCCTTTCCTTGGCAATGAAGACCACTGAAGGCCAACCCAGCAAACAGCACACTGGCAGAGGGGCAGTCCAAACTCCTGCAGCTTCCTTGGTTCTTCTCCTTGGCAAAGGTTTGTCTTGTTGTTCCAGAAGTGATCTAAAGTCTTGGGGTCTGGGCCCCAATATTTATACCAAAAGTCTTTGTTCTCTGAAGGCAGAGAGTGTCTGTGCCTGACCAAAACCAGTTCTGTGCAGCTTCCTGGCAGGAGGTGGAGACAGCATTGTGTGAGAGCAGACCTGGCCCAGGTAGCTGAAAGGAAATCTCCTCCCCTACTCTCTATTCTATGAGGTCTCAGGGGAGTGGAAGGAAATCCCCGCCCCCTACTCTCTATTCTATGAGGGCTCAGGTCAGTGAAAGGAAGTCTCCTCCCCCCTACTCTCTATTCTATGTGGGTCCTTTTCTGCCCAGCCCTGACCCATCAGACTGCTGGAGCCAAGACCCTCATGCCACTCACAAGCCAGACAAGCAATACACAACCTAGCAGAGGCAGCTGGATGGTTAGGCAAGAAAATACCTACTTTCTAAAAGTAGTATTTTCAAACACAGAATGTTAAAACCAACTTCACTAAAAGATGTATTTTATCATTCTGAGTTCAGTTATACTAAATTCGTTTTTCTACCATGTTCCCTGGGTCAGTTAGGATTATAAGATGTTATAATCAAACTGCCCATTCTGGCCTATGGGGACAGGTAGCCATGCAATAGTGAAAAACGAAATTGGCTGTAATTCACTATCAGGACATGCCACACACACCAGGGCATGTCCTACCTTTTACTTACAATGCACCCTGCCCTTCGTCTACCTTAGGGGTTGCTAACATGTAGAAAAGGGAAGGTTTAGGGACTGGTAAGTGGGTGCACTTACCAAGTCGACATGGCAGAACTAGACTGCACACAGGCTCTGCAATGGCAGGCCTGAGACACACTTTACAAGCTGCTTCTGTGGGTGGCACAACCAGCGCTGCAAGCCCACCAGCAGCATTTGATTTACAGGCCCTGGGCACCCATGGTGCACTATACTAGGGTCTAACAAGTAAATCAAATAATCCAATCATGGAGCCACAAATCCATTACATCAATTTACAATAGGGAGAGCATATGCACGTTAGCACTGATCAGCAGTGGTAAAGTGCCCAGAGTCATAAAACCAACAAAAACAGGTCAGAGAAAACACAGGAGGAAGGCAAAAAAAGTTCAGGGATGACCCTGCAAAAAGGGCCAAGTCCAACACATTGCAAATACGTTGGGAGCCTGTGCTATAATCTTTTTTAAAAAGCATTAGGAGAGAGCGTGTCCTGCCTGCAACAGCAGGCAGGACAAAGGTATTTGAGAAAAGAGTGCTCAAAGCTTACTGAGTAACAAAACATGTAACAGGGGGTGTCGCCATGGGAGATCACAAAATGAGACAAGGCGGCACTTAGGAAGGACTACTGAGCCTATTGACCAATGAACAGCCACAGTTTACAGTGGACAATGACACAAGCCAATGAAAAATATGGGCGGAGAGTGGGCGGAGCTTCAAGTCCCTAACTGAATACAGCATGCTGCGCAGAGCAGCGCATGTGCTGCCCAGGCTCGACCTAAAAAACAGGAAGCCAGTGCTTCTCCATGTAACACATGCTCCCAAGATCTGGAACAACATCTCCATATGCATCTGGACTGCCCCAACCTCCTTCACTTTATGTAATAGCTGAAGCAACACCTCCTCAAAGGATAGCACATCTCAAAGCCGTAGAACGTCCTCCCTATCAGATTTCATCTTTTGCTTTGGAACTGCTCTTTAATTGCATACTGTTCTCGGTTATTTCTGGCAAAGGTTTTGTTACATAAATGTCACACACATGCATGCTTACATATCTGGGAAGATCCTCGGGTTGCAGTTCTGTCTCAAAGGACTGTTCAGTTGCCCACTTGTACTGCACATCCCCAGAAATACATTTCTCTACATAAGAAGCCTCTCCTATGTTTCTTTTTGCCTTAACAGTTTTGAGAATTTCTCCTGACTGTGGAAACACTTGCTGCATAAGACCCTTTTATAATGGAATCCAGCACTCATGTCGTCTGATCACCCCTCAGGCATAAAATTGTGACAGCTTAGAGCCTTGCTTTACAGAGTAGCGATAAGCACATTTCCCCCACTCTGTTCAGCCGCTTGTTTGTTCTTTATTTGCTACTGCAGACAGATAACATGAGAAAATTGGTTTACTGTCTGTCTGGATGCAGGACAAAGGAGGAAGATTCACATCGGTCTTAACAGGGAAGTGAGCGAAAGAGTAATCTAGGGCGTCCCTAGACCTCTTCTTGAGGTGATGTGATTACGTTGTCAAAAAACTATTGGAAACATAAGAGAAAAACAGATAAGTTAATGGGATTAGGAACAGCTAAGTATCTCTGTCTATAAATGTTCACTGAAAAAAAACAATGGTTAAAGAGATGTTGGTGTTGGAACGAGACCCGAGCTAACGTTAAAAACCAAAAATCACTGAAATACGCACCTTATAGTTTAGTGAACTAGCTATACCTTGTGCCCCATCATGCACTGCTTATAACCTAACAATATAACATCACTCACGACATGTTAAACAACTATATGTACGATACAGTGATGTTATCAATGATGTCATAGAACATGTTGTGTTACTTAATACGGGAAGTAATTAGCAGTGCATGGAGAGGGCTCAGACTATGGTTACTTTAGGGCCAAACCATGTGCCCAACCCCCATGCACAGTGGGGGGTTGGGTGCATGACCTGGGCCGCAAACCCCCATGGGCATGGACGGTTAACTATGTTGTTACAATTTATAGCGTGTCATTTTAACAGACAGACCTACTGACTTTGCAAATGTTCAGAACACCAAAATATAAAAAGCGAGGCTATTGGCTTTATGAAGGGGGTCATATCAACATATATAAAGCAAACCTATTGTCTTTGTAAAAAAAACACCAACAATTATAATCAAATGTATATTTCACTAAGTCACACAGCACAATGTTTAATAAAAGTGATTGTCATAAAAAAAAGTAATAAAGTTTTATTAATAAAAATGTCTACCTGTTTGAGTCTTTCTTTCAACATTATACAGTCCACCAAAATGCAGCCATAAAAGCAATTGGCCACTACACTTTAGCTGAAGAACCCAAATGTCCAGCTTGGAGTGCTTTAAGTTAAGCTCTCTTGTGGTCATGTATTAAATGACCCAGGAGATGTACAGTTTGTTTTAGGTTGCTGGGGATCTACTGCATGCCTGCAGCCCCCCACAACATAACAAAATGTTTGTCGATGCCCCTGTCCCTTCTAGGGGCACCACCAGGATCTAAAAAATGTAAATTAGCATCCCTCGTAAGACATTATGGGGCACTCAATGCTTGGAGGAGCGAAAAATAAATGAGTGCTACTGCTGCTCATTTATTTATTCATTTATTTAATTAAAGAAAATACTTAGGGGATCCGGGGGGAGCCCCAGGGCCCCATGGCCCCATCAGCTCCCTGCATAAGGCCCCATAGGCAACATAGGAGCCGGAAACTTGTTTATTTATTTTAAATTGGGGCTCCCCAGTGCCTGCCCGAGGCACCCAACATAATTATTTTATGTAGAGGCCACGGGGGGAGCATTAGGGCCCTCACAGCTCCGTTAGCTCCCTGATACTGTGGGAGCCTGAAAAACGTTCTTGATTTTTTATTAAAAGGGTGGCCTGGTGTCCATCCGGGGAACCCCACAACATTTCTAAAGTTGGGGGCTGTGAGGGGAGCCCCAATGCCCCCGAACACCCACCGACTCCCTTGCCTGCACCTATACTGAGTGCAGTGGCAGCCAACATTGCTCAAACTGGCGGGTGTAACTTTTCTTTTGCTCCCACCAGGCAGGAGCAATTCTGTGTTTTCCGTGCCTTTAAGATCGTGGGCAGGTAGAAACTTTTGTGCACCTGCCTAGTGGGAGCAGCTTTTTGATTCAGCAGGGTGGGAGTACATTAGCCTTCCCTCCCCGCACTCTTGTGGGTAGGGTATCTATGGTGTTGCAGGGGTTGGGGTCATGCACTCTTGTGGGCAGGGTATCTATGGTGTTGCAGGGGTTGGGGTCCCTTGGCCATATGGTGGCGCGAGGAAGTGAGTTGTGCACCCTTACTCTCAATTTGCATGTCAATCAATCAGTCAATCAGGGATTTATAGAGTGCACTACTCACCCGTGAGGGTCTCAAGGCACTAGGGGTTCGGGCAGCTCCGAGATCATCCGAAGAGCCAGGTCTTGAGGTCCTTTCTGAAGATTTGCAGTGTAGGGCTTTGTCTGATGCTGAGGGGGAGTGCATTCCAGGTCTTGGCTGCAATGTAGGAGAAGGATCTGTGCCCAGTTTTGGCTCTGTGGATGCGGGGGACCTCGGCAAGGGCTAGGTCGGCGGAGCGGAGGTTTCTCTTGGGGCCGTGGAAAGAGATTATTTTGTTGAGGTATTGGGGTCCGGTGTTATGGAGGGCTTTGTAGGGGTGTGTGAGCAGGGGTTAGACTTGGGGGATAGGATCACTGGGGCCTCAAAGAGGCTCAGAGAGGTGGGCCACACACCTCTCCCATATTTACATATTGACCCCAGAAATTAGATCCCCAGGGCCTGAAAGAGGCTCAGGAAGGGGGGCAGCATGTCCATATGCCCATATGCCCTATTTACATAACGGCCACAGGCCGCATATATAAAATATATATATGTGTGTGTGATCAAGACCTCAATCTCGTGAAAACACATTGTTGTTGTTTGTTGGTGTATTAAAAACTGTGATGTCTGCTGATCCAGAGTGGCTGGGTCCTTCACCGTGAGCTGGGTGAGGGTGTTTGTGTGTATATATATATATATATCCATCAAATGTTGCCCTCAACAAAGACGCGCTCACAGGAGGGTGGTTGCTTCTTTATTGCGATCCGCAGCGAAGACAAACATCAGCATGCCACCACTACTTGATGGCCTTACGCGTTTTGGGCCTCTCCGCCCTTGATCACAGGCCAGGAAATGAGCAAAACGGCACAACTGCAGTCCCCTTCATTATACATTTTTTTGGTTGAAAGTTCCACCCCCTATGGATGTCATGTGACTTAGGGATATTGGTACTGGTAGTCCTGCAAAGCCCCATGGGGCCGTGTTACCCCAGTGGGTTGGCCGTTGCTCATTCATTTTCCAATTTTAAAATCCCAGTGGATTGGTGAAAATGAGAAGGTTAAAATCACTGCCATTGAGAACATCGCAAGAAAGTCCCTCTGTACCACAAAAGGCTCCAATTCCGAGCCGCCGTGGATCCTCTGTTTACTGCAGTGGCACGTCTTCATGGCTGGACTAGCCGTTAATAAATCCATCAAATGTTGCCCTCAACAAAGACGCGCTCACAGGAGAGTGGTTGCTTCTTTATTGCAATCCGCAGCGAAGACAAACATCAGCATGCCACCACTACTTGACGGCCATACGCGTTTCGGGCCTCTCCGCCCTTGATCACAGGCCAGGAAATGAGCACAACGGCACAGCTGCAGTCCCCTTCATTATACTTTTTTTGGTTTTGCTCATTTCCTGATGTTTGTCTTTGCTGCGGATAGCAATAAAGAAGAAACCACCCTCCTGTGAGCGCGTCTTTGTTGAGGGCAACATTTGATGGATATATATATATATATATATATGTGTGTGTGTATATATATATATATATGATATTGATTGGGAGGATGATTAAATTTTAATGACGTTGGATGTAACGTCACTCTATACGAGCATCTCCCACGATGTGAGCAGTTAGGCACTTTTTAAGTTCAAGACCCCTGACTTTGTATAGACACACAGAAATGATTTTGGACATGATTCACTGGTGCCTTACAAACAACATCTTTTTATTTGGCGCAGATCTGTTCCACCAATTGAGAGGGACTGCAGTGGGCACCTGCTTCGCCCCCAGCTATGCAAATCTGCATATGGGCTGGTGGGAGGAGCAGGTGCTACCCACCACATGTTCAGAAGAACTATCTGACAATATAATAATGTGGTCACGTTTTATCAATGACCTATGTATTATTTGGCAAGGTTCCCTGAGTTCAGCTGAACAATTTTTGGAGAAGATAAATTTCAATACCCTCAATATGTAATTCACTTCACATATAAGCCAACAACCAGTAGAGTTTTTTGATCTGACTTTCTACATAGAACAGGGAAAGCTGCACAGGAAAATCTTTAGGAAGAGTACAGCAGGGAACACAATTTTGCATGCTCAGAGCTTCCATCCGAACAACTTAAAATATAGTATTCCCTATGTAGAAAATTTAAGAATGAAAAGGAATTGCAGTGAGGACACACAACTAGAGGTTGCACAACGAGAACTAGAGCAGAGATTCACAGTAAGGGGATACAGTATGAGAGTTTTGAAAGAAGCCAGAGCCAAAGCAGATTGTAGAGAAAGAGACAAACTATTGTTCTCTGAGAAGGTGCAGGACAACTCTGAACAAGAATTGAGATTTATAACTAGATTTAATACTGAGCATAAGACAGTGAGACAGATTTTTCAGAAGAATTGGCTTTTGTTGCGCATTGACCCCATCATTGGCCAGAAAATAAGTAAAACACCTTTAATGACATTTCGTAGGGCAAGATCAATGAGAGATGACATGGTGGTAGGCAGCCCAGAGATAAGGGTAGGTGGATCATGGTTGAGTGGTAGAGGAGGTTTTACAAGGTGCCACAGGTGCAAAGCATGTGAATATGGGGTGAATATTAGACAATTGTCAATACCTCTGACAGATCAACAGTGGACAATCCGGCATTCATTACACTGCAAAAGTGACCATGTAGTATATGTTTTGAGATGCACTTGCCAAAAGATGTATAAAGGCAGCACAATTTTAAATATCCACTTGAGAATATTGCAACACGTTAGGGCGATTGTCAATAAGGATTCCACCTACCCAGTGGCAAGACACTTTGAGTAAGTGCATGATGGCAACTTGGAGAATTTGCAGTACTTTGCCATAGACCAGGTACCAGTCCATAGTAGAGGAGGTAATAGGGAATGGTGCCTGAGACAGTTGGAATTGAAACATATTTTAAGATTTAATATGATGGCCCCTACAGGCCTCAATACTGAAGAGGACCTACATGTACATCTATAGATGATTAATTATTTATAATGAACCGAGACTGAAAGGCAATCCGCAGAAGAATCAGTATTATGATGGAGACTAAGTTTTAGTTTTGAGCACATGGCACTTTATAATGTGAAAAAGAAGTCTAAGAAGGGGCAGAAGGGATGGACAATAATCACATTGCACTTTGGGGCACTTGTCCTTTTTGTATAGAATACTTGAAAGAAGCACAAGGCACTTTCTCATAAGATGGGTTGACAATTCATTTATTGACAGTCAAAGATAGTTTTGCACATGGCACTTTAGCATCAAAAAGACTGCATTCTGCACTTTATTCTGAGTTTTGAGCTCATGTATTTAGTCTGACATTGTACGTAAGCATTCACAAGTATATCATAAATGGAGAGAGTTGAATTCGGTTATTGGGAACGAAGAATGTGCACTTTATAGTATTTCTGTATATATTTATATATTTATGATACAAAGTGCATGAGGGAACTATGTTCACTGTTGTCCAATATTTAACCGTACAAGGGGTTGTTATAATTGATGTGGGGGACCTTGGGCAGTCAGAGCACTTGCTCTTGATGTAAAGTATCTTGAACAATGATTGGCAGTGAAAAATAGGGGAAGATTGCAATTGCACTATGCACTTTATCTAGAGGACCAAATTAGGGTCACAATAATGCACATTTGTTATGTGATCAATCTGAAGTCCTAACCCAG
Source organism: Calotriton arnoldi (assembly GCA_963921515.1). Classification (NCBI taxonomy): domain Eukaryota; kingdom Metazoa; phylum Chordata; class Amphibia; order Caudata; family Salamandridae; genus Calotriton; species Calotriton arnoldi. Next base: position 682,937 of record CAWUFW010004236.1, read on the forward strand.
TGAGCTACAGCAGTGCTATTTGGGGCTACAGGAAGAAATGAAATCACTGTAAAGTGATGTTAATGCACTGACAACGCTCAAGTAGAATCCAATTCTACTCCAGAGGATGTGGACACACAGGGTGAGAGAGAGATTTAAGCACGTTTTTTTAATAGAGGAATTTATTTATTTATTTGTGCATTTATTCAGGATCAGGGCTTCAGAATAACACAGTGTGATTTAAAATGAATAGATTTGTAAGATAACAAGGAGTTGTTATTCGAGTGTCAACTGGTTGCTGAAAAACTTTATTGTTCTGCACACTGTGAGTAGTAAATTTGCACTGTCACTTTAAATGTTTGGGGAAGTATTTTCACAGAAAATGGCGATGGGGCATTGTTGTGAAGAAGACCGTAGGCACTGTCGAAACACGTTAACTAGGAACCCGAGTGTGTTGGGACCTATTTTCTGACTGGGAGTGGGTTGTTGAGTCATATATATATATATACATACATATATATACATATATATATGTGTGTATATATGTATATGTGTATATGTATATATATTATCTACTGGCGGTCGCCAGTAGATAGTTATAGTTACAACCTATTATCCATAGGAAATCCGCGACATTCTATTTGAAATAACTCTCTTGCCGGTTGACGTATCTTCGCAAAATTTTCAAACTTTATGGCCCGCTCCGGTCCGCTCCTACCCTGAAAGTCTCGGGGGATTCGTTAGCGGGGGCCGAGAAAAAGGGGGTCCCAAAACGCGTTTTCCCCATGCAATTTTCCATAGGAAACTTTAGACACGGCTACAGCCCGAACTGCTGAACGGAATTACACCAAATTTGGCAAAGAGGTAGTTCTTGTTTCAGAAAGAACCCTTTTTGTTAAATGGTGTAAATCCGTTCAGTAGTTGCTGAGAAAATCAAAAGTAAAAAGATAGTGATATCTAGGGCCGCGGATCCTCCCGAGCACGAGCTTTATGTTAATTGGCTGTCAACACTCCAAATCAGGAAGTGTTGGCAGTCATTTTGTCCCTCGGTAGAACCGAGGGACAGAAACAAGTGCGCAAAGCGCACAAAGGGCAGGGTAGAAACACCCTGACCCCTAGGTCTGCTCAGGGGTCCCACAAGGACCCCTGGGCAAAACATTTTTTTTATTTATTTTTTAAATCGGCAGGATGCGCTCAGGGAGCGCGAATCCTGCCGAAAAAAAAATAAAATCGAAGCGCGGTCTCCCGCGCTTCGATGTTAATTGGCTCCCGGGTGGGCCAAGTCCCGGGGGCATGCTGGGGAGGGTTAATTTTATGTGTGGGGGACCTCTAAGGGCACCCCAAGCCCCGGGGACCACCACCCCCCGGGGCTTTATGTATAATGGTGCGGGAGGGCTCTGAGCCCTCCCGCAGCCCCGGGACCGCCACCTCCCCAGGGCTTCTTTTTTATTTAAAAAACCTGTGTGGGGGGCTCCAGCCCCCACACGCCCGGGACCACCACCTCCCGGGGCACTAAGAAAATTAAAATGGGGGTCCGTTTTGGACCCCAGAGCCCGGGGACCACCACCTCCCGGGGCTTTCAAATGTAGGGAGGGGGCCGCGCGGCCCCTCCTGGAGCCTGTGGTGGCCCTGGGGACCGCCACCCCCAGGGCCAGCTCCTGCAGTGTCCCGGGTGCCTACCCCGGGACACTGCTGTTTGCAATGACAGGACGGGAGCCTCGCGGCTCCCGTCCTGTCATTGCAAACTTGCTTTGGATATTGGAAGAGAGCAGGAAACCTGCTCTCTTCCAATATCCAAAGCCGATTGCTTTTCCACATGGGGAGCAGCATGTTAGCTGCTCCCCATGTGTACGCAATGCCGGCTCCCGTAGGACACGGGGAGCCGGCGGGACTGTGGGGGCTTGGGGACCCCCACAGTCCCCAACGAGAGGCCAGGCCCCGGGGATGGGGTCCCCGGGGCCATAAGAGGCCACGGAGGGGGCCACGCAGCCCCCTCCAAATAAAAAAGAGGCCATGCCCGGGGGATGGGGTCCCCGGGGCCAATACAGGCCCAGGGAAGGGGGCCACGCGGCCCCCGTCCCGTTTTTATTTTTATTTTAATTTTAAAAGAGGGGTAAGGCCCTGGGGGATGGGGTCCCCAGGGCCTAAAAATAGGAAAAAGGAAGGGGGCCACACAGCCCCCCTTCAGGGGAAAAAAACAAAAAAAAAACGATCGGGCCCGTAGGCCCCGCCCCCTTCCTTCACCACTCTGCAAACGCGCCCCTGGCGCGTTTGCAGAGAGGAACGAATTCCCCTTGAATACTGGGGGTCCCTGGGGCCAACTAGCCCACCAGGAACCTCCAGTATGCGCTAGGGGCTGCCTTGCAGAGAGGTGTACAGAGGCCACGCCCCTTTTACACCTCTCTGCAACGCAGCTCTATGGTGCTTTTGGAGGTATATGGTGGGCTAGTTGCACCCCAGGGACCCTCAGGATTCAAGGGAGTTAATCCCCGACTTAAAACGCGCCACGGGCGCGTTTGCACAGTGGTGAAGGGAGGGGCGGGGCTTCAGGTGACATGTGTGCAAACAGGCCCCGTGGCGCGTTTTAAGATGGGGAATTAAATCCTCTTCAATCCTGAGGGTCCCTGAGGCCAACTAGCCCAACAGGTACGTCCAGAAAGCACCACAGAGCTGCGTTGCAGAGAGGTGTAAAGGGGTGTGGCCTCTGTACATGTCTCTGCAACGCAGCCCCCTGGCGCATACTGGAGGTTCCTGGTGGGCTAGTTGGCCCGTAGGGACCCTCATGATTCAAGGGGACTTAATCCCCCAACTTAAAACGCGCCACGGGCGCGTTTGCACAGATGTCACCTCAGGCCCCGCCCCCTCCCTTCACCATTGTGCAAATATTCCTCTAAAATCAGCCGAAATACGAATTCTGATTTACTCACCTGTTATCAGGAGAGACCTCAGTGCTGCATCTTTCAGCCCAGTACTAATCCTGAAAAGTAATTTTAACCGTACTTACCAGTAACTTGAATTTCCTTCCATAGGCTAACATTGACTGGTTTCACTTGGAAATTCTTCTAAGTGTGGAGTTTTGGAACTTTAAAATATTCCTCTAAAATCAGCCGAAATACGAATTCCGATTTACTCACCTGTTATCAGGAGAGACCTCAGTGCTGCATCTTTCAGCCCAGTACTGATCCTCAAAAGTAATTTTAACCGTACTTACCGGTAACTTGAATTTCCTTCATAGGCTAACATTGACTGGTTTCACTTGGAAATTCTTCTAAGTGTGGAGTTTTGGAACTTTAAAATATTCATCTAAAATCAGCCGAAATACGAATTCCGATTTACTCACCTGTTATCAGGAGAGACCTCAGTGCTGTATCTTTCAGCCCAGTACTGGTCCTGAAAAGTAATTTTAACCGTACTTACCGGTAACTTGAATTTCCTTCCATAGGGTAACATTGACTGGTTTCACTTGGAAATTCTTCTAAGTGTGGAGTTTTGGAACTTTAAAATATTCATCTAAAATCAGCCGAAATACGAATTCCGATTTACTCATCTGTTATCAGGAGAGACCTCAGTGCTGCATCTTTCAGCCCAGTACTGATCCTCAAAAGTAATTTTAACCGTACTTACCAGTAACTTGAATTTCCTTCCATAGGATATCATTGCCTGCTTTTTGCTGAAAAAGTTTCTAAGTGTTGATTTTTGAAACATACAAATATTCCTCTAAAATCAGCCGAAATACGAATTCCGATTTACTCACCTGTTATAAGGAGAGACCTCAGTGCTGTATCTTTCAGCCCAGTACTGGTCCTGAAAAGTAATTTTAACCGTACTTACCAGTAACTTATATTTTCTTCCATAGGAATCCATTGTCTGGTTTTCAGCAGAAAAGTTTCAAAGTGTCGATTTTCACAAACTACAAACATTCCTTAAAAATCGCCTGTATGACTTAAACGCATTCTTTCAACTGTTTACAGGAGATGCACCAGTGCTGGATACAGGATCCAACACTGAGTAAGAAAAAGTAACGATAACAGTTTTTACCTGCTAAGTGAATTTCCTTCCATAGGATAACATTGGTGATTCTATGAGAAAAAGTTTCTAAGTGTCAACTTTTAAAATACAATAATATTCCTTAAAAATCACGACTGTAACCAAAACGCTTTTACTCAACTGTTTACAGGAGATGTACCAGGACTGAATCTAGGATCCAGTCCTGTGGTTAGAAAAGTAATCCATAAAGTAACTAATTGCATTTAACTAGAAATTCACATTAAGCTGAATGTTGCATTGTGTTTGAAAATGTGTTGCCCATTCTAACAACTGTAACTACTGTACTTAAAATTCTATTGCCTATGTGCAAAGTATTTAAACTAAAGTAATTCATTCTGAGAAAGTATTTTTTGTAATGTAATGTATAATGTAATTACGATGTAATTTAAAAAATAAAATATGTAAAAGAAATTGTTTCTAAAAATGTAGTAAATCAGTATGAAAAAAATTAATATAAAAATTAATACATTTAAAAATTGTCATTTAAAAAACCTTTGAAATTCACTGAAAAAACCGTAGGTTTCAGGCACGTTATAGTTACAAATTAGCATTTTAAAAACCTTTGAAATTCACTGAAAAAACCATAGGTTTCAGACACGTTATAGTTAGAAATTAGCATTTAAAAAACCTTTGAAATTCACTGAAAAAACCATAGGTTTTAGGGACAGTTATAGTTAGTTGGACATTGCACTCGTACAAAACCCGTGAAATTCCCCGTTATAGTTAGTTCAGCTAACTATAACTCGCGCCCCGCAATGCACTGCTGATGACGTCACATATTACATCACTCATGACATGGTCAGTGACATCACTGATGACATCACTGATGACATCTCAAATGACATCACTGATGACATCATCCACGTGATAATCTGATGCAGCTCCTCACACCCTAATATAACCTTTGATACACCCAATCTAAATTACAGAGTGCCATTCGCAAAACCATAGACACTCCAACACCAATAACTACATACCCACTCACTGATTCTTAGGTCTACACACACACATCCACTCACTCACCCGTACAGTCACTCATACTTATGGTCACTCAGTACAGGACTATCATATGCACTCTTACTCCTATATAGACACTCAAACACCGCCACTCATCCATAGAGGTACTCACACACCTAGTCAGTCATGCAAATAATTAAACACACTGCCATTTACTCACCTATACAGTTATACACACACCAGCTCACTTAATCATACAAATACTAGCACATTGTTACGCTCTTATACAATCACTGATACAAGCACACACTCATCCATACAGCCACTATCACAATCACTCACTCTCGCTTATAGCTATTTATATACTCCAATACACATATATACTGCCTTTCACATATGTAGTTACTCACACATGTACCACTGGGACATACATTCACTCACTAACACACTCTTACACACACTTACCCACCCATACAGTCTATCACAGATGCACTCTTGAAACCATCCACCCAGTGAATCACCCACTCACACATCTATGCACAGTCGCACACACCCCATCCACACAAACACTCAGGCACCCATACAGATACTCATAGAACCAATCAATAACCCATATAGACGCTCATGTAGCTATTCGCAAATCCATGCATCCACTTACACACCAACAGACGGATACAGACATTCACACAGTTTAGTCACTAACCCATGCATTCAGTAGGATACGTTTAATCACTCACTTGTAGAGTCAGTCACGCACGTACTAAATCATCCATTCAGACACTTATACACCCACTCATTCTTCAATACGCCTTTCCCTATATATATTAAACATATTTAAACTTTACAGAAACACACAGTCACTGGATGATGTCATCAGTGATGTCATTTGAGATGTCATCAGTGATGTCATCAGTGATGTCACTGACCATGTCATGAGTGATGTAATATGTGACGTCATCAGCAGTGCATTGCAGGGCGCGAGTTATAGTTAGCTGAACTAACTATAACGGGGGAATTTCACGGGTTTTGTACGAGTGCAATGTCCAACTAACTATAACTGTCCCTAAAACCTATGGTTTTTTCAGTGAATATATATATATATATATATATATATATATATATATATAAAAACAAGAAGGTTGCCCTCATGGAGACGTCACACGAGGAAGGGTTACTGCACACAACCTCTGGCAGCAGCATCCACAACTTGCCCTCTCACTCCCATCTTAAAAACTGCCAAACGCGTTTCGAGCGCTGTGTCGCTCTTGATCACTGGCTTTTAACAAATGCAGAGGCAGCGGTATTTGATCGGAAGCTCATTTTATTCAAATATACAAGTCCCGCCCCAATGGGCGTCAGCAATCAAGGTATTTTGGTATTGATAGTCCAAATAGTTTGCCCAGACTTGAGTTCCATAAAAAACCCCAGTGGGTCCCGCTTTCTCCATATGCAATTTTACCCCAGTGGGATTGTGCCACAATGTTTTTGCCATCTGTGGGTGGAAGTATCAGAGGTGCAATTTGTTCCGCTCACCAATAAATTCTGGAGGTCAGGCCCCCTCCACTCCAGAAGGTGCGCGCTGTTGTGAGCACCAATGATCCGCAAAACCCAGCTGCGGGACATCTCCGCAGCCGGACCAGCTGCAAAACATTAAAACAAGAAGGTTGCCCTCATGGAGACGTCACACGAGGAAGGGTTACTGCACACAACCTCCGGCAGCAGCAGCCACAACTTGCCCTCTCAATCCCATCTTAAAAACTGCCAAACGCGTTTCGAGTGCTGTGTCGCTCTTGATCACTGGCTTTTATCAAATGCAGAGGCAGCGGTATTTGATCGGAAGCTCATTTTATTCAAATATACAAGTCCTGCCCCAATGGGCATCAGCAATCAAGGCATTGTGGTATTCAATCAATCAATCAATCTGGAGTTTGTAGAGTGCGCTACTCACCCGTGAGGGTCTCAAGGCGCTGAGGGGGGGCGCAGCTCCGGATCAGTTGAAAAGCCAGGTCTTGAGGTCCTTCCTGAACGTGTGCAGGGTCGGGGAACCAAGGCATTGTGATATTGATAGTCCAAATAGTTTGCCCAGACTTGAGTTCCATAAAAAACCCCAGTGGGTCCCGCTTTCTCTATATGCAATTCTACCCCAGTGGGATTGTGCCACAATGTTTTTTCCCCCTGTGGGTGGAAGTATCAGAGGTGCAATTTGTTCCGCTCACCAATAAATTCCAGAGGTCAGGCCCCCTCCACTCCAGAAGGTGCGTGCTGTTTCGAGCACCAAGAATCCGCAAAAACCAGCGGCGGGACATCTCCGCGGCCGGACCAGCCGCAAAACATTAAAACAAGAAGGTTGCCCTCATGGAGACGTCACATGAGGAAGGGTTACTGCACACAACCTCCGGCAGCAGCAGCCACAACTTGACCTCTCACTCCCATCTTAAAAACTGCCAAACGCTTTTCGAGCGCTGTGTTGCTATTGATCACTGGCTTTTAACAAATGCAGAGGCAGCGGTATTTGATCGGAAGCTCATTTTATTCAAATATACAAGTCCCGCCCCAATGGGCATCAGCAATCAAGGCATTGTGGTATTGATAGTCCAAATAGTTTGCCCAGACTTGAGTTCCATAAAAAACCCCAGTGGGTCCCGCTTTCTCCATATGCAATTTTACCCCAGTGGGATTGTGCCACAATGTTTTTGCCCCCTGTGGGTGGAAGTATAAGAGGTGCAATTTGTTCCGCTCACCAATAAATTCTGGAGGTCAGGCCCCCTCAACTCCAGAAGGTGTGCGCTGTTGCGAGCACCAAGGATCCGCAAAAACCAGCGGCGGGACATCTCCACGGCCGGACCAGCTGCAAAACATTAAAACAAGAAGGTTGCCCTCATGGAGACGTCACACGAGGAAGGGTTACTGCACACAACCTCCGACAGCAGCAGCCACAACTTGCCCTCTCACTCCCATCTTAAAAACTGCCAAACGCGCTTCAAGCGCTGTGTCGCTCTTGATCACTGGCTTTTAACAAATGCAGAGGCAGCGGTATTTGATCGGAAGCTCATTTTATTCAAATATACAAGTCCCGCCTCAATGGGCGTCAGCAATCAAGGCATTGTGGTATTGATAGTCCAAATAGTTTGCCCAGACTTGCCCAGACTTGAGTTCCATAAAAAAAAAAAAATGTATTGGTGAGCGGAACAAATTGCACCTCTGATACTTCCACACACATGGGGCAAAAACATTGTGGCACAATCCCACTGCACAAAATTGCATTTGGAGAAAGCGGGACCCACTAGGGTTAGGCGTGATTAAAAGACGGCTGCCCGCGGTGTGTTGGTAACACCGAAGAAGGCAGACCGCCGAAACGCGTTTGTTCACAGAATAAAGATCCTTGAAAACGCCACCCGTGAGTGCTTATTTTCCCTATATATGGGAATTTGGAGCTAATATATATATATATATATTCAATGAAGAAAAAGGGGCGTAATAGTTAGGAAATAGAATTTAAATGTTTTTAGAAATTCACTGGAAAAACCAAAGATTACAGGAATGCTATAGTTAGGCTCAGAATTTACACACACCACCATAGAAATTCAGCAATTCTAGTTTACTGAGCTATCTATAATTTATGCCCCCACAATGCACTGCTTATGACCGCACATATTACATCACTCATGGCACTAAAAATGTAATCTGTTGTCCAGTTTATGTATGTTGCCAAGAAGCATACTTGTTCATTTTTTTCACCTCACTGTTCCATCTTCCATTCCTCTGTAAAAACAATTAGACATCTGAAAAGCAATTTAGAATACATTTAACTTTACATTACATACTATATGCAAGTGAGTAGCTACATAAGTGGTTATGTCAGTGTGTAAGAGGATGTGTAAGTGTCTGAGTATGGGTGTATGAATGGGTACATGAGTGGCAGTACGGGTGGGTGATTCTGTGTCTGAGTGGATCAATGGATATGTGAGTGAGTGTATGAGTGCTTCTGGGGGTGTGCCACTGGATGTGTAAGTATCATTTTGGGTGTGTGACTGGGTATGTTAATGACTGTATGGCTGTCTAAATAGGTATGTAAGTAGCCGTATTGATTGGTAAGTGGCTGTGTTAGTTGATGTTTCGGTGTGTAACTATGTGTGCAAGTGGCTCTGTTAGCAGTGGATACTTAAGATCTATGTGGGTTTGTGAGTGGATGTGTAAGTGCCTCTGTTGCTGTCTGACGAGGTGTGTGAGTGGCTGTATGGTTTTGTAAATAGGAATGTGAGTGGCTGTGAGGGTGGTTGAGTGGATGTATAACTGGGTGTATGGGTGTGTAAGTGCATGTGTAACTGACTGCATGAGTGCTTAGTACATGAATGGCTATATAGGTGTGTAAGTGGTTGTGACAGTTCCTTTATGGGTGTGTGAACGACCATGTAAGTGGATGTATAGGTGAGTAAATGGGTGCATGAATGGTTTTTTGGGTGTGTGACTGAGCGTGTCAGTCACTGACTGGCTATAAGAGTGGTGGATACATAAGTGCTTTTGTGGGGGTATAACTGGGTGTGTAAGTGCCTGTGTGACTGTGTGAGTGGGTGCAAATTACATACTATTAAAGAATATACTATAAGCAACCACCTACATCTAATTACAAACACATTCATTTATACTGGCTTAATAAAATAACTATATTTTCGGTATAGCAATTCCTCTTACTCCTCTGCTGCTCACTATATTTTTAGCTAATGTTCTCATCTAAACTCCCTTCTATTTTGCCTTTTACTGTAGTGTCTAGAAGCTAAATATTTACTTTCAGCTTACATGCACTCATAGTTTTTTTTCAATATACTTTTTCATAGTACAACCTAATTAACATACCTGTAAAATCACTTTGCGGTTGTCCAACTTTTATTTTAATATCTGTTAGCATCTTCTTTCCACTGCAAATCTCAAGTCAGAAATATGGCAATCCTACTCCACTATGTAAATTAATTATTAGAAATAATCCTGCACTCAAAAAATAATTTTCGTAAAACTGGTATTCAAAAGCAAGTGTGCTGCTTTGAAGCAGGGCCTGCTCATCTCTACTGAAAATTGTCTGCCACCCTAGAGTTCCCGTAGGAATACTAGATATAAAGAGCACTACTGTCTCAGCCGGAAGATTCAATCAAACTTTTTATTACATTTTTAACAATTTGGAACCAATTATTTTTTCAACATTTTAATTGTTTCTTGATAACCAATTTTTCAAACACATAAGCAACATGTTATGCTATACACATCTAAAAAGAGACAGCCCACATTCAAATCTATTTCTAGCACCTCCCTGTTCTATCTATTGTCCCCTGCGGTCTCCAATTTACCTCTTTTTAGCAACATGTGAACTCTGCTGCCAGTACCGGTAAACCAATGCGTTCTGCTTCGATACATGGATCTTTGCACCCGGCTTCATAAGGACGTGCTATGTGAGCACATGTTATGCTCCATAATCAAAATGGATAACAGACTCCAAAATTGCTAAGCCTGATCTAGTTATCTTCCGTGAATTGCAATGACCAAGTGCCTCCAATATATAAACAACGTGAAGAATACTTGTGGCAAAATTGTGAAGTAAATGTTATCCCATAGGAGAACCAGAAAAGATTTCCCTTTCAAATGTGGTGAGAAAACAAGAGGAGAACACTTTTGTTTTAATTTACACAATGCACTTTTTGTCACAGGGCATGAGGAGGAAGGGGATGCACGTTTTTGAGTCCGTCACATTGGGTGGCTTGGATGCAATTTTCTGACGTGACTGGCATTTGCATAGATGAATATCAACACTGGTAGGTTTTTTGCGGATCCACCACGGGTCTCAGTGCGGCCAACTCCTGGTGTGAATCCACGGTGATTCGTGGATCCACATGAAAGCCTTTAAAAGGATTCAGCAATCTGCAGTTAATGCTTATCATTTACATTTTATTTTATAAAATATTGTTTATTATAAGACATACACTTCCAACTGAGCAATTTCTGAACACCAGTCTCCTTCTCAGTTTCACACTGCAGTCTCTTTTGTTCCCTTCCCTCCACATTCTTTTAGCTCTGTTTCCTTTTTTTTTTTTTTTTTATGTTTTTTATTGCGTGAGAAAACAAATTTTATACAAAGACAGTTCGAGCTCCTACAGGAAAACTCGCACAAATTTTTAACAGTTTTTTCCCCCGCAACGATGCAACCCCCACCCCCTCCCCAATTACCGATCAAAAACACTTTGCCTGATGAGTTTTTAAAACCTAAGGTCTAAGACATCTTTATCCAGCATCTTTCTCTTGTCTATTTTGGTAGTTCCTTAACAAAATCTCTTCCTTTTCACAATTCAATTATTCTTCTTGATTTGACTTACGTATGCATATATTGCATATATTGCATTAAACATTACACATTACACTCCATGCCTTTTTACACATCATCTACAAAATTAAAAGACCCAAAATGCATATTTTATCCAATCATCAAGTAAAAATCAAAAGAAGGGATAGCACTACATAAAACTCCATTATCTAACCTCCTAACCTATCCTTCTTCTTGCTCTAGAATGCTGGTGCGTACAATTAATCTTATTAAATTCATTTTCTTCAGTCCCCCGTATTTGTGCAATATCAGCTTAATTTGATAAAGTGCAAGTGCCATGTTCCGGAGAACAAATGTGCAAATGTGCAAATGTACAAAGAGAAAAAAAAAAAATGTTTACCCAACATTGATTATAACAGCCTTATTGTTAAGGTGCATTATTTAAAAAAATGCATTTCTAAGTTCTTAATACGCTTTTTATAATTCTCGACCATAATTTCACTTGTCCCCTTCTCCCTCCATTCCATATTACGTTAATATCACCTCCAAAAAAAAAAAATGTTACCAATACATCCATACATCAGTTTCTAGCAGCCCAGTTGGTAAAATAGAACATAAAGTACATATACAATTTCTATAAACTCGTATCGTCATAATACTTGATCCAAGGATGAAGAGGGGCTATTCCTCCACTTGCTCCCTCCAAGTAGAGAAGTGTTCCCAGATTTTCCCTCCTCTCTTTCTAGCTTTAATACCCCGCCGATCATATATGGCTTTCTCGAGGCTATAAGTTTTCAATAACCGAGCTAACCACTGGTGAAAGGTCGGTGGATTAGGATCTATCCATGCTGATGCAAAAATAATTCGATACACTGCCATGGCTATACAAATTAAGGCCCGCCATCTTCTAGACCCAGATTGTGTATTCCAAGCATTATTACCTGGGGAGTAATTTCCACCTGTATCTGTAGCTTTTCCTGTAGGAAGAGTTCAATTTCTCGAATGAGCGGGGAGAGTTCCCGGCATATGGCAAACATATGTATCGAATCTGCTTTATATAGCGCACATCTTGGGCAATGCGTGCCTTTCCCTTCTCCCCATTTGGCAATCCGATATGGCGTATAGTATAGTTCAAAACACGTTTTATAAAATTGCGCCTGAAGATTGGCTGGCATTAAAATCTCTAATGAAAATCACCATCAGTTATTCCCAGCGACTCTTGCCACTTTACTGAACATTTTCCCAGATCGTCTTTCATAAAGGTGTTTAATAATACATACATTTGTCCAATCTTTGGTACTTCAGGTTGTTTTAGTTTCTCCACCAATTCACAACTTTCGTATTTCGGCATCCCTCCGGCCTTTTTAACAGAAAATCCCTCAACTGTAGGTATTTAAAAAATCCCTATTAGATAGTGCAAATTCCTCTTTTATTGCCTCAAATGATTTTAACCCTTCGGATGTAAATAGGCATCCAACCTGTATAATTCCGGAATCTAACCATTTCTGAAAGTATTGGTCCTTTAAAATCTCGGGTAACTCTACATTCTGCACAAATGGTGTATAATAGTTTACTTTTGCTTGTCCTACCAGCCGTCGTACTGCCGACCAAACCCTAAAAGCCGCCAGGAGAGTCTTGAAACGCACTCTTTTGTAATATCCGTAATTACATCATGTGAATTAACATAAGTATATGGATAGCTCCAGTTTGACCTTTCAACCCCTGGATATGCATTCAACAGTGGTATATAATGCATAATGGAAGCTGCCCACCAGTATATTCTAAGGTTGGGTAACGCCAGCCCTCCACGTTCCTTAGATAGGTACAGAAATGTTATCGCCCTTCTGGGTTTAGTGTAGGCCCATATAAACTGTGAAAAGATGCTCTCAAATTTTTTAAACCAAAAACTCGAAAAGATCAGGGGAATTGTTCTTAGAAAATATAAAACCTTAGGGAAACAAATCATCTTGATTATTATTACTAGTCCAATCAGGGTAAGATGTAGATTGTCCATTCTCTTTAGTGATTTTTTCATTTCAGCTGCGCATGGTTCGAGATTTTCTTTAACTATCTCATCAATCTCAGCGTTAATCACAACTCCCAAATATGTTGTTTTTTTAACAACTCTCTTATCAGTGCTTGGGGCAAAATTGTTCACAACTATTTGTGTTTTATCCCTATTCAGGGCATAGCCAGATATAGAGCCAAATCTTTGGGCCTCAATTTTAATTGCATTCATAGCCATGTCAGGTTGTGTAGTGATTAACACAACATCGTCAGCATAAGCTAAAACTTTTTCTACGGGGCCGGTATCAAATAAAGGGGAATATTCGGTGCATGTTCCAGATGTTTCAAGAAGGGGTCGATATAGATGGCAAACAATAAGGGTGAACAGGGGCACCCCTGCCTTGTACCTCTGGTTATTTTAATTACCTCTGTTAGACCCCCATTCACTAGCACTCTTGCCTCTGGATCTTTATACAGGGCTTTTACTGCTCGAATAAACTGCTCGCCAATTCCTTTCCAAGACATAGTGGCCCACAAGAATTGCCAGGAGACCCTATCGAACGCCTTCTCAGCGTCCAGAAAAATAGCGGCCATAGGGTCTCCTGCTACTTGTTTCACATCAAAGAGTGTAATGATTTTCCGGACATGCTCAATAGTGCTTCTACCGGGGACAAACCCATGTTGCTTCTGTGAGACAATCCTGTGGATCACCAATGCCAGGCGAGAGGCCAACATTTTAGAGTATATTTTCGCATCCCCATTAATAAGAGTAATTGGCCGATAAGACCCTAACTCATCCATAGGTTTATTTTTTTTACGGAAAATTACGATCTTTGCCATCCCCCAGGAGGCAGGTGGATCCGCCCCCTCTATTATTTGTACAAACAAAGCCATCATAGTATCCTTTAACTGCTCATGAAAAACCTTGTAAAACTCGGTAGGGATCAGATCTAGCCCCGTCGCTTTACCCTTTGGTAAATCAGCAAGAGCTTTTACAATTTCCTCCCATTCTAATAATTGATCTAACTGATCCCTTTCTTCTCCCGTCAAGAGATCCTCCGCAAGGGAAGTTAAATATTGCTCTATTTGTTCTGCCCTACATGCGCACCCCTCCTGGTTTTCTGTGTAAAGGGTCCGATAAAAGGCACAAAATGCAGTTCGGATTTCCCCAGCGTTCGTTCTCAATCCCTCAACAGGGTCTTTAATTGCCTTTATCTCATTCCGGGTAGCTTCCTGCCTTGTTCTTACTGCAAGGAAGTGCCCCACCCTTTCACTACATTCACTACATTCATACATCTCTTCATGGTGGGTTGTAGCCTTATCCACAGCTTTTTTTAGTAGTTTCTCACCTATTAAAGATTTACTTTTTGCCACCCCTAGACTAGCAGTTTCTATATCTCCCTTCTGTTGTATGACCTTAACTAGATTGCATTCGGCTTGCATCAACCCATTTTGCAATTTCTGCATTTCAGCTTTCTCAATTTTATTTTTCCTCCATGCAAATTGAATTGTTTCCCCTCGTACCCCGGCTTTTAATGTATCCCATACTATGTTCAGGGCGGCTGACCCAAGATTCCTTTCCAGAAAATCCGGAATCCACTTCCTCATATGCTCTAGGTAGATCTCATCCACCAATAACGCTCTTTCAAACGACCATGATGAACATGGTTTTGCCTTATCCGCCCAGCTCTGTATCTCCAGTACTAGTGGGCTGTGATCGGAAAGATATCTAGGTACTTTTTCGATTGTACTCTTCTGTCTAATTGTATATGAAACAAAAAAATAATCCAATCTCACATGTTTCCTATGGGGCGCGGAATAATATGTATACCCATGGTCTTGCGGTCTTAATTCTCCACAGACATCACACAACCCATGCTCCTGACACATATTGCATAGAGCCTGATAAACTTTAGGCTTTTTACCAGTGTATGGTTCCCCCAATTTCCAGTCGCTATAGAGATTGATATTAAAATCACCGCACACCACTATAGGTAGTTCCCAATGCGCCAATTCATTTGCGACCCACTCCAGTAAGGCTGGGTCATCAATGTTGCTCCCATATAGGGAGCATAACGTAAATTTGGGAAGGTCGGGTGTGCTACAACTGGCTATGACCCACCGCCCAGCTGTATCTGCCTTTACTGTTAAGAACTGGATATTTTTATTTCGGACTAAAATTGCAACCCCCCGATTACGTGCACCCTGTGACGTTGCTCCTACAACACTATATCCCAAATGTTTTAACAAATCTTTTTGGCTAGCTTCCACATGGGTCTCTTGGAGACAAACAATGTCAGCTTGTAATAATCTCAACCCTTGAGAGACCATTTGCCTTTTCTTGCTATCGTTCAACCCACAGATATTTAATGATCCAATCCTTAATTTATTCATATATATATATTAATGTCAAGACCATGCAAGACCATACAGTAAGAACTTGTTTGTTTCATTTTTTTCCCTAACTGTGTCCTCGTGTGTCCTCCCTAACCCAGGTGCCCATTCCCCATCAGCCTTTTGTCCACCCCTTCCCTCCCCCTCCCTCCCCCATCTCCCCCCATCCCCGCGCACTCCTCCCCCCTCCCCCCAAAAACCTAAGCAATCAGGCAAAGCCTGAATGATGTGCGTTTGATGAACTGCCCCGCCATCCCCCTGTGTTAGAAATACAAAACCAAAAATAATCAAGCGGCTTTTCATCTCCCCATTCAGCCATAGCCTCAGGAATTTACTGGCCTCCCATCTTCGTACTCTCCACCCCTTTGCCTGACTTAATAATCTCATTTAGATACCCCTGGGCCAGAATTTCTGTAGCAAACACTCGAGTAGTACCCCTGTATTTTACTTTGAGCCTGGCCGGGTTCTGTATGAACACCTCAGCCCCTGCTTTCTGAAAAGGTGCAATCAGTTGCCTGAGCCTCCACCGTCGTTCCACCGTCGCATGGGCGAAATCTGGTTTAGTGAAGAAGGAGACCCCATCATGCGTCTTTGGAGAGTTAGGTCGAGCTTGATCATACACCAATTGGCGCAGTAGGAAGTTACCAAAAAACACTAAAAAGGCCCTTGGTGATGTTTGGGAATCGGCCTGCACCAGAGACTTTTAGCTCTGTTTCCATAGTAATCATGTTTCCAGTAGTCTCTTCCTACCAGTTGGTCAAAAGTTCACAAGACTTTCTCTAAACAGCGCACTATCTTTATCGTAACTGTAGCAGGCGTGGTTGACTGTTCGCACTTCCAAGCGTATCCCAAACAACATAACTTGCATAAGGGTGCTTGAAAGAGTGGCATTGACAGGGACCTAGGTTTATCTAATGTGGATATTACATGGATTGGCCAGAGAGCATTAAAGAGTCTTCAACTGCTGCCTTTGGTTGCAAGTATTGCGGATTGCCAACATCCAGACCTCATGATTTTGCACTGTGGTGGCAATGACTTAGGTACGATTACTGGGATAGAACTGGAAATCCTAATGAAGGATACCTGTGGACAATCAATGTTACTTTTCCCACAAACTGCCTTGGTGTTCTCAAACATTTGCCAAAGATACAAGTTGCAGTGGTCTACCCAATTTCGTTTGCAGATAGAGAAAATCAGGAAACATGTCAATAAAGCCACAACCTGGTCTCTATAAACCATAACAATTTACTCTTCGAAATGGACAAGAAATATATTGAAAAGACGGAGTCCATTTCACAGACACAGGCAACAGGGAGTTCCTCAAAAGCTTAAAAGACTGCGTCTTGTTCTATGTGTAGTTATCATCTACACACCATAAGCACAAAGGCTCTTTTCAGAGCCAATCATTTTAGCAAACACTGGTTCTTTTTGTTTTCAAATCCTTGTTTCTAATTTCTCACTCAGATCAGTCGGTCTGCTGTGGATCCTCCGGAAAATAAGGGGTCTGTTGCAGGTGGATCTGTGATGGATCCGCAGATCTGTTCCCAACAAAAAGCATACATTCAATACAAAACGATAACACATTTAATACAAACATATCCTATTACAATGTATATAACTGTATACCTGCATGTGTGTGGGTATGTGAGTAGCTGTGTAAGTAACTGTGTGGGTGAGTGAGGGGCTCTGTGGGTCTATGAGTAGTGTATGAGGGTCTCTCTGTGTCTGTCAGTGGGTGTTTGAGAGGCTGTATGAGGGTGTGAGTGGTTTATTGGTCTCTGACTGGGTGTTTGAGTGGCTGTATGGGTGTCTGAGTGGTTGTGTGAGTGGTATTCTGGGTCTCTGAGTGGGTGTGTGGCTGGCTGTATGGGTTTGTGAGTGAGTGTGTGAGTGATTGTGTGGGTGTATAAGTGGTTGTTTGAGTGTAGGAGTGGGTGTGTAAGTGCCTGTGTGGGTCTGTGAGTGGCTGCATCAGTGACTGTATGGGTGCATGCGGGCAAGTCAGTCCCAGTGGTCCCAGAGTTAAGGCAAGGCAGAAGCCAGAAGATTAAAAATAGAAAGGGATAAATAAAAATAAAAAAAGGAAGTGCGCTGCGAACCCTGTGAATACACGGTAAAGATAGCCATGAGGTCTGGCCATCTGCATGCGACAATGCACCAACTACAAACTAAGCAAAGGAAAAAGAGATTGGGCAAAAATGAAGTTCAGGCAATAAGTAGTGACCCAAGCACTGCAACAGGAGAAATGGCTAACATGGCTAACATCACAACAACACCTCAACCTGAACAGAAAGTTGCGGCTGCCATTTTATCAATCAGGAACGATTCCCGGGGTTGAAAGATTCCGTGAGAGTTAACATAAGGGGTCAGGGTGGAGGGACACTGACCCCATGTTTGAGAAATAGGGATGTTAGTGGCACAAGTTATGTGTCCAAATAGATTTTTTTATCATGCACGATATTCACAATGAAGCCGCGACCACCAGCGCAGCCCCCCGTGTACCATCACGGGGACGTCGCTACTATTGCAACGTCTTCATGAATATTGGTGGAAATATAAAAAAAATTATATATTTGTACGCGCACTCACAAACTCACTCAGACACTTATATGCCTATTCACATACCCACTCAGACACTTATACATCCAGTCAGATACTCATGCACCAACTCACATACCCATTCAGGTACTCATGCACCCACTTACACACTCACTCAGAGAGTGACGCACCCATGTACAGACCCACTCAGAGACTCACACACCTACTTAGAGACCCACTCATAGACTTATGTGCACAGTCTCATACCCACTTAGAGACTCTTACACCCACTCATGGATCCACCTATGACACTCATGCACCCACACACAGACCCACTCAGATACTCATGCACCCACTTACAGACTCACTCACACACTCACATATGTACTCACAGACCCACTGAGACACTCACACATCCACTGGCAGACCCACTGAAACACTCATACACACACTCATGGATCCACTCAGACACTCATACACCCACTCACACAACCATACAGTCACTCACACACTCAGTCACTGACTGTCTTAGAGACTTATGCAGTCATTCACTCACCCATATACTCAGAGACTCACACACCCACTCACAGATTCACTCAGATATACATACACCCACTCACTCACCGACTCAAAGAATCACACATCCACTCACAGACCCACCCAGATACTTGCCCTCCCAGTCACAGACCCACTCAGACACTCATGCATCCACCCATTCACTCACCCACTCAGAGTCTTATGCTCTCACTCACATACCCATTGAGACACTCATACAACCCACTCACAGATCCACTCAGATACTCATACACTCATAAAGTCACTCACACACCCACTCGGAGACCCACTCAGACATTTATGCACCCAGTCAGTGATACACTCAGAGACTGACGCACCCACTCACAGTCCCACTCAGAGACCCATGCACCCATTTACTGAACCACTCACACACTCATGCTCCCAGTCATTGACCCACTGAGAGACTTATGCACTCACTCACAGACCCACTCAGACACTCATGCACCCACTCACTCACCCTCTCAGGCAACCACTTAGACACTCATGTATGAACTCACAGATCCAATCAGACAGTCATATACTTAGTTTCAAAGACACAAACACACTCATCCACCTACTCATAGATTAACTGAGAGACTCTTGCAACCAATCACAGATCCATTGAGACACTGATGCACCCAGTCATAGATGCACTGAGACAGGCATGCACTTTGTTACAGAACAATTGATAGACTGATGCACCGTCTGAGGGATCCACTGAAATACCTATACACTGCAGTCCTACACAAACCTGTTAGAAATCAGCTGGAAATTAATACGGCCAGAAGTGCTTACAGATGTGCGCTAAATGAACGTAAGGAGGCACTGAGAGCTGAATCCTGGCGGGCCTTGCATGAAGCCTCTTTACGCAGAGACAATACAAGTGTTTGGAAGGCAGTTAATGCCCCTTTTTTTAGCCCTAGAGATCTCCCATCAATAGAAATAGCTATCAGTGAAGATAAATGGGTGGATCATTTTACCACATTATACAACGAGGATCAGGCAGTGCCATCAGCTGAATCCAAATTTTCTCCAGAGCCTCAATCTTCTAATTTTTTAGTCAAATCCCTCTCTCTGGGGCCCGTTACTAATTTTGGTCTTATCAGCATGTTGCCATTATGGCTTCATTCCATCTTGGTCCGAATCGATCTTGGTCCCAATTTTTAAAAAGGGTGATCGTAATATCCCCACATGCTATCAACCAATTTCCCTTTTAGACTCTTTCCTCAAAGTGACAGGCCGTATTATACTAAATAGACTGCAGTCATGGGCAGAAGACACAGGTGTCATCTCCGAACTACAATATGGCTTTCGCCAGGGTTTAGGGACAATCGAACAGGGACTAGATCTGAGCCTATTGTTAGGTAAATATACGCGAGCTAAGCAGGGGAAGTTATTTCTGACTTTTGTGGATCTCAGCTCTGTGTTTGACTGTGTGAGACACAACAGACTCTGGAGTATCCTTGAGGAAATGGGAGTGGAACTACCACTTATAAACTTTATGAGGTAGTTATACCGAGACGCAGGTGCAATGGTCTGATATGGAAATATGGGTGAATGTACAGCCAAATTCCCAATCAGATAAGGGGTGAGACAAGGCTGTGTGCTTGCCCCCTTTCTTTTTACCTTATATATTAACGGCCTCGGCCAAGTTTTGAGTTACCCATGCCAGGATTTTCCCCTCATTGATAAGTGCCCTATTCCTATTGTATGCAGACGACGCTGTTTTAATGTCTCGTACTCAACTAGGGCTACAAAGAGTAGTGACTAGCTTCGTTACATTCATGCAAAATCGGGGCTTGCAAGTGAACATTTCAAAAACGTTTATAATGAAATGTGGTAAGAATAGTGCCAAATGCTGCGACATTTTTATTAATAATACTAAGGTGGAGTGTATCAATAGATTCCCATATCCGGGCATTCATTTCGATCAAAGGGGAACTTGGTCACATGCGGTTTTAGCCAGGAACATTTTATTTTCTAAAGCCACTGGTGCTCTGGCCAACTTTGCTAGAAGATTGGGCAGAAGACCAGTGGTGGAACTAATGCAAGTCTACAAAGCTAAGTGTGTTACAACTGCCATGTATGGTGCGGGCATTTGGGGTCATGCCGATATTCAGCCCCTACAACTAATTGAGAATGCCTTTGTCAGATACTTATTGGCGGTCCCTAATAGCACTGCTACTTACATTTGTCATGCCGAGCTTGGGATCCCATATATATATGATTTTATTAAGATTGAACCTATCTTGCTATGGCATAAGATTTGGGCTACAATACACACTAGCTTCAATTGGGACATTATTAATGATTGTTTAAAGCTTCATAGGGTATCTTTTATTCCCTGGCTCAACTATATTAAAAAATTCATGATTGACATTGGCCATCCTGAATACTTTGTCAGACCGGACAGTATTACATCAATCTCAAGAAAAACATTGAAAGCTGACTGTTTAATGCATTTACAGTCAATCAGACTCTCACAAGAAATTGTCATGCCCACGGTCTTGGAAAACCAGTTGTTGATGTCATGTTATGGCATCCAGCCTTGTCTTGTATACGTAACTGGGGGTTATGACAGGATGCTGTTGACTCGTTTTCGTCTGGGGTCTTTCCATAGGCTTACAAGTTTCCCGGTTATGAACGATTGGTTTAAGAACCTGGGTGCGTGCCCATGCGACGATTTGTCACAATAGTCCACGATGCATATCTTTTTATTCTGTAAATTTTATTCTGTTCCCAGAAAAAGATGGATAGTGCCAATCCTAATAATTCTGGGCATGAGACAATGCCGCCCAGCTTTTTTGATGTTACAACTTTTACAATATGAAATGTTTACTACTTCTGTTGTTACGTACTTAAAATGCGTGATTAATTCAAGGAAATCAATGTGGAACTTTAACCTGGCTCTTAACATGTGACTTTTAAATTGTTTTTAATCATTTTATACTTCTGCGATCTTCTGTTTGAAATTAACCCTGGGCATAATACTTTGCTACGCTCACGGAGCATGCAAAGTTCGTGTTACTACGCACTACGCAAATTGCACGTAGCAGAGTAAAAAACTCTGCTAATCGACGTAGCGTAGCAACAATATATTAAACACATACAAATGCTTTGTTAAAGCAATTTTCTATGCTAAAAAGCATATAACTAATTCACAAAAGTGAACTTTGACAATGAAAATATCAAGCAATGAGAGAGGTGATGATTTTGGGTTCCCCCCTAACCTAGGGGGAGGACCAAGCAGATGCCTTGAACACAAAAAGCATATCATGTGAACGATTCAGTGGTGGTCCCTTCCTCCTAGGACCACCCCAAGCACAGTTATGGGCAAAAATACAATCCCAACCAAAGGCCCTGCAAAGCATTATGGGACGAGATTAGCAGTGGGCAGTGAATATTATAGTGTCCAATATCAAAATAATTCTACAAAGAGCTGCAGTTCAACTAGTCGTTACTAGATGTCCCTCACGAGTCAAATGCAAAAGCATTGAAATTATTAATACATCAAGCTGCAGTTCCACTAGTCGTTACTAGATGTCCCTCACGAGTCAAATGCAAAAGCATTGAAACCCTTTCATGAAGCTTTTGCATTTGACTCGTGAGGGACATCTAGTAACGACTAGTGGAACTGCAGCTCTTTGTAGAATTATTTTGATATTGGATACTATAATATTCACTGCCCACTGCTAATCTCGTCCCATAATGCTTTGCAGGGCCTTTGGTTGGGATTGTATTTTTGCCAATAACTGTGCTTGGGGTGGTCCTAAGAGGATGGGACCACCACAGAATCGTTCAAAAGATGTGCTTTTTGTTTTTAAGGAATCTGCTTGGTTCTCTCCCTAGGTTAGGGAGGATACCAAAATCATCACCTCTTTCACTGCTTGTTAATTTATTGATTTCACTTTTGTGAAATGCTATATGCATTTTAGCATATAAAGACAGAGATACTTATTTTATCTTAACTTGCACTGTGCAAGATTCCTTTGGCAATTATTGTACAGTGCAGTCAAGCACACAGCTATTGCATAGCTACGTGTAGTTCAAAATGTACTTCACGTAGCTACGTGAAGTGCTACTACGCAAACTATGCCCAGGGTTATTTGAAATATTATGTGATAAATTGTGCTTTTATGATTTATATTTTAAATCGAATAAAGCTATTTTTTAATTGAATTGAATTGACCTATGCAGTGAATGTATGCAGTCTAGGTTCCACTGAAAGAGTTGTACACTGTGTTATAGAGATATTAAGGGAGTTATACATGCTATTTTAGAGACTTTTAGATGGTAATGTGTTGGTCATTTTGCAGTTATAAGTTTTGTATGTGGAGGTGGCTATTAAATGTCTGCTTTTGCTTTGTCATGACGTTTTTGCAGTGATTGTGGCTACCGATATCATCGCGGCACCAGGATCATCGCGAAAATGGTAAATCGGTTTATAAGATTGTTTTTATACAAAATCCCTACAAAAATATGACTTTAAACAGTGCAGTAATAAACCCCTAGTATCTAAAATACTGTAAAATACATGCATATATGCATTTTACACTTCTTAAAAAAGGCACGATTGTCACGGTTACCGAAGCCATCATGACTATCGGTGTCATGGCGAAGAAGGAAAGTTGGGTTCAAACGCAGTTTTTCAAAAAACTTACTAGAAAAATGTGTGCAAAAAAAAGTTTTTAAGCAGTGATGTAGTTAGTAATGTGTGTATTGTAAAACTTAATATGAATTTTTTAATTAAAATTCTTTTAATGTGGTGGTGGTCGTTGAATGTCTGCATTTGTTTTGCGATTTTGCGACGTGATTGCGATCATCGCGACGCTGTTGCGAACTTAAAAAATATATATTTAACAAGAAAATGAACGATATTTCTGGTATTAGGGTGCTCTGACAAGAGCCTTTGTGTTGATTGTGTGCATATGACAGCTACACATAAGACTGGATGCAGAGTTTCAGGTTACTTAGAAACACCCTGTTGCCTTCATCTGTAAAGTGCACTCCATCATTTCTATAAATTCTATGCATGTCAAAATGCAGGTTGTTGTTATAAATTGAGCCCATGTTATGGTCTCTGAGGAATGCAGAAATGGTTTTATTAACATGTTTCCGGGCTTTGTCAATCTGTGGACAGAATTGATTTGACAACTTCCATTTCTGTCTTTGGCATATATTAGAGAGCACCAAGACAGTGTGAGGGAAAAGCGACATCAGTTCTGCAAAGGTATCTTTCCTTAGGATTTCCAGCCCTACCCCAGTCAATGTGTCTAGGTCATTGCTACCACAGTGCAAAATCATGAGGTGAGGAGCTCGGCAATCCACCATGGTTTTAACCAAAGCCAGCAACTGAGGAAACTTTAACCCTCTCTGACCAAACCAAGTAATCTCCTCATTTGGCTAAGCCAAGTCCCTTTTAATACCGCCCTTTTTAGCCGACACTTTAGCCCAATAGACATAGCTGTGGCCAACAATCCACACTCTAAGCATTTTGAAGTGAAGGAGTAATAGCAGTCAGGAGAAGGCTGGAGCTGAATGAGGTTGTTTTCTAAAGAAAACCAGTTAAAATGGAGGTGTTTTCTTTTTTAAATAAAAGATATATTTCATTGGATGCTGTCAGCATGTAAGTGAATAAAATTAGGTAGTGTGTTGGATGCATTAGCAAGAAGTCCTTTTATTGGCTATCACTTAAAACAAGAATTGTAATAAAGACATCAGTATGCTTTTGAATCTGCTGTATCTCATTTGGAAGAAGTATGTTCCTTCTGGAATGTGCTGTGAACTTGTGACCTACTGGTTCCACTGGGTTGCTAGATACACTGAGCTAAAATTGTATTGGGGGAAGGGAGTAAATGAGATAGAAATTTCTTTTAAGTTGAGGAGTTATGACAGAATTTATGTAAAGGTAAACCTTAATTTCCAACTGAGGACTATGTAATGAACTGTTGTGCAGTATTTAAATAAATAAAAAATAAAACTAATTATAGGTTTGGACTCCCGTTTTTTTCGCAATTACTCTGGCATGATCATGAAAACATCGCGAACGCGCGTAGACAGGAATCTCGTTTTGAAAGAGAGGGAAAGGGTTAACAGATGCTAGCCATTCACAAGTGGAGATAAAGTAGTGTAAAATGAAAGACATGATTTTATTTTCTACCTTTCTCATGATCATAGAGTGGAAAGTTGAAGAGGTTCCCATTTTATAGTTGCTTTGTATGAGAGTGGTGTACCATTCTTGTGCTTAGTTTTTACAAAACTTAATAGTGTCAAAACTATCCAGAAAGAGTACAATATTATCTACAAACTCAATTCACTGGTAAGTACATAACTTTTTAATTATTCAAAACATTTATATTAAAAATGAAGATGTATATGGGTGTTTGATAAAAAAAAAGTGTATCACAGTGATATGAAACAAAATATATCAGATAAACTCTATCTGGCAGAGAGTATGTGTTTTAGATGTTAGTTCTTTTGAAAGTTACAATGTGCGATGCCTTTAAAAATTACAATGCTTTAAATGTCTAAGCATTATGTGCAGAACAGACAGATCTATGTTATTTGCATTCTGGAAATTGTAGTACTTTTAGTCATATTATTAAACACGAGTAGTGTAGTCATGAATAAAAATAGAAAATATGCTGCGCCTGTATCTGAATTATAAAGTAGTAATACTTGTTAGGTATGTATTAGGAAGTGTTTGTCAATGTGTTTTTTAACTTATATGACTGGTTTGCATATGTTTAGATGGTGAGATATGGTTTTTCTCATTGCAGATAGTTATATGTACAATAAGACTCTTGAGAGTACTTAAAGATCTAGAGAACTATATATTTTTGGAAAATGGTGTGAGGGTGTATATCTATTGGGAAATCATATATATGTTAACATGGTGATCTATATCTTTAAGGCTGTTGAAAATGTCATGTATATGGTGAGGGTGGTGCATTTCCTTAAACATGCTGTGTTTAAAATTGACAAAGGTTAATAGTGCATAATGTCTCTTGAGAGTTCTTGTTCTAGCTTTACTTGGTGTGTAACTTTTCTTTGAGAAATACTGAATATATGTTTTAAAGACACAAGAAATATTTGAGAAATGATGTTGGCATGCCATTAAGAAATGTTTTTGTGCTTTGAAAAAGTGAGAATGTTTGTTTTCAGTTTTAGAAACTTACTGATGCATGTGCACGTTGACTAACAGAGCCATGTATGCTCCTAGACAGCAATGTGTCCAATTATGTATAAAGAGTGATATCTAAACTTCACTCACATAGCTCAGAAGAAAAGGATAGATACACTAAAACAGGTAATTTGAGACTGACAGAAGAACTTAAACAATGAGTCACAGATATAGTAGCAACTGTTATGTTTCTAACAGCCATGGAGGTTCCTTCACAGTCAGTCAGACACTACTCAGGCAGACATCTAATCACACAGCCACTACTCAGGCAGTCATCAAATCACTCACTCACTATCTATGCACTTGATCAATTACCCAGGTGTTAGACTTGGCATCTTTTGGCGTGTTTCCCCTGACTTTTTGCTTTCTGACCTCCCGGTTTTGACTCTGTTTTTGCTGGTGTAATGATTCTGCGCACTCTCCGCACTGCTGTCCAGTGGGAAAGTGCAAGTGCTCCTGTATAAAATGTGTTATGGATTGGCGTTTCCATGATTGGCCTATTTGGTTTATGTGTCAGTCCCTTGTAAAGTGCACTGCGAGTGCCAGGGCCTATAGACCAAATGCTGTTGGTGGGCTGCAGCACTGGATTGTGCCACCCACGCAAACAGCCCGTAAAGTGTAACTCGGGCCTGCCATCGCAGAGCCTGTGCGCAGCCTGGGGCTGCCATGTCGACTTGGCAAGTGCACACACTTGCAAGTCCCTAAACCTTCCCTTTGCTACATGTTAGTCACCCCTAAGGTAGGCCCAAGGTACCCCTGTGGGCAGGGTGCGTTGTATGCGAAAGGTAGGACATGCCCTGGTGTGTGTGGCATGTCCTGATAGTGAATTACAGCCTAGTTCGTTTTTCACTATTGCAAGGCTACCTGTTCCCCTAGGCCAGAACGGGCAGTTTTGATTATTACAGCTTATAATCCTAACTGACCCCGGGAACATGGTAGAAATTCGAGTTTAGTATGCCTGGACTCAGAATTATAAAATGCATCTTTTAGTGAAGTTGGTTTTAACATTCTGTGTTTGAAAATACCACTTTTAGAAAGTGGGTATTTTCTTGTCTAACCATCCAAGCCTGCCTCTGCGAGGTTGTGTAATCCTTGTCTGGAGTGTGAGTGACAGGGGCTGGGGGATGCCAGGAGACAGGGTGAGTCAGCACAGGGCTGAATAGCAAGATCTACATGTAGATGGGTCGGAGGGGTTGCACCTGGGCCCTGAATAGGACAGTGCCTTCCCTCCACAATGCTGGCTCCACCTCCTGTGGTGCGTCTGATGTCCCTGGCCTACTCACTGAAAGAAGGGACGGAGACTTGTCAACAAAGTGCTCCAGAACTGGTTTGGACTAGGCAAAGGCCTCTCTGCCTTCAGAGAACAAAGGAATTTGGGATATAAATATTGGGGCCCTGACCCCATGAATTTAGATCTCGCTGGAATCAAGGAACCTGCCAAGACGAAGAGCTGGAAGAGCTGCCAGGAGGAGTACTGCCCCTTTGCTGTGTTGTTGCTCTGTTGGGTTGGCCTGCAGCTGCTGCTTCTGCCTTGGGCAGTGAAAGGACTGGACTGAACTTTCTACAAACTTGTGCTGAGTATCTCCAAGGGCCTGGAACCGAGCTGGCCTCCTGTTAAGAAGTCTCAGGGACTACAAAGACTTCACAAGCCTCTGGGTACCGTTTCTGGAACGCTGTTTCAGTTGCCACAGAGGAAGGGAACCGCAACCGACTCTGTCAACCGAATCCATCCCTGGCCGGTGACCTGTTTGCACCGCAGACCGCATCGCCCGCTTCGCATCGCAACCCTGGTCTCACCGTGGGCGGCGTCCGACGCCGCCAACACCGAGCCGCTGCTTGCACCGTGACCTGTGGGCACCACAGTTTGCATCGCATCGCTTCACTGAACCAGCCGGACCCGACCGACGCGGTCGCTGCAACTGGCTCAAGAGTCGTGACCGCACCGCATTTGGGGCACCGCTCGCACGTCTGCCACGCACCGCTCCGACTCGCACCGCTGTCCGACGCCAGCTCCCGCACTCCGGCTTGGTCGCCTGCATCGCAACCTGTCAGCACCGCATCGAGCATCGTCTCACCCTGCATCGCACGCCTTGGACTCACCGACTCCGTCTGCACGACGCTCATCGAGCCGCTGCCTGCACCGCATCGAGGGACACCGCACCTTGCATCGCTCCGTCTTGCACCGCAACCGCGACGAACGCCAACCGGCTCATACACTCCGTACCAGCCACAACGAGAAAGGTACTGTGACCGAGTCTGTTCACGACTCTGCTGGCCCGTATCGACGCAGTCGGCTGGAACTGTTAGACTCTGTGGTTTTCAGCATCGCGGTAGGCTCGGACGGAGCTACCGACTCGTACGAACTTTGTTTTGAACTATTCCTGCAAAGAAGAAGTTACCTTATCAAGTATTCGTTTTTAAAATATAGTATTGTGGATTTTTGTCGTAATTGGTCTTGTCTTGAGTATATAAAAATTGGTTTGTTTGTAGTGCTTACACTGTATTACTGTTGGTTATGTGCAAATGCTTCACACACTGCCTCTGAATTAAGCCTGACTGCTCGTGCCAAGCTACCACGAGGGTGAGCAGGGGTTACTTCACGCGTGTAACACCCTTACCCTGACTAGGAAGAAGGGTCCCTACTTGGACAAAGGTGCAAGCCCTTGCCATCTAGAGATCCCATTTCTAACATTGGTTGTCAGCGGTGAGGATAGGACTTGTGTTTGCACTTGACTTATAGTGATTGGTGTGCACTACTACCATATCGCAGACCATTACGTACCACATACTGGTTCTTTTTCTTTTGGCCTATTTTTGATCTTGCCAGTTTTCAACTCACTACTTTTGTCATGCCTGACACAGCTGCATCATCCGTTGCATCTCTGGAAATTATCTTTGAGGAGGATAGGTTGGAAACCTACGCCGTAAAGGAACTACGAGCAATTTGTAAAAACCTGAAAGTCCAAATTAAAGGCCTCACAAGGAAGGAGGAGCTACAGAAGGCACTGAGGGCCTGGGTAGCAGCCAGACATGCCAGTGGGCAGCCTGGTAACCTCAGTGAGGAGGTGGAGGAGCCTATTTCCAGGGTGGATATGCTTTTGGGTAGGGGGAACCCGCCAGGTCAGGCAGCAGCAGTCTGTCCCCAGAGGAGCTGGAGGACAGGCGGGAGGCGAGGCAGTTTGAGCTACAGAAGCTCAGGCTGGAGAGTGAGCGGGAGGAGAAGAGATTGGCCATGGAGGAGAGGAAGATGCTCTTAGAGCATGAGAGAGAACTGAAGGAGCTAGAACTTAGGAGTAAGTCAGGCTCAGATGGTGGCAGCAATTCGTCCAGAAAGGCAGACAGGATTGTGCACATTCCCAAGAATGTAGGCAAGGAGATCAAGAAGGGGGATGACATACAAAGGTGGTTTCAGGGTTATGAGGCAGCCATACACATGAATGGGGTCCCTGAGGAGAATTGGGGAGCAGGATTGTGGCCACTTTTCCCTGAAGAAGCAAGGGATGCTCTGATAGCTTTGGGTAAGGGGTATCACCTCACCTATGCTGACATGAAGGATGCCCTTCTCACGAAGTATGGTCTTACTCCTGAAAAGTACAGGGATCAGTTCAGGTCCAGTAAGAAGTCTGATGCCAACACTTGGTTGGAATGTGTGGATGTGTTCTGCAGGTCTCTGGATGGTTGGGTGAAGGGCAGTAGTGTGACAGATTTTCAGGGGCTCTACAACTTGATTGCATGGGAGCACTTGTCTAGTCTATGTTTTGCAGATCTGCGCCAGCACCTAGTTGATAGTAAGCTAACTGACCCCAGGAAGCTTGCTATGGAAGCGGACCCCTGGGTGAGTACCAGGGTCCACAAGAAAGCGTTTGGGGGAGACTCAGCCAAAGGTGGGCAGGGTCCCCAGCAGAAAGGTGGGGGGGACAAGGGTAAAGCACAGGAGTTCTCTAAAGGGCCCCAAACTAATACCCAGGGTAAAGGTTCCCAGCCCCCGGTGATAAGAAGAAAGGGGTCTCTACAGGGAAGCCTGTTGAGACCGGCCCCCGCAAGTGTTATGCATGTGACCAGGTAGGTCACTTTAAGGGGGACCCCAAGTGCCCAAAGGGGACACAGCCACCCACCGGTGGACAGTCCAAAGTGTTGGCTAGTGTAGCGCTTGGGGAGGAGGGGTGCCCACAGGAGGGTGGGGATCCCGCAGAAATGACCCTTGTCTCCCTAGGGGATAGTGAGATGGTCCCAGGAAACCAGGTGCCCCCTAACACAAAGAAATATAGCACCTGGGTGACCATTAATGGGAACGGGGTAGAGGCTCTCAGAGACACTGGAGCCAGTGTGACCTCAGTCCGGTGTCACCTGGTGTCTGAGAAGCAAGTAGTCCCCGGAGCATTCCACCAAGTAGTTGCTGTAGACAACTCAGAGCGCCAATGTATGGTGGCGCAGGTTCCCTTTGAATGGGGGGGTCTCAGGTCCCTTGAGGGTGGTTGTGAGCCCTACCATGCCTGTAGATTGTCTGCTAGGAAACGACCTGGAGCAGTCCTTATGGAAGGAGGTTGAGCTCAGGTCTCACTTGGAGATGCTTGGGTTGCCAGAGTGGGCATGCGTGTCTACTCGGTCAATGGCAGCCAAAAGGGTGATCAAGAGGACTTGGAGCCTGGAACAGTGGCCCAAGTCCCTGCCAAGAGAAAGGGCAGGGGGCACGGGAAACCGGCCCCGAAGTTCCCACGGGCCGGGAGGAGGCGGACCTCGAGGGGGACGCCCCGGTGCCTACAGGGGAGCAGGTAGCCGGACTGGGAGACATCTCTGAGCTGACCCATTGGCAGCAAGAAGGGGGTCCCACCAGGGAGGAGTTCTGCAGGGAGCAGAGCGAGTGCCCTACTCTGGAGGGTCTGCGGCGGCAGGCTGCAGACCAGGCAGCTGGTAATCAGTCCGGGTCACATCTGATCTACTGGGAGAGTGGTCTCCTATACAGTGAGCCTAAGGTTGCTGAGCCTG
Organism: Calotriton arnoldi; assembly: GCA_963921515.1. Classification (NCBI taxonomy): domain Eukaryota; kingdom Metazoa; phylum Chordata; class Amphibia; order Caudata; family Salamandridae; genus Calotriton; species Calotriton arnoldi. The sequence continues at coordinate 713,890 of CAWUFW010004236.1, forward strand.
GGTCAGCCCGTGTGCTGGTGGTACCCCAGCGCTTCAGGACCTTCCTACTGGGTCTGGCTCATGACGTGCCTTTGGCAGGACATTTGGGGCTAGACAAGACCTTTGACAGGCTTGTCACCCACTTCTTTTGGCCCCAAATGCGAAGGCAGTAAGATGCACACTGTAGGTCTTGCCAAACTTGCCAGGCAAGTGGTAAGAGTGGGAGGAAGGTCAAAGCTCCTCTCCAACCTTTTCCTGTTGTTGGTACACCCTTTGAAAGGGTAGGGATGGATATTGTGGGGCCACTGGATCCCAAGACAGGCATGGGCAACAGGTACGTCCTGGTCTTGGTGGACCATGCCACCCGGTACCCGGAGGCAATCCCTCTCAGGACAACGACGGCGCCAGTGGTGGGCCGGGCGTTAATGGGGATCTTTTCCCGTGTGGGATTCCCCAGAGAGGTGGTTTCTGATAGGGGGACCAATTTCATATCCAAGTATATGACATCCCTGTGGAAGGAGTGTGGTGTAACCTACAAGTTCACCACTCCTTACCACCCACAAGGAAACGGTCTGGTGGAGAGATTCAACCAGACCTTGAAAGGCTTGATCAAGGGTCTAACAGAACCCATGAGGCGTAAGTGGGACGTCCTCTTGCCATGCCTACTCTTTGCATACAGGGAGGTGCCTCAGAAGTCTCTTGGGTACAGCCCCTTTGAGCTCCTGTATGGCCACCCTGTCAGAGGACCTCTGAGTTTGGTAAAGGAAGGCTGGGAGGCGGCTCCCAGGAAAACTCCCCAGGATGTATTTAGCTACATGCTGGCCTTTAGAAACCAAACTGCCCGCTTCAGGAAACTCGCTCAGGCGAACCTAGAAGCAAGCCAGGAAGAAATGAAGAGATGGTATGACCAGAATGCCACTCTGGTCGAATTTCAACCTGGGCAAAAAGTGTGGGTCATGGCCCCAGTGGCACCTTGTGCCTTGCAGGACAAGTGGACTGGGCCATATGAGGTAAAGGAGCGCAAAAGTGACGTCACCTACCTGGTGGATTTGCAGGCTCCAAGGAACCCTTTGAGGGTCCTTCACGTGAACCGCCTCAAGCCCCACTTCGAGAGGTCCGAAGTGAGTATGCTCTTGGCGACAGATGATGGGGTGGAAGAGGAGAGTGAGCCTCTCCCTGACCTCCTGTCTACCAAAGAGCATGATGGGTCAGTAGAGGGTGTGATCCTCTCCCCTACTCTGACTCAGGAGCAGCAGGGGGACTGTCGCCAGTTGTTGGGACAGTTCGCCCCACTGTTCTCTCTGACTCCCGGTGTTACTCACTGGTGTACCCATGACGTGGATACTGGTGACAGCCCTCCTGTGAAGCACAAGATTTACAGGTTGACTGACCGGATCAGAGCCAGCATCAAGGAGGAGGTCTCTAAGATGTTGGCATTAGGGGTGATTGAGCCCTCCCACAGTCCTTGGGCCAGCCCAGTGGTCTTGGTCCCAAAGGCTGCGGCGCCCGGTGCCACTCCAGAACTCCGGTTTTGTGTGGACTACCGTGGGCTCAATGCCGTCACCAGGACTGACGCGCACCCCATCCCCAGAGCTGATGAGCTCATTGATCGGTTGGGAGCTGCCCGGTTCCTCAGCACGTTTGATTTGACGTCTGGGTACTGGCAGATTGCCTTAACCGATGGGGCCAAGGAGAGATCAGCATTCTCAACCCCAGAAGGTCATTACCAATTCCGGGTGATGCCCTTTGGGTTGAAGAATGCCCCTGCCACCTTTCAGAGGTTGGTCAATCAGGTGTTGGCTGGGCTGGAGGATTTCAGTGCCGCCTACCTGGATGACATTGCTGTGTTCAGTTCCAGCTGGGAAGAACATTTACAGCACCTTGAGAAAGTGTTGAGGGCTCTGCAAGGTGCAGGCCTCACGATCAAGGCCAGTAAGTGCCAGATCGGGCAGGGTTCTGTGGTGTACTTGGGACACCAGGTAGGAAGCGGCCAGGTGGCGCCCCTACGACCCAAGATTGACACCATTCTGGCTTGGGAACCCCCCCCAAGACCCAGACAGAGGTGAGAGCCTTCTTAGGTCTCACCGGTTACTATAGGAGATTTGTTAAGGGCTATGGCACCATCGTTGGCCCCTTAACAGAGCTGACCTCTAAGAGGCAGCCCAGGAAAGTGATCTGGACTGAGTCCTGCCAGAAAGCTTTTGATGCCCTGAAGGCAGCCATGTGCACGGCGCCCGTGCTCAAGGCACCAGACTTCTCCAAGGAATTCGTCGTGCAGACTGACGCTTCAGAGCATGGTGTGGGAGCGGTGCTCTCAAAACTGAACGATGAGGGCCTGGATCAGCCTGTAGTCTTTCTTAGCAGGAGACTACTTCCCAGGGAACAGAGGTGGAGTGCCATAGAAAGGGAAGCTTTTGCTGTGGGCTGGGCGCTGAAGAAGTTGAGACCATACCTGTTTGGGACTCACTTCCGGGTTCAGACAGACCACAGGCCCCTCGGATGGTTGATGCAAATGAGGGGTGAGAATCCAAAACTGCTGAGGTGGTCCATCTCCCTACAGGGAATGGACTTTACGGTGGAACACCGTCCTGGTACAGAACACGCCAACGCAGATGGTCTGTCCAGGTTCTTCCGCCTTAGTGAAGAGAACTCCAATGGGGTTGGGTAGTTCTCCCTACTTTCAGCTGGAGGGGACATGTGTTAGACTTGGCATCTTTTGGCGTGTTTCCCCTGACTTTTTGCTTTCTGACCTCCCGGTTTTGACTCTGTTTTTGCTGGTGTAATGATTCTGCGCACTCTCCGCACTGCTGTCCAGTGGGAAAGTGCAAGTGCTCCTGTATAAAATGTGTTATGGATTGGCGTTTCCATGATTGGCCTATTTGGTTTATGTGTCAGTCCCTTGTAAAGTGCACTGCGAGTGCCAGGGCCTATAGACCAAATGCTGTTGGTGGGCTGCAGCACTGGATTGTGCCACCCACGCAAACAGCCCGTAAAGTGTAACTCGGGCCTGCCATCGCAGAGCCTGTGCGCAGCCTGGGGCTGCCATGTCGACTTGGCAAGTGCACACACTTGCAAGTCCCTAAACCTTCCCTTTGCTACATGTTAGTCACCCCTAAGGTAGGCCCAAGGTACCCCTGTGGGCAGGGTGCGTTGTATGCGAAAGGTAGGACATGCCCTGGTGTGTGTGGCATGTCCTGATAGTGAATTACAGCCTAGTTCGTTTTTCACTATTGCAAGGCTACCTGTTCCCCCTAGGCCAGAACGGGCAGTTTTGATTATTACAGCTTATAATCCTAACTGACCCGGGAACATGGTAGAAATTCGAGTTTAGTATGCCTGGACTCAGAATTATAAAATGCATCTTTTAGTGAAGTTGGTTTTAACATTCTGTGTTTGAAAATACCACTTTTAGAAAGTGGGTATTTTCTTGTCTAACCATCCAAGCCTGCCTCTGCGATGTTGTGTATTCCTTGTCTGGAGTGTGAGTGACAGGGGCTGGGGGATGCCAGGAGACAGGGTGAGTCAGCACAGGGCTGAATAGCAAGATCTACATGTAGATGGGTCGGAGGGGTTGCACCTGGGCCCTGAATAGGACAGTGCCTTCCCTCCACAATGCTGGCTCCACCTCCTGTGGTGCGTCTGATGTCCCTGGCCTACTCACTGAAAGAAGGGATGGAGACTTGTCAACAAAGTGCTCCAGAACTGGTTTGGACTAGGCAAAGGCCTCTCTGCCTTCAGAGAACAAAGGAATTTGGGATATAAATATTGGGGCCCTGACCCCATGAATTTAGATCTCGCTGGAATCAAGGAACCTGCCAAGACGAAGAGCTGGAAGAGCTGCCAGGAGGAGTACTGCCCCTTTGCTGTGTTGTTGCTTTGTTGGGTTGGCCTGCAGCTGCTGCTTCTGCCTTGGGCAGTGAAAGGACTGGACTGAACTTTCTACAAACTTGTGCTGAGTATCTCCAAGGGCCTGGAACCGAGCTGGCCTCCTGTTAAGAAGTCTCAGGGACTACAAAGACTTCACAAGCCTCTGGGTACCGTTTCTGGAACGCTGTTTCAGTTGCCACAGAGGAAGGGAACCGCAACCGACTCTGTCAACCGAATCCATCCCTGGCCGGTGACCTGTTTGCACCGCAGACCGCATCGCCCGCTTCGCATCGCAACCCTGGTCTCACCGTGGGCGACGTCCGACGCCGCCAACACCGAGCCGCTGCTTGCACCGTGACCTGTGGGCACCACAGTTCGCATCGCATCGCTTCACTGAACCAGCCGGACCCGACCGACGCGGTCGCTGCAACTGGCTCAAGAGTCGTGACCGCACCGCATTTGGGGCACCGCTCGCACGTCTGCCACGCACCGCTCCGACTCGCACCGCTGTCCGACGCCAGCTCCCGCACTCCGGCTTGGTCGCCTGCATCGCAACCTGTCAGCACCGCATCGAGCATCGTCTCACCCTGCATCGCACGCCTTGGACTCACCGACTCCGTCTGCACGACGCTCATCGAGCCGCTGCCTGCACCGCATCGAGGGACACCGCACCTTGCATCGCTCCGTCTTGCACCGCAACCGCGACGAACGCCAACCGGCTCGTACACTCCGTACCAGCCACAACGAGAAAGGTACTGTGACCGAGTCTGTTCACGACTCTGCTGGCCCGTATCGACGCAGTCGGCTGGAACTGTTAGACTCTGTGGTTTTCAGCATCGCGGTAGGCTCGGACGGAGCTACCGACTCGTACGAACTTTGTTTTGAACTATTCCTGCAAAGAAGAAGTTACCTTATCAAGTATTCGTTTTTAAAATATAGTATTGTGGATTTTTGTCGTAATTGGTCTTGTCTTGAGTATATAAAAATTGGTTTGTTTGTAGTGCTTACACTGTATTACTGTTGGTTATGTGCAAATGCTTCACACACTGCCTCTGAATTAAGCCTGACTGCTCGTGCCAAGCTACCACGAGGGTGAGCAGGGGTTACTTCACGCGTGTAACACCCTTACCCTGACTAGGAAGAAGGGTCCCTACTTGGACAAAGGTGCAAGCCCTTGCCATCTAGAGATCCCATTTCTAACATTGGTTGTCAGCGGTGAGGATAGGACTTGTGTTTGCACTTGACTTATAGTGATTGGTGTGCACTACTACCATATCGCAGACCATTACGTACCACATACTGGTTCTTTTTCTTTTGGCCTATTTTTGATCTTGCCAGTTTTCAACTCACTACTTTTGTCATGCCTGACACAGCTGCATCATCCGTTGCATCTCTGGAAATTATCTTTGAAGAGGATAGGTTGGAAACCTACGCCATAAAGGAACTACGAGCAATTTGTAAAAACCTGAAAGTCCAAATTAAAGGCCTCACAAGGAAGGAGGAGCTACAGAAGGCACTGAGGGCCTGGGTAGCAGCCAGACATGCCAGTGGGCAGCCTGGTAACCTCAGTGAGGAGGTGGAGGAGCCTATTTCCAGGGTGGATATGCTTTTGGGTAGGGGGAACCCGCCAGGTCAGGCAGCAGCAGTCTGTCCCCAGAGGAGCTGGAGGACAGGCGGGAGGCGAGGCAGTTTGAGCTACAGAAGCTCAGGCTGGAGAGTGAGCGGGAGGAGAAGAGATTGGCCATGGAGGAGAGGAAGATGCTCTTAGAGCATGAGAGAGAACTGAAGGAGCTAGAACTTAGGAGTAAGTCAGGCTCAGATGGTGGCAGCAATTCGTCCAGAAAGGCAGACAGGATTGTGCACATTCCCAAGAATGTAGGCAAGGAGATCAAGAAGGGGGATGACATACAAAGGTGGTTTCAGGGTTATGAGGCAGCCATACACATGAATGGGGTCCCTGAGGAGAATTGGGGAGCAGGATTGTGGCCACTTTTCCCTGAAGAAGCAAGGGATGCTCTGATAGCTTTGGGTAAGGGGTATCACCTCACCTATGCTGACATGAAGGATGCCCTTCTCACGAAGTATGGTCTTACTCCTGAAAAGTACAGGGATCAGTTCAGGTCCAGTAAGAAGTCTGATGCCAACACTTGGTTGGAATGTGTGGATGTGTTCTGCAGGTCTCTGGATGGTTGGGTGAAGGGCAGTAGTGTGACAGATTTTCAGGGGCTCTACAACTTGATTGCATGGGAGCACTTGTCTAGTCTATGTTTTGCAGATCTGCGCCAGCACCAAGTTGATAGTAAGCTAACTGACCCCAGGAAGCTTGCTATGGAAGCGGACCGCTGGGTGAGTACCAGGGTCCACAAGAAAGCGTTTGGGGGAGACTCAGCCAAAGGTGGGCAGGGTCCCCAGCAGAAAGGTGGGGGGACAAGGGTAAAGCACAGGAGTTCTCTAAAGGGCCCCAAACTAATACCCAGGGTAAAGGTTCCCAGCCCCCGGTGATAAGAAGAAAGGGGTCTCTACAGGGAAGCCTGTTGAGACCGGCCCCCGCAAGTGTTATGCATGTGACCAGGTAGGTCACTTTAAGGGGGACCCCAAGTGCCCAAAGGGGACACAGCCACCCACCGGTGGACAGTCCAAAGTGTTGGCTAGTGTAGCGCTTGGGGAGGAGGGGTGCCCACAGGAGGGTGGGGATCCCGCAGAAATGACCCTTGTCTCCCTAGGGGATAGTGAGATGGTCCCAGGAAACCAGGTGCCCCCTAACACAAAGAAATATAGCACCTGGGTGACCATTAATGGGAACGGGGTAGAGGCTCTCAGAGACACTGGAGCCAGTGTGACCTCAGTCCGGTGTCACCTGGTGTCTGAGAAGCAAGTAGTCCCCGGAGCATTCCACCAAGTAGTTGCTGTAGACAACTCAGAGCGCCAATGTATGGTGGCGCAGGTTCCCTTTGAATGGGGGGTCTCAGGTCCCTTGAGGGTGGTTGTGAGCCCTACCATGCCTGTAGATTGTCTGCTAGGAAACGACCTGGAGCAGTCCTTATGGAAGGAGGTTGAGCTCAGGTCTCACTTGGAGATGCTTGGGTTGCCAGAGTGGGCATGCGTGTCTACTCGGTCAATGGCAGCCAAAAAGGGTGATCAAGAGGACTTGGAGCCTGGAACAGTGGCCCAAGTCCCTGCCAAGAGAAAGGGCAGGGGGCACGGGAAACCGGCCCCCGAAGTTCCCACGGGCCGGGAGGAGGCGGACCTCGAGGGGGACGCCCCGGTGCCTACAGGGGAGCAGGTAGCCGGACTGGGAGACATCTCTGAGCTGACCCATTGGCAGCAAGAAGGGGGTCCCACCAGGGAGGAGTTCTGCAGGGAGCAGAACGAGTGCCCTACTCTGGAGGGTCTGCGGCGGCAGGCTGCAGACCAGGCAGCTGGTAATCAGTCCGGGTCACATCTGATCTACTGGGAGAGTGGTCTCCTATACAGTGAGCCTAAGGTTGCTGAGCCTGGGTCAGCCCGTGTGCTGGTGGTACCCCAGCGCTTCAGGACCTTCCTACTGGGTCTGGCTCATGACGTGCCTTTGGCAGGACATTTGGGGCTGGACAAGACCTTTGACAGGCTTGTCACCCACTTCTTTTGGCCCCAAATGCGAAGGCAGTAAGATGCACACTGTAGGTCTTGCCAAACTTGCCAGGCAAGTGGTAAGAGTGGGAGGAAGGTCAAAGCTCCTCTCCAACCTTTTCCTGTTGTTGGTACACCCTTTGAAAGGGTAGGGATGGATATTGTGGGGCCACTGGATCCCAAGACAGGCATGGGCAACAGGTACGTCCTGGTCTTGGTGGACCATGCCACCCGGTACCCGGAGGCAATCCCTCTCAGGACAACGACGGCGCCAGTGGTGGGCCGGGCGTTAATGGGGATCTTTTCCCGTGTGGGATTCCCCAGAGAGGTGGTTTCTGATAGGGGGACCAATTTCATATCCAAGTATATGACATCCCTGTGGAAGGAGTGTGGTGTAACCTACAAGTTCACCACTCCTTACCACCCACAAGGAAACGGTCTGGTGGAGAGATTCAACCAGACCTTGAAAGGCATGATCAAGGGTCTAACAGAACCCATGAGGCGTAAGTGGGACGTCCTCTTGCCATGCCTACTCTTTGCATACAGGGAGGTGCCTCAGAAGTCTCTTGGGTACAGCCCCTTTGAGCTCCTGTATGGCCACCCTGTCAGAGGACCTCTGAGTTTGGTAAAGGAAGGCTGGGAGGCGGCTCCCAGGAAAACTCCCCAGGATGTATTTAGCTACATGCTGGCCTTTAGAAACCAAACTGCCCGCTTCAGGAAACTCGCTCAGGCGAACCTAGAAGCAAGCCAGGAAGAAATGAAGAGATGGTATGACCAGAATGCCACTCTGGTCGAATTTCAACCTGGGCAAAAAGTGTGGGTCATGGCCCCAGTGGCACCTTGTGCCTTGCAGGACAAGTGGACTGGGCCATATGAGGTAAAGGAGCGCAAAAGTGACGTCACCTACCTGGTGGATTTGCAGGCTCCAAGGAACCCTTTGAGGGTCCTTCACGTGAACCGCCTCAAGCCCCACTTCGAGAGGTCCGAAGTGAGTATGCTCTTGGCGACAGATGATGGGGTGGAAGAGGAGAGTGAGCCTCTCCCTGACCTCCTGTCTACCAAAGAGCATGATGGGTCAGTAGAGGGTGTGATCCTCTCCCCTACTCTGACTCAGGAGCAGCAGGGGGACTGTCGCCAGTTGTTGGGACAGTTCGCCCCACTGTTCTCTCTGACTCCCGGTGTTACTCACTGGTGTACCCATGACGTGGATACTGGTGACAGCCCTCCTGTGAAGCACAAGATTTACAGGTTGACTGACCGGATCAGAGCCAGCATCAAGGAGGAGGTCTCTAAGATGTTGGCATTAGGGGTGATTGAGCCCTCCCACAGTCCTTGGGCCAGCCCAGTGGTCTTGGTCCCAAAGGCTGCGGCGCCCGGTGCCACTCCAGAACTCCGGTTTTGTGTGGACTACCGTGGGCTCAATGCCGTCACCAGGACTGACGCGCACCCCATCCCCAGAGCTGATGAGCTCATTGATCGGTTGGGAGCTGCCCGGTTCCTCAGCACGTTTGATTTGACGTCTGGGTACTGGCAGATTGCCTTAACCGATGGGGCCAAGGAGAGATCAGCATTCTCAACCCCAGAAGGTCATTACCAATTCCGGGTGATGCCCTTTGGGTTGAAGAATGCCCCTGCCACCTTTCAGAGGTTGGTCAATCAGGTGTTGGCTGGGCTGGAGGATTTCAGTGCCGCCTACCTGGATGACATTGCTGTGTTCAGTTCCAGCTGGGAAGAACATTTACAGCACCTTGAGAAAGTGTTGAGGGCTCTGCAAGGTGCAGGCCTCACGATCAAGGCCAGTAAGTGCCAGATCGGGCAGGGTTCTGTGGTGTACTTGGGACACCAGGTAGGAAGCGGCCAGGTGGCGCCCCTACGACCCAAGATTGACACCATTCTGGCTTGGGAACCCCCCCAAGACCCAGACAGAGGTGAGAGCCTTCTTAGGTCTCACCGGTTACTATAGGAGATTTGTTAAGGGCTATGGCACCATCGTTGCCCCCTTAACAGAGCTGACCTCTAAGAGGCAGCCCAGGAAAGTGATCTGGACTGAGTCCTGCCAGAAAGCTTTTGATGCCCTGAAGGCAGCCATGTGCACGGCGCCCGTGCTCAAGGCACCAGACTTCTCCAAGGAATTCGTCGTGCAGACTGACGCTTCAGAGCATGGTGTGGGAGCGGTGCTCTCAAAACTGAACGATGAGGGCCTGGATCAGCCTGTAGTCTTCCTTAGCAGGAGACTACTTCCCAGGGAACAGAGGTGGAGTGCCATAGAAAGGGAAGCTTTTGCTGTGGGCTGGGCGCTGAAGAAGTTGAGACCATACCTGTTTGGGACTCACTTCCGGGTTCAGACAGACCACAGGCCCCTCAGATGGTTGATGCAAATGAGGGTGAGAATCCAAAACTGCTGAGGTGGTCCATCTCCCTACAGGGAATGGACTTTACGGTGGAACACCGTCCTGGTACAGAACACGCCAACGCAGATGGTCTGTCCAGGTTCTTCCGCCTTAGTGAAGAGAACTCCAATGGGGTTGGGTAGTTCTCCCTACTTTCAGCTGGAGGGGACATGTGTTAGACTTGGCATCTTTTGGCGTGTTTCCCCTGACTTTTTGCTTTCTGACCTCCCGGTTTTGACTCTGTTTTTGCTGGTGTAATGATTCTGCGCACTCTCCGCACTGCTGTCCAGTGGGAAAGTGCAAGTGCTCCTGTATAAAATGTGTTATGGATTGGCGTTTCCATGATTGGCCTATTTGGTTTATGTGTCAGTCCCTTGTAAAGTGCACTGCGAGTGCCAGGGCCTATAGACCAAATGCTGTTGGTGGGCTGCAGCACTGGATTGTGCCACCCACGCAAACAGCCCGTAAAGTGTAACTCGGGCCTGCCATCGCAGAGCCTGTGCGCAGCCTGGGGCTGCCATGTCGACTTGGCAAGTGCACACACTTGCAAGTCCCTAAACCTTCCCTTTGCTACATGTTAGTCACCCCTAAGGTAGGCCCAAGGTACCCCTGTGGGCAGGGTGCGTTGTATGCGAAAGGTAGGACATGCCCTGGTGTGTGTGGCATGTCCTGATAGTGAATTACAGCCTAGTTCGTTTTTCACTATTGCAAGGCTACCTGTTCCCCCTAGGCCAGAACGGGCAGTTTTGATTATTACAGCTTATAATCCTAACTGACCCCGGGAACATTGTAGAAATTCGAGTTTAGTATGCCTGGACGCAGAATGATAAAATGCATCTTTTAGTGAAGTTGGTTTTAACATTCTGTGTTTGAAAATACCACTTTTAGAAAGTGGGTATTTTCTTGTCTAACCATCCAAGCCTGCCCCTGCGAGGTTGTGTATTCCTTGTCTGGAGTGTGAGTGACAGGGGCTGGGGGATGCCAGGAGACAGGGTGAGTCAGCACAGGGCTGAATAGCAAGATCTACATGTAGATGGGTGGGAGGGGTTGCACCTGGGCCCTGAATAGGACAGTGCCTTCCCTCCACAATGCTGGCTCCACCTCCTGTGGTGCGTCTGATGTCCCTGGCCTACTCACTGAAAGAAGGGACGGAGACTTGTCAACAAAGTGCTCCAGAACTGGTTTGGACTAGGCAAAGGCCTCTCTGCCTTCAGAGAACAAAGGAATTTGGGATATAAATATTGGGGCCCTGACCCCATGAATTTAGATCTCGCTGGAATCAAGGAACCTGCCAAGACGAAGAGCTGGAAGAGCTGCCAGGAGGAGTACTGCCCCTTTGCTGTGTTGTTGCTTTGTTGGGTTGGCCTGCAGCTGCTGCTTCTGCCTTGGGCAGTGAAAGGACTGGACTGAACTTTCTACAAACTTGTGCTGAGTATCTCCAAGGGCCTGGAACCGAGCTGGCCCCCTGTTAAGAAGTCTCAGGGACTACAAAGACTTCACAAGCCTCTGGGTACCGCTTCTGGAACGCTGTTTCAGTTGCCACAGAGGAAGGGAACCGCAACCGACTCCGTCAACCGAATCCATCCCTGGCCGGTGACCTGTTTGCACCGCAGACCGCATCGCCCCGCTTCGCATCGCAACCCTGGTCTCACCGTGGGCGACGTCCGACGCCGCCAACACCGAGCCGCTGCTTGCACCGTGACCTGTGGGCACCGCAGTTCGCATCGCATCGCTTCACTGAACCAGCCGGACCCGACCGACGCGGTCGCTGCAACTGGCTCAAAAGTCGTGACCGCACCGCATTTGGGGCCCCGCTCGCACGTCTGCGACGCACCGCTCCGACTCGCACCGCTGTCCGACGCCAGCTCCCGCACTCCGGCTTGGTCGCCTGCATCGCAACCTGTCAGCACCGCATCGAGCATCGTCTCACCCTGCATCGCACGCCTTGGACTCACCGACTCCGTCTGCACGACGCTCATCGAGCTGCTGCCTGCACCGCATCGAGGGACACCGCACCTTGCATTGCTCCGTCTTGCACTGCAACCGTGACGAACGCCGACCGGCTCGTACACTCCGTACCAGCCACAACGAGAAAGGTACTGTGACCGAGTCTGTTCACGACTCTGCTGGCCCGTATCGACGCGGTCGGCTGGAACTGTTAGACTCTGTGGTTTTCAGCATCGCGGTAGGCTCGGATGGAGCTACCGACTCGTACGAACTTTGTTTTGAACTATTCCTGCAAAGAAGAAGTTACCTTATCAAGTATTCATTTTTAAAATATAGTATTGTGGATTTTTGTCGTAATTGGTCTTGTCTTGAGTATATAAAAATTGGTTATTTTTCTAAACTGGTGTGGTGTCCGTTTGTAGTGCTTACACTGTATTACTGTTGGTTATGTGCAAATGCTTCACACACTGCCTCTGAATTAAGCCTGACTGCTCGTGCCAAGCTACCACGAGGGTGAGCAGGGGTTACTTCACGAGTGTAACACCCTTACCCTGACTAGGAAGAAGGGTCCCTACTTGGACAAAGGTGCAAGCCCTTGCCAACTAGAGATCCCATTTCTAACACCAGGCAATACATATGCACTCTTGCAATCATGCAGGCACTAATTATGTAGTAATTGAACTAAGCAGGCACTACCCATGAATTCATCCAATCACCCAGGCACTAACCATTCACTTATACAATCAACAAGGCTGTACCTATGCAGTCATTCAAACACTCAGGCACAACCCATTTACTCACCCAAACACTCACTTACAACCCATGCACTTATCGAAATACGGAGGCACATTCCATTACTCATGCACTCATCTCATTCCACCCATCCAGTACCTATGCACTCATTCAATTACTGGGGCAATACTCTTGCACTGATACAATCACCCCATCAGTACACTTGCTTTAATCAAATCAGTCAAGCTTTAACAATGGACTCATGCAATCACTCAGAACTATTCATTCACTCATCTAATCAGCCAGGCACTACTAATGCACTCATTCAATTATCCAGGCACTACCCATGTATTTATTTAAACACCCAGGCACTACCTGTTCCCTCAACCAAAAACACATGGGCAGCAGCCATGTACTCATCCAATCACTGAAACACTACTCATGCACTCAGTTAATCTGCTAGGTGCTATGTATGCACTTAAACAATCACGTTTGCACTATCCATGCACTCTATAAATCACTTATATACTATCTATGCACTCCTGCAATCATCCAGATACAAGAGTTAAACTCATTTAATCATCCAACCACTATCTATGCATGTATTGAATTATTGAGGCATTAGTCAAGCACTTATCTAATCATTCAGGCACCACTGATGCATTTATCGAAATACCCAGATAGAAGTGATATACTCATGGAAACATGCAGGCAGTAACTATACAGGTACGGAACGACCCATGAAGTCCTCACATACTCAGGAAACCATCCAGGCACTACCTGTATCCTCAGGGAATCACCTAGGCATTACCTATGCACTCATTCAATCATCCAGGGAGTACTGATGCACTCAACCACAAGCACATGTATTTACAAGTTTTAGTGAGAAATATGTAGTCTTTTATAACCATCTGGTGAATTATATATGGAAACTGTCATACACTCTTTGCATGTACTCGGAAGAATTAGTGAGCTATATGTTCTGATAGAGATTAATGTGCAGATTTTTATATGCACCGTTTCCTAAAATTTAAATCTGATGATTCTAAGTAGAAAAGAACTGAGACACTAAATCCACCAGTGACACAGAGGTAGAGAGGCACACAAATAGCTCTTATGTTGTGTTTTCGCAATTACAGTAATGAGACACTGTATGTACTTCTACACATTTGTTGATGTTCATTTTAAAATTTACTACTGAAGGGATAAACTGGTCTTTTACTATGTATAAGTGAGAACTGAGATATGGTGCAGCTGTGTTGTAGGAGAGGGTGCTACAATGTTAAAAGGTAACTAATAAATTAAGTTTTGTGTTTTGCTTTGGGTTTGATAAATTGAAGTAAGTGCATGTAGTTACATAGCTAGGTTTATCTGTAGATTTAAAACTGCAACATAACATAAAAACTGATTTTGAACTATGTGTAAGTCAGTAGTTAATTAGTTGGTACGTTGGCTAGAGTAAAAATTTTAATATACTTATTTTTTTACAGAATAATATCTACATAAATGCAGACAGTGAGAATGCCTACAAAAGATCAGAGGAAAAAGCAACAGAAGCAGCTACAGTATCTCTGCAGAACTGAGAGACTAAAGGGAGAAAATGCAGAAAAAGTGTTAAAAGAAAAAAGAGCTACTGATAAGAGGACAAAGTCATTTCTTAAAAATATATTTGGACACCTGCAAAGATGAAAAAATAATGAATATAAAAAGCGAACTATGAGAAAGAATAAGAGTGGACAATATCTATAAAACAAGAACAGGAAAGAATGTGACAAAAATGGTCACATCTTAACAAGGCGACAGAAACAGTTTAAGGAACTTAGAGCCAGGATGTTTCGTAGTGGAGTGGTTGTAAATCTACTGAGAAATATGAAGAAGTATAGAAGAAGGAGAGAGGCACTGAAACAGAAAGAACAAGTTGAGGAAGTAGTTAAGTCCTTTACTTTGAAGAGGAAGCTTTTCTTTTTGATTATCAATAGAATGAAGGCTCTTGACAAAATGGTGTTGTACATGAGGAGACAAAACCAGAAGAAAAGATTAGTGGATAGAAGTAACTTGTGTACAGTCTGTAGTGGAGAATGGATACATACTTCAACTATAGAGCCTGTCTGTAATGAAGAAAGCTATTTCCATGATAACACATTAGTTCAAGTTATTGATGAAAGGGGCCGATGTTATGAAATGAAAAATCTCACTCCTTTAGCAAAAGAGGTGATGGTATCTAGAAATTTAGAACAAGTTATTGCAGAAGAGGTACAGGGAAGGTGTAGTCAGGCCCTGTATACAAATGGAATTGCAGTAGTGTTTGTAGTATACAACAACAATCCATTGATAACTAAGGACATTTCTACATATCTTTCCTAGGTGAAGTTTAAAACACAAAATAAGTACTTTACAAGGATTGGATCCATCCAAGGTTAGAAAGCATGCACATTTGGAGGGACACTCACTACCTTGTTAATCAAAGAAAGTGTCCCAAAGCACATTTCATCATTTCAGGATGTAAGCTGTACAGCTCTCAACAATGCAAACTTTAGTTAGGAGGCTGTACTATGTGAAAACTTCTGCTTTATGTTTAGAAGAAATTAATAGAGCACTTTTGCATGGTACTGTGGCAGAGGTAGAAAAAGTTTGTGATGATTTGCAGTTTCATTTTTTTTGTCCAGAACAGGACTCTATGGAAAATGAAGAGTTGATAACAGGAGGAGCTGTGGAACAGGACACATGCATTATAGTTGATAGCTTTGAAAAAGAAATTACCAAATTTAACACAGTGTGCTCTTAATAATCCACAGTATGTTTGTATATGTTGTCAACACACTCACTACAAGATTGAAACATGGACTCTTGACTTGTATTTAAAAAGTGAAATAGAAAATAATGATAACTAAGAAAAGTTTGCTGTGTACTTATTTGTAGAGGAATGCTTGGTCTTGTCCATACAGCAAGTTATATGTAAGTAATGTTACAATAAATTAGAGGATAATAAAAATGCCTGCCAGAGCTGTGCATCACAAGTTAGTACTGTTTCCCATTCCAGAACCACTTCAAGAGTTAAATGTTTATGAGTCAATTCTTATCCAAAGTATACTTTGGTTCCAGGCTATAGTCTGTATGGAGCCAAAGACAGGCAATATACCACCAACAGAGCTGCAGAAAGGTCTAAAAGGTAGAGTAGCATACTGGATTACTACTGTTTTCTCAAAACGTTCAGCAGGATGCTGAATAATTTTTTTATGGTAATGCTAGGACCATTAGAGGAAGAGGATGTGAATATCAATGAATTATTTGGTTTAACTTAAAAATTAAACCTTTACTGTGAACATTGTGAATTCACCTCTAGCACGGAAATTAAATTGGAACGATTCCTCTACTTGATTTTACTAGATTAGAAAACTGTGGCTTTGAAAATTTAACCACAAACACCCATTTAGATATAACCTATCCAAACTGCAAATCGGAACTTAGGTGTACATTGTTACTACAAAGATATGGGAAAAATGTCATAGTCATGCTACAACGATGCAAAGTGGGTGGTACTAAATTAGAAACTGAAGTTACAAACTTTGTAGCTGGACAAATTTCCATTTCATGACTATAGCAATCATATTTCATGAAGGTGTTAATATAACCAATACACACTACACAATATATTTAAGATGTGAAAGCGGATGGACAGAGTGCAATGACATAGAAATGTCATTCAAATCAAGACTACATAAAAAGTTACCAAACTTATATCTGCTATTTCTAGAACTGAAGTTCTAAGGACAATTTAGGATAACAAAATGTGGTATTGTGTTGACATGTATATGAATTATGAGTTTCTGAGACATTATTCGGCCTATTAGGGGTATTCTCTACAGCAAGTTGTTAGAAATTAAAGACTCTTTTTAAATGGAGGTAAGGAATTTATAAAACATTACAGTACTAGATTATGTTACTACAGATAAAAACTAAATGGAGGTACTATAATACCAGCAGACCTAAATTGCATCTAAGAAGTCTTGTCTCCACTTCACCACTGTATCTTGTTTTGATTGCGTAATGTTCAAAATGAAATCCTAATACATTTTTGTTCGTTTATATTTTTCACAGTGCTTGAACTGTTGCAATAAAAAAAGAAAGAAATAACACGTATGGTTTTTCACATTCTGCAAAATTACATCCACAGACTGCTCCCCTGCTGTTACGATGGTGTTATGGTTCATGCAGAGGGTAGCAAAACGCTTTAGTTCTGGTGACATTTCAATGCATCTTCTCTTCACTTAAGCTGGAACTTTGGTGTCAGGAGCAGTGGCTGGAGGTCTGGAGACTGATGATCCCACTCCTTATTTACTCTGAGCAATTTAAAGTTGCTTTTTCTGGTATGTTTTCAAGTAGCACAACATGCTTGTTGTACCATATGAATGTTTTTTTGCTGTGACCTGACATAATGTCTTCTCACGTATGCTGCACCTCACCAATTTAGTTGTAGTCTTCGATTTACCAGATATCATAGAAAAAAAATCCCAAGATATGGTTTATTTTTTCATTGCTGGTTCTTCATCAGAAGACTGTTCATGTCAGCTGAGTCCTACTGGTGTTCAAGACCTTCAGCCAGTTGTAGGTCTTCCTATGGTTCTTCTAATGCCATTTTATTTTTGAAGAAATAGCCAAAAAAAGTTGAAAACCAGCACAATTTTCAAAATCAGTTTGGGTGACAATGGGTAGTTTTTTGGGTGTTTGTTAGTAATGTTCTATTTGTGAGTTCCGATGTTGAAAGTTACTTTTTTAAACTATGGAAAATCGGTTTAGTAACATAAACCAATATGTTACTAAACAGCTTTACTCAAACTTTGTGCAAAATATGTCTATATATCTGTTTTACACTTTGTCATTTGTATTCATGACTACTGACATTATTGCGACTCCGGTGTTGTTGTGAAAAAGGAAAATAAATTTTTGATGTACTTTTTTCAACAAATTAATACAAATGGGAAAGTTAAATTAGCATCTTACTAAACTAGCTACACTGAAACTTTATCTAAAATATGTCTATATATGTGTTTTACACTTTCTCAACAACATGCGGTATTTGCGGTGTGTCCTTGTCAATCGTGACATCATCATGAAACTCAAAAATATCTTGAAATAATATGATTAATGTACTTTTTAAATAAATAGATGACAAATTCAACAATAAGTGGTGCACCATGCAGATGTACTGTTCAATATTAAATTATAGAAAAAAATACAGGGACTTTATAGTTATGAAATAGAATTTAAAAAAGTTAGAAATTCACTGAAAAAAACAAACATTACAGGGACAATATAGTTAGGAAATAAAATTAAAAAATCCTTAGAAATTCACTGAAATAAACCAAAGGTTACAAGGATGTTATAGTTAGAAAAATAGAATTTAAAAAACCTTACAAATTCACTGAATAAAACAAAGGTTAAAGGGACGTTATATTTAGGCTAACTTTTCACTCATACAAAACCAGAGAAATTCCGCAGTTATAGTTAGCTAAGCATACATATTACATCACTCATAACATAGTTAGTGATACACTCATGACATCTCAAATGCCATCACTGATGACATCTAAAATTACATCACTGATGACATAATCCAGAGAAACACTGACACCCACTTACACCCAAATAAAACATGTTGAACACCCACTCCCACACAATCACTAACAAACTCATTCACAGAACTCATACAAACACTCACACATCTCGTCACTCATCCATACATCCAGTAACACATCTACTTACCCATAAAACCACTAACAAGACCACTAACCCACACATACAGATACTCATGCACATACTCACTTATCAATACAGCCAGTCACAGATCCAGTTACAGAGACATAGACACACTTACACATCCAGTCATACACCCATACAGCTACAGACACAGTAAATGAGTTAATCATACACCTACTCACACACCTACTCAGTCACCCATACAGTCAGACGCACAGCCACTAACTCACCTATACAATTACTCACAGAGCCACTCAGTTATTTATATATACTAATACATATACTCACTCACCTATACAGTGACTGAAAGAACCACATACGTCCCCATACAACCTCTCTTACAATTACTTTCTCACCTATACAACCACTCAAATATCAATTTGCTCACACATATAGCCACTCATACACCCACTCACTCACCCATATACCCACTTACACACCCATTGATGCACCGATGCAGCAACTCCGGGTACCCTGTCACTCACCCATACAGACACTTATGTATCTGCTCAAACACCCATTCAGCCACTCATGAACCCTGTCATTCACCATTTACAACCATTGATGCACCAACTCACTCAACTATACCGATACTCACACAGTCACCCACTTATTAATACACACACTGTTAGAAATGGGGGTCTCTAGATGGCAAGGGTTTGCACCTTTGTCCAAGTAGGGACCCCTCCTCCTAGTCAGGATAAGGGAGTTACACTCCTAAAATAACCCCTGCTCACCCCCTTGGTAGCTTGGCACGAGCAGTCAGGCTTATCTTAGAGGCAGTGTGTAAAGCATTTGCACATAACCAACAGTAATACAGTGAAAACACTACAAAAGGACACCACACCAGTTTTAGAAAAATATCCAATATTTTATATACATCATTATCATCATCATCAACAACTTTATTACGATCACACAGATCCTAAAAAGTATACAGCACAGGTTTCTAAAAAATATACACCGAAGGGTATAGATAAAAGACTAAAGAATAAAAACCCATAAAAACATTAGTACAAATTCAAAGTAACAGGGCCCCCAGGACAATTGTAAAGTGCATATGTGCAAAAGCAGCAGATTATATGGCACAAATTAAGGTGCTTAGGGTTCCTACAAGCACAGCCAATAATTAACAAAATATTTTAAAAAGTTGGATACAATTCTGGTCTGGCAAGGCTTTCCAAAACACGGTGTCTCAACTACATAATTTCCTACGCCTAATCCAAAGGGCATGCCAGAATCTAGCAAGACCAAATACAATAGGTTGTCTAGTATCAATACACAAAAGTCTTAGGACCTCTAAGTAATGCCCTCGGCCCACTAAGGAGCATAGCGGAAAAATCCATTTTTTCCTCAGCGACTGGTAGGTCGGGCAAAAAAAGAGTAGATGGACTATGGATTCTGGACTACCTTGGCAAGTGGGACAAAAATCAACCAAATCGTTGTTGCTAGACCATTTTGAACAAAACAATTTGGTAGGGAGTGTTTTATAGCGAAACTGCAGAAAAAGTTTCCGTGCCATATTTTATATACTTAAAACAAGACCAACATGATAAAAATTTACCATACAGTACTTAAAAAGGTATACTCTGCAAAAATACTTGAAAAACACAGTTCGTACGAGTCGGTAGCTCCGTCCGGGGCTACCACGATGCTGAAAACAACAGAGTCTAACAGTTCCAGCCGACCGCATAGATACGGGCCAGCAAAAGCGTGAACAGACTTGGTAACAGTACCTTTCTCGTTGCGGCTGACACGTTGGTGGATGTCTGTTGTGGCAACCATTGCGGTTGCGTTGCTAAATGGAAGCGGTGCAGAGTGCGGTGTCCTCTCGATGCGGTGCAGGCAGCGTCTCGGTGACGATCGTCCAGACGGCGTCGGTGAGACTAAGGCTTACGGTGCAGGGCGAGACGGTGCTCGATGTGGTGCTGGCAGGTTGTGGTGCAGACGACAGAGCCGGTTAGCGGGAGCTGGCGTCGGTCGGCTCAGACGGCTGTGTGGGATGAGGCGGTGCATCGTGAAACTTAAGAGCGGTGCCCTCAGCCACAATACGGTCACAGGTGTCAAAATCAGGAGCAGCGATGGCATCGCTAAGACAAGGATGGCGAAGTGAAGCGAGGCGGAGTGCAGTGCCCACAGGTCACGGTGCAGCTCCCGCTAACCGGCTCTGTCGCCTGCACCGCAACCTGCCAGCACCGCATCGAGCACTGTCTCGCCCTGCACCATAAGCCTTGGTCTCACCGACCCCATCTGGACGATCGTCACCGAGCCGCTGCCTGCACTGCATCGAGAGGACACCGCACCCTGAACCGCTTCCATGCTGCAAATACCTCAAAGTCCAAATTCAGGGGCTTCACCAGAAAAGAGGAGCTACAAAAGGCGCTGAGGGCCTGGGTAGCAGCCAGACATGCTAATGAGCTGTCTGGGGATCTTGGCATGGAGGCAGAGGAGCCTATTCTAAAGATGGATGTGTTTTTGGGAGGGGGGGCACCCTCTAAACCAGGCAGCAGTGGCTTGTCCCCAGAGGAGCTGGAGGACAGGCGGGAAGCAAGGAGAGTTGTTATAGAACTGGAGAAGCTTAAGTTAGCCATGGAGGAGAAAAGGATGTTGTTAGACCATGAGATCAGGATAAAGGAGCTGGATCAGAGAAGTAGACCCAGCTCAGATGGTGGCAGCAATTCTTCAGGGCAGGCAGACAGAATTGTGCACATGCCCAAGAATGTAGGCAAGGAATTCAAGAAGGGGGATGACATACAAAGGTGGTTTCAGGGTCATGAGGCGTCTATACACATGAATGGGGTCCCTGAGAAGAATTGGGGGGGCAGGATCGTGGCCTCTTTTCCCAGAAGAAGCAAGAGACACTTTAGTGGCTTTGGGTAAGGGGTATAACCTCACCTATGCTGACATGAAGGAGGCCCTTCTCACCAGGTATGGTCTCACTCCTGTAAAGTACAGCGATCAGTTTAGGTCCAGTAAGAAAACTGATGCCAACACTTGGTTGGAATGTGTGGATTCATTTTGCAGGTCACTGGATGGCTGGGTGAAGGGCAGTAATGTGACAGATTATCAGGGACTCTACAATTTGATTGCATGGGAGCACTTGTCTAGTCTATGTTTTGCAGAGCTGCGCCAGCACTAGGTTGATAGTAAGCTGACTGACCCCAGGAAGCTTGCTGTGGAGGCTGACCACTGGGTGAGTACCAGGGTCCACAAGAAAACATTTGGGGGAGACTCAGCCAAAGGTGGGCAGTGTCCCCAGCAGAAAAGTGGGGGGGACAAGGGTAAAGCACAGGAGTTCTCTAAAGGGCCCCAAACTAATACCCAGGGAAAAGGTTCCCATCCCCCAGGAGACAAGAAAGCAGTGGTCTCTTCAGGAAAGCCTGCAGAGACCGTCCCCTCAAGTGCTTTTCCTATGACCAGGTGGGTCACTTGAAGGGGGACCCCAAGTGTCCCAAGAGGGCACAGCCACCCATCGGTGGGCAGACCAAGGTGTTGGCTAGTGTAGCGCTTGTGGAGGAGGGGTGCCCACAGGAGGGTGGGGATCCAGCAGAAATGACCCTCGTCTCACTAGGGGACAGTGAGATCATCCAGGGGAACCAGGTGCCCCCTAACACAAAGAAATACAGCACCTGGGTGACCATCAATGGGAAAAGGGTAGAGGCTCTCAGAGATACTGGAGCCAGTGTGACCTCAGTCCGGTGTCACTGGGTCTCTGAGAAGCAAGTAGTCCCCGGGGCATTCCACCAAGTAGTTGCTGTAGACAACTCAGAGCGCCAGTGTATGGTGGCACAGGTTCCCTTTGAATGGGGGGGGTCTCAGTTCCCTTGAGGGTGGTTGTGAGCCCTACCATGTCTGTAGATTGTTTGCTAGGTAACGACTTGGAGCAGTCCTTGTGGAAGGATGTTGAGCTCAGGTCTCACTTGGAGATGCTTGGGTTGCCAGAGTGGGCATGTGTGACCAGTCGGTCAATGGCGGCCAGAAAGGGTGATCAGAAGGACCTAGAGCCTGAAACAGTGGCCCAGGTTCCAGCCAAGAGAAAGGGTAGGGGGCGCGGGAAACTGGCCCTCGAGGTTCCCATGGACTGGGAGGAGGCTGACCTTGAGGGGGACACCCCGGTACCTACAGGGGAGCAGGTAGCTGAACTGGGGGACATCTCTGAGCTGACCCATTGGCAGCAAGAAGGTGGTCCCACCAGGGAAGAATTCTGCAGGGAGCAGAAAGAATGCCCTTCTATAGAGGGTTTGCCGCAGCATGCTGCTAACCAGGCAGCTGGTGATTGGTCTGGATCACATTAGATCTACTGGGAGAATGGTCTCCTGTACAGCGAGCCTAAGGTCGCTGAGCCTAGTTCAGCCCGTGTGCTGGTGGTACCCCAGCGCTTCAGGACCTTCCTACTGGGTCTGGCTCACCACGTGCCTTTGGCAGGACATTTGGGGTGGGACAAGACCTTTGACAGGCTTGTCACCCACTTCTTCTGGCCACAAATGCGAAGGCAGTCAGATGGACATTGCAGGTCTTGCCAAACTTGCCAGGCAAGTAGTAAGAGTGGGAGGAAGGTTAAAGCTCCTCTCCAACCTATTCCAGTTATTGGAACCCCTTTTGAAAGGGTAGGGACGGACATTGTGGGGCCACTGGATCCCAAGACAGCCATGGGTAACAGGTACATCCTGGTCTTGGTCTACTCGCTCACCTATACAAAAACTCACACACCCACTATCTCATGTATACAGTCTCTTATATACCCAGTCACTCTTCTATACACCACTTACACCTCCACCCACTTACACATAGAGGCACTTCCACAGCGAGTTACCTTAGTATATATGTTTAACTTTTAGAAAACACTCACAATCACTGGATGATGTCATCAGTGATGTCATTTCAGATGTCATAAGTGATGTCATGAGTGGTCACAAGCAGTGCATTGCGGGGGCGCGAATTACACCTGCTGAATTTCTCTGGTTTTGTACAAGTGAAAAGTTAGCCTAATTATGAGGCCCCTTTAACATTTGTTTTTTTCAGTAAATTTGTAAGGTTTTTAAAATTCTATTTCCTAACTATAACATCCCTGTAAACTTTGTTTTTTTAAGTGAATTTGTAAGGTTTTTAAAATGTTAGTTTCTTTCAGTGTGTATATATATATATCCACAACGTAGTTCGGCTAAACCCAAGCCTCTTATCCACGGCGGGCAACACGGCAGGGGAAGCCAACCCCTTATATCCACACAAATCCAATGCCGAGGAGTATAGAAAAACACTGGAGCCGCGGCCACTATTCAAAGACGTTTATTATTGACAAAATCACCTGGGAGCAAAATTATTTACTAATGAGTATGGATGTCAGTAGCCTATACACTTGCATTCCTCAAGATCTTGGTATTTAGGCCTGTAGGTTCTTTTTGAAAAATAGATCCCTATCTTTTCTTTTCCATACGGAAATGATCCTAGAAATGATCCAGCTATGCCTGAGTAACAACTTCTTTCTTTTCGATAATAAGATGTACAGACAAACCCAGGGGTCGGCGATGGGAACTTGCTTCGCCCCCAGTTTTGCAGGATTGTACCTCGGGTGGTGGGAGAAGCAGGTTGTCAGTAACATCGGACAGTTTGTTGACCACGTCGTCCTCTGGGTGAGATACATCGACGATATCTTTTGCATCTGGAGGGGTACTGAAAACCAGGTGCGTGAGTTTGTTGATGTTCTCAATAAAAACAGTCTAAACTTGCACTTTACCAGTGAAACTAACAGCAAGAATATACAATTCTTAGATCTAAATTTAGAGATTAAGGACAGTAAGATTACCACCAGATTATTCAGAAAAACCACCGCTGGCAACAGTTTGCTTCATGCCAACAGTTGTCACCCTAAAAACCTCATCCAGAGTATTCCTTTTGGCGAATTGTTGAGGGCCAAAGGAACTGTAGTATCGAAGACGGGTATCACATGGAAAAAGAGACTATGATCCAGAGATTTCTGGCGCGTGGGTATAGTCTAAAGACTATAAAGCAAGCAGTTGTCAAAGTTGATAAACTCAAAAGGAAGAATTACTGACTCCGAAAGAGAAAGTGAGTACGTCAGTTAAAGAACCCATCAAGTTTATCACCAAATATAATAATCAATCATAGGAGCTCAAGAGAAGCCTCATAAAAATGTGGGAGGTCCTTAAAACCGATGATGATCTGAGGGAATGTGTTGGAGAATACCCTCTCTTACTTTTAGAAAACCTAGATCACTACGTGATACACTGAGTAGAAGTCTAGTTAATCAAGCTAAAAAATGTATGGATATTAGAGGGTTTTTACCTGTAACCAGTGCAAGGCGTGCAAATTTAGTACTAGCTGTAAATCTGTGAAATTGAGTAAAGATAAACCCCCATATTACATCAATAAATATCTGAATTGTAACACCGAATTTGTGGTGTATGCGTTAAAATGCCCATGTGATAGATATTACATAGGGAGTACAATCCACAAAGGAAAAAGAGGGTACTTGAGCACCTACGGGCAATCAAGAAAAAATGATAAACAATATCCTGTCGCCCGTCATTTCAGTGTAAGTCATAATCAAAATGCCAACCTCCTTAGATTCTGCATCTTAGATTGTGTACCGCCTAGAACAAGAGGAGGCAATAGAACTGTTGAATTAAGAAGGTTGGAATCAAAAATGATTGTTAAATATAACACTTTAGTTCCCGCAGGTTTGAACCTTGACGAAGAAATGGCCAGTCATCTTTAACATGTCCTTACTGTATAGATTGTTTCATGTTCTCCGTCGATGTCTTTTAAAGTTTTTTGTTTAGTTATAATTTTTCTTTTGTGCACATTTTTCACATGAATTTTAAAATCGTCATTCTTGTCTGGTTTTTTGCAGGTGGCGAACGGAAATGCAGAAGAGCTCTAATATCTGATACTGAAGTGGTCAAAGAGTGGTTATTTGTCTCTTTGTGAATTGAATTATGTTTGGGATTATATGCTCACATGAGCAAGACTTTTCGACATATCACTATCAGGATACAAGTAGTGTATGAATAGCATGTGTTCTCTCTGTGATTGGTTGCCCACTGGGGCTGTATTTTTGATTACACTGACGTTTATTTAATTTTATGTATTTTGACAGCTTGGAGCTGAATTATCAATATTTTCAGTCAAGTTCGGTCAAATGAATGACATTGCTTAAATTCACTGCAGTGTTTCACGCTATCATGCGGACGCAATAGTGCGTAGATGCAGTAAAAACTGATCTCAGTACCAGATTGTATCAACACTGCTCAATTCATGGCAGTGTACCACAGGGTATTATACAGTTGTGTAAGTGCGTGCATGCAGCAATTATTTGGTCAAATCCTGAGTTGTGATATCCGTATATTTGTTATATACATTTCACTTACATGTATCGTCAAGGATATCCATTTAGCAATATTTTTATTTTTCTGCATTTCGCCAATACCGTGTATATCAATATGTACAACTTTATTGACCTAAATGACAAAAACCAGTATGTCTTTTATGTTGTTTGGCACGAATATGAGCACTTGCTGCTTTAAAAGAAACTAATGATGCACTAAGCTTTGCCCGTGAGAAAGGAGTGACGCAACTCCGAAACGCGTCGGGACCTAGTGTTGCATTAAACACGTCTTTGAATAGTGGCCGCGGCTCCAGTGTTTTTCTATACTCCTCGGCATTGGATTTGTGTGGATATATATATATATATATATATATATATATATATATATATATATATATATATATATATATATATATTATCTACTGGCGGTCGCCAGTAGATAGTTATAGTTAGGACCTATTATCCATAGGAAATCCGCGACATTCTATTTGAAATAACGTTGGCGCCGGTTGACGAATCTTCGCGAAAGTTTCCAACTTGTTGGGGCGCTCCGGTCCGCTCCTATCCTGAAAGTCTCGGGGTGATACGTCAAGCGGGGCCGAGAAAAAGGGGGTCCCAAAACGCGTTTTCCCCATTCATTTTTCCATAGGAACCTTTAGTCGCAGCTACAGCCCGAACTGCTGAACGGAATTACACCAAATTTGGCAAAGAGGTAGCCCTTGGTTCAGTGTCGTGCCTTTTGCTTAAATGGTGTAAATCCGTTCAGTAGTTTCTGAGAAAATCACAAATAAAATCACATATATATCTATGGCCGAGTAGGGTCCGCGTACCCTCCCGATCACGAGCTGCATGCTAATTGGCTGTAAGTGGCTGTCAACACTCCAAATCAGGAAGTGTTGGCAGCCATTTTATCCCTCGGTAGAACCGAGGCACAAGAAACAAGTGCGCAAAGCGAAAAAGGGGGCAGGGTAGAAACACCCTGACCCCTAGGTCTGCTCAGGGGTCCCACAAGGACCCCTGGGCAGAAAAAAGCATTTTTTTTTTAAATCGGCGGGATGCGCTTAGGGTGCGCGAACCCCGCCTAAAAAAAAAAAAAAACGAAGCGCGGTCTCCCGCGCTTTGATGTTAATTTGCCCCCGGGTGGGCCAAGTCCCGGGGGCATGCGGGGGGTTTTAAATTTAATGTGGGGAGCCTCTGAGGCCCCCCAAACCCCAGGGACCGCCACCCCACCGGGGCTTCTTTTTAAAAAAAAAATGTTGACCTGTGTGGGGGGCTCCAGACCCCCACACGCCCCGGGGACCGCCACCTCCTACGGGGCACTAAAGATTTGAATATGGGGGTCCGTTACGGACCCCCAAAGCCCCGGGGACCACCACCTCCCCGGGGCTGTGCACTGGATGGGAGGGGGGCCGCGCGGCTCCCCTCCTGGAGCCTGTAATGGCCCTGGGGACCGCCACCCCCCAGGGCCGGCTCCTGCAGTGTCCCGGGGTGCCTACCCCCGCGACACTGTAGTTTGCTATGACAGGACGGGAGCCTCGCGGCTCCCGTCCTGTCATAGCAAACTGCTTTGGATATTGGAAGCGAGAGCAGGAAACCTGCTCTCGCTTCTATTATCTAAAGCACATTGCTTTTCCACATGGGGAGCTGCATGTCAGCTGTTCCCCATGTGGAAAAGCAATGCCGGCTCCCGTAGGACACGGGGAGCCGGCGGGACTGTGGGGGGATTGGGGACCCAACCAGAGGCCAGGCCCCGGGGGATGGGGTCCCCGGGGCCATAAGTGGCCAGGGAGGGGGGCCACGCAGCCCCCCTCCCCAAATAATTTTTTTTTTTTTTTTTAAAAGGGCAAGGCCGGCCCCGGGGGATGGTGTCCCCGGAGCCTTAAATGGCCTGAGGAGGGGGCCTCGCAGCCCCCTCCAAATTAAAAAATAAAAATCGAGGGCATGCCCCGGGGATAGGGTCCCCGGGGCCAATACAGGCCCAGGGAAGGGAGGCCACGCGGCCCCCTTCCCGTTTTTTTAAATAAAAAAAAAGTTAAATTGCTCAGGCCCCGGGGATGGGGTCCCCGGGGCCAAAGGTGGCCAAGGGAAGGGGGCCACGCAGCCCCCTCCCATTAAAAAAAAAACGAAAAAAAAACGACCGGCATGGTGCCGGAGGCCCTGCCCCCTCCCTGCAGTACTCTGCAAACGCGCCCCATGGCGCGTTTTAAGAAGGAAGTAATTCCCCTTGAATACTGGGGGTCCCTGAGGGCCAACTAGCCCACCAGGAACCTCCAGTATGCGCCAGGGGCTGCGTTGCAGAGAGGTGTACAGAGGCCACGCCCTTTTTACACCTCTCTGCAACGCAGCTCTGTGGCGCTTTTAGAAGTACATGGTGGGCTAGTTGGACTCCAGGGACCCTCAGGATTCAAGGGACTTAATCCCCCAACTTAAAACGCGCCACGGGGCGCGTTTGCACAGTGGTGAAGGGAGGGCGTGGCTTCAGGTGACATGTGTGCAAACAGGCCCCGTGGCGCGTTTTAAGATGGGGAATTAAATCCCTTCAATCCTGAGGGTCCCTAGGGGCCAACTAGCCCAACAGGTACGTCCAGAAGCGCCACAGAGCTGCATTGCAGAGAGGTGCAAAAGGGCGTGGCCTCTGAACACCTCTCTGCAACGCAGCTCCCTGGCGCATACTGGAGGTACAGGGTGGGCTAGTTGGACCCCAGGGACCCTCATGATTCAAGGGGACTTAATCCCCAACTTAAAACGCGCCACGGGGCGCGTTTGCACAGATGTCACCTCAGGCCCCGCCCCCTCCCTTCACCATTGTGCAAATATTCCTCTAAAATCAGCTGAACTACGAATTCCTATTTACTCACCTGTTATCAGGAGAGACCTCAGTGCTGCATCTTTCAGCCCAGTACTGATCCTGAAAAGTAATTTTAACCGTACTTACCAGTAACTTGAATTTCCTTCCATAGGCTAACATTGACTGGTTTCACTTGGAAATTCTTCTAAGTGTGGAGTTTTGGAACTTTATAATATTCCTCTAAAATCAACCGAAATACGAATTCCGATTTACTCACCTGTTATCAGGAGGGACCTCAGTGCTGCATCTTTCAGCCCAGTACTGATCCTGAAAAGTAATTTTAACCGTACTTACCAGTAACTTGAATTTCCTTCCATAGGATATCATTGCCTGCTTTTTGCTGAAAAAGTTTCTAAGTGTCGATTTTTGAAACATACAAATATTCCTCTAAAATCAGCCGAAATACGAATTCCGATTTACTCACCTGTTATCAGGAGAGACCTCAGTGCTGCATCTTCCAGCCCAGTACTGGTCCTGAAAAGTAATTTTAACCGTACTTACCAGTAACTTGAATTTCCTTCCATAGGATATCATTGACTGGTTTCACTTGGAAATTCTTCTAAGTGTGGAGTTTTGGAACTTTATAATATTCCTCTAAAATCAGCCGAAATACGAATTCCGATTTACTCACCTGTTATCAGGAGAGACCTCAGTGCTGCATCTTTCAGCCCAGTACTGATCCTGAAAAGTAATGTTAACCGTACTTACCAGTAACTTGAATTTCATTCCATAGGCTAACATTGCCTGCTTTTTGCTGAAAAAGTTTCTGTCGATTTTTGAAACTTACAAATATTCCTCTAAAATCAGCTGAACTACGTATTTCGATTTACTCACCTGTTATCAGGAGAGAACCCAGTGCTGCATCTTTTAGCCCAGCACTGACCCTGAAAAGTAATTCTAACCGTACTTAACAGTAACTTGAATTTCCTTCCATAGGCTAACATTGACTGGTTTCACTTGGAAATTCTTCTAAGTGTGGAGTTTTGGAACGTTATAATATTTCTCTAAAATCAGCCGAACTATGAATTCCGATTTACTCACCTGTTATCAGGAGAGAACCCAGTGCTGCATCTTTTAGCCCAGCACTGACCCTGAAAAGTAATTCTAACCGTACTTACCAGTAACTTGAATTTCCTTCCATAGGAATCCATTGTCTGGTTTTCAGCAGAAAAGTTTCAAAGTGTCGATTTTCACAAACTACAAATATTCCTTAAAAATCGCCTGTGTGACTTAAACGCATTCTTTCAACTGTTTACAGGAGATGCACCAGTGCTGGTTCCAGGATCCACCTCTGAGTAAGAAAAAGTAACGATAACACTACTTACCTGCTAAGTGAATTTCCTCCCATAGGATAACATTGGTGATTCTATGTGAAAAAGTTTCTAAGTGTCAACTTTTAAAATACAATAATATTCCTTAAAAATCACTACTGTAACCAAAACGCTTTTACTCAACTGTTTGCAGGAGATGTCCCAGGACTGAATCTAGGATCCAGTCCTGTGGTTAGAAAAAATAATCCATAAAGTAACTAATTGCATTTAACTAGAAATTCACATTGAGCTCAATGTTGCATTGTTTTTGAAATTGTGTTGCCCATTGCAACAACTGTAACTACTGTACTTAAAAGTCTATTGCCTATTTGCAAAGTATTTAAACTAAAGTAATTCATTCTGAGAAAGTATATTTTGTAATGTAATGTATAATGTAATTACAATGTAATTTAAAAATAAAATATCTAAAAATAAATAGTTTAAAAAAATGTTGTAAATCAGTATCAAAAAATAAATATAACAATTAATACATTTAAAAATTGTCATTTACAAAACCTTTGAAATTCACTGAAAAAACCATAGGGTTCAGACACGTTATAGTTAGGAATTAGCATTTAAAAAACCTTTGAAATTCACTGAAAAAACTATAGGTTTCAGACACGTTATAGTTAGGAATTAGCATTTAAAAAACCTTTGAAATTCACTGAAAAAACCATAGGTTTCAGGCACGTTATAGTTAGAAATTAGCATTTAAAAAACCTTAGAAATTCACTGAAAAAACCATAAGGTTTTAGGGACAGTTATAGTTAGTTGGACATTGCACTCGTACAAAACCCGTGAAATTCCCCGTTATAGTTAGTTCAGGTAACTATAACTCGCGCCCCGCAATGCACTGCTGATGACGTCACATATTACATCACTTATGACATGGTCAGTGACATCACTGATAACATCTCAAATGACATCACTGATGACATCACTGATGACATCATCCATGTGATAATTTGATGCATCTTCTCACACCCTTATATAACTTTTGATACACCCACTCTAAATTACAGACTGCCATTGTCAAAACCATAGACACTCCAACACCAATAACTACATACACACTCACTGATTCTTAGGTCTACACACACATCCACTCACTCACCCGTATAGTCACTCATATTTACGGTCACTCAGTAAAGGACTATCATATGCACTCATACACCTATATAGACACTCACACACCGTCACTCATCCATAGAGGTACTCACACACCTAGTCAGTCATGCAAATAATTAATCACACTGCCATTTAGTCACCTATATAGTTATACACACACCAGCTCACTTACTCATACAAATACTAGCACATTCTTACGCTCTTATACAATCACTGACACAAGTACACACTCATCCATACAGCCACTCTCACAATCACACACTCTCACTTATACCCATTTATATACTCCAACACACGTATATACTGCCTTTCACATATGTAGTTACTCACACATGTACCACTGAGATATACATTCACTCACTAACACACCCATACACACACTCACCCACCCATACAGTCCATCACAGATGCACTCTTGAAACCATGCACCCAGTGAGTCACCCACTCACACATCTATGCACAGAGTCACACACACCCCACCCACACAAACACTCAGGCACCCATACAGATACTCAGACAACCAATCAATAACCCATGTAGACACTCATGTAGCTATTCGCAAACCCATGCAGCCGCTTACACACCAACAGACAGACGGATACAGACATTCACACAGTTTAGTCACTAACCCATGCATTCAGTAAGATACGTTTAATCACTCACTTATAGAGTCAGTCACGCACCTACTAAATCATCCATTCAGACACTTATTCACCCACTCATTCTTCAATATGCCTTTCCCTATATATATTAAACATATTTAAACTTTACAGAAACACACAGTCACTGGATGATGTCATCAGTGATGTCATTTGAGATGTCATCAGTGATTTCATCAGTGATGTCACTGACCATGTCATGAGTGATGTAATATGTGACGTCATCAGCAGTGCATTGCGGGGGCGTGAGTTATAGTTACCTGAACTAACTATAACGGGGGAATTTCACGGGTTTTGTACGAGTGCAATGTCCAACTAACTATAACTGTCCCTAAAACCTTATGGTTTTTTCAGTGACTATATATATATATATATTTATTTTCACAAGTTTGCCCAGAGATGAGGACGCACTCCCTAGCAGGTAGGTAACAACCCTTTATTTCATAAAACAAGCAGCTTCACATCCCGTTATGGTGTCCTTCGGCCTTACGCGTTTCAGGGAATCCTTTCCCCTTCCTCAGAGGAGCTTTCAAATTGCGTGCAACTGCACTGTCCTCTGCGTGCTATTTAAATTGGCCTCCGGTGTGCCTTTCAATTAATTCCCTTTTACAATGCACGCTGGGACCTTCAGTTCCAATTGTGCACCATTCTGCCCTCCAGTTGGTTAGTTGCTCATGTTCCTTTTAGGACAAGTTCCAGCAGCCCTTCATTGAGCCTCTGGATGAGACTCTGCTTGTTTAATTTCTTTCCCTGCTACGCCGATCACGAAGGAAAAGGCTTCCCCTCATGCAGACCCCTCCGCTTCATGGGGCGGTGCGTTTCCTCCACGGCCTGGAACCGCTGTGTTAAATGCTTTCACAAGTTTGCCCAGAGATGAGGACGCACTCCGTAGCAGGTAGGCAACAACCCTTTATTTCATAAAACAAGCAGCTTCACATCCCGTTATGGTGTCCTTCGGCCTTACGCGTTTCAGGGAATCCTTTACCATTCCTCAGAGGCCAACATGAGCAGCTTTCAAATTGCGTGCAACTGCACTGCATTGCGGGGGCGCGATTTACACCTGCTGAATTTCTCTGGTTTTGTATGAGTGAAAAGTTAGCCTAATTATGAGGTCCCTTTAACATTTGTTTTTTTCAGTAAATTTGTAGGGTTTTTAAAATTCTATTTCCTAACTATAACATCCCTGCAAACTTTGTTTTTTCAGTGAATTTGTAAGGTTTTTAAAATGTTAGTTTCTTTCAGTATATATATATATATATATATATATATATATATATATATATATATATATATATATATATATATATATATATATATATATTCACTGAAAAAACCATAGGTTTGATTGACGTTATAGTTAGTTGGACATTTCACTCATACAAAACCAGAGAAATTCTGCCGTTATAGCTAGTTCAGCTAACTATAACTAGCGCCCCCGCAATGCACTGCTGATGACGTCACATATTACATCACTCATGACATGGTCAGTGACGTCACTGATGACATCACTGATGACATCTCAAATGACATCACTGATGACATCACCGATGACATCATCCAGTGGCTGTGTTTCTGTAAAGTTTAAATATGTTTAATATATATAGGGAGAGGCGTAGTGAAGAATGAGTGGGTGTATAGGTGATGATTTAGTAGGTGCGTGACTGGCTCTATAAGTGATTGATTAAACGTATCTTACTGAATGCATGGGTTAGTGATTAAACTGTGTGAATGTCTGTATCCGTCTGTCTGTTGGTGTGTAAGCGGCTGCATGGGTTTGTGAATAGCTAGATGAGTGTCTATATGAGTTATTGATTGGTTTTCTGAGTATCTGTATGGGTGCCTGAGTATTTGTGTGGGTTGGGTGTGTGATTGACTCTGTGCATAGATGTGTGAGTGGGTGATTCACTGGGTGCATGGTTTCAAGAGTGCATCTGTGATGGACTGTATGGGTGGGTGAGTGTCTGTATGGGTGTGTTAGTGAGTGAATGTATATCTCAGTGGTACATGTGTGAGTAACTACATATGTGAAAGGCAGTATATATGTGTGTTAGAGTATATAAATGGCTATAAGTGAGAGTGTGTGATTGTGAGAGTGGCTGTATGGATGAGTGTGTGCTTGTATCAGTGATTGTATAAGAGCGTAAGAATATGCTAGCATTTGTATGAGTAAGTGAGCTGGTGTGTGTATAACTGTATAGGTGAGTAAATGGGAGTGTGATTAATTATTTGCATGACTGACTAGGTGTGTGAGTACCTCTATGGATGAGTGGCGGTGTGTGAGTGTCTATATAGGTGTATGAGTGCATATGATAGTCCTGTACTGAGTGACCATAAGTATGAGTGACTGTACGGGTGAGTGAGTGGATGTGTGTGTAGACCCAAGAATCAGTGAGTTGGTATGTGGTTATTGGTGTTGGAGTGTCTATGATTTTGAGAATGGCAGTCTGTAATTTAGAGTGGGTGTATCAAAAGTTATATTAGGGTGAGAGAAGATGCATGAAATTATCACATGGATGATGTGCACAAATACTACTGGTGCTTGTAGTGTTGTGGACAGTGAACCCAACCATGTTACGCCAAACACTAGGGAAGATCTCAGTCATGTAGCTGTGTCCCCCCCCCTGTAAGCATAAGCGTAACCGGAGTGGGCTGGTCCGACGTACGCCACTTCAGCGTAGGAGTGTGAATAAATAGGCCGGAGCTCTGGGCGTGGTTCACTTGTGGGAAGGCCAAAGCGTCTGCCAGGGCGGCGCCCCTCACCCTGCCACAAGGCCGCCAACGTGACCGCCAGCCTCCTCAGCCGATTGCTGGCTTCCGCCACACAGGCCCCCAGCGGCACAGCACCGCGGACTTATGTCTGTACAAACTACTGCCTTCGATATACACTGCGGACAGCAAGGCTCACAATTCAGATCGAGTCGCGATTGCAGATGACGCAGTCCAGTAGGCAAGAGTCATTGCTCAAGTCAACAACACGTGGCTGTGGGCCCTTCCTGACCGCTGCCTCCGGCCTACACTGCGGTCAGTAGGGCTCACAATTCAGATGGAGTCGAGATTACAGATGACGCAGTCCAGTAGGCAACAGACATTGCTCAAGTCAACAACACGTGCCTTTGGGCCCTTCCTCACCGCTGCCTCCTGCCTCCACTGCGGTGAGTAGGGCTCACAATTCAGAGCGACTCGCGATTGCAGATGACGCAGTCCAGTAGGCAACAAACATGGCTACCAGTACGGCCAGCCCTGACCACGCATCATCGCGGACTGCGCACACGCTAAGTGCTTCAAGTACCACTAACTCTGTGCAGCTCAAGTCAACGCCACGTGGCTATGGGCCCTTGCTGACCGCTACCTCTGGCCTACACTGCGGTCATCAGGGCTCACAATTAAAATTAAGTCTTGATTCATTAATTACAGAGTCCAGTAGGCAAGTAACTATCACAGGCCTAAAACCTACATAATATCCTTTTAGTAGCCTTGCTTCAAGAATTTTTTTTATATCAGTTAAAGCTTTAGTACAATCACCAAATTCATCTTCAAGTGCAAACGAACACTCATTAGCAGTCTACACTGCGGGCAGCAGAGCTCGCAATTCGAATTTTGGACACGTGGTGCCACTAACCCTGTTCAACACAAGCCGCGACACGTGGTGCCACTAACCCTGTTCAACACAAGCCGGCGACACGTGGTGCCACTAATCCTGTTCAACACAAGCCGATCCCACATGTGGAACTGTGTCCTGAGTCCTGAATGGCAGTGACCCCAAGTCCATGGCATCGACCACAGCACCAGACTCCCTTCGATCAGTGAGGCATATTTCCATATGCAAGGCCGGCGACACGTGGTGCCACTAACCCTGTACAACACAAGGCGCAACACGTGGTGCCACTAACCCTGTTCAATACAAGCTGATCCCACATGTGGAACTGTGTCCTGAGTCCTGAATGGCAGTGACCCCAAGTCCGTGGCAGCGACCACAGCACCAGACTCCCTTTGATCAGTGAGGCATATTTCCATATGCAAGTCCGGCGATACGTGGTGCCACTAACCCTGTTCAACACAAGCCGATCCCACATGTGGAACTGTGTCCTGACTCCTGAATGGCAGTGACCACAACTTCGTGGCAGCGACCACAGAACCAGACTCCCTTCGATTAGTGAGGCGTATTTGCATATGGAAGGCCAGCGACACACGGTGCCACTGAACCTGAACTACGCAGGCCGGTGGGGCCACCAACCTATGCACGTGGCTGTGGGCCCTTGCTCACCGCTACCTCTGGCCAACACTGCGGTGAGCAGGGCTCACAATTCAGATACAGTCGCCATTGCAGATGACGCAGTCCAGTAGGCAAGAGACATTGCTCCCAGGGCGGCCCGTCCGCACCAATCAGCATCACAGGCTCAAACATTCTCAATGCTTCTGGTGCCACTAACTGTGCACCTCAACTCAACGCCACGTGGCTATGGGCCCTTGCTGACCGCTACCTCTGGCCTACACTGCGGTCATCAGGGCTCACAATTAAAATTAAGTCTTGATTTATTAATTAAAGAGTCCAGTAGGCAAGTAACTATCACAGGCCTAAAACCTACATAATATCCTTTTAGTATCCTTGCTTCAAGAACTTTTTTTTATATCAGTTATAGCTTTAGTACAATCACCAAATTCATCTTCTATTGCAAACGAACACTCATTAGCAGTCTACACTGCGGGCAGCAGAGCTGGCAATTCGAATTTTGGACACGTGGTGCCACTAACCCTGTTCAACACAAGCCGCGACACGTGGTGCCACTAACCCTGTTCAACACAAGCCGGCAACACTTGGTGCCACTAACCCTGTTCAACACAAGCCAATCCCACATGGGGAACTGTGTCCTGAGTCCTGAATGGCAGTGACCCCAAGTCCGTGGCAGCGACCACAGCACCAGACTCCCTTCGATCAGTGAGGCATATTTCCATATGCAAGGCCGGCGACACGTGGTGCCACTAACACTGTACAACACAAGGCGCGACACGTGGTGCCACTAACCCTGTTCAATACAAGCCGATCCCACATGTGGAACTGTGTCCTGAGTCCTGAATGGCAGTGACCCCAACTTTGTGGCAGCGACCACAGCACCAGACTCCCTTCAGTTTTATTTGTTGTTGTTTTGTTTAAATAAAATGTTTTATATGTAAATCTATACATGACTAAGATTCTTGTTTGTCCAACCGCACAGGGACAATTCCGGGCCCAATAAGGTTGTTGGGGGTATGTTGGTAATGTGGGAAGAGGGTGCATTACTTGCTGATGTGGGGAGAGGCAGCGTGAAAGGGGTAGCTCTCACAGAAAGACCTCCGGTATGTTTTCAGAAATGCCTCGGACAGATGCCAGCTGATGGACTGAATCACAAAATGGCTTTTCAATGCTTATGTAGCGTGACTTATGAACAGTTCGCACCCAGGCTCGCAGAGGGACAACTGCGGCCCGTCCGCTCGACTCACAGACGCAGTACTACGAGCCGTCCGCTCCCAAAGGAACAGCAGCGTAGTAGCTCGCAGAGGTACAGGCACAGCAGCGTACTAGCTCGCAAAGGTAGAGAGCTGCGAGCCGACGGACTGGCTTCTAACGGCATGGCTGCGAAGTGGTGATGTTGGGCAGAGGGAGCGTGAGAGGGTTATCTCGCACAGACAGAGCTCTGGTATATTAAATTGCCCCCAGGACCTTTCTTTTATATTTTCACTCGATGCGAGAAAGTGCGCTTTCTGGACCAAGACCTTTCTCCCTACCAAATTTGGCGTAATTCCGTTCAGCAGTTTGACCTGTAGCCTTGTCTAAAGTTTCCTATGGAAAATCCATTGAGAAAACACGTTTTCACCCCCACATAGCTACCTGTCGCAGGCGTACTCGCTGTTGGTGTGCAGGTCAGTGGTCTAGTTGTCAACATGTCACGGCCACTCCCTGAGGGCAGGTTTGCACACACACCACACCCATCCGGCACATGCGTCACAGGCCATGTGACCACGCAAATATAATGGATCGACAACGTCACATCCTTTATTGCCGGTGCTGACTGGACGGCGGATGCTCCACGGGTCTCAATCACAAAGAGTCCATGAAAAGTTGAGCAGAGGGTTAGTCGCACCCTGAGCTGTATGGCCGTCAGGGGCCCTCTACCACGTGGCGCGGACTTGAGTTGCACAGGGTTAGTGCCACCCGAAGCTGATGTGGCCGTCAGGGGCCTATCACCACGTGGCGCGGACTTGAGTTGCACAGGGTTAGTGCCACCCGAAGATGATGTGGCCGTCAGGGGCCTACTACCACGTGGCGCGGACTTGA
The DNA here is from genome assembly GCA_963921515.1 of Calotriton arnoldi. Lineage (NCBI taxonomy): Eukaryota > Metazoa > Chordata > Amphibia > Caudata > Salamandridae > Calotriton > Calotriton arnoldi. The sequence continues at coordinate 751,774 of CAWUFW010004236.1, forward strand.
GTTGCACAGGGTTAGTGCCACCCGAAGCTGATGTGGCCGTCAGGGGCCTACCACCACGTGGCGCGGACTTGAGTTGCACAGGGTTAGTCGCACCCTAAATTGTATGGCCGTCAGCGGCCTACCACCACGTGGCGCTGAATTGCGTTGCACTGGGTTAGCGGCACCAAAAGCTGATGTGGTCTCCGCCATTGATGACTCAGGACTCAGCGACATGTGTGGGATCTGCAGGGCCGCGGAATGGGTCCACATAATGTGTACCAAGCCATGGTGGCAAGACCGGGCCCTGGAGCTTTCACGGGCACGTGGAGTGCCCACTGGTAGACACTCCGGTGGCAGCAGGTAATTATTTGGTCATGAATGCGCAGGGGCGGCAGTGTCTCTCTCTCTCTCTCTCTCTCTCTCTTACTTCCCTCTCTTCACTCTCTCTCTCACTCTCTTCCTTCCTTTCCTTCTATCTCTCTCACTCTCTCTTCCTTCTCCCTTTCTCACTCCCTTTCTTTCCTTCCCTCTCTGGCTTTTTTTTCCTTCTCTCTTTCTCTGTGTCTCACTCCTTTGATATGCGCATTACACACGTCCTTATTTTGTGCTTTATTTTCCAGGCTGTGTCGTCCACATTGATGGACCCGACAGGAGTCTTCCGCCTTGTTGTTTTGTGTTGAGTTTGTTAAATTTAGTTTATCCTTTATATGTACGTAAACGGAAAAATAAAGTTTGGAAGAAAAAAAAAATTCAATAAAGTCTTTGGTTGTTACTTAAGTGTTGTGTGACTCTTTCTCATTCTTATTACTGTTATTTGGTGGTGTCCACCATGGTGTTAAATTTTGGGGCAGTTATCGCGGGAATACTGGTGATGTCTGCAGTTTGCACCAGCTTCTGAATAGTGTGTTAGATTTATCTCAACTTTAGTTGCATTAAAGTGCTGATAATGAGATGGAGAGTAGGCGTTCCCGTGCAAAAACACACGAGGTGCACCTTTGCGATTTATTCTAAATACTAAAATCCTGTATTGAATTGCACTGTGGTAGTGGGTGCATTTACAGTGTACACACAAAATCAATGAAGAAATCTCATTGTATTTATATTGATTGGGAATAGTGGGTCAGGTGCTGAATCTTGACGGGATACACTGCCCAGTTCGTTTATTTTTCTGTACACGAAAAACCACATCACAACTTTCACAACGAAAGGCAAAAACTGCGATGCGAAACAAATTCCGGCGATAAGCCGCGTTAGCACCAGGGATTTTACACCTGCTTTCTGCTGTTAAGCAGGACGACTACCTGCAGCATGAAAGGGAACACAGCCAAGAGCCACACCAGAACACCCACAGGTGCCATAGAGTCAATGAGCATGATACACGGATACCCATGAGGGCCACAACACTCATCGCAACAACCCCAGGACCGCCAACACCCCCCGAACCCGCATCTGAGCAAGTGTGTCCGTGTGGTCATTGTGTTAGCATGATGGGCACGGGCCCTGCAACATCACAGTGTGCTGTCTTCAGCGGACGTTACCATGTCACCTCAGCGTTGGCAGTGAGCCTGGACATGTAGCTACGCACGCATCCTCCTGCATGCACAAGCAGCATGTGCTGGTCCGGCGTACACAGGTCAGCGCAGGGGTGTGCCTATCCGGCAAGGGGAACGGGGTGTCTCGGACATGTCCGTGTGCAAGAAGTGCAGTAAGTGTGTCTCTGTGTTCTGGTGTGGCCACCACAAGGGCCGCAGCAGTCGATGTTGTAAAGTGGCATGCACCACCTCCAAACGGCAGTGTCACGGTGTGATTGGAATGCCGCAGGACATGCACGAATAGGCATTACAATGGTGTGCCGTAGGAGTGCACAGGATACAACAGCACAGTGCACAAAAGTGTGGGGGCTCGTGGGAGGGAGGAGCAGCTGTTTGGCAACGTAACACACAGTGAACCCGCCCATGTGCCACGTGCTGGGCATCTCATCCATGATGACCAGGGTCGCAGACATCCCACAACACCCATGACCGCCCTTTGTACACATCCTGTATGAATGCAGCTGGAGAAGTTACTGTAGGGATGAAAGGTTCTTTGTCTGAGCTATCTTGCGCTAACACATCTGCTGCTCCGAGAAGGAACTTGCAAGTGGCCAGCCCCCCCTGACAGGTACGATAATATTTGCATCCGTCTCCCACACTACACACTGCCCGATTTGAGAACAACGAGTACACATCCCACACTCAAAAGTCCGTCGTAGTTAGCGTGCGTGAAATGGCCTTCACACGTACTCCCACCACACCCCTGCCCTGCACCCATTGCACACAGACCCGGCTCATTGCACCAAGCTGTGCCATTTCATCCACAAGACTGGCACACGGCAAGTCAGTGCAGCTACAAGCAGAGCCACTGGACGCAATGGCAGGGCATCCCGAACACATGGTCGACTCCATTCATGTCCACCTATACCTTGCACGTCTGCTGCATGTCCTGGGGGCACTGCCTTTGGCAGTGCTGCGGATCACTTACCGGCTGAGCTTCCGCATTGCAGACGTCACCTGCGTTCAACCTGTATTGCAATGTCGCACGTGCCAATCCGAGTGGTGCATGGACGTGTGCCTCTCCAACGTGTGCGTAGCTGACATGGATTACGACGGGTGTGTGCGCCCCCTGTTGGCCCACGACCAGGAGTGTCATGGTGATGCCCGTTTATGGCATGCATAGATGTTTGGCATGCATGTTGAGAACTGGGCCTGGGAGATTGCACGTGTCGTAGTATGCAGTGAGCAAATTGACCCACTTCCCGATTCTGCTTTGGTGCACATTGGGTACAGTGGTTGGAGTCAGCACATCTGTCCCGGTCAGCTGATGGATTATGTCGACGACATGTCAAATATTGTGGCCAGCCATCACTCATTAGAGATAGTGGCTTACGCAGCTGCACTCGCGTTCATGGACGAGTGACAAGGTACCTGCAACCACGACTCGATGTGCCACATTGCACGTGTCCCGCCGCATCATTGCACGTTGTGCATCTGGTCACATGTCCCAAGATGACAGTGGACATGGCTGCATTGGTGTCGACTCATGTCCGAGGCGCGGACAACCAACGCTGCTTGACACTGACGTGTGTTGGTGATGGACTACCCCGAGGTGAACATGGATGTTTTCCTACGTTCCTTATTCAGGCATGCTGCTGCATTTGTCTGCATATCGTGGCACTACTCTTGGCCGTACTGACACACACTTTTTTTTATAAAGTTTCCACATTTTCACTTGTCTCCAAATGTGTTGTGTCTTCATTTGTATGCCAATGTGTGTGTCACAGACTCTCTGGCTGCCTGCCATACGTGAATTGCTACCCCATCCGGACTGTGGGTTTGTACTTATGCGTTCTCATGTGCCTGTTTCGTAATGACGCTTTTGGACATTTATCCGCCACAGGCGAGTGCATTTGTGTCCTGTGTTCGATTGTGCGAATGTTTGTGTTTGGACAACATTGTGTTGGATGTTGGTGTGCTCTGCTTCCTATGTGTGTGTGCTGCTTTCTCTGTGAGATGTCCCTTCATGTGAGGTATTGTTCACCCTTCTCCCTTTCAGGCAGTGTGGTTTTCACTTCTGTGCTTGTTCAGTGGTGTGATGTTGGCGGGTTGTGTGACTTGTGCTCCTTGTTGGTGTGTTTCATTTTAGCCATGGTTTGTCTGTAGTTGTGCTGTACTTAATTGTGCATGTGTGCCATTGTGCCCATCTCCCCCCGTCCCCCCACTCCCTGCTTGTTCCTCTTCCTGGTGCTGTTGTGTCTGTAATTGTGTTACTCCACACATAAATACATGTAAAGAACAAATTAGAATAGTTCCTTGATTCTATTAGATTGCAAAACTTCTCTCTATTAGTTATTTTTGAATTTTCCATATAAACAGTTTTTTTAATATTCAAGGACACATAGAAGTCAGAACTGCAACGTATTCTATCAACACACTTTCTAGAACATTCTACAACACGTGCAGGGTAAAAGTTCATCAATTTTTTTAAACCTAACGATATTTTTTTGCAACATTTTCTCGAACATTTAACGGCACGTGCAGGTTAAAAGTTCATGATTGTTTTAAGTTCGAACAGTGCCTTCCAAATGCAAGTAGCAGGTGTGGTTGAGTTGACCAAATGTTATCCTATCATATGTACTCCACGTTTAAACTGCTTTTTCTTAACCAATCACAAACATGCTTTTCCACAAAACGAATGTGCACCCTACTTTTAAAAAAAAATGCTTTTCATCTCCCAATCAGTTATCGTTTTGAATGAGAAAAAAAAGTAGTTCCCCACCTTTAAACATATCTCTTATTCTACGAACGGACTGCATGAGCTACAGACATCTATCCATACTTCCCAGCCATACCTTCAAAATGCTAGTGTGGATCGTAGGACATAGCTATGTTTTCTGGTGCAAGAGGTTTGCAGAACAGAGACGTATTGACTTAGACCTAGGTTTACAAAAATGTGGACATTAAATGGTTTGGACAGAGAGGATTGAAGTGGCACCAATTGTTGCCTTTGGTTAAAACCTGTTTGCATCTCCAACACCCTGACCTCATGATTGTGCACTGTGGTGGAAACGACCTAGGCACATTGACTGGTGTAGGTTTGGAAATGCTAATGAAAGACACCTTTCGACAATTGATGTTGCTTTTGCCTCAAACTGTCTTTGTATATTCCAATATATGCCAAAGACAGAAGTGGAAATGGTCAAACCAATTTTGTCCTCAGATTGAAAAATCTAGGAAGAATGTCAACAAAGCTGTGTCTGCATACCTCAGAGACCATAGAATGGGGTCGATCTACAACAACAACATACGTTTTGATATGGCTGATATCTACAGAAGTGATGGAGTACACTTCACAGATCAGGAAATCGAGTTTTTCTGAATAACCTAAAGCTGTGCATCCGCACTTATATGTAGCTCCAACTAATAAACACAAGGGCTCTTTTTAGAGCCGCCTTATATTCCCAATATCGGTTCGCAGAGTGACAGCTGCGATCCGGCTAGCACAGGGAGACCTGCGGGCCGTCGGGCAGGCTCGCAGAGGGAGAGCTGCGGCCCGTCAGCTCGGCTCGCACAGGGAGAGCTACGAGCCGTCGGCTCGCAAACGCACACCAGCGTGCTGGCTCGCAGAGGGAGAGCTCGGGTCTAACTCGCAAGGGGACACCAACGGGCCAACGGCCCTGCTAGCAGAGACACACCTATCACCTAACGCACATGTACAGCTAGGGACACGACGGCTCGCAGACGCAGACCTGCGAACCGACGGACTGGTACTGTTTTATGCTTTAGGGTAGTACAGTGGTGTTTGTGTAGTGTAGGGAGTCGTGCTGAGAGTAGTGTTTTAGGATTTAGGGTAGCACAGTGGTGTTTGTGTAGTGTGGGAAGTCATGCAGCGAGTACTGTTTTAGGATTTAGAGTAGTGCAGTGGTGTTTGTGTACTGTTTGGGGGTTCATGCTGGGGGTAGCGTTTTAGGGTTTAAGGTAGTGCAGTGGTGTTTGGGTAGTGTAAGAATCGTGCTGGAGGTAGTGTTTTAGAGTTCTACGAAAATGCAGTGGTGTTTGGGTAGTGTAAGGGGTCATGCTGGGAGTAGTGTTTTAGGGTTTGGGGTAGTGCAGTGGTGTTTGTGTAGTGTAGGGGGTCGTCCTCGGAGTAGTGTTTTAGTGTTTACGGTACTGCAGTGGTGTTTGTGTACTGTAGGGAGTCGTGCTGGGGTAGTCTTTTAGGGTTTAGGGTAGAACAGTGGTGTTTGGGTAGTGTAGGGGGTCATGCTGGGGGTAGTGTTTTAGGGTTTAGGGTAGTGCAGTGGTGTTTGTGTAGTGTAGGGGGTCATGTTGGGAGTAGTGTTTTAGGGTTTTGGATAGTCTAGTGGTGTTTGGATAGTGTAGAGGGTCGTGCTGGGGATAGTGTTTTAGGATTTAGGGTACTGCAGTGGTGTTTGCATAGTGTAGGGGGTCCTGCTAGGGGTAGTGTTTTAGGGTTTACGGCAATGCAGTGGTGTTTAGGTAGTGTAGGGGGTTGTGCTGGGGGTAGTATTTTAGAGTTTAGGGTAGTGCAGTGGTGTTTGGGTAGGGGGTCACGATGGGGGTAGATTTAGGGTTTAGGGTAGTGCAGTGGTGTTTGGGTAGTGTAGGGGATCGTGCTGGGGGTAGTGTTTTAGAGTTTACGACAGTGCAGTGGTGTTTGGGTAGTGTAGGGGATCGTACCGACAGACTGACTCACAGAGCTCCGAGCCGACGGACGGACTTTTAAAGGCATAGCCGCGACCTGGTGATATGAAGAGAGGCAGCGTGAAAGGCATATCTCACACAGACACAGATGCCAGTGTTGCCTCGCAGAGGTAAAACTACGAACCCGATGGCTTCTACACGGAGAGATGCGAGCTGACGGAGTAAATCACAAAATGGCTGCCAACACTTCCTAGTTTCAACCATTCACAGCCAATAAGCCGCAAGCTGGTGCTTGTAACCCCTCAGCCAATCACAAGTCAGTATTCTCAAATATCGATATCTGTAAAATTTAATATTTCTCAAAAACTACTGAACGGATTTACACCATTTAAACAAAAGTGTGCTTTCTGAACCATCACCTTTCTCCCTGCCAAATTTGGCGTAATTCCGTTCAGCAGTTTCACCTGTAGTGTTTTGTAAAGTTTCGTATGGAAATTGCATGGAGAAAACACGTTTTAAGACCCTCTTTTTTCAGCCCCTCCTACTCCATTCACCCCCAAACTTTCAATATAAGAGCTAATCAAAAAGAGAAACTTTTTGGATAATTTCATAAAGATTCGTCAAACGACGCCAAAGTTACAAGCACATAGAAGGCTCCAGAAGGGGGCCGCGCAACCCCCTCCCAACATGAGTGAAGCCCCGGGGCTGCGCGGACCCCAGCGCACCCCCGCAACCCCTGCGAGCCCCTGCTATTATTTTTTAAGAAATACCCCTGGAACCAACCCACCCAAGGGCTTCATTAAAATGAAATGTGAGAACACGCGACCCCAGCGCGATTTTTTGCTGATTTTTTATTTATTTTTTAAATGATTTTTTGGGACCCTCTGAGCAGGCCTAGGGGGTCAGGGTTTTTCTACCCTGCCCCCTTCTCTTGTTTTATACGTTTGTTTCTCTGTTTTTGGGTGACTCGCTTCTACCGAGCCACAAGATGGCTGCCAACACTTCCTGGTTTGGACTACTAGCAGCCAATCACAGTGAAGCTCGCGCACGCGACTTAGGCTCCGCCCAAATATCGAAACTTTTATTTTTCTAATTTTTCAGCAACTACTGAACGGATTTACACCATTTTTAAAAAGTTCGCTTTCTGACCCAAGCACTACCTTTCTGCCAAATTTGGAGTAATTCCGTTTAGTAGTTTCGGCTGTAGCCTTGCACAAAGTTTCCTATGGGAAATTGATTTTTTGACTGTTATTTTTTGAATTTCTCAAAAACTACTGAACGGATTTACACCATTTAAAAACAAGCATTGGCATAGCCAATAGGTCTCGCCTTTGGGACCTTATGTGTTTAGCCAGAACTTTTGGCTATTTTGTAGAGCATTATGGCTGCTGTGCATCATGTTGAAAAATTATAATAAAAAGTGTTAAGCATTTTTGTTACCTTTATACAAACCAAGACGACATTATATACAACTGAACAACCTGATTAAAAAGATTTTAACATAAAAAATGTCTTCTAGTTTTTTTGTACTTGCACTGCTGGCAACTTTTTCCTGCCTGTTCTCATGCTTGTTTGTTATAATTTTGTTTGTTATGGGGGAGCGGGACATAAATAACGGGGAGTGGAGGTTGGAAAACAGTAATTTAATTAGAACAAGAGCAGCGGACGGACACTAGGGGAAAATGAACAGATGCCAGATTCCGAGGGCAGACTGATGTGATGCTTAGGTGATGTTTAGGTGATGCTTAGTTGGTGCGCTGATGCAAAATGGTAGTGGTGAGTGATGTTTGGTGCTCAGTTGGTGCCACTATATGGTGTGGATTGGAGGTACGTTGTGGATTGTGGAGTTGAAATATGTTGTTTGGTGTGTAATTATGTGGTGTGTATTGGAAATGTGTGGAGGTGAATTGTGTGGCCTGGAACTGTAGTGTTGAGTGAAATTATGCTTAGTGAAATTGTGTCATGGTGTGGAGTGCATTTATGTTGATTGGTGGTATGTGGCATAGAGTGTATTTATGTGGAGTGTATTTATGTTGCATTGAGTGAGAGTTCAATTATGTGGTGTGTTATTATGTGGCACTGAGTGGTATTATGTGAAGTGTATTTATGTTGCATTGAGTAGAGTGTAATTATGTGACGTGTAATCATGTGGTACTGGGTGGTATTATGTTGAGTGTATTTATGTTGCATTGAGTAGAGTGTAAATATGTGGCGTGTAATTATGTGGCACTGAGTGGTATTATATGGCGTGTATTTATGTTGCATTGAGTAGAGTGTCATTATGTGGCACTGAGTGGTATTATGTGGAGCGTATTTATGTTGCATTGAGTAGAGTGTAATTATGTGGCTTGTAATTATGTGGTACTGAGTGGTATGTGGGGTGTATTTATGTTGCATTGAGTAGAGTGTAATTATGTGGCGTGTAACTATGTCACACTGAGTGGTATTATGTGGAGTGTATTTATGTTGCATTGAGTAGAGTGTAATTATGTGGCGTGTTATTACGTGGCACTGAGTGGTATTATGTGGAGTGTACTTTTGTTGCATTGAGTATAGTGTAATTATGTGCCATGTAATTATGTGGCACTGAGTGGTATTATGTGGAGTGTATGTTGCATTCAGTAGAGTGTAATTATGTGGCGTGTAATTATGTGGCACTGAGTGGTATTATTTGGAGTGTATGTTGCATTGAGTGCAGTGTAATTATGTAGCATATAATTATGTGGCACTGAGTGGTATTATGTGGAGTGTATTTATGTTGTATTGAGTAGAGTGTAATCATGTGGCGTGTAATTATGTGGCACTGAGTGGTATTATGTGGAGTGTATTTATGTTGCATTGAGTAGAGTGTAATTATGTGGCGTGTAATTATGTGGTACTGAGTGGTATGTGGAGTGTATTTATGTTGCATTGAGTAGAGTGTAATTATGTGGTGTGTAACTATGTCGCACTGAGTGGTATTTTGTGAAGTGTATTTATGTTGCATTGAGTAGAGTGTAGTTATGTGGCGTGTTATTACGTGTCGCTGAGTGGTATTATGTGGAGTGTATTTATGTTGCATTGAGTAGAGTGTAATTATGTGGCATGTAATTATGTGGCACTGAGTGGTATTATGTGGAGAGTATGTTGCATTCAGTAGAGTGTAATTATGTGGTGTGTAATTATGTGGTACTGAGTGGTATTTGGAGTGTATGTTGCATTGAGTGCAGTGTAATTATGTAGCATATAATTATGTGCCACTGAGTGGTATTATGTGGAGTGTATTTATGTTGCATTGAGTAGAGTGTAATCATGTGGCGTGTAATTATGTGGCACTGAGTGGTATTATGTGGAGTGTATTTATGTTGCATTGAGTAGAGTGTAATTATGTGACGTATAATTATGTGGTACTGAGTGGTATGTGGAGTGTATTTATGTTGCATTGAGTAGAGTGTCATTATGTGGTGTGTAAATATGTCGCACTGAGTGGTATTTTGTGGAGTGTATTTATGTTGCATTGAGTAGAGTGTAATTATGTGGCATGTAATTATGTGGTACAGTGGTATCATGTGGAGTATATTTATGTTGCATTGAATAGAGTGTAATTATGTGACGCGTAATATTTGTTTATAAAATAATGGAATAAAGTACACATATTTTATGTCACATGGTAAGCAAAATAATATGTATCTCATGGTTTAACATTAGTTGAAAATTGTAATGTACAGAAATGGTCTAATGTTTGTGAATTCTGGAAGCAAAATCATAGATGAACCTTCCCAATAATTTGTCGTCTTTAAAACCACAGCTGCGGTACAGTTATAACAAGCATTAAACATAGGTTGATGCATCTATGCTTAGATAGATCAATAAACCCTTAATGTATCCATACCCAGTGGCAAACGGTTTCTACTTGATCTAGTTGGTGATAATTGGTGTCTTGGAAGTGGACGTAACTGATCCAGAGAAAATACAAATTTATTCCAGTTGCATGTCCCTGATATCTAATAAAACTGTGGGTTCTGTAGGAGAGAACACACCTCAAATGGTGTCCTATATATACGGACTAGAATTAAGGGTCCGTGAATGTCTCTGCATAAATAAATAGGAGGGTAATACTTAGTAAAAGGAGCATACATAAAATGTATTTATTGTGGTAGGTGCGATTCTTTGTACCCCTTGAACTATATATCAATGCAAGAGTCAAGATTATTTAAAATACACATGTTGCTATTTTTTTCTTCATAACATTAGAAGAACTAGTATGTTGTCTGGAAGGAATAACATCAACATTAAATGGTGCATCAATCATAATTTGCAAAATGAAAAGTGATCACGTTCAAGATAAAACAATCGTTTGTCTAATTAGTATTTTAAAAGGAGCACACAATTCCGTGGATAGGTTCAAATTTAACACACAAGAAATGTGCGTGTGCATGTTTGTTTACGGATTTTACACAGCCTTTGTTTAAGTTGATATACAGAAGGGTTCACACCTTGATAGTAGTTTATAACATATATAGCTTCTTTTTAACTGAATAAGCACTTGGGTGATGTCATTTGAGATGTCATTTGAGATATCATCAGTGATGTCATCAGTGATGTCACTGACCATGTCATGAATGATGTAATATGTGACGTCATCAGCAGTGCATTGTGGGGCGCGAGTTATAGTTAGCTGAACTAACTATAACAGGGGAATTTCTCTGGTTTTGTATGAGTGAAATGTCCAACTAACTATAAGGTCCCTGAAACCTGTGGTTTTTTTCAGTGAATTTCTAAGGTTTTTAAATGCTAATTTCTAACTATAATGTCCCTGAAACCTATGGTTTTTCAGTGAATTTCAAAGGTTTTTAAATGCTAATTTCTAACTATAATGTCCCTGAAACCTATGGTTTTTTCAGTGAATTTCAAAGGTTTTTAAATGCTAATTTCTAACTATGCCTACAAAGGTAGGACATGTGAAGAAAGAGGAAGAAAAGCGCACAAAGAAGCAAGACAAATGCAGAAAGAGGCAACAGAAGTCCAGAAAGACGAAGAAAAGTGCAAGAAGAAGCAAGAGATGTGCAGAAAGAACCAACAGAGGAGCAGAAAGTCCTCCTGTGCCCCCAACTTTTTGCTGACGGGTACTGGTGGTAACTGACTCTGACTAACCGGCCCTAGAGCCAGTGCTATGCTAAAAGACACTTAGAATACAGTGAAAACACCTACATACAGTAGGGAACACTATGCGTTAGGGTACCCCTGTGATTAGCATGACCTCCTCTGTATTTGCCATGAGTTAGTGCCTGGGTCATTGGATGAGTACATGGGTACTGACTGGATGATTAGAGTACTGCAAGGAGAGTGGATGGTGAATTTATAAACGCTTGTGTTTTGGGCGGAGTGATTGGATAAGGACATGGAACTGGTTGGGTGATTGGAGGAGTGCATGGGTAGTGACAAGGAGATGGCTGGACTGCATCAGTAGTCCTCAGGGGATTGTAGGAGTGCATGTGTTAGTGCCTGCGTCATTGCATAAGTACATGGGTAGTGACTGGATGATTAGAGTACTGCAAGGAGAGTGCATAGTGAATCTATAAGTGCTTGGGTTTTGGCGGAGTGATTGGATAAGTACATGGTGCTGGCTGGGTGATTGAAGGAGTGTATGGGTAGTGACAAAGAGATGGCTGGGCTGCATCAGTAGTGCTCAGGGGATTGTAGCAGTGCATGTGTTTGTGCCTGGGTCATTGCATGAGTACATGGGTAGTGACTGGATGATTAGAGTACTGCAAGGAGAGTGCATGGTGAATTTATAAGTGCTTGTGTTTTGGCGGAGTGATTGGATAAGTACATGGTGCTCACTGGGTGATTGGAGGAGTGCATGGGTAGTGACAGGGCGATGGCTGGACTGCATCAGTAGTGCTCAGGGTATTGTAGCAGTGCATGAGTTAGTGCATGGGTCATTGCATGAGTGCATGGGTACTGACTGGATGATTAGAGCAATGCAAGGAGAGTGCATGGTGAATTTATAAGTGCTTGGGTTTTGGCGGAGTGATTGGCTAAGTACACACATGTCACATCAGGCCCGCCTCCTCCCTTCAAATAAACAACAGAGGGTCCCTGAAATCTCAATAAGGAGGAAGAGAGCAGGGAAATAAGCACAAGCAAAATACAAAAACTTCCTCCAACAATTTAAACAATATAGGTGATTCATCCAGGATACATATAAAATTGTCCCACAAAATCCTAGTATTCACTAGAATTGTTTTTTATATTTTTTATCAAATGTAACAGTCAACAATTTTTTGAAAAAATATACGATTTATTTTCCTTTTTCTCAAAAAACATGTATAATCGATTTTCATAAATACAAATATAAATTGTAACATAGGCCCACAATGACAAAACAAAAAATAAAAAAACATAAAAAGTACACATATGATACATATAACCAAATATCACAAAACAGGGGAAATTACCATACATTAACAGTTGACAATACAGAATTAAATCATATAATTAATACACCAAGTTAGAACCATAAACAGAAAAACAAGACAAAACGCAGACGCGCGTTTCGGAACAATACAACATATAAGTAATTCCTTCTTCAGGGCGTAGACTGTAAGTATGTTCAATTTATAGGGGCCTTCTATGTAGAGTGAGCAGACCACCGGATATGTGGTATAGAAGCTCACAGGGTACAAAGATTACATCTGTGGGAACAACAAAGCAAGAATTAAAACAAAATAGAGCTGACTTGAAAAAAACCACTAGGGTCAGAGCTTGACATGATCAAGGATTAACAAACAGCGAAGAATACATAAACCATATACCAGTGAGACAAGAGCCAGAATATCGAAGACCTAAGTATCCATAGTCTGTCACCAGAATAAGAAGACACCTCATAGAGTGAGACATGTGAGTAGAAAATCGGTAAGGTAGATTAAAAAACAACAAGCCTAAAAATAGAAAAGGGTAAAGTCTAGATTTCATATGAGATGGCTAACCTACTCAGATTAGAAGAGGTTTAGGGAAAAGGCGAATAATCCTGCCCTCAACGTCATCCTAAACTCATGACAGTAGGTTCACAATAGACCTAGAAAGGAACATATGAAGACATAAGAAAAATTAAACACATCTCCCAGGAAAATAAATAATAAACAAAAATTAAGGGAGTTTTATACCAATCATCATGGTGAGGCAAGCGTTCTGTCAAAGTTCCATTGGTACAGACAAAACCTCCAGTTGAAAAACGATGTAAAACCTCGGACAATCCAGAGATTACTTGCGAGTACTAAAAGAATAAAGAGCAACATCAAATAATAAATAAGAAAGAAAATAAATATAACCACAGCAGTTCATGGTGACCGAAAATTGCAAGACTAAAGATAGATAAATAGTTCACTAAGGGAATACACTTAGTTAAAGAGATCAAATTACTTAAAAACGCGTTCTACCAACGAACAAATGACAACATAGACTGTTGCCTGCAGATTCTACAGAATGATCATAAAGGCGATCACACTAAAGATTTAAACTAACATATCCCAAATATCAAGGGACATAAAAAGTCTAAAGAAACCTTTGAAATGTGTTTGAAAAAATGAAAAACTAAATAGTATGTAAACAAGTCTAGTATAAGGTAGGGACATAGCCCATACTTACAGCGACTCGAGAAGTAAGAAAATCTACATCTGATAAGGATACAGCAAAGATAAAACAGGGTAGACACGAGCAGGAAGTGCTTCGTAGCCGAATAATCTCACTCTGAAATAGAAAGCGCATAGTCGCATAATTAACTAGGTTTAAGATTCAAACCACAAATAATAAGCGAGTGAAACCTGTTATACAAAAAAATATAGTTTAAATCAACGCTTACCTCGATGGAGATCCAACGATAAAGGATACGTATGAAACCGCACTCGTACGACGGGCGTAATGACGGTAAGCTGAATGAGTGTCAAGGATATACAGCTGGGCGCCGGAAAGGGGCGGGTTTTAGGAATGACTGGGGACCAAGACATAGACAAAGTCCTAGCAAACATAGAACGCGCACCCCTAGTAAACAAGTACTTTTGGGCGCCATCTTGGGATCCTAACAAGGCCAATGTTAAGGAAACAAAGCACGTATACATAGACAAAGTCCTAGCAAACATAGAACGCGCACCCCTAGTAAACAAGTACTTTTGGGCGCCATCTTGGGATCCTAACAAGGCCAATGTTAAGGAAACAAAGCACGTATATAAAGAAAAAGAAAAATACACAAAGAAAAAGAAGAATATTCTTTTAAAAGAATTAAAACCAATCCAATTGGTAAAAGACAGCAAGATAAATGTCAAAAACCACTAACAAGGTTGAACAGTGAAAATCAGCATAGGGAAATAAGTCTAAGAGCTCCGAAAAACCCACAGACGCAGATGAAAATAAGTAATGAACGAAAGGACCTAGAGACCCAGCGAAATTATAATAGGGCATTCTCCCACGGCAAATAATCATTGAGCCCTGAGTTTACCGTTTGGAGAGTGTATATCCAATATACCTCTCTTTTTCGCCTTAGTCCATCTATATTCCCATCCTTTGGATTAGCTACTTTCTCCAGTATCATCCATTTAAGTTCTTGTTCAGAGTGTTGATTGGTACTCCAATGTTCAACAAGGGGTGCTCCAATCCGTCTGTTCCTTATGGCTGACTTATGTTCACTTAGTCTTACTCTAAATTCTCTGCTTGTTTCCCCAACATACCCTTGATTACACGGGCAGAGAATTAGGTAGATAACATTGGATGTTCTACAGTTGTTCATTTGTCTGAAGACAAATTTGTTCTTCCCCCATTGTAGTTCTGAAGTGACCATAGCGGAACTGCACGCATGGCAGCTACCGCATTTATGTGTACCCAGAACAGGGTTACTACCTGTAATGGATTTCTGGACAAACTCTCGTTCTGGCTTGCACACAGATTTGACAAGAGTATTACGCAGATTCTTATTGCGACGAAACGCAAAAACTGGTCTAGGAAGTGGGGTACCTTGTCCACAGTTAAGTATGTGCCACTGGGACATAATAATTTGGCGAAGTTTGTTATTAATGTTAGAGTGTCTCGTGATGCAAACCAGTTTAGTATCTTTCGCCTGAAGACTAGTTTGCAGAAGGGCATCTCTGTTATAGTATTTCGCCCTCTTAAAGGCATCTCTAATGACCCTATTAGGGTACCCTCGATTGAGAAGTTTGTTTTTCAAAAGTTCCGCATGGGCCTCAAATTCCCTCATGGTGGTACAGTTCCTCCGAATTCTGAGGAACTGACTGAAGGGTATGCTGTCTTTTTGACACCGCGGGTGATAACTTTCATAATGGAGAAGGGTGTTACGGGCGGTGGGTTTGGTGTACAGAGATACCTCTATACCCTGATCAGTGGCTTGAATCCAGATATCAAGAAACTCAATTTTCTCCTTGCTGATATTGGGGATAAATTTGAGATGAGGATCACACAAATTAATCCAAAGGAGGAACTCAGTGAGGAGTTCATCTGAGCCCCTCCAAATGAAAAAAATATCGTCAATGAATCTGTTCCAATGTTGAATACTTTCAGAAAAAGGTGCAACCTCATTGAAAATAAATTGTTCCTCGAAGGAACCCATGAAGATGTTAGCTACATTGGGGCGCAAGCCGCGCCCATGCTTACGCCTTGTATTTGTTTAAAAATGGAACCATTGAATTCAAAATAATTATCCTGAAGTACAATAGCCAGACATTCAAGGATAAATAAATGATCGATCTGATTATCATTATTGTTAAGGGCTCTTTTGACCGTTTCCAAAGCCTCCCTCTGGGGTATATTGGTGTACAATGCTTCAATATCCATAGAGACCAAGGTCTCAAAATGGGGATTGAATGCAATGCCTTCAATTTTATTGATAAGGTGTCCTGTATCCTTCACATGGGATGGAAGGTTGGAAACAAGAGGCTTAAGAAAAACATCCACATATTTAGATAATGGTTCGGTAATGGAACCAATAGTGGATACTATAGGTCTAAAAGGAGGCCTTCTGGTATCCTTATGTGTTTTAGGTACTCCATAGAGTACAGGAATCCTCGTATAAGGTTTGTTGAGGTATTCAAACTCCAATTTACAAATAGACCCTCTATCCAAGGCGCTTTGAGTGATGGTCTGAATATCAGATCTAATTCTTTGTTCTGGGTATGAGGAAACCTTAAGATAGTGTTCAGGTACCTCCAACATAAGTTGAATCTGTTCTTTATAGTAACTGCTGTCTAAAACCACTATACCTCCACCTTTATCACTCGGTTTAATGGTGACCTCATTATTAGTGGATAAGGTCTTAAGAGCCTGGTATTCATGATAATTGAGGTTATAGGGAGCTTTAGGAACAAACCTCATCATATCTTGAATTTTCAAGAATACAGTATGTTCAAAGATACCCACTTCGGGTCCTACTTCCTGAAGTGTAGGAGTAAAGGTAGAGTCTGGTCGCAGTCCCGATCTATTAACTGCGCATGGCATAATTCTGTTGTCAAAATATTTTTAAGTCTGATTTTCCTAAAAAATGACTGTATGTCACGATTCATTTCAAACTTGTCAAGATGGGTATTAGGGACAAAAGATAATCCGCGTGCAAGTAAATTCATGGAGGGTTCATCAAGGTGGGAACGTGAGAGATTGAATATGGGAATAGGATCCATATGAGGTTGGGGCGTCATTCTCTCCAGTATTGATTTTTCCTGGTCTGTAAAAATCGCGGGGGGTTCTCCTGATGTTGGTATCGGCCCCTCTCTTGGGTTCTGAACCTCACTCGGGATGTTCCCCGTCGATTCCCTAAAAAACGATTACTTCTACCCTGGCCCTCAAAAGGTGTTCTCCTGTCTCGATATGTTTCAGAATTGTTAGCACTTCCCTCTCCCTCGGATTCCGAAGTGTCCGAGAAAGTAAGGATTTTTCTGTTAGACCAATATTGGTAATCACCTTGGTTACCTTGGTCCCTAGAGGCGTTATAAAATTGAGCCCCTAAATACGGATAAACTCTCTCCTCCGAAAAATATCGTATATCCTTTTTGAGCTTATCAGTCTTTCTTTTGATAAGGTAGTCACTAAAAGAATTAAGCTCCAGATTAACTTCCTCCAGCTTCTTTTTAGCTTCCTCAACTGGGTTATTCTTTTTAAGAGTTTCCTCAATTTCCAATATTTCTTTAAGTAAGGTTTCAACCACCTCTCTTGCGGTCTCAATAATAAGAATCATGAGGTCCCTAGAGCAACGATTAGCAATAAGTGACCACCTTTCCAAAAATTTTCTAATTTCAACAAAAAGGCCAGGGATGTTCTTAATTCTTAGTCCATTAGGGATAACACCTGCTTTCAGATATTCTAACATGAATTCAGCGTGGGACTCTGTTCTCTTGGCCTTCTTCTTAAGATTTAGTAGTTTAAGCCACTCATCATCTTGGCCTTTACTTATGACAAACCGACGGTCGGAAGAGGTACTCTGGCCAAGTAGTTTGGAGAAATCCTCATCACTGAATCCAAAGGTTTTAATGCCCTCCATATGAGGGCTATCCAGACAAATAAAATGCAAAGTGAAAATAGATAAGAAGTGCACACAAGAAGTGCAGAGTGATAACTTAAAACATACTAGTGGAGCATAAAGACTTATGACGTACTAGTATAAAAAACCGAGATACAAATACCAGTAAAGAAAGAGATGGATACAGAAAAATGACAAGCTCTAGACCCAGAACAAGAGCTACCCTCGCAGCAATGTGCTGGGATCAACAAATAAACAACAGAGGGTCCCTGAAATCTCAATAAGGAGGAAGAGAGCAGGGAAATAAGCACAAGCAAAATACAAAAACTTCCTCCAACAATTTAAACAATATAGGTGATTCATCCAGGATACATATAAAATTGTCCCACAAAATCCTAGTATTCACTAGAATTGTTTTTTATATTTTTTATCAAATGTAACAGTCAACAATTTTTTGAAAAAATATACGATTTATTTTCCTTTTTCTCAAAAAACATGTATAATCGATTTTCATAAATACAAATATAAATTGTAACATAGGCCCACAATGACAAAACAAAAAATAAAAAAACATAAAAAGTACACATATGATACATATAACCAAATATCACAAAACAGGGAAATTACCATACATTAACAGTTGACAATACAGAATTAAATCATATAATTAATACACCAAGTTAGAACCATAAACAGAAAAACAAGACAAAACGCTGACGCGCGTTTCGGAACAATACAACATATAAGTAATTCCTTCTTCAGGGCGTAGACTGTAAGTATGTTCAATTTATAGGGGCCTTCTATGTAGAGTGAGCAGACCACCGGATATGTGGTATAGAAGCTCACAGGGTACAAAAATTACATCTGTGGGAACAACAAAGCAAGAATTAAAACAAAATAGAGCTGACTTGAAAAAAACCACTAGGGTCAGAGCTTGACATGATCAAGGATTAACAAACAGCGAAGAATACATAAACCATATACCAGTGAGACAAGAGCCAGAATATCGAAGACCTAAGTATCCATAGTCTGTCACCAGAATAAGAAAACACCTCATAGAGTGAGACATGTGAGTAGAAAATCGGTAAGGTAGATTAAAAAACAACAAGCCAAAAAATAGAAAAGGGTAAAGTCTAGATTTCATATGAGATAGCTAACCTACTCAGATTAGAAGAGGTTTAGGGAAAAAGGCGAATAATCCTGCCCTCAACGTCATCCTAAACTCATGACAGTAGGTTCACAATAGACCTAGAAAGGAACATATGAAGACATAAGAAAAATTAAACACATCTCCCAGGAAAATAAATAATAAACAAAAATTAAGGGAGTTTTATACCAATCATCATGGTGAGGCAAGCGTTCTGTCAAAGTTCCATTGGTACAGACAAAACCTCCAGTTGAAAAACGATGTAAAACCTCGGACAATCCAGAGATTACTTACGAGTACTAAAAGAATAAAGAGCAACATCAAATAATAAATAAGAAAGAAAATAAATATAACCACAGCAGTTCATGGTGACCGAAAATTGCAAGACTAAAGATAGATAAATAGTTCACTAAGGGAATACACTTAGTTAAAGAGATCAAATTACTTAAAAACGCGTTCTACCAGCGAACAAATGACAACATAGACTGTTGCCTGCAGATTCTACAGAATGATCATAAAGGCGATCACACTAAAGATTTAAACTAACATATCCCAAATATCAAGGGACATAAAAAGTCTAAAAAAACCTTTGAAATGTGTTTGAAAAAATGAAAAACTAAATGGTATGTAAACAAGTCTAGTATAAGGTAGGGACATAGCCCATACTTACAGCGACTCGAGAAGTAAGAAAATCTACATCTGATAAGGATAAGCAAAGATAAAACAGGGTAGACACGAGCAGGAAGTGCTTCGTAACCGAATAATCTCACTCTGAAATAGAAAGCGCATAGTCGCATAATTAACTAGGTTTAAGATTCAAACCACAAATAATAAGCGAGTAAAACCTATTATACAAAAAAATATAGTTTAAATCAACGCTTACCTGGATGGAGATCCAACGATAAAGGATACGTATGAAACCGCACTCGTACGACGGGCGTAATGACGGTAAGCTGAATGAGTGTCAAGGATATACAGCTGGGCGCCGGAAAGGGGCGGGTTTTAGGAATGACTGGGGACCAAGACATAGACAAAGTCCTAGCAAACATAGAACGCGCACCCCTAGTAAACAAGTACTTTTGGGCGCCATCTTGGGATCCTAACAAGGCCAATGTTAAGGAAACAAAGCACGTATACATAGACAAAGTCCTAGCAAACATAGAACGCGCACTCCTAGTAAACAAGTACTTTTGGCGCCATCTTGGGATCCTAACAAGGCCAATGTTAAGGAAACAAAGCACGTATATAAAAAGAAAAGAAAAATACACAAAGAAAAAGAAGAATATTCTTTAAAAGAATTAAAACCAATCCAATTGGTAAAGACAGCAAGATAAATGTCAAAAACCACTAACAAGGTTGAACAGTGAAAATCAACATAGGGAAATAAGTCTAAGGCTCCGAAAAACCCACAGACGCAGATGAAAATAAGTAATGAACGAAAGGACCTAGAGACCCAGCGAAATTATAATAGGGCATTCTCCCACGGCAAATAATCATTGAGCCCTGAGTTTACCGTTTGGAGAGTGTATATCCAATATACCTCTCTTTTCGCCTTAGTCCATCTATATTCCCATCCTTTGGATTAGCTACTTTCTCCAGTATCATCCATTTAAGTTCTTGTTCAGAGTGTTGATTGGTACTCCAATGTTCAACAAGGGTGCTCCAATCCGTCTGTTCCTTATGGCTGACTTATGTTCACTTAGTCTTACTCTAAATTCTCTGCTTGTTTCCCCAACATACCCTTGATTACACGGGCAGAGAATTAGGTAGATAACATTAGATGTTCTACAGTTGTTCATTTGTCTGAAGACAAATTTGTTCTTCCCCATTGTAGTTCTGAAGTTACCATAGCGGAACTGCACGCATGGCAGCTACCGCATTTATGTGTACCCAGAACAGGGTTACTACCTGTAATGGATTTCTGGACAAACTCTCGTTCTGGCTTGCACACAGATTTGACAAGAGTATTACGCAGATTCTTATTGCGACGAAACGCAAAAACTGGTCTAGGAAGTGGGGTACCTTGTCCACAGTTAAGTATGTGCCACTGGGACATAATAATTTGGCTAGGTTTGTTATTAATGTTAGAGTGTCTCGTGATGCAAACCAGTTTAGTATCTTTCGCCTGAAGACTAGTTTGCAGAAGGGCATCTCTGTTATAGTATTTCGCCCTCTTAAAGGCATCTCTAATGACCCTATTAGGGTACCCTCGATTGAGAAGTTTGTTTTTCAAAAGTTCCGCATGGGCCTCAAATTCCCTCATGGTGGTACAGTTCCTCCGAATTCTGAGGAACTGACTGAAGGGTATGCTGTCTTTTTGACACCGCGGGTGATAACTTTCATAATGGAGAAGGGTGTTCCGGGCAGTGGGTTTGGTGTACAGGGATACCTCTATACCCTGATCAGTGGCTTGAATCCAGATATCAAGAAACTCAATTTTCTCCTTGCTGATATTGGGGATAAATTTGAGATGAGGATCACACAAATTAATCCAAAGGAGGAACTCAGTGAGGAGTTCATCTGAGCCCTCCAAATGAAAAAATATCGTCAATGAATCTGTTCCAATGTTGAATACTTTCAGAAAAAGGTGCAACCTCATTGAAAATAAATTGTTCCTCGAAGGAACCCATGAAGATGTTAGCTACATTGGGGCGCAAGCCGCGCCCATGCTTACGCCTTGTATTTGTTTAAAAATGGAACCATTGAATTCAAAATAATTATCCTGAAGTACAATAGCCAGACATTCAAGGATAAATAAATGATCGATCTGATTATCATTATTGTTAAGGGCTCTTTTGACCGTTTCCAAAGCCTCCCTCTGGGGTATATTAGTGTACAATGCTTCAATATCCATAGAGACCAAGGTCTCAAAATGGGGATTGAATGCAATGCCTTCAATTTTATTGATAAGGTGTCCTGTATCCTTCACATGGGATGGAAGGTTGGAAACAAGAGGCTTAAGAATTCAGATTCATTGACGATATTTTTTTCATTTGGAGGGGCTCAGATGAACTCCTCACTGAGTTCCTCCTTTGGATTAATTTGTGTGATCCTCATCTCAAATTTATCCCCAATATCAGCAAGGAGAAAATTGAGTTTCTTGATATCTGGATTCAAGCCACTGATCAGGGTATAGAGGTATCCCTGTACACCAAACCCACTGCCCGGAACACCCTTCTCCATTATGAAAGTTATCACCAGCGGTGTCAAAAAGACAGCATACCTTTCAGTCAGTTCCTCAGAATTCGGAGGAACTGTACCACCATGAGGGAATTTGAGGCCCATGCGGAACTTTTGAAAAACAAACTTCTCAATCGAGGGTACCCTAATAGGGTCATTAGAGATGCCTTTAAGAGGGCGAAATACTATAACAGAGATGCCCTTCTGCAAACTAGTCTTCAGGCGAAAGATACTAAACTGGTTTGCATCACGAGACACTCTAACATTAATAACAAACTTCGCCAAATTATTATGTCCCAGTGGCACATACTTAACTGTGGACAAGGTACCCCACTTCCTAGACCAGTTTTTGCGTTTCGTCGCAATAAGAATCTGCGTAATACTCTTGTCAAATCTGTGTGCAAGCCAGAACGAGAGTTTGTCCAGAAATCCATTACAGGTAGTAACCCTGTTCTGGGTACACATAAATGCGGTAGCTGCCATGCGTGCAGTTCCGCTATGGTAACTTCAGAACTACAATGGGGGAAGAACAAATTTGTCTTCAGACAAATGAACAACTGTAGAACATCTAATGTTATCTACCTAATTCTCTGCCCGTGTAATCAAGGGTATGTTGGGGAAACAAGCAGAGAATTTAGAGTAAGACTAAGTGAACATAAGTCAGCCATAAGGAACAGACGGATTGGAGCACCCCTTGTTGAACATTGGAGTACCAATCAACACTCTGAACAAGAACTTAAATGGATGATACTGGAGAAAGTAGCTAATCCAAAGGATGGGAATATAGATGGACTAAGGCGAAAAGAGAGGTATATTGGATATACACTCTCCAAACGGTAAACTCAGGGCTCAATGATTATTTGCCGTGGGAGAATGCCCTATTATAATTTCGCTGGGTCTCTAGGTCCTTTCGTTCATTACTTATTTTCATCTGCGTCTGTGGGTTTTTCGGAGCCTTAGACTTATTTCCCTATGTTGATTTTCACTGTTCAACCTTGTTAGTGGTTTTTGACATTTATCTTGCTGTCTTTTACCAATTGGATTGGTTTTAATTCTTTTAAAAGAATATTCTTCTTTTTTCTTTGTGTATTTTTCTTTTTCTTTTTATATACGTGCTTTGTTTCCTTAACATTGGCCTTGTTAGGATCCCAAGATGGCGCCCAAAAGTACTTGTTTACTAGGGGTGCGCGTTCTATGTTTGCTAGGACTTTGTCTATGTATACGTGCTTTGTTTCCTTAACATTGGCCTTGTTAGGATCCCAAGATGGCGCCCAAAAGTACTTGTTTACTAGGGGTGCGTGTTCTATGCTTGCTAGGACTTTGTCTATGTCTTGGTCTCCAGTCATTCCTAAAACCCGCCCCTTTCCGGCGCCCAGCTGTATATCCTTGACACTCATTCAGCTTACCGTCATTACGCCCGTCGTACGAGTGCGGTTTCATACGTATCCTTTATCGTTGGATCTCCATCGAGGTAAGCGTTGATTTAAACTATATTTTTTTGTATAACAGGTTTCACTCGCTTATTATTTGTGGTTTGAATCTTAAACCTAGTTAATTATGCGACTATGCGCTTTCTATTTCAGAGTGAGATTATTCGGTTACTGAAGCACTTCCTGCTCGTGTCTACCCTGTTTTATCTTTGCTTATCCTTATCAGATGTAGATTTTCTTACTTCTCGAGTCGCTGTAAGTATGGGCCATGTCCCTACCTTATACTAGACTTGTTTACATACTATTTAGTTTTTCATTTTTTCAAACACATTTCAAAGGTTTTTTTAGACTTTTTATGTCCCTTGATATTTGGGATATGTTAGTTTAAATCTTTAGTGTGATCGCCTTTATGATCATTCTGTAGAATCTGCAGGCAACAGTCTATGTTGTCATTTGTTCGTTGGTAGAACGCGTTTTTAAGTAATTTGATCTCTTTAACTAAGCGTATTCCCTTAGTGAACTATTTATCTATCTTTAGTCTTGCAATTTTCGGTCACCATGAACTGCTGTGGTTATATTTATTTTCTTTCTTATTTATTATTTGATGTTGCTCTTTATTCTTTTAGTACTACGTAAGTAATCTCTGGATTGTCCGAGGTTTTACATCGTTTTTCAACTGGAGGTTTTGTCTGTACCAATGGAACTTTGACAGAACGCTTGCCTCACCATGATGATTGGTATAAAACTCCCTTAATTTTTGTTTATTATTTATTTTCCTGGGAGATGTGTTTAATTTTTCTTATGTCTTCATATGTTCCTTTCTAGGTCTATTGTGAACCTACTGTCATGAGTTTAGGATGACGTTGAGGGCAGGATTATTCGCCTTTTTCCCTAAACCTCTTCTAATCTGAGTAGGTTAGCCATCTCATATGAAATCTAGACTTTACCCTTTTCTATTTTTTGGCTTGTTGTTTTTTAACCTACCTTACCGATTTTCTACTCACATGTCTCACTCTATGAGGTGTCTTCTTATTCTGGTGACAGACTATGGATACTTAGGTCTTCGATATTCTGGCTCTTGTCTCACTGGTATACGGTTTATGTATTCTTCGCTGTTTGTTAATCCTTGATCATGTCAAGCTCTGACCCTAGTGGTTTTTTTCAAGTCAGCTCTATTTTGTTTTAATTCTTGCTTTGTTGTTCCCACAGATGTAATCTTTGTACCCTGTGAGCTTCTATACCACATATCCGGTGTTTTGCTCACTCCATATAGAAGGCCCCTATAAATTGAACATACTTACAGTCTACGCCCTGAAGAAGGAATTACTTATATGTTGTATTGTTCCGAAACGCGCGTCGGCGTTTTGTCTTGTTTTTCTGTTTATGGTTCTAACTTGGTGTATTAATTATATGATTTAATTCTGTATTGTCAACTGTTAATGTATGGTAATTTCCCTGTTTTGTGATATTTGGTTATATGTATCGTATGTGTACTTTTTATGTTTTTTTATTTTTTGTTTTGTCATAGTGGGCCTATGTTACAATTTATATTTGTATTTATGAAAATCGATTATACATGTTTTTTGAGAAAAAGGAAAATAAATCGTATATTTTTTCAAAAAATTGTTGACTGTTACATTTGATAAAAAATATAAAAAACAATTCTAGTGAATACTAGGATTTTGTGGGACAATTTTATATGTATCCTGGATGAATCACCTATATTGTTTAAATTGTTGGAGGAAGTTTTTGTATTTTGCTTCCGCCTCCTCCCTTCACCACTGTGATAACACGCCCTGGCGGGCTTAAGTTGAGGATTACCCCTTGAATCCTGAGGGTCCCTGGGGCCAACTAGCCCACCAGGTACCTCCAGTAAGCGCCACAGAGCTGTGTTGCAGAGAGGTGGTCCAAGGCCGCTGGCCTCTGTACACCTCTCTGCAACGCAGCTCTGTGGCGCTAACTGTAGGTACCTGGTGGGCTAGTTGGGCCCAAGGGACCCTCAGGATTCAAGGGGACTTAATCCCCCAACTTACAACGCACCAGAGGGCCCATTTGCACAGTGGTGAAGGGAGGGGGTGGGGCCTGATGTGACAAGTGTGCAAACACGCCCTGTGGCGCGTTTTAAGTTGGGAGATTAAGTCTCCTTGAATCCTGAGGGTCCCTAAGGCCCAACTAGCCCACCAGGTACCTCCAGTAAGCACCACAGAGCTGCGTTGCAGAGAGGTGGTCCGAGACCACGCCCCTTTTTACACCTCTCTGCAACGCAACTCTGTTGCACTTACTGAAGGTACCTGGTGGGCTAGTAGGCCCCCAGGGACCCTCAGGATACAAGGGGACTTAATCTCCCAACTTAAAACACACCACGGAGCGTGTTTGCACACTTGTCACATCAGGCCCGCCCCCTCCCTTCACCACTGTGCAAACACGCCCGTGGCACGTTTTAAGTTGGGAGATGAAGTCCCCTTGAATCCTGAGGGTCCCTGGAGTCCAACTAGCCCACCAGGTACCTCCAGTAAGCGCCACAGAGCTGCGTTGCAGAGAGGTGTAAAAAGGGGCGTGGCCTCGGACCACCTCTCTGCAAGGCAGGCCTGTGGCGCTTACTGGAGGTACCTGGTGGGCTAGTTGGCCCCCAGGGTCCCTCAGGATTCAAGGGGAATTAATTCCCCAACTTAAAACGCGCCACAGGGCGTGTTTGCACACATGTCACCTGAGGCCCCGCCCCCATCTCAAATGACATCACTGATGACATCATCCAGTGACAGAGTGTTTATAAAAAGTTTAAGAATGTTATATATATACACCAAGGTGTATTGAAGAGTGGGTTTATGAGTGTCTGAATGGAGGATTTAGTGGGTGTGTGACTGACTGTATAAGTGAGTGATTGAACGTGTCTTAGTGAATGCATGGGTGAATGACTAATCTGTGTGAATGTCTGTATCAGTCTGTCAGTTGGTGTGTAAGTGGCTGCATGAGTTGGTTAGTAGCTACGTGAGTGTCTATATGGGTTAATGATTGGTTGTCTGAGTACTTGTATGGGTGCCTGAGTGTCTGTGTGGGTGGGTGGGGGTGTGTGTGACTCCCTGCATGGATGTGTGAGTGGGTGATTCACTGGGTGTATGGGTTCATGAGTGCATGTGCGAGGGGCTGTATGGGTGAGTGAGTGTGCATATGGCTGTGTTCGTGAGTGAGTGGATATCTCAGTGGTATATGTGTAAGTAACTACATATGTGAAAGGCACTATATGTAAGTGTTGGAGTATATAAGTGACTATATGTGAGAGTGAGGATTGTGAGAGTGACTGTATGGATGAGTGTGTACTTGTGTCAATGATTGTATAAGAGAGTAAGTATGTGTTAGTATCTGTTTGAATAAGTGAGGTGGGGTGTGTATAACTTTATAGGTGAGTAAATGGCAATGTGATTAATTCTTTGCGTGACTGACTTGGTGTGTGAGTAACTGTATGGGTGAGTGGCAGTGTGTGAGTGTCGGTCTGGGTATATGATTGCATATATCAGTGGCTGTACAGATGAGTGACTACGTGAATGGGTGACTGTATGGGTGAGTGAGTGGATGTGTGTACACCTATGAATCAGTGAGTGGGTATGTACTAACTGGTATTGGTGTGTCTATGGTTTCAAGAATGGTAGTCTGTATTTTAGAGTGGGTGTATCAAAGGTTATATCAGGGTGTGAAGTGGTGCATCAGATATTAAGTGGATGATTTTATCAGTGATGTCATTTGAGATGTCATCACTGATGTCACTGACCATGTCATGGGTGATGTAATATGTGACGTCATCAGCAGTGCATTGCAGGGCGCGAGTTATAGTTAGGTCAGCGAACCATAATGGCCAAATTTCTCTGGTTTTGTACGAGTAAAATGTCAGCCTAACTATAACGTCCCTGAAACCTGTGGTTTTTTCAGTGAATTTCTAAGGTTTTTTAAATGCTAATTCCTAACAATAACGTCCCTGAAACCTCTGTTTTTCTCAGTGAATTTCTATGGTTTTTGAAATTATAATTCCTAACTATATCGTCCCTGAAAGCTCTGTTTTTTTCCAGTGAATTGCTAAGGTTTTTTAAATGCTAATTTCTAACTATGCCTACATAGGTAGGGCATGTGCAGAAAGAGGAAGAAAGGTGCAGATAGAAGCAAGAGAAATGCAGAAAGAGGCAACAGAAGTCCATAAAGAGGAAGAAAGGTGCAGAAAGAAGCAATAGATGTGCAGAAAGAACCAACAGAGGTGCAGAAAGAGGCCTACTTTGACTGTACCTTACAACAGACTCATACAAAGAAGCCTAATCACTAATCCTTCTCCCAAGATATCTTAAACCTCACTTTTCTCTTGAAGGTTCACTATTAATCAACTGCTCAGAATGTTAGGCCTACCAAATATAAAACAGCAATCCTAAGCCTATCACTGTTGTAAGTCTGACCATGTTTGTGAAGGTATGCATACATGTCTCTGCTTTTACCTAGTGAAACGTGTCATAAAAATAAACATACAAATACTTGAATACCTGTGTTTCAAACAGCATACTCTGTAAATATGTGTACAAAAAGGTGTATGTATTTATTTCTGCTCATAATACGGGGCACATGGATTTTCAATAGTATATTTGAGGGGCTCTATAACACCTATATACATAAGACATGTCTGCCTTTGCAACTGAATGACACAGCAGAACTGAGAACATTTAACCACCTATAGGAGAAGCTACCCACATTTTAAGTTACCATCTTCAGATGCATAACACATGTGAGAATACATATACAAGTAGACATATACTTCAGTCACAAGAGCACGCAGACCTTTAAACTTGATAGCTTGCACTTCCCATTTGAGTATAGAAAGAGGTGAGAGAAGTACAGAAAGAAGCAAGAGAAGTGCAGAAAAAACAAGAGATGTGCAGAAAGAGTAACAAATGTGCAGAAAGAGGCAAGAGAAATGCAGAAAGAGGCAAGAGGGGTGCAGAAAGAGGCAAGAGTGGTGCAGAAAGAGGGAAGACGAGTGGAAAAAGAGGCAACAAGGGCACAGAAAGAAGCAAGAGAGGTGCAGAAAAAAGCAAGAGAAGTGGAGAAAGAAGCAACAGAGGTGAAGAAAGAGGCAAGAGAAGTGCAGAAAGAGGCAAGAGAGGTGCAGAGAGAGGCAAGAGAGGTGCAGAAAGAGGGAAGAGGGGTACAGAAAGAGGTAAGAGGGGTGCAGAAAGAAGCAAGAGAAGTACAGAAAGAAGCAAGAGAAGTACAGAAATAAGCAATAGAGGTACAGAAAGAGGAAGGAGAGGTGCAGAAAGAGGGAAGAGGGGTACAGAAAGACGCAAGAGGGATGCAGAAAGAGGCAACAGAAGTGCTGAAAGAAGCAACAGAGGTGTAGAAAGAAGCAAGAGAAGTGATGAAAGAGGCAAGAGAGTTGCAGAAAGAAACAAGAGAGGTTCAGAAAAAAGCAAGAGAAGAGCAGAAATAGGCAAGTGAGGTGCAGAAAGAGGCAAGTGAGGTGCAGAAACAGGCAAGAGGGGTGAAGAAAGAAGCAAGACAAGTGTAGAAAGAAGCAACAGAGGTGCAGAAAGAGGCAAGAGAACTGCAGAAAGAGGCAAGAGACATGCAGAATGAAGAAACAGGGGTGCAGAAAGAGGCAAGAGGGATGCAGAAAGAGCAAAGAGACTGCAGAAAGGGGCAAGAGAGTTGCATAAAAAGGCAAAACAGGTGCAGAAAGAGGGAAGTGGGATGCAGAAAGAGGCAAGGGCAGTGTAGAAAGAGGGAAGAGGGGTACAGAAAGAGGCAAGAGGGGTGCAGAAAGAGGCAAGAGGGGTGAAGAAAGAAGCAAGTGAGGTGAAGAAAGAGGCAACAGAGGTGCAGAAAGAGGCAAGAGAGGTGCAGAAACAGGCAAGAGAAGTGCAGAAAGAGGCAAGAGAAGTGCTGAATGAAGCAAAAGAGGTATGGAGGCATACAGGCAAGAGAAGTGCAGAAAGAGGTAAGAGAAGTGCGCTGAAAGAAGCAACAGAGGTATAGAAAGAAGCAATAGAAATAATGAAAGCGACAAGAGAGTTGCAGAAAGAAACAAGAGAGGTGCAGAAAAAAGCAAGAGAAGTGCAGAAAGAGGCAAGTGAGGTGCAGAAAGAGGCAGGAAAAGTACAGAAATAGGCCAGAGAGGTGCAGAAAGAGGCAAGTGGGGTGCAGAAATAGCCAAGAGAAGTGCTGAAAGAAGTGCTGAACAAGTGCTGAAAGAAGCAACAGAGGTGCAGAAGGAGGCAAGAGAACTGCAGAAAGAGGCAAGAGAGTTGCAGAAACAGGCAAAAAAGGTGCAGAAAAGAGGAAAGAGGGGTGCAGAAAGAGGGAAGAGGGGTGCAGAAAGAAGCAAGAGAGATGCAGAAAAAAGCAAAAGAAGCAAGAAAAAAGCAACTAAGGTGCAGAAAGAGGTAAGAGGGGTGCAGAAAGAGGCAATAGAAGTAAAGAAAGAAGCAACAGAGGTGCATAAAGAAGCAAGAGAACTGCAGAAAGAGGCAAGAGAGGTGCAGAAAGAGGCAAGAGAGGTGCAGAAAGAGGGAAGAGGGGTGCAGAAAGAGGCAAGAGGGGTGCACAAAGAAACAATAGAGGTGCACAAAGAAGCAATAGAGGTGCAGAAAGAAGCAAGAGAAGTGCAGAAAGAAGCAACAGATGTGCAGAAAGAGGCAGGAGGAATGAAGAAAGAGGCAAGAGAAGTGCAGAAAGAAGCAACAGAAATGCAGAAAGAGGCAAGAGAAGTGCAGAAAGAAGCAAGAGAAGTGCAGAAAGAAGCAAATGAGGTGCATAAAGAGGCAAGAGAGGTGCATAAAGAGGCAAGGGAGGTGCAGAAAGAGGCAAGAGAGGTGCAGGGAGAGGGAAGAGGGTGCAGAAAGAGGTAAGAGAAGTGCAGAAAGAAGCAATGGAGGTGCCGAAGAAAAAAGCAAGAGAGGTGCATAAAAAAGCAAGAGAGGTGCAGAAAGAAGGGAGGTGCAGAAAGCGGTAGAGATGTGCAGAAAGAGGCAAGAGAAGTGCAGAAAAAGGAAGAAAGGTGAACAAAGAAGCGAGAGAAATGCAGAAAGAGGGAAATGAGGCGCAGAAAGAAGCAAGAGTGTTTTGTGCACCATTAGTACCAATTTAACACCCACATTTAGCAATAAGTAACAGGTGACCATTCCAGTTTTGCAAAGGGCCTTCCACCATGCTGTAACATGTGTCGCTGCATTTTTGGTAACGTTTGAGCCGTTTGAGCTAGAAACAAGGTTTTTTTTGTTCAAATCTGCAGATGATGGATTATGTGCCAAATGCAGAAAATGTGTAATTATGCGAAAATCGGTGCAGCCGAACAGTCGCATCATTCCACTGGCCCTGCTCATACCTCCCAATAGGTCCAGAAGTGCTCCTCAGTGGTTCCTTTTTTTTTTTTGTCTCATTGAGTTTATAGTTTAGCTTCTATAGAAACAAGGAAGACTAAACCTGAGGTTCCCACTCCACAACACAGACTACAATACCACATAATTGCTCTCCATAACACATAATCCCACTCTACATAATTCCTATACACTAAATACCACATACTTTCTATCCACATAATTTCACTGCACAACATACCACATAATTCCACTACACACAACGTACATCCACTCCATCCCAAAAAACCTTGGTGAAAAACTTTTACATTTACAACGCCAATAGCCCTAACTTTCGCAAATACGAGACCTATTACATTGCAAATGCTTTTTTAACTAGTATTCATGTTTGCAGAGAGGTCGAGAAAGGGGGCTGGGCCTCCGACCAGCGCTCAGGAATTCTGCTGCATAGGACTTACAGGAGGTACCAGGAGGGCTTCTTGGCCCCCAAAGTCCCTCAGGAGTAAAGTGGACTTCATCCCCCAACCAGTAGTTTGCCAGGAGGCGCGTTTGCAGAGTGGTGGAGAAAGGGGGCGTGGCCTCCGAAGACCTCTTAGCAATCCCACTGTGTGGGACTTGCTGGGGGTAACAAGAGGGGTAGTTGGCCCCCAAGGACATCCTTGGGAGCCAACTACCCCTCCTATTACCTCCAGTAAGTCCCACACAGCAGGATTGGTAAGTTCTCATAGCAGGCCACGCCCCCTTTGCCCACCACTCTGCAAACGCACTCCCTGGCACGCTCTTAGATGGTGATTAAAGTCCCCTTCGCTGCTGGGGGTCCTTAGGGGCCAAATAGCCTACCTGATACCTCCAGTAAGCCCCAGACAGTGGGTCACACATACATTAGATGTACACACAAAAAAGAAGGGGAGAGAGGTACTGCTCCTTTTCCGTCCTCCCTGTAAATGTTGAACTGTAACCACAAAACGCGGAAAAGGAGGGAGAGACGGGTGGCCAGAGGCAATAACCTGTTTCTTCACAACATTTATAAGGAAACATAGGGTTTGTTAAAAAACTGCCCTCACCCACTAGGTAGTGGCATGCTTCATTTTAGGGCTGCTACAACATCCCTGCGCTAACCAGCGCCTGGAATGGAGCAAAGGGAGGGGTAGACAAAGCAAACATAAATGTGTTGGGGTCGGTGCAGTAAACAAGAGACAGTGTAGTGTGAAGTCTAAAAACTAACTCAGGGATACCTTATATCAAATTTTATTCCTAGGTTCCCTGGATAGGATTAAAAATGTAAATAGGCGGAGAAATTAGGACCCCCTTCTTCTCCTATACAGCTTCTATGTCGACATGTTTCAGTCATCTTAGTCATCCAAAAAGGGTCGTGCCGGCCTTCCTCAGGACGAGCGATCCCTGGTGTGTGATACTCCCTTTCCTGGTTAATTTACCAAATCTTCAAGGGAATGTGTATAGTTAAATGTAAGTGAAATTACAAATAATGACCTGGCTTGTCATTTTCTGTGTAGACACTTGTGTGTGTGTTTTCTGAAAAGATAAATACATCAAATGAAAACAAAACCATACAGAACAAAATACAAAATCTCACGTTTCCCAATGTTCTTTTTTTTTAAAAGTATGAATATGTGTATATATATACACGTATCTCTGGATTCATGATTATAGGGATATCTGTCTCTCTAGATTGTCCCTTGGTCACCTGTGTGTAGTAGTAGTGCCAAGAAAATATCCCGAATTCTCCTTGCCACAATTATAATCTTACATCACTCAAGCTCCATACCGTGTTGGTAGAGAAGACACTTTAGAAATGAGAGTAAGGGCAGATTATATTCTCTTCTTACCAAGTTTCATCTGTGTAGTTGCTCGCAATGGAGCGCAAGCAGGAGCATCAACCTGTAGTCACAGGCTGTGTAAATAACCAAGAAGAAACATTATATCAAGCTTATCTCCCCTCGTGGTTTTGCAGTCGAAGATGGAGTGT
Source organism: Calotriton arnoldi (assembly GCA_963921515.1). Lineage (NCBI taxonomy): Eukaryota > Metazoa > Chordata > Amphibia > Caudata > Salamandridae > Calotriton > Calotriton arnoldi. The sequence continues at coordinate 784,543 of CAWUFW010004236.1, forward strand.
GCTCTTCCTCTACGTGTGCAGTACTCCAATATAGAGTTAATTTTGTTACTTCACTGATCAGGTTGCTCATTGTGTATTCATCCAATTTTTAGCCCTCATCACAGATGCGGAGCGAATGGAAAACCATTCTCTCGTTGTATTAATGCCTCAATCATATACTAAATTAATATCTATATGTTTCATCAATCAGATTGTTCGGTCGCTCAACAAACATTAACTCATCCCCGAGTATGATAAGGCAATCAACAGAAGAGGCGAACACCAGTCGTGCTGTCCGGTATTGAAAAATCACTCCCACCTCTCTGTCATACCCCCTAATATAACCCGCTTACTTCATCATGGGTCCGGATTCCACTTTTGTCAGTGCCTCTCGCCGCTCCATATAGATGCAACAGAGTGGTTTGCACTGCATTTTTACCACCTCCGTGGTCCCGTGGAGTTCGTCTGCTTGCGGGTTCCAGTCGAGGCACTTCCGGTTTCCGGACTCCAAAGGCTAGACCGTCAAATTGGCCATGATATTTTCACTGATTTCCTCACTTCCTTCCAGGCTCCACTTAAAGCTCTGCCATATAATTCACAGTGGCTCTTATCACTAATGTTTTCACTACCTATCCGGACCCTTGACGAAGTTTCCTCATTTTTTGGTTACAGTCACACATAAATTATACATTCTTCGAGAAGGTATAATGTCTCAAAATATTCAGTGAACATCAGAAAATAAATATATACACAGTATAAATCTCCAGTGAATACAAAACATGTCTATATCTCTACATGACAACTCTTTAACAGCAGCACACCCACGGGTGACATGTATTTTAAACTTAAGCTTTAGGTTTTCATACATATCTGTGGGAGAAGGGCTTTGATTTAAGCCAGAACATATTTGAAATGTGCATCTGCAACTCATTGTGCTCAGTCTCTCTGGTTTGAATGAAGCTGTGTTTGCACTCAAAGCAAGTGTTCACCTTAAAACGTTTACCATACTGAACCAGACTGTTCTCTAGAACTATGCTATTTATATTCTATACGTGCACACATGTACATAAAGTCAATCTAGGCAGTATTTTATTGTAGGCCCTTTATTACCAATGTCTTCATTTTGTAAAAGAAAACTTCTATGGGTTTATAGAGTAATTTTAGAAGAAGTAACTAGATGATGTCATCAGTGATGTCATCAGTGATGTCCTTTAACATGTTATGAGTGATGTAATATGTGAGGCCCAATCAGTGCATGACTGAAGGGTGCAGGTTATAGTTAGGTCACTAAACTATAACTTCAGAAATTCATTGTTTTTCGGTTTTTAAACACTTGTCAACACCTAACGATAATGTCACTTTACCTTTGTTTTGTTGAGTAAATTCCTGAATTTTTTATAAGTTAAGATCTAACTATATAGTCACTTTAACCTTTATTGTTTTCAGTAAATGTCTGTGTTTTTTTAATCATATTCAAAGTTGAACACATGCCTACTCTACCTGGGAAAGCTGTAGCCAACACCCCCACCCTGCACTTTAGCAGCCACCCATCTGCTGGTATATGTGAGAAAATGGATTATTAGTTGGCATCACAATGTCATTATTCTTGTAAGGTACAGTAAAGGTTTCAGTAATTTAAACCTGAGCTCAACCCCTGGTAGTTATGGCACAGAGCAGACTGGCTTAACTTAAACTGTGACCAGGCCTACTCATCACCAGCCGTCTTGACTATGGCAACGCACTCTATGCCGGCACCACCGCCGAACTCATGCAAAGACTTCGGACAATTCAGAACGCAGCAGCTACACTGAGCCTCAACCTGTCCAAGAGGATAAACATTACCCAGCACCTAAAAGACCTCCATTGGCTCCCTGTCCAGAAGAGATGCCATTTCAAGCTCCTGACCCATGCCTACAAAGCCCTCCACAACGAAGGACCAGCCTACATGAACCACCACCTGATCTTCCACCAACCTACCAGAAACCTCTGCTCTAAACACATCGCCCTCGCTCAGACACCACGTATCTGCTGCAGCCACTCCAGAAGATGCTTCTTCTCCCACCTCGCTGTAAAGCCTGGAACACCCTCTACCTCTGCACAGCACCCTTGATGATCCACATCAGGAAGGGACTCAAGAACTGACTCTTACACTGATACCTGCAGCCCAATGCCTGGATACCCCCGGGGTGATTAGCTGTGCTATACAAATACTACTTGATTGATTAAGAAAATGTGTAAAGTGTTCGGAAACACCAAAATAGTTAACAAGTTGGTAAATACAACAAAGTAAAATTCCCACTCCCATTTATACAAGTAGAGAATACTTTAATGAACAAAATAACACAAAAACATTAGAAATACAATAAGGGGCACTGGAGATATGAATTTTTTTATAGCTTTGAATGATAATAGGGCAAAAATGTGTTAAGCACCAACAGCGGTTGTCTGGTTGCACTTGACTGGGACTAGGGTAAGGTTTAAGATCACCCACGGTGGAGCGTGGGTCAGATAAAACCACCAGGTTCATCTTGGTGGTTAAGTTACATGTCGACTTCAACATCGTCCAGGGAAAGCAGACTTTGGGATGGCTCCGAAAGAAGGGAGCTTGGTGTTGTTTCCGTAGTCGAGATGGAGCCTCAGCAAACTGTTGTTTTAGATGGAAAAGCTCCAGCGGGAGAAGTTTCGTTTTCATACCCCAGAGGTCTTTGACATTGATCGGGTCTCTTTCAACTGCAGCACCAAATAACCTGTGCCTGGGTACCGAGGAGGGCTTCAGGGTCAACAGATTCAGGCATCAAGAGTAGAATACAGCAGGAGCTAGGGTAAAGTCAGGCCCACCAGCGATGAACCCTCGGTGGCTTGTCTGGCAGGTTTGTCCTGGTTGCTCACCAATTCCCCAGGCAAAAAGTTAGCAAAAGGTTTTCAAGTCCCAGTCCTTAGATTTAGGCGGGGTAGTATACTCTCACACTAGCCTAGGGTCCCAGGACCTTAGGAACAGTACTTGGGGAAGTACAGAATCCACCAGCAGAGTCCATGGCAGAGTCTCTATAGCTTACCAGGAGGCCAGCCAGCTGACCCTTAGAGTCCAATTCCCCATCCCGGATACAAGTGGGAGCAGGTCCAGTAATTAGGATTCTCTTCACAGGCCTCAAAACCAGGTGCTTCATCTATCTTCCACTAGTGTTCTATAGTGGGTAACCAGGTGTGCCACATGTGTGCTTGGTACTAACATGTGGGTGGGGGTGACTTTTGGTTCCTCCCTAACCAATGGGAAAACAGTTCCAATGGGCACTACTGCCCATTTTTGCAGCAGTACCCTACTGCAAAAAATTCCACAGTGCCCCTCTCTACCTAATTCCAACATGTCAGAACCTTTCTTCCCCCATGCAGAGCTCCTTTGCCTAGCCTAGACATGTGGCCAGGGAAATAACTAACTCCTCCTCTGTGGTCACTCAAAACCAGTTCTGAAGGCAGCTCCTCTCCTACTGGGATTGGTGCCTGACTTGCTAGATGGATAAAGGAGGGCAGGAGACCCAGGTGTTAGCTACATCTGGCTCTGACGGGGTAGTTCTGAAATTAATTAGGTTCCTGGGCACTCCCCAGATGGTAATCCTGTCAGAGGAGTAGCACATATCCCCACACCCAAGGGCTTTGTCTCAGCTCTGGGAGCAATTTCACACATCATCAAAGGGGGTATTCAGCTACTGGGAGACAGCTGGAGACTCATGCAAATGGGCTTCCGGAGGCTTTAAGCAGGTATAAGTTAACTTTTTTAAAGTACCTTTTGTAAAATATCTAGTACAAATCTAACTTTACCAGTGAATTGGGCTTGTAATACATTTTTAAAAAGTCAAAGAATTAACTTTTTAGCTGGTTCCTAGGCGGATATAACATTATTTAATTTTAATAATATCTCCCAATGCTTTCATATGGAACTGCTAACCCTGTTATAGTAAAAATAGTGTTTGCAGCCTGGTCACTGTAAATACATTTTCAACATTAAACTTTTACATGTCCTACTTTTAAATACCATACACACTAACTTATGGGCATTAAGGCGTACTTAGGTGTGACTTATTAATACCTAAAAGGAGTATTGTGTTTTTAAAAAGGGGTTATTTTGACAGGTGAATTTGCAGTTTTAAAACTGCACAGTCAGGCTACAGAAGTAAGCCTACAGTCTTGTTTTGCATTTGTCACTCTAGTTATTGCACAATGTGTGCTGCAGTGCACTAGTGACATTCAACATATAGGCCCTCGGTACACTTTATACCAATTAGCAGTATAGCCAATTTTGACATGTTTTAGTGATCAGAGCACATGGGGTGATCATGCAAAAAGAGACATTTTCCTACAGTAGCTGTCTAGGCAGGCCCTGAGCCCAAACACCCCTTCCTCAACCTGGGTGCCCATCCCCCATCGGAGCACAAACCAATGCTGCACACAGATATTGTCTGTTCCAAGTGGTGTTTGGCCACATACCTGGCCCCCATCTAGGACCTGCACTGTCTCCACACAGATGCTCAACCCCCAATGTGCATGATCTTTGGTCATGCACAGTGGGATATGTGTCCTTCCCTCTTTGGACACACATCCACCTGCTGTACACGGCCTTTGGCTGGCCCTATGCTCAATCCCTGCAGGTGTTCAATGCCCCGTGGGCCCCTAGCCCGTGACGGCCAGATGCGGGTAGGTCCCGCACAGAGGAAATACTCAACTCAAGTTTCTCTCAATCGCTATATTAGCGAGTACCCTGGCCTGACACGGTTGGGGAAAATCAATTCCTCTACTGAGGTTTCTTTTCCCAGAAGGTATATATTTTAACCTCTTGCTTTCACCACTTAACAGGACTACAGTTCGAGTCCAGACTTTAGGGGACGTGACTTCCTTTTTTAGTTTCACATAGTCAAAGCCATCCATTATGAGTAGAAGATGATATTTAGGTCCTGATGAAATGCCTAGATCCGCTTGGACTGTATATGGCATGAAGCATGTCGACCCCATGCACACCTTACACATTCCTTTGAACTGAAGCGGGTATAATTCCCCCTCTCCAGTCCACGACTTACCAGTCGGTGTTTTTATTCATGGCACAAGAACCCAGTAGATAAACTACCCTTGGAGATCCTTGTAGCCATTTTTAAATCACACTCACTCTATCCCACCTCTACTCACTACACATAAGCCCCCTCCAATAACTCTTAGCTTCACGACAGCAATCAGAGAAGACCTCTGGCAAAGAGCCCCCTCGCGGGGCCCGTTGGGCATTGCAGGGCCGGCCCAACGAGGAGCTGCCCTATGATGAAGCATGACACCCTTCGGGGTGTGTGAGGGCCCTTGCTCCTTATTGGAGCTATCTCATTGCAGCTACGCATTCTCTCTTTCTAGCACCTGGTTGTAACCCCCTTACTATTATCCATTTACCCCTTCTTTGCCCAAACAAAAGCCCCCTCCCCCCGTTTTCCCTCTCCCTAATCTCCCACATAGAAACAGCATACTCTTTTTGTTTTTCCCCCAGCCTCCATCTGCATGCAGCATTCTACCAAGCCTTCTACCCAGCCCTAACCCTTGCTGAATATGGCTATCGGCCGTGTGATGTGAGGGATTAGCTGCAGCTCCTACCCTCTATACAAACACTGAGCCCAACACTTGTGGGTGCCAAACCCCCAGGGGCATTCAACCCCCACTGTGCACAGCCTTCAGACTTATGCAGCAGTGGGTTGGCACTGCGCCTACCCCACTGAAAGCTGCCAAACCAACTGTAAGCAAAGCCTACGGCCTACAAAATTGTGGTTGCCCTCAGGGTCTGCTGTATGACCAGACCCTACTATTTTTAATTTATTTTTTATCAGTACTGCGGTACTGTGTTACCACAATACTAGACCATGGTACCATAGTGGCTGCCACGTTGGATTCCATAGTACCAAGTGGTTGTACTGCTGTACCTGTGACCCAAAATACAATTTTAAGTTTTTTGACGTAAGTGGGTGCCTCTTTCGGATCCCCACAGGGCCATGGCCTCTAATGTGGTCTTTCGATTTTTTTCCAGGCCAAGGTTCTTGTACCGGCTGCCACAACATATTTTTCATGTTGTGGCCAGCCACTCAGGCTCCACCCATCCACTTTGAATGGGCCAACCAGAGCATATCTGAACACCAATGGTTCAAATATCTGTAAGTGTTTTCACATCATTGTCTTCTTCATGCCCACCATGAGCCCCTTTATAAACGCTACTTACTTGAAAACATTTGTACATTTTTATACCCAATAACGAAAAACTCATTTTCTGTGTAAAGTTCAAACGTTTTGCCAAATTTGGTCTAATTCTGTCTGGATGTTTTTCCTGTATGGGAGAGCAAACTTCTTTTGTGCAAGTTTGGATATGGGGTCTAACTCTCTATAAACATCCACTGTAAGTGCATGCCAAACAATGAAAGACCGCATTGTTTTCTAAATATTTAGCAACAGCAGTGCCGGTGGTTCTCCAGCCAATGATGAAGTGAGAAACACAGTACAAGCACAAGCACAAGGGTAGAGGGCTGAACAGATGGGATGAAAGGATGCCACCTGAATAGGAGACTCCCTAGATAATACCTAGGTGGGTCATACAATATTGTATGTACTGTGTTTTAATGAAGGAAAATGAAAATACCCTGCTGCGGCCCATAAGTGACATAATGATTAGTGCATTATATTGGTATTCATTTCATAGAGTCACAAAGGGTGATAGCAAATATTTATCAAATTGAAGAGGCACAATTGGATTAACAGGCTTTGGACTAAGTCATAAAGCGGGCAAAGCAAAACTAATAAAATTATAATGGGTGTGAGAGAAGCCAAACGGGCCACAAAGGCTAATGCTTTTTCTTCTAAGGAATAAAGAGAATTAAAGACTACAAATGCAAAAACAAAAGGTTAATGGACAAATGGATGCAAAACAGTTGTTTTATTCATTAGAAGAATCACTGAACAGAGGTTAATAAAAGTTGGAAGATTATTACATTTGAAAAATATATTGAGATAGACTGAATTCCCGAGAGTACTAAGAATATTCAGGATGTTGAATCAGTCAGATAACAGTCTGTAAATTCTTCAAGAATGGGGCAAAAACAATATGCAATGTTCTAAAAACATCATAATGACACTAAATAAAATGCAGATCTTGAAAAACAACGTATAGAGATCAAGGACATTGAGGACCAATTAAATTGATAACTCCATTAGAAAATATGAAAAAATGAAGAAAGGACATTGAAATCAAACTAGGCACATAAAAATAAAAAAAAACTTCAAACAAAGGAAATTTCTACAAGATGAAAAGGACTACACTCAAGGAACAATCTTCATATCTGCTTTATATTTTGACAATTTAAAGAGGAAACAATGGTTGAACAATGGTTGAACCCTCCTCCACAGAAGAAACTGGTGAGAAACATACATTTATGGGAAATGAGACTAATGTATATAGACCGAAAAACAATGGCCATGGCCAGCAAAGGAGAAACAAAAATAAGAAGAGGACATAGAAAGAAAACAGTACCCTCTATGAAATCTGAGGAACTGCAGAAATACACAAAAGGTGATGGGAGGAATGCTTGCAACTTGTCTAACCACTGACAATCGCTCGGGTAGAATCCAAACCCATCGATCTTTAGCTCACCATGCCACCTCAGTTTTGACCCAGCCATATGCAAACCAGTTTTGACCCTGCTTCTCATGGGAACAGTCCAGCCCGAACTGCCAAGCAAGGTCCTCCCTGAACTGGAACACAAGCGGCCCAGGACTGGTTTCGCCCTAGGTATGAACTCATCAGCCGGTGCAGATTGGTTTTAGTTACACAGGGAGCATGGGACCCATGTGTGGGCATACCCATGACACTTAGGGTGGTACATGAAACACGCAAAAGGTAATGGAAGGGATGCTTGCAATTAGTCTAACCACTGGCGATCACTCAGGGTTGCATTCAAACCCATTGTTCTTTTGCTGAACATGCCATCTCAGTATGGACCCAGCCATATGCAAATCAGTCTTGACCCCACTCCTCACGGGAACAGTCCAGCCCGAACTGGCAAGCAAGGTCCTCCTTGAACCAGAACACAATCAAACTAGGTCTGCTTTTGCCCTAGTTATGAGCTCAACACCCAGGTACACCTTGGTTTCAGTGACACAGTGAGCATGGGTCCCACGTCTTGGCATACCCATGCCACTTAGTACAGTACATGAAACACACAAAAAGTGATGGGAGGAATGCTTTACAATTCTTCTAACTACTGGCAATAGCTTGAGTAACATCCCAACCCATTGTTCTTTTGCTCACCAAGCCCCCTCAGGTTGGACCCAGCCATATGCAAATCAGTCTTGACCCAGCTCCTCAAGAAAACAGAAATTGTGGAAGGAAATATAGTGGTTAATGTTTTTGAAATATTAACAGAAACAGAATAATGGGTATTAAACAAAGGATTTTTCTCATGTACACTTGGATATGGAAGAAACATGGATTAATATAAACAAATTTGTTAGAAAATTAAAACTGGCAAATTTATTCTACGAAAAAAGAACAGAAAAGTAGAGAAAATATACAAACTTAAATGTATTGGAATCATTAAATGTAAAATAGTTCAAATGCTTCATTTGAAAAATTTAGAATTAATGAAGAGTCAATTTCTACAAGAACTATAGAGAAACACAAATAGGCATCAGTTTACTGATTTTAAAGAAAAATCTAAATTCTGCCCACTCTATCTCCTGGCAACAAAAATGTATGGTACAGGAGGTAACAGGAGGGCTAGTTGGCCCCCAAGGACCCTCAAGAGTCAATGGTACTTGATCCCCCAACTAGTCGTGCACCATGATGTGCGTTTGCTGAGTGGTGGAGATAGGAGTTGTTGTCACCTAAAAACCTCTCAGCAAACCCATTGTGTGAGACTTGCTGGAGGTAACAGGAGGGGTAGTTGGCCCCCAAGGACACTCACTAGCCAGGGGGACTTCATCCCCCTACTAGAAGTGTGCCAGGAGGTGCGTTTGCAGAGTGGTGGAGAAAGGGGTGGTGGCCTTCTACGATATCTCAGCAATCCCGTTGTGTGGGACTTAATGGAAATAACAGCAGGAATAGTTGGGCTCCATGACATCCTTGGGGGCCAAGTACCCCTCCTGTTACCTCTAGTAAGTCCCACACAGCGTGATTGCAAGGAGGTGTTCGGAGGCCAATCCTCTTTCTATACTACTCTGCAAATGTGGCAAGTGTTGCACTACTAATTGGAGAATGAAGTTCACTTTACTCCTGAGGGACCTTGGAGGTCAAAAAGCCCTCCTGGTACTTCTTGTAAGTCCTACACAGCGGGATTCCTGAGAGCAGGTTGAGGCCCAGCCCCCTTTCTCTACCACTCTGCAAACATGATTACTAGTTAAAAAACAATAGAAATTCACTGAAAAAACCAATAGTTACAGGGACGTTATAGTTAGGAAATAGAATTAAAAAAATCTTAGAAATTCACTAAAAAAAAACAAAGGTTACAGGGACGTTATAGTTAGCGTCAGATTTCACTCAAACAAAACCAGTGAAGTTCAGCAATTATAGTTCCGTGGTGTCATCAGTGATGTCATTTAACATGTCATCAGTGATGTCATAAGTGATGTCACTGACCATGTCATTAGTGATTTAATATGTGAGTTTATAAGCAGTGCATTGTGGGGGCGCGAGTCAGCTAACTATAACTGCTGAATATCACTGGTTTTGTATGAGTAAAATCTGACCCTAACTATAACGTCCCTGTAACCTTTGCTTTTTTCAGTGAATATATATATATATATATATATATATCTCAAAGCAATACTCTTTCAAGCTTAGAGGGCCACATTAATTATGCAATAAAGAGGAACTCTGGGTAGTTCCCAAGTTTAGGTGGAGAGCAGCTTCTATATAGATTACCCTGCAACATCAGCTACACTCTAAATTTGTTCACCTCAAATGTCTTTTTTCTAGCAAAGCTTTTCAGCATTGGATTAGCACAGTGTCATCCATGCCAAGCTAGAAAGGGACAGTATTTTGCCAATTATAATGCAAAGTCTTTAAGCATAGGATTAGATAGTGTTATCCATGCAGAGAAGTAAAACGACAAAAGCCTTTGACCACTCCAGGCACAGTAGTAAAGCTGTAATACTGTGCCTGGAGTAGTGAAAGGCTTTGGCCATTTTACAGCTCGGCAGGGATAGCACTGTGCTAATCCTATGCTTAAAGACTTTGCTGTAAAAATGGCAAAAGACTTTGTCCCTTTCTATCTCGGCGTGGATAGCACTGCGCTAATCCTATGCTTAAAAACTGTGATAGAAAAGCAGACATTTGAGGTGAGCAAATTTAGAGTGTCGCTGGTGTTGAGAGTGCTCTTACTGGAGCTGCTTTCCAACTAAACTTGAGAACTACCCAGAGTTCTCTGCTTCTGTTTTTGCATATATATATATATATATATATATATATATATATATATATATATATATATATATATATATATATATATATATATATATATGAACAATATTTTTGATTTAACGATATTAGAGTGAAACAGTATTTTTTCGACATTTTTGTACTTACCATTATAAGTATAGGGGCACGATATTTATGCATATTATATTTTTGCGACAATATTTTTGTTTCACGATATTGTTATTTTCAATATTGTGTCAGTGATCCAGGAGAAGGAATTGGCATGGGGTGAAAACCATGAACAATATCTACAGAAGATAATTCTCTGAGCGAGATACAAGGACCCTCAGCAGCCAAGGGGACTTCATGCCCCAACTGCCCCCAAGGACTCTCAGCAGCCAAGGGGACTTCATGCCCCAACTAGTAGCGCACCAGAAGGTGTGTTTTGCAGAGTGATAGATAAAGGAAGCAGGCCACGAGGACCTCTCAGTAATCCTGCAGTGTGGGACTTATTGAAGGTAACAGGAGGAGTAGCTGGCCCCCAAGGACACTCACTAGCCAGGGGGACTTCATCCCCCTACTAGAAGTGTGCCAGGAGGTGCGTTTGCAGAGTGGTGGAGAAAGGGGTGGTGGCCTTCTACGATATCTCAGCAATCCCGTTGTGTGGGACTTAATGGAAATAACAGCAGGTCAGTGCGACCCCCTCCTTTGTTTTCAGATGAAGCCTTGCGGAGGTAGCAGTCCCCGGGGTTTTGGGGGTTCGTGCGGCCCCCAATCATTACGTAAATTGAAAGCCCCAGGGAAGTAGCGGCCCCCAGGGCTGATGGGGAGGTCCACGCGGCCCCCGCTTTGTTTATAGATGAAGCCTCGGGAGGTAGCACTCCCTTAAGGGAGGTCTAAGAGCCCCTCATTTATAAAACTATAAGCCCCGGGGAGATGGTGGTCCCCGGGGCAGCGGGGGAGGCCCGTACAGCTTTCATTTTTTTTTTTAAATGCCCCGGGGAGGTGGTGGTCCCTGGGGCAATGTTTAACCCCAGGAGGGGGGCACACGGGGGGCCTGTGAGCCCCCCTATTATAAAAAAAATGCCCAGGGACCTGGCCCACCCGGGGTGGATAATGAACGAAGAATGGGAACCTGTGCTTGGTTTTTTGTTTTTTTTTGGTCCGGTTCCACGGATTCCACAGAAAAGTTTTTTACCAAATTATTTTTTTGACCCTGGGGGTCCCAGTGGGACCACTCCAAGAGGCCTAGGGGGTCAAGGTTTTTCTACCCTGCCCCTGTTTCTTTTTCTTTTAACAGTTTTTGGGTGTCTTGGTTCAACTGAGTCCCAAGATGGCTGCCAACACTTCCTGTTTGAAGTGTTGGCAGTCAATTATATTTCAGTAGCATTTCAGTAGGTTTTTGGGCTACCAGATATCTATATTTTTTAAACTTAAATATCTCTGCAACTACTGAATTGATTTAAACCAAATCACAAAAAGCACACTCTGGACTAGCAGCTAGCTGTCTGCCAAATTTAATGTAATTCTGTTCATCGGTTTGGGCTGTAGTAATCAACAAAAAATGAAAATTCCCTATAGACTTCACATGGGCAAAATGCATTTTGGGACCCCCTTTTTTCTCAGACCCCACTCAACTGATCAACCCGTGACTTTCAACACAGCAGCTGATCCGCAGCTGAACTGAACAGCAGTGACAAACTGAGCACCTTTTTCCACCACAAAATCAAGAGCATCTACGACAACTTCAACGAAGACAACCAACACACTGAACCCTCACCAACCACCCCCGACACCATGAAGCCAGCGATCGACAACTGGACAGCCCTCACCACCGAAGACACACTGAAGACGATGAATTCAATCCACTCCGGGGTCCCCATGGACCCCTGCCCCCACCACATTTTCAACAGAGCCGCCGACACCATCGCACCCATGCTCCACCACACCATCAACCGCTCCCTTGCAACCGCATCGTTCCCCGACGACTGGAAACACGCCAAGATCAACCCCCTCCTCAAGAAACCCTCGGCGGACCCCACCGACCTCAAAAACTACAGACCCATCTCCCTGCTCCCCTTCCCAGTGAAAGTCATTGAGAAAGCCATCAACAGCCAACTCGCCACATTCATCGAAGAGCCCCTTATCCTCGACTCCTCCCAATTCTGCTTCAGAAAAAACCACAGCACGGAAACTGCCCTCCTCGCCACAACAGACCACATCCGCACCCTACTGGACAAAGGAGAAACAGCAGCCCTCATCCTCCTCGACCTCTCAGCGGCGTTCAACACAGTCTCTCACCGTACCCTAATATGCAGACTCCACGATGCATTTTTCAATACAAGGCCCTCGACTGGATCCGCTCCTTCCTCTCCAGCAGAAAGCAGCGGATCAGACTCCCCCCTTTCCTCTCGGACCCTACACCAACCACCTGCGGAGTCCCCCAGGGGTCATCCCTCAGCCCTACGGTCTTCGACATCTACATGGCTCCGCTCGCCCCCATCGTCAGAACCTACGGACTCAACATTGTGTTGTATGCAGACGACACCCAACTCATCCTCTCCCTATCCAACGAACCCAACACCGCCAAACACAACTTTCGAGAAGGCATGGAAGCAGTCGCCAAATTGATGAAAAACAGCTGCCTTCAACTAAACACCAACAAAACAGAAGTACTCATCATGGGCCCACACTCTGATGCCTGGAACAACACCTGGTGGCCCCCCGCTCTCAGAAGTCCGCCCACCCCCACCGACCACGCACGCAACCTGGGAATCATCCTGGACTCCGAACTCAAAATGGACCGCCAGATCAACGCCGTCTCATCCTCCTGCTTCCACACCCTCCGCCTCTTACATAAGACCTTCAAATGGATCCCCCTCGAACACAGAAAGACCATCACTCACGCCCTGGTCACCAGCAGACTCGACTACGGCAACGTACTCTACGCCGGAATAAACAAAAACCTCACACGCACGCTACAGAACATCCAGAATACCGCCGCAAGACTGGTCCTCAATCTGCCAAGACACTGCCACATCTCCCAGCACCTGCGCACACTCCACTGGCTCCCCATCGAAGCTAGAGTCACCTTCAAGATGCTCACCCACACTCACAAGGCCCTCCACGACACCGGACCAGCATACCTGAACAGCAGACTCAAATTCCACGCACCCCAAAGGACCCTACGATCAGCCCAGCTCTCCTACGCCGTGGTCCCCCGCACCAGAAAGACCAGATCAGGCGGCCGCTCCTTCTCCTTCCTCGTGGCCAGAGCCTGGAACGCCCTCCCGCTCCACCTCAGACAGACAACATCTCTCCCCATCTTCACAAGAAACCCCAAAACCTGGCTCTTCGACAGACCCCCTCCTTGATGGACTGGAACCTGCGAAACCCCCCTCCCCCAGCGCCTTGAGACCCTTATGGGTGAGTAGTAGCGCTTAACAAATGCGTGATTGATTGAACCAAAAAGCAGAAGTTTTTTTTTAATTTCGTGAAGATTCATCAAGCGGTGCCAAAGTTATTAGCAATCCAATAAAGCTTCTCCTATGGAAACGTTGGTCCTTACTATAAGCGCCTACTGGCGACCACCAGTAAGTAATATATATTACCTGCTGGCGGTCGCCAGTAGGTAGTTATAGTTGTGACCTAGTTTCCATAGGTAAAGCGTTTTTTGATTTGCCAATAACTTTGGCGCCGTTTGACGAATCTTCGCGAAATTTGCAAAACTAATGGGGCGGTCACGTTAGGTGCTGTCTTGAAACTTTTGGAGTGATCCATCAAGCGGGGGCTGAGAAAAAGGAGAGGTCCCAAAATGCTTTTTCCTCCATGTTAATTTTTTATAGGAAACTTTAGACACGGCTACAACCCGAACTGCTGAACGGAATTACACCAAATTTGGAAAAAAGGTAGATATTGTTCCAGAAAGCACTCTTTTTATTAAATCTGTTTGATTGTTCCTGAGAAATTCAGGGCCAGATGTACGACCATATTTTGTCATCTCAAACGGGAAATCGGCCTGTTTGTGACCGCAAAATTGGTCTGCCCCATTTACAAACCCTATTTTGCGAGTCGGTAACCTATTACCGACTCACAAAATAGGGTTTGCGACTCACTATTAGGAAGGGGCGTGCCAAGGGTGTCCCTTCCTAATAGCCGATTGCGGTCACAAAACACTTGCAGTTTACCACCTACTTCAAGTAGGTGGTAAGCCACTCACAAATGGGTAAGGGTCCCCAGGGGAGACACTGTTGTAAATTCCTATTTGCGAGTCGCAAAACGATGCAATTTGCGACTCGCAAATTGATAGGGTCGTTCATCTGGCCCTTAAATATTTCTCAGAAATACAACTGTGGCCGATCTCATGCCTGAGATCTCATTGGCTGCCAACACTTCAAACCAGGAAGTGTTGGCAGCCATCTTCTGACTCGGTTGAACCGAGTCACAAGCAAAAACATTTTTTAAAAAGAAAAGGGGGTAGGGTAGAAACACCCTGATCCCCTAGGCCTGTTCAGGGGGTCCCACAGGGAACCCCAGGGCCCCAAAAAAATTTTTTTTTAATTTTGGCGGGATTTGCGGTGGATCCATGAATCCGGCTGAAACTTTTTAAAAAACAAGCGCGGGCTCCCTGGGGCCAAAGCCCCTGGGACCGCCACCTCTCTGGGGCTAATTTTTAAAGTGCAGGTCCACGCGGCCCCCCACAGTCCCGGTGACCATCACCTCCCCAGGGCTATATTGATAGTGTCTGTTTGGCTGTGTCAGTGATTGAGTACATGTGTCAGTATGGGTGAGTAACTGGGTACGTGAAAGGCAGTATAGGTGAGTGACGGGCTATATGATTGACTGTATGCGTGAGTGAGTGAATGTGAGAGTGGCTATATGGAAGAAATGAAATGAAATGAAATGAAATAGGGGTTTTATAAAGCGCGTGTATGCCAAGGCGTCTTAGCGCTGAAGCTGTCATATCCTAAAATGGAAGGGGTAGATTAAAAATTAGGAGTTGGGCACGAACAACCAAGTTTTCAGCGCCTTTCTAAACTGTTGTCTGTTTGTTTGGCATCTCAGATTGAAAGGCAGAGTATTCCAAAGTTTAGGGGCCAGGTGGAAGAAACTTCTTCCACTCCACTTTACGGTCTTCACCATAGGGATGACCAACAACGAGGCAGTCGATGATCTGAGACTGCGTTGAGGAGTATACCGTCTAATTCGACGTGCATGCTTCTGTCAATGACTGTATAGGTGAGTGTGTATGTGTTACTATTTGTATGAGTAAGTAAGTGGGTGTGTGAGTAACTGTTTGGGTGAGTACGTGGCTGTGTGATTGACTGTAAAGGTGAGTGTCTAGGTGTGTGAGTAGGTCTATGGGTGACTCACTTAGTGTGTGAGTGCCTGTATGGGTGTATGAGTGGATATGTCAATGGCTGATTTAGTGAGTGAGTGGGTCTATGAGTGGCAGTATGGGTGAGTGAGTGGATGTGTGTGTAGATCTATGAGTCAGTGAGTGGGTGTGTAAGTACTGGTATGACTCTGTGAATGGGTTTGTGAATGGTTGTGTGGGAGTCGCAGTGGGTGTATAAAAGATTCTACAGGGGTGTGAGTGGGTGCATCAGAGATACTGTGGATGATGTCATCACTGATGTCATCAGTGATGCTATTTGAGATGTCATCAGTGATGTCACTGACCATGTCATGAGTGATGCAATATGTGAGGTCATAAGTAGTGCATTGCGGGGCGCGAGTTGTAGTTAACTCAGGTAACTATAACAGCTGAATTTCTCTGGTTTTGTATGAATAAAATCTGAACCTAACTATAACGTCCCTGTAACCTTTGTTTTTTTTACTGAATATATATATATATAGATATTGATATTAGGGTTTAGGTTGGGAATGGGTTTTTGAGTGGCAAGGCATTTTTTAGGGTTTAGGTGGGCATGGGTTATGGAGTGGTAATTAATGTTTTAAGGTTTAGGGTGGGTAGGGATTTTTGAGTGTTAAGGGATATATTAGGGTTTAGGGTGCTATGGGTTTTTGGGTAGCAAGGGAATTTTTCAGGGTTTATGGTGGGTAAAGGTTTTTGGGTGGTAGGTTATTTTTTAGGTTTTAGGGTGGGTATGGGTTTTGGGTGGCAAGGGAACCTTTAGAGTTTAGGTGGGTATGGGTTTTTTGGGTGGTAATGAATTTTTTAGGGTTTAGAATGTGTATGGGTTTTCGGTGGCAATGGATTTTCTAGGGTTTAAGCTGGGTATGGGTTTTTGGGTAGAAAGGGAATTTTTAGGGTTTTGGGTGGGTATGGGTATTTGGGTGGTAAGGGATATTTTTAGGGCTTAGTGTGGGTATGAAATTCTGGGTGAATAAGGGAATTTTTAGGGTTTTGGGTGGATATGGGTTTTTGGGTGGTAAGGTATTTTTTAGGGTTTAGGGTGGTGTGAGTTTTATAGTTCCAAGGGATTTTTGAGTTTTAGGGTGGGTGTGGTTTTTGGGTATCAAAGCAATGTTTAGGGTTTAGGATTGTTTATGAATTTTTAAGTGGTAAGCGATTTTTTTGTGTGGGTATGGGCTACTGGCACCGATGGTATTCCCCTAGAATTTTACAGGGCAGTTTCGAAACCTCTGCGGCAAGAAATGCTGCAAATTTTTCAGCTAGCCCTTAGGGGACATGTCCCTAGTTCATTGCAGAAGACAACTATAGTTGTGTTTAAAAAAAAGGGGAAGCCTGACCTGGCCCCAGCATCATATCGACCTATATCACTTATAAATTGTGATAGTAAGATCTATTCTAAAATACTTGCAGCCAGGTTGGGTAAGATCATTATCCCTCTGGTTTCACTTCGCCAACACAGGTTCATTCCCGGCAGGCACACGATTGATCATGTCCACCGGGTTATTGCCCTTCTTGATTGGGCTCAGGCCACGGAATCACCACTGGGGGTAGTCCTGTTGGACGCTGAGAAGGCATTCGACAGAGTCTCCTGGCGGTATCTGTGGTCTGTCCTGCAGTGGAAGGGAATATGCAAAGAGTTTATTTGGGCGATTAAGGCATTATATCTTTCACCGAAAGCCGTAATTCGCATATCAGGGCAGGATTCAAATGAGCTCAATATTAGTATAGGCACGAGGTAGGGGTGTCCGTGCTCTTCTCTGCTCTTCGCTCTTTATATTGACCACTTCTTAAAAAAATGAGAGCTGAACATTAAAATCAAGGTGGTAAAGGTCAATGATATCGACTATAGAGCACTGGCGTATGTGGACGACATCACAGTGCTTACCGCTGATGTTGTCTCGGCACTCCCAGTGGTAAAGATCCTAGCTGAACAGTTTGGTATCCTATCAGGATATAAGTTAAATATGGAGAAGACACAGATTCTTTGCTCTAGGACTGCTCAATCTGCAGGCCTCCTGGTTGTTCAACAGGCAACCTATCTGGGGGTAAAGATTATAGCTGCCGTAGATAAAATCCCTGATCTGAATATCATCCCAATAATGGACAATGTGAGTAAAAAACTGGAAAGGCTAGACCATTTACACCTTTCTTTATTGGGCGAAGTAATGTTATTAAAATGTCGATCCTCCCAAAGCTTTTGTATGTTTTTAGAACGGTTCCTTTAAAATTTTCATCGTCCTCTTTAGTAAAGATGGACAGGATGTGTCAGAGATTTCTATGGGAGTACTGTAAACCTAGGAGGGCAGCCAAATGGATGACCCTCCCAAGACAGCTGGGGGTTGGGCTATTCCCAGTTTTCTTTTTTACTATTGGGCATCTATTATGCAACACTTCGGTATCTTATTAGTTGGGGAGAAGCCTGAAATGCCAGTAGAGGCCAGGCCGATTGCATATGAAATAGGGATGGGGACTGGAGCCAAGGGTTGCTTGGTCAGGATACTGGAACACAGTTATTATAAAAAAACTAAATTTAAAATACTGAAAGCTGCTTATAGAGTATGGAGACAGGTACGGCGGAAATTGAAGATCTCAAACTTGAATGCTTATACTCCATTTTCCGCTACAGGTCTACTCCCACCAATTTTTAAGGACCAAGTTACTTTTAGATGGGGGAGAAAAGAGATTAGTTCTTTGGGCGATCTGTGTAGGGAAGGGCAACTCTTGTCATTTACGAACCTGCAGGAAAAGTTTGGGGTGGATAAAAGAGAGTTTTTTTTAAATATCTGCAGACACGGAGCTTTCTTGGGGGTAACGAAAATAGGATAGACTTGATATCAGAAAAGATACCCTTGGTGGAGACAGTGAGGGGTAAGTCCCGGATTGGGAAAATCTACCAAATTTTAATTCAAGCCTCCCAGATGACATTGATGCTCAGAATGCAAAATGGGAAAATAGACTTGGAATAGAATCAATAGATATCGAGGATTCATTGGAGTTGGCGAACCAGGTGCTGTTAACTGGGAGTCTCAGGAGCCAGCATTTTATGTCTGTTTTTGATCTCTAGTACACCCCAGCAAAGGTAGCTAAATGGGATGGAAGGAGGGAAAGGAAATGCAACAGAGGCGGTCTACATGCAGCTGACACCCTGCACATGTTCTATTCTTGCCCCAAAATGGATACCTTTTTACAGGATCTTGAGGCGTTCTTAATTATGGTTTTAGGGTTCCCTGTGTCGATTACCCCAGCTCTTTTAATTCTGGGATTATTAGATAGCTCGGAGATAAACAAAAGCGTAAGGTCAGAGATAGTCCTGACCCTCCCACTTTTTCTAACTGGCAATCTAGAATACTGGCTATTAACAATATCGAATCTTGAGTATACAAGTTAAGGGGGCAAAGGAAAAAGGAGCTAGGGCAAAAAAATCTGGGCCCAAATTGCAAGGCTGGTTAACTAATAATGTTTAGCCTATTTATTGCACATGCACTTTTCTTTTTATAGATATTAACTTATGAGTAGGCCTGGGCGGTGAACTCCGCTCCGCTCGCGGAGTTTGCGGAGTTTCCTGCACTCCGCGTTATGCGGAGATCGCGGAGTTCCAAAAAACTCCGCTTCGCGGTGCGTAGCGGAGTTTTTTTCCTCGCTCCCGTTTGTCAACGTCAAGTTGGCGACCGCGAGCGAGGAAAATCAACCTCCCGGCGACATTTTTCCTCGTTCGCGATCGTCAACATCAAGTTGGCGAGCACGAGCGTGGAAAATCAACATCCCGGCGAGATTTCTCAACGCGGGGGGGTCAGGTTTCTCATTGCGAGTGGTCGCGTATGCTCGCGACCGCTCGCGTTTAGAAACTGCCCGTTCACGTTGAGAAATCTACTCGAGCGGCAGAAAAGGAAAACTTGCGCTGTGCATGGTGCCGTTCGCAATGATTGCACAGTGCGGACAAGCATCCGGCACTGTGCAATCACCGCGAACGGCATTTTTCTATCATACTCCGCCACTCGCGGAGCTCTGCGTAGTGCGACGGAGTTTTTTATGCACTTCGCGGTGTTCCGCGTAGTGCAACTCCGCGAACTCCGCCCAGGGTTACTTATGAGGCGATTTGAGCTGCTATATTTTGTATAAATTGAATGAACTCTGTATATTGTCTTTTATCTCTCCATATACTTGAAGTACTATGCATTATGTATGAGGGAAATGTCATATGAATTAATTAATCTTTTTGGGGAATTTTGCAAAGGAAAAATAATTAATAAAAATATTTTTTTTTTAGGGTATGGGTTTTTGGGTGGCAAAGGAAATTTTAGGATTTAGAGTGTGTGTGGGTATGGGTATTTGGGTAATAAGGGATCTTTAGGGTTTAGGTTTGGCATGGGTTTTGTGTGGCAAGTGAACCTTTTGGATTTAGGGTGGCTATGGAGTTTTGGGTGGTAATGAATCTTTTAGGGTTCAGGGTTTCTATGGGTTTCTGAGTGACAAGGGATTTTTTAGGGTTTAGGGTGGGTATGGGTTTTTAGGTGCCTAGGGAATTTTTAGGGTTTAGGGTGGGTATGGGATCTTTTAGAGACAGGGGATTGAAGGATAACCTTTGTGGGATGCAGCTCAGAGGAGTGGGTGTCAGAGAAGACGCAAGCTTTGTGTCGTTGATGTGATGTGCATCTCCTGCATTTTTTCACTGAAGAAGTGGTTGGTGGCATTGCACTTGTCCACTGAGCGTGGAAAGATGGATTAATTAGTCAAGGGGCTGACAAAGTGCTTGACCATTTTATGCTTCGATTGGCAGCTTAATTGGTTTTTGCATAGTACTTGGCTTTGTCTGTGTCATGAGTTGTCTGCATGTTTCACGGAAGGACTACAGTAGCATGAGTTTATCAGTGGTTGTGTTTTTCTTCCATTATGTTTTTGTTGGTTTTCCAGAAAGTCTTTAAGAAGAGTGCCGACATCAGACGTGAATGTGGCAGCATGAGAGATTATTTCGAGCTTCAGGAAGTCTATGGAGGGGTCTTTGAATGAACAGAAGATTTCTTGTTCTCTTTTGGGTTGACCTTGGTGTGTTGACTGGACACTCAGCAGGGTAATGGGGATGGCATATGTTCACTTTAGGAGCACAGGAAGCTTGCATTGGATGATATCTGATTTTGTGAAGATGAGGATGTGGTCTTTGGAGTTCGTTGATTGGATACAATGCTGAATCCTGTTGAGAGAGTCGATGAGGGTGAGGATGGTGTCTCTTGTTTATTTCATGATTACGTTGTCTTGGACGTTCATGTCACCAAGGATGGTGGTGTGGGCTTGTTGGATAGATGAAGTGGTGAGTAGTTTAGAGAATTCATCTATAAATTCCTTGTTCTGCCCAGGAGGCCTGTAGAAGAAGGTGGTAGAATTTGTTACAGAGAGAGGAAAATATCATGTGTGGAGCTTCATGGAATGGAGTTGAGTGTTTGCTTGTTTGCCTGTAGTGCTGGACCAGGAAGATTTATGTATGGCAGTAAGGCCTCTTCCCTTCTTATGGGCATGGTTGTTAGGCTGAATGCTGTACCTATAGGAAGAAGAACATATAGGATGTATGAGGATGTGGGGATGAGTCAAGTCTCTGTTATGACGAATACATCAAGGTTGTGATAAGTAATGAACTCTGCAATTTCTGGAGCATTGAGGACTGCACAGCATGCATTGATGAGCATGAGATGGAGCTCGTGTTAAGTAGTTTGATAGTTTGTAGCTGTTAGCGAGGTGTATATGAGGTTAGGAATAGGTGCTGTGAGGTTGCTGAGTCTTTGAGTGTCTAGGCCTAGGTGTGATTGTGTCAATAACGGATACTGTGGCATGCTATGTGAGGAACATGATTACATCTTATTGTGTAGGTTGCTATGGAGCTGGGGTTCTAGTTCATTGTGGCCCTACGAGGCACAAACAGTGAAGACCTTGTCTCTCGCCACCCTTTGCTGGGAAAGCACAAGTGGTAGGATGCCCTGGAAAGTTAATTGTTTTAGGGACACAGCAGAAAGTGATGCTACTTCCTGTAGAGATGTTTGCAGGGGAATGAAGTCCGCTTTCATGCCTTCGCTCGTGCACAGGCTAGTAGAACCAAGTCAGTCCCTTGGCTCGGCTCTCCCTGTTAAATTAAATCAAAGTCATATTTCCTCTTTCATAGATAGAAGGTGATTGGAGGGTGTCACACCCACTGGTAGGTCATTGACTGTTGGGTCATGCTAGCCAAAACTCCAGGTCTCCCTTTCAAGCGACTGTGTAATTGTCCGCTTCTGACAGAAAACCTAGGGTTTCTTTAAAGGAAACCTCTAGTTATCATTTCAGAATGAGAGTTGAATAGTCAACAATGACATTTAAAATGTATGGTACAAGTGATTCTGATATGTACACAGTTTTATAAAGCAATTGAATTCTGTGAAACATGTTTTCAAAGTGACAAAGTGACAAAGTGACGTGGAGTTGAAATATATATCTGCCCAGGAAAAATCCTTTTGTTACAAACTTATTTAAGCTCTTCATCAATTGCTGCCAAAAGATTAGCACCAATGCTTGGTTCAATTTCACATTTACCAGTCTTGTTATACTAGAAAATATTTCATGCTTGCATGCAGTTTGCAACAAATACACAAAAATTGTTGCCTTCAAATTAAAATGCAGTGTGGTCTCTTTTAATGTTGGAATTGTGTGATGGCTTTCTTTCCTAGCCGAAGTATACAAAAAATTGATGGATGGAATGCTTAACTTAATCTCAGTCATTGGTAATTGCTCGGGTCGCATTCTAGGCAATCATTATTTTGCACACCATGCCACCTCAGATTAGACGCAGCCATATGAAAATCCGTCTCGACCCTTCTCCATTAGGAACATTCCAGCCCGAACTCCCAGGCCAGGTCCTCCCTGAACCAGAATACAAGCAACCCAAGACTTGTTTTGCCCTGACTGGTGCTCATTAGTCAGGTGCAGCTTGGTTAGCACAGTACCAATGTCTAGGCGTACCCATTACACTTTGGGCATCGCATTGAAGTATATATAAAGTTGATGGATAAAATGCTTGAATTAATCTCAGCTACTGGAAATTAGTCAGAGCTGCACTCCAGCCCATCGATATTTTACACCCCATGCAACCTCAGTTTTTACCCAGACACATGTAAATAAGTATTGACCCTCCTCCAGTAGGAACAGTCCAGTCTGAACTGCCAGGCAGGTCCTCCTTGAATCCGAACACAAGCAACCCAAGACCGGTTTCGCCCTGATGCAAGCTCATTAATCGAGTCCTAAGTAGCTTGTGCTCTAGTTCAGGGAGAACCTGGCATGGCAGTTCGAGCTTGACTGTGGTAGCCGAAAATCTGCCGGTTTTGCACGTGGAGGAGGCAGGAAACGGAGGAAACTACAGCCCCCATCATCCTTTGCGCTCTGGGTGCGCATAAAACGGCACCGCCGACCCGCCGCGCGTTGTAGCCGAAAATCTGCCGGTTTTGCACGTGGAGGAGGCAGGAAACAGAGGAAACTACAGCCCCCATCATCCTTTGCGCTCTGGGTGCGCATAAAACGGCACCGCCGACCCGCGGCGCGTTGTAGCCGAAAATCTGCCGGTTTTGCACGTGGAAGAGGCAGGAAACGGAGGAAACTACCACCCCCATCATCCTTTGCGCTCTGGGTGCGCATAAAACGGCACCGCCGACCCGTGGCGCAGGACGCGCGAGGGGACGTGCCCTTGCCGTGCCCGGGCGAAGGAAGCGGCTGGGCTGGGCACCCCCTCTAAAGACTGAGTCTTCATAAGGTATAGTGCCTAGTCTGGTAATTATCATCTCCCCGCTATTTCTTGCCATTGTTTCTAGCCTCTTAGATATTCTATCAGGATGAGCAAGCGCGAGGGTCAGAGTGCCCAGCTGGGTGGAAGTATTGTGGGAACACTTGACTCCTTTTTAACCAGGGCGACCTCAGTCCTAGCACATGGGATTGAACGGACGGAACGCCGCCTATCTCTGGAGCCTATCCTCCAAAAAAGATCTTCTTTGGGGGGCATGACATCACATATCGCCCTAAACCAACCTCTCCTGTTAGATAAGGAAGCATAAATAGAAACATTTACGGGATCTATACCCCAACACCCAGTATTGACAAGTACCACGAGAAGAGTATCCACGAGGGCTGCAGCCGCAAAGAAGCCCCTGGGAACCAACCCTGAGCCCGCAGTAAAGAGGAAAAGGGGTGGGGGTCCACAGAGACAGACACCAGCGAAAGCCCCTAGATCGACTAAAACTGGGGGGAGCGATGAAACAGAATCAGAACAAGGTGGACTAAGCCTCCCGGAAACACCAATCTCAACTGCATGCCCTTTGATGAATGAGGCCATGTGGCAGAGATTACAAACTTTGGTTTCCACTATGCTTAATCCCATTTCATTAAAGCTAAGCCAGATTGAAGAGAAGTTAGATGGTTTAGAAATTCAGGCCACAAATAACTTTCGCACACTGGAGACATTATTCGCAAGGACTGTATCAATGACTGGCCCAGAGTCCCAAACCCATCTAGCGACACGCAGAACAGATTTGACCACAATGTGCCCAAACGCGGCGCCTGCATCCTCTGACCTGGTCAATCCTTCATTTATTAATCCTGATATTCATATTGGCACAACCCCTGGTACAACTGCTGGTACAACTGATACAACAGCCCATAGCCACCCAAGCATGAAATATCCCAATGTAGTGGGGGACACAATAAATCGTCAAAGACATCACCCCAAAACAGTATCTACATGTCAGGACAGAATCCCGCTAGGGAGGGCAGTCAAGCTGATTTCTGGAGTGATGTAAGACCGAATCCTGGACCTTTGGTGACTGGAATGCAGACTTTACATCTCCCCCCAGCAGCCGCTCCCCTGGTACTGGTGTTGGGCAATGTACCACCATTGAGGGAGGGCCAGTTAGAATCGACAGACCAATTGATGTCTAAAGCCCTTCATTGGATGACGCAAAATTTGAATGAGGTGTGGGGCAGAGGCAGGAGCCTCTCAAATCAAATGATTATGGCTAGAAGAGTACCCTGGGTAGGCCCCGCAAGGAAAGAAATGTCGGGAGATTGTGTGGTTTTAAATTTCAAAAATGAATTTGTTGTTAGATTCCTTTTAGAGCAATTAGGTAATGTCTCTTTTAAAAGTTCCCACATTACTGTGTTACCATTGGGATATTTTTATAGACCCTGTTTCCCACTGGCATCAGGAGGCAAACTACAGCATAGGGAGGGCCAGATACGGAGGTACTCATGGGGAAATCCCGGGACACCGGACTTGAGGCTGGTGAATAGATTCGCCCCCCTATCTGACCTAGAAGCATGCGATTGACTACATTCAGTGGAACTAAACTCTCAAGTTAATTGTGAGAGTCAGGCCATGCCGGCCCCTGTTACCAGTGAGAGCCTACAGTCACCTAAATTACAACGGGGGCAAATAAAATGGTTTTTAAGATAGCCTTGTGGAATGTGGCTGGTATTGCCCCTAAATTGAGTGATAATAACTGGCTAAAAGTCTGGCAAGACCATGACATTGCATGTTTTCAGGAGACCTGGGCTATGGCGCCAGTGTTTATAAACGGATACCGCTCCTTTCAGACTTTAGCTAAACCTTCTGTCTCGGGGAGGGCTAAGGGGGGCATCCTGACTCTAATTCCAAATAACCTACTGGTAAAAGTAATAAAGTGTGATTTTTCAAATCCAAACTTCCATATGCTCACGCTTGAGGTACAACAGGAAGGGATATGGCTACTAATTAATTTTTATAATAATATGTTTGGCCCAAACATGCATTCTATTGTTGGAGAGGTTGACAAGGCAATAGATAACTCCTCATGCAATATCAAGAACGAGGCAGTCAATGTTATTTGGCTGGGTGACTTTAACATACACCCCTGTAAACACAACGCATTCCATGTATGTGGTTAAGAGAACATGGGGGGAAATTCCATATACCATTTTACCCACAATGAGTAGGGCAATTGTCTAAATAGGTCATTAGCCTCCTTAAATATGGTAGTAATTAGCGATTCAGACCCCCAATAGGTAATTCAGTGGGAACCTTTCAGCGAAATGGGGCAGAGTCAACGATTGATTATATATTAATAACAATTCCCTTTAGTACAAGGGCCACCAAGTCAGGAAATCGATTTTCGATTTTTAGTGACCATGCCATTTTATCCCTAGAGCTAAAGGTACTCATATGGGACCCATCGAACAACCAAAATGCAGGTACCCCAATTGTGGCAAGAAGAAATGGAGTCCAACTAAAATGGGCCCATATTGATAAACTAAAGATGATGCCAGAAATTATATCAAACACATGGGATAACATACTATTATGTTTAGAACCAAAAGCTGATGCAGGGGAAATGGTGTCTGCCTTTTGCGGCATCTTAGAGAAGGTAAAATTGGCCCTCACACGCACAAAAGCGCCAAACATAGCGAAAGGTAGGGGCTGGTTTGACTCTCCGTGCACAAAAGCAAGGAAGGCTTTGATGAACGCTTTGAAAACCAGACCCAGAATTCCGGACCAAATAAAAGTACTGCGGGCCGCCTATAAATTGGCACGAATAAATAGAGAAAAAGCGATTAAGGAGGAGACTTGGGCGGACCTCGACGAGGCAGCCAGAACGGGGAACAGCCGTGATTTCTGGAAGCTAGTAAACGCACCACATTTTAAAAATCCCAGAGATCCCACAATAGACACAAATGTAGATGAGGAGGCATGTGTTTCCCATTTCGAGAACATTAAACTCCCTTGCTCCTCTCTCTTTTTCACTCACTGAAGTAAAAAAAAAGGGTTGATGTCATGTAGTATGGGAAAGGCCCCAGGACCGGATGGTGTCCCACTTGATTTCTTTCAGGATAAACCAAACCTATGGGCACCCTTTTAACGAACGTCCTGAACAGTATAGCTTTGGTAGGCCCCCCCCCCCCCTCATGGTCAACGGGTGTCATCGTCCTAATCTATAAACAAGCATTGGCATAGCCAATAGGTCTCGCCTTTGGGACATTATAAGTGTTTAGCCATGCAACAGTTGATGTTGCACCAAGGATATTGTGCTGCATAATTAAATACTTATAAGGTCCCAAAGGCGAGACCTATTGGCTATGCCAATGCTTGTTGGTAGGGGGGTGAGGGGGAAGGGGAGGTGTTGTGGGAGACAATTGATACATATTGTAACTTGATAAAGAGATAAGGTTGGTTTGCCCAGAAAATGGAAACCTTCCACACTTAAAAACAAAAGAAAAATTGAAAAATAAATCACGCGAGTTTCTATCCACCCGTGAGAGATGTTGCCACTGAAGAATCTCAAAGGGGGGTAAGCTATCGAACCCACTGTAATGCAACATACCAAAACCACAATTATCTAAAGAATAAGAAAAGACCCATAACCACACGTGCAAAACAAATATAAAATAGTCTTTTAGGTGAAGCAATAACCATATGAGGGTTTGTGCAACTCTGGTTCATGTCTCTTGCCAGACTTTAAGGAAGAGGATCGCTCTGGAATTCTTATTTAAAAACACAGGAATGGACCAGGAGCGAACTACTAAATCTGACCGCTGCAAAGCGAGAAGACGATATACAATTTTGTATGAGGTAGCTGGTCTTACTGAAAACTGCTTACTGTGCTTAAAAAAAAACAAAAAAAAACTGTGGTCTTGTACCTTTATCCTTAAATAGCATAAAGTGAAATATCAAAAGAATAGCTTAGGACCAATCATGGATTATCCAGAGATGCAACGGAATGCAACAATCGGTGAAGAAGACAGATGCAATCTCTGGATCTGCAAAGTGGTGAAGAAAAGGGGGAGACATCCGGAGACATGTAACATCACATTCAAGAAAAGGAGTACAAATATGCCAAATCAGCAAGGACAGCCTCAGCAAAAGCATACTTGGTAATACATAACTGGTAGCGCGAATGCAAACTACATAACGATTTTAGGGGCATATTATCAAGGGCTGGCGATAACATTATCGCCGCTTTAGCGTCCGTTTTCGGGCAAAAAGCGGCGATAATATTATCGCTTTATTAACAGGGACACGCTAGCGCGTGTTTCCTTGCCTTAGCGCCCGTTGTCAGCACGCCTCGCATCGCATCGTTAATGAGATGCAAAGGAGGCGTGCCTGACAAAACTCCATGGGAAAATAGCGCTAACCCAGCTTCGCGATATCATCAAAGAGGGTTAGCGATATTTGAAATCGCGTTAACTATGCCTTAACGCTGGAATTTAATGTCTGTTAAATTCCAGACTAAGGCATACCTAACATGGGGGGTGGATTGTGTGGCTAAGACCACAGGCCCTATCATCAAGGATATCGCCGTTTTCCATGGAACATCGCTGGAAAACCAGCGATGTTCCATGGAAAACACCGCTATCGCTGGAATTATTATCGCCATTGCGCTAAGCGTTGTTAATACAGCGCTAGCATGGCGATAATTTCCAGCGATAGCAAATCTCACGCTAAGCGCGGCCAGTGATAATTATCGCTGCCGCTTGATAATATGCCCTTTAGTATGTTGAGTATTGAAGACCAGAGACTCACTGAGTAGTTTATAAACGAATAAATACCCCAGAGCACTACTGGAGTGCCTCCTCATAAATGATAATTAAGACGTGGAAATGTAAGTAATTCTGAGTCCCAAACTAAAGCCATACTCATCTTAAAAACAAGATTAAGAACAACCATTTTTTTGGCTTCTCCAATTCATATTAACTGGAATTTGGCTGAAATTTACTGATCAAGCACCCTGCCTTGGAGGTTAGAGGGCCATGTCTTTTTTTTTTTTTTTAATTTAAGAGTTTACAAAATAATAAAAGCTGCTGGCCACAAGAAAAAATGTTCTACCATGTCCCTGCTTACTACTAGCCTACCTAGATCAACTAAACTATCCAACGCTACTGAGCCATTTACCTTTATAAAAGCAGAGAGCTCACACTGTTGCCCAAGTATGCGTATATAGGCATTATGACACTAGCAGCACACTGCAGGATTAAACTTAACCAGTAAGGTACACGGAGAGAAGCAGTCATAAAAGCAATGGCTGTAGGGGGCAGAGCCAAAGTGACTGCGCAATATTGGTCTATTTACCAGCTTGACATAGCTAAAGCGGTCTTTACGTCAGGATAAACGTTGCAGCGGTGGTTTGCACCTGCAGAGCTCAGCCATGCCCTTGGTACTTATACTCATGAGGTTTAAAAACCTCTTCTTAAAGACTATGAAATCAGTACCATTAACCACATCATTGGGCACATAAACTGAATGGCACAGTGCTTGGATTACACCAGAATTAGTGCTCGAACTGTGAACATTTTTGTGTAGTGTATGCATCACCATGAGACCACAGGCTAACCTTCCGTTGGCACAGCAGTGCTTTAAATGGGCCGGTACTGAGTACCAGCACTTTTATCTTGAGAGGGAGAGTACCGGCACTTTAAGAGTGACGTAATATATTTAATTGGAGTGTACTGTTACTTCTCAGAAACACGCAGGTACTCTGGTACAGAGTACCTGCACTTCTATTTTTCCATTTCAAGCACTTCCGCATAGTAGGTAAACCACGGGACAGTGAACGTCCCTTTTCCCCTTAAGAAAGGCTGCTTAAGAAACGTCCTAGTACGAAAGAGCACCTACCGGTACAGAGACATTGCCTTGCGGAGGAAGGTTCTCCTTCACGTGCGGGGGTCCGGAAAGGCCTTGCAGGAGTTCAGGATTCACCGCCACGATGTCGTCTATGTTTATCTGCACAGGAGAAAGTTAGTGTCGTTTTAGTAGTAGAAACTGCGCATTTCTCAACCCAGCGTAATCTGCAACAATTCAAGCGTTAGCCTAAACAGTCGAGTTGGAATCCCACAGCAGATATAAAGGAAGCGAAAGCAAAGTGTAAAACAAGCGCTGAAACACAAGCGCGGCCCTGCGGCCGCAAAAGTGAAACAGTACTCTGGGTTAACAAGTGGGAGGGGTGGGGGGAGTGCGGCCGAGAGAACACACAGCGATTCCCTTGCAGGAGCGAGCCTTGGGCACCATCTGTTTGGAAGTTAATTACAAACAGATGTTGCCAAAGCTCGCTCCCGCAAGGGAATCACCAAACGTGCACGCGTTGTCATTGAAAGCAATGCAACGCGTGCACGTTTTTGGGGACAAAAGCGGATCGATTCCAAGAGGTCCCCCCTACGCAGTGCATGCGCGCTGCGTAGGCGAGACCTAAAAAGGAGACAGGGCTAACCCAAAGAATTATAGACCAATCTCCATGCTGGGTACAACATCGAAGCTCATGGGCCGCCTCCTCCTCTCTAAGCTAGAGGGGTGGGCTAAGAAGAATAATATCTTAATCCAGGCCCAGTATGGTTTCCAGCAGGGAAGGGATACTGTGGATCAGTGCTTGAATTTAGCACTGACTATAGAAAAATACACTAGAATGAAGGACGAAAAGATCTACATGGCATTCATGGACCGGTCGGCTGCGTTCGACTGTGTGGTCCATGCTAAGTTATGGAACATAATGGAGGGGATGGAGGTTGACCCAGCTATATTAATTTTCATCAGACAGCTGTACTCAAACGCCGCGGCATCAGTCCGCTATACCAAAAACGGGGACTGCACACGTCCATTTAAAATCACCAAGGGAGTAAGGTAGGGCTGTGTCCTTGCCCCATTCCTCTTCTCCATATATACAAACGGAGTCGAGGAAGCACTCACCGAGGCCACTCGGGACGTCCCCGTCTTTGATTCCCAATTGCTACCTATACTGGCTTATGCGGGCGACGCGGTGTTGATCGCTAGAACAGGGCTTGGCCTACAACGCCTGATAACTGCGTATGTCTCCTTCATGGACTCAATACATCTGAAGGTAAACTAAACTAAGTCCTTTGTAATTATAGCTGGGGCTAGAAAAAGAGATAAAACCCCGTATTTACATGCGGACACTGAAAGAATAGAGGTGGTCGACACTTTCCCCTACCTGGGGGTTCTCTTTGACAAAGACCTATCATGGTCAAAGTTGGTGGAAGGAAGAAAGTTGGTAATGGAGAGAAGTACCTCGGCCGTTAAATCCTTCGCCCAAAAACTGGGCGCAATACCATTACTACCAATAAAAAACATCTACCAGGCCAAAGTAAAGGCGGCAGTAACGTATGGGGCGGGTATTTGTGGTGTGGTAGCGCCTACTATATTGCACACCATCGAGAATAATTTTTTTAAATCCATAGTTGGCCTCCCTCTCTTTTCCTCAAACTATATTTTACACTCGGAATTGGGTTTGCCCTATATTGCAGATTCAATACATTTAGCCCCAATCCTCCTGTGGCATTCAATTTGGCGGAGGGACACAGTGACTCTGACACAAACAATAATAAAGAACTGCCTAAGGATGGACAATCGTAGAATGTCTAGGTGGCTTGGCTATGTGGAGTCAGTACTGAAGGAGATCAGCCTCCCTGAATTGTTTAAGGACCCACTGGCTTGTAGAAAGGTTTCAAAACAAAAGGTCACCAATATGTTTTTATTGATGGCGGATTACAAGCGAAAGGAATATCACAGAGAGAAACAAGCAGTCTGTATATATCGCCAGAACCCTTATTCTTATTTAGTAAATGTTACCAGGCCGCAACATAGATTTATATTATTGAGGTTCCGTATGAACATGATTCCTTTGATGTTAGGTTATCCAGAAAAAACATATAACCACTCAGAATTAAGTGTGTGTCCATGTGATAATCTCTCACCACAAACTGAATTGCACCTAGTTTTATTCTGCAGGCTCTATGAGAAAGAAAGGAACGACTACCTTAACCCAATTTTAAAGCAAGGGAATTTCAATCAATGCCGGATTGCATTATATTTTTTTAAATCGTTATCTGATCCCATGGTTTGCTTTTCGGTAGCTACGTTCTTATGGGCCTGCATGAGAGAGAGGAAGGGGGGTGGGGGGGCGCCAAGAGTTTTAAGCCTGTCATGCGGCAACCTCGTTTTAGAGCTTTTAGAATGTGAAATCATTTTGTTGTAATAGGGTCTTTATTCTAAGATCAACTATGAATTATTTGCTGATTTTATTATTATGTATTTTATCTGTGCTTTTATGATCATTTTAACAGGATCGAATAAAGATTGAAAATTGAAAAAAATTGAATTGAAATTGACTGTTCCTACTGCAGCAGGTTCATGAATGATTTGCATATGGCTGGGTCCAAAATGAGGTGCCATGGTGGACAAAAGAACTAGGGTTGGTATGTTACCCCAAGTGATAGGCAGCAGGCAAGTACTGCTTATTTATCCACCAGGCATTTCACGGGTTAGCTGGAGTCTTTGGAAGCCAGGTTTTAGGGCGGGGGAGGGGGCTCTGCCACTCTTTCCAGCTTCCACAGATAATTCAACCAGGCATGGGAAAGTAGGGGTGCTTCAGGAAAGAGAAAGAGAAAACAGAAGAGCGAGATGAGAGTGTAAGGAAGAAGGAAGCAGGGCTGGTTTGAACATTTTTGCCAGGACTGCTTTGGGTTCCCAGTCTGGCGTGATTGCCAGTGGTTAGACTTATTGCAAGGATTCCTTCTATCACCTTTGTATGTTTGATGTTTCTTTCCTAACCATCTTCTCATTTCCACACTGTTCAGGGGAAAAGCTAGATCCATTGCAGCAGTGTCAGATTTAGTAATCGGAATGGTATCTAATGCTGCTCAGGAAGCTGCTAATCAGGCATAACACAAGCAACAACGAAAGAAACACACTCTGCCAACCTAAAGAGCAAATGAACGCTTCAGCAGCGCCATCAACAAAGCCACAGTAAAACATCTGTGATTATCCCAACAAACAAGGATGAGCTGATTGAAAACAATCTAATTGCAAACGCATGACGTGAAGCCAGAAGGGAAGGAAAGAAAGTGAGCTTATCTTATTTGTCCCCTTGTCTGTGAAGCTTAGTTTCCATTTAGTTATCTTAAATGTGTTTTGTAGGCGTTTTACACCACACCGCAACATAACCATCACTGCGGCGAATTCACATTAAACTATGAACACAATAATGTGAAGCATCTGAGGGAAGCCTGGGTGGAATGAACTTCAAGGCTGGGTTCAGACAGCAGCTTAAGGCGCAGCTGCTGACAGTCCTGTGCTTGTTTGCAGAAAGGGTAAGCTAGCACTGCCAGTTTTCTGTCAATATGTCAACACAGTGGGCCAGGATCTGCAAACTGTGTCACATGAGGGTAGCATTGTCCTTAATTGTTTAGAGGAAATGGGAGAAGCCTAGTGACCCAGTCAGCTAAGAGTCTTATGCTGATCCTCGAGGCCAGCTTAGTGCTTATAAGTCTGCTGTGGAATTTTGCAGGAACCTGTACAAGCCCTTCCACCCTAATCACTACACAAGGCCAATTATGAAATAGAAAATAGGACAGTTTACAAAGTACCTTCGTCCTGAATAATCAGAGCTGTTCTCACACTGTGCGTCACAAACAGCCTCTTGGAGTGTGCTCAGTGCTGAAACATTAGGTATCAGATGGTGCTTTTAGTGGCAAACCCCCAACGCTCCTCCAATTTAGGAAAGAGTTCAAGATGCACCTCTTTTATTATTTAAAAACAAAATGTCCTTATTCGTATCAGGTTAGCTTTCCATGATCTTACTCTGTTGGCACCCTTATCTTGCAAAAGCCACCACACCCAAGGCATAGATTCCTATTTTCTTCTTCTACAATGGCTATCGAGACCAGGTAACAAAGTACAGAATAGGCGATTAGGCGTAATCGGAGGACAGATCTCTGATATCCATCTTTCATAAAAAATACCACCACCCCCAAATAACCAGCTATTGGTGCCCACAACTTCTATCTTTTAATTTCCAGATCTACAGTACCCATTTTAAAAGTATATTTAATAGACCTTAACCAATCAAAGGGCATCAGTGGAAGTTTGCT
Organism: Calotriton arnoldi; assembly: GCA_963921515.1. Lineage (NCBI taxonomy): Eukaryota > Metazoa > Chordata > Amphibia > Caudata > Salamandridae > Calotriton > Calotriton arnoldi. The sequence goes on from CAWUFW010004236.1 coordinate 818,235, forward strand.
TAGCCATTTCCTACAAATCTCCCTTCGAGCCAGAAGGATCATATAGAATAGCAGTTTCGTTCCGTCTTTATTAATTGTTGCCTGCTTTAATAATTAAAAAAAAAAGATGCACCTCTTTAAAACACTGCACATCACCATGCAGTAACTCTTCTGTTCCCAGAATCTAGCTGCCCTCCTAGCTTTTGGCTAGGTTCCCACTGTGCAAATATCACATAAATGGATAGATTCACACATTTGGATATCATCAGACACGGCCCCAGTGATTTCTTTCTTATATAGGAAAATGCAAAAACAAAAAAACAGCCTCATGGACGGTCATCATGTTAGATACAAATGCCTGTGCTATAAAGACAGAAAACAGTGTGGAGATCAGTCTTCTTTACCTGAAAATAAGTGCCTAGATATCAGCTGCGCTGTACTAAGAGCTACATCAGCCTCGTTTCGCATAGATTGAAGAAACCCAGCAGGCAAATTCATTTGCCAAGTATTTTGGCTTTGGAGCAATAAGTTTTATAAGCAGTTCTAAAGCGAAACTAATTAAATATTCCGGCGCCATTGTGTTACCAGGAAGGAATATATTAATATGTTCCTGACCTGCAGGGAAAAAACTCTTTTCAGAAACAAACCCCTGGTTTGGTAGTTCGTTTCTGAAAAGCAAAAGAGAATGCAGAGAGGTGTTAAAAAACATAGGGGCAGATTTACAAGCCCCTTGCATGACTTTTGCGCTGCAGTTGCGTCACTTTTGTGACGCAGCCGCGGCGTAAATGTTGTGAGCCATTTACAACGTGACGCATCTAGGGAGATGCGTCACATTGTAAAGCCCTGCGTCACATTATACCTGCGCCAGGTATATTGTATGCAGGGTGGGCGTTCCCACGCAGGAAGGCTTCATAAAAGTGACTCAGTGAAATCTACAAGATTTCACTGCGTCACTTCTAGGACGCCACTGCGTCAAAACCTTACGCCTGCTTGAAGCAGGCGTAAGGAGTGATGCAGTGTAGTGGGAATAGGCCTCAAAAAGCATTTCTGGAGTTGCGTCGTGCTTGCGACACGACTCCAGCAATGCGTGACTTTTGCCCCAACAGATGCGTCAGAATTTGTGACGCATCTGTCAATCCTTGTGCCATGGTGCGCCGTATTGTAAGTACGGCGCATCCATGGTGGCGCAAGGGTTTCTCAGTGTGGCGCAGGGAAAGTGACGCATCACTACAGATGCGTCATTTTCTTGTAAATCTGCCCCAATGTTTCTTTACTGAATTAAATAAAGAATCTAGAATAGCTGGATCCAGGTGGGTGCAGTAAATGGCAATTCGGCCCTGCAAACTAACACTGTTTGCCAAACCCAGAAACAAACGACCCAGGTTCTTAGAAATAGGAAATTAAATAAAATATATATTTTTTGATTTATATAGCGTGGCTTTTCACCCGTGAGGGTATACAGGCGCTGTCCATGGGCACAGGAAGATTAAGTGACTTGCCCAGAATCACATGAGGTTGATCCGACGTCGAGACTTAAACCCGGATCCCCAACTCCAGAGTCAGCCGCTCTGGCCGCTGCAACACACCTTCATAAATGGCAGCCTCTTTGACTACTACAAATCACTTATGGCATTGGTTCTTCCTTTACTGGCTGCCATATTAGCCAATCAGTATTCTCATGGAAGTCCCTTGTTAGAAATTGGGTCTCTATTTGGCAGAAGTATGCACCCTGTCCAAGCAGGGGCCACAAACCTAGTCAGGGTAAGTCACAACACAACTTAAATTATCCTGTGCTCATCCTCTGGTAGCTTTCAACAGAGCAGGCAGGCTTAACTTAGTAGGCAATGTGTAAAGTATTTGTGCACTAACTCACACAGTAAACACGGTGAAAACGCAACAAAAACACTCCACAATAGTTTAGAAAAAATAAAGTATCATTTTATAAATAAAAAAGACCAAAATGATAAGAATCCTTTCAGTAGACATTGAAATACAAAGTTGTACAGAATCAAAAAGTCAGAAGAGTGCTCTGGACAATAAGTGCTTAAATGAGTTATCGGGTGTAAGAAAGTGCCCTCTTTATGCTTGGTTGCCCCCACTTTTTGCCTAATGTTGATGTACTTTGACTGAGTATGCCCTGGGTTCCTGCCGCACTTGTACCCAGGGTCTATGTTCTTTCCCAAAAACTGTACCGTTGCAAAACCCAATTGGCAACTCTCTAGCCACCTGTAAGTCCCTTGTAAAAGGTACCATAAGTACAAAGGGCACTGTGACCAGGGAAGACCTCTAAGGGCTGCAGCACTTATTGTGCTAGCCTTAGAGTCCCTGTACCTTTGCACACACACACACACACTGCCATTGCAGGCTATGTGTTTTGGTACAGAACAAAGTGAAGAGTTGACTGGGCACACATCCCTGTGTGCCATGCCTACAATCCACTGCCCTGGCATAGGTAAGCCACCCCTCTAGCTGGATGCACTATACCAGTGGTGAGGCTACAGGTGCATGAGCCCTGTACCCTTACAGTGTCTAAGTCAATTCTTAGACATTGTAAGTACAGTAATATCATAAAGAGTATATGGTATGGGAGTTTGTCATTACGAACTCCACTGCACCATAATGGCGTTATTGAAAATTGGAAAGTTTGGTATCAAACTTCTCAGCACATTAAACCCACACTGATGCGTGTGAGATTTAATGAAAAGTACACTCAGAGGGCATATTAGAGATTCCCCCTGAAAATCGCCCTAACTCTAGTGTCCTGGCTGAGTGGCCTGTCACCAGCTGCCACCACCAGACATGTTTCTGGACCCCTGGCTTGAGGGCCTGCCACTCTCGGGGTCCTGAAACAAAGCACATCCTGGGACGAGGTGCCAAGCTTCCTCCCCCAAGATGATCTGGGTCCACGAAGGGAAAGCATCAAAGGCCTGCCGCCTTTGTGAGCTAGCCCATCCATTTGCTGCTCCCAGCAACTTGCCCCTACCGGTGCTTCATATTGAAGATGGAGGGACCCAGCCAACCAGAGTGAGACTTATGCCCCCCTCCCACTAGAGGGTGGCATAATAGGGGGTGTACCCACCCCAAGGAAGGGACCTAGTGGTCCCGGCCCGTACCTACCGGTAAACGCCCCTAAATTTAGTATTTAGGGGCAACCCTGAACCTTGCCTCCTCAGACCAGCGCCAAAAAGAAGAAGCAAGTAGAAGAAGGACCGAACAGCCGTGCAAAGAGAAGAAGAGGAGGACACCAACTGACTTCACCCCAGTCCTACTGGCCTGTCCCGACCTCAGACTCCTCCAATATAACCTTGGTGTGTCCTGCAGACAGCCGTCCTCAAAAACCCAGAGAACCTGCCCTGCCTTTGCGAATAAAAAGGACTTTGTCTCCCGTGAGCATCAGACTTGCTCAAAGGTAACCGACTCTGACTCCGGCCGACTCCATGAGTCTCCACTACTCCGCTCTGGAGGCCCCGAGCCCGAGTGACCCAATATCTTAAGGAGGTCCCCCCAGCGATCCTAGCTTGGATCCCAGTGACCCCTGAACTTCCATAAGTTCCTAAAGCAACTCTGCAGCCAACAAGATGAAGGTCCCCTCAACCGCGACCGAAGGCGACCCCCTGACCGACTCCATAACCAAAACGGTCTAGAAAGTGCAACCGCGACCATCCGACCGACTCCGTCTGTGAATGCCTGCGGTCACAGGACAACGACTCCCAAAGACCTTATTCGCATCAACAGCAGCTGACCGACTCCGAGGGAACCGCGACTGACTCTGCAGCATCAGCCAAAACTGCATCCTACACCCGGCCACCTCAGTGCCACTGGTGGTGTAGTCCTTGTGTTGGCCATTAGGCCTTCAGTGCTGGCCTCGACCCCAGGAGCTTTTGTTCCCCAATCTGGTGGCCTACTCGCCGCAGTCCCCAAGTCCACAACCGTGCTTAGACCATTGGCTAACCTGTGGTCCGTGCACTCTGCACCCGGCCGCCTCTGTGCCGCTGGCAGTGCGACTCGAGTGCCCATTTGACCGAATCCTACCCACGGACTCGAAAGCTCAGTTCTGCCTTCTCAGGCCTAAATGTGGCTCATGAGTAATACTGTAAACCAGTATTAAGTTTGCAAAACACATTGACTCATTTTTCTCTCCCTCAGGAAATGCACCAGCCTTGCATCTAGAGATACCTGGCTGTGTAAGAAAAGTAGTTGCAAACTAGTTCTGACTATCTTCAAATACAAAGTAATTCAACTGTAGACTGATTCATTGCATCCAATCTGTATTTAAACTGAATAAGCTTGCAAAGTATTTCTCTACCGACCTGTACCAGGCCTGGCTTGGATCTAGAAAATAAATATAACTCAATACTATTTTTTATACAAACCAATTGGTCAGAGTTCAGTCCTTGAGTATGTGAAATCATTTCTTGCCTGAGTTGTGCAATACATGTTTAGCACTACCCTCTGATAAGGCCTTACTGCTCGCCCACACTACCACAAATAGAAAGTAAGGTGCTGTCTATTTTAACCTCTGCCTATTTTTGAGGTTCCACTGTACTCTGTGCACACTATACCATACTTTGGTATAGTATATACAGAGCCAGCTTCCTACATCGGGTTGCACCAGGCCCGGACAAAGTCAAGAGTTCAGGCTGGACGCGAGGGAGGGTAACCCGGCAACAGGGACCTCCTGGGGTCTGCTGAACAAAAATACCTTTGATCCGGACAATGTCATCGCTACAAGGTTGCGCAGATCACGCTGTGGACAAGATGCATAGAGGTCTTCCACATAACTGAGGTGATGCGCTGAGTCCACTACACGTAACAGAGAGAGTGTTCTGGTTCCAACCCACACTGTGGCAGAGAGGCACCAAATCCAATGGGATGTGTGAGTGCAGGTTGTCGAGCACCTCAAGGCCTCAATTCCAAGGGTCCAGGACTGGGATAACACCACTTGACAGGGCAGACTCATGGATTGTCAAGTCCATGTGCAGATGCAGGTGGTTCAAGTCTTTGATTTCCCTGAGACTTGGAATCAGGAGGCAAGTCAATAAGCCCTTGGAGACACTCTGGTTTCAAGTGATGGAGTTCCAGCCCATCTCATCAAGTCTGTCAAACAGCAGGCAGCAAGGTGGCTCAGCACAGCAAGAGCACAGCAAGACAGAGTTCAGCAAAGCAGCAGTCCAGCAGCGTAGAGCCCTGTTAGCAGCACCACGGCTCTTCTTCCTGTAGAGTGGGAACAGGTCCTGAAGTCTACTGTCTTGGTAGGGACAGAGACCCAATACTTATATCCAAATGTGTCTTTGAAGTGGGGGAGACTTCAAAGAGTGGCTTTGAAGTGCACAAGTATCCCTTTTAACCCAGTTTTATTTGCCAGGCTATCTGTGAAGGGTAATCAGTAATTTGTGTGGGGTCAGACCATTAAGTGTAAGTGTTAGTCCTTTCCTCCCTTCCTTCCCTCCCAGGAAGGGCCATCAGAATAGAGATGTATGTAGATGGGTACTCAGCCACACCTAGCCTTTGTGTGTTTGTGGCTGTCTGAAGGGAATGCACAAAGTGTAGCTGTCGCCCAGCCCAGACTTGTATTGGAGACCAGCTGTAAGGCACAGAGCAGTAAAAGCAGAGAAATGCCCTGCCCACTTTCGAAAATGGCTTTTCTAAAACAGTAATGTTAAATCCAGCCTTGCCAGTAGAGAGGATTTAGCATTACCAATCCAGAGATATGAAACACGATGCAGCTACTCCTTTCTAATAAGGAAGTACAGTCTAAAGGTTTTTAAGGAATTCCTAATGTTAGCCTACGAGAGGGGTAGGCCTCACAGTAGTGAAAAACAAATGTGGGTGTTTGTCATTACCAGGACATGTAAAACATAAAAGTACATGACCTACCTTTTACTTACACAGCATCCTGCCCTATGGGTTACCTAGGGCCTACCTTAGGGGTGACTTATGTGAAATAAAAGGGGAGTTGAAGGCCTAACATGTAGTTTTAAAGGGCAAGTTGAAGTGGCAGTAAACTGCACAAACAGGCCCTGCAGTTGCAGGCCTGAGGCATGGTTAGAGGACTACTTAGATGGGTGGCACAAGCAGTGCTGCAGGCCAACTATTAGCACTGGATTCTCATCTAGCCTCTCCATGTTGGGGGAAAGTGTGGTCCGCTTCATGAGCTGGCCTCAGATGTTTGAATGATAACACAAAATAACCTTGGGTCTATATACGCACAAAAGCAAACTGAAAGAAAACAAATTGTTTCTCATCAAATCTCCTCAGGGGAGAGATCCCTTTTAGGATGAATACCCTCACCCACCTATGGTGGCATGCTTCATCATATGGGTTTCTCCTCCCAGTGGGAATACCTAGTCCCACTGAGGGCTACAACTCCCTCTCTAAGAGGAAGGAGCTCTGGGATGTTTTCAAAAATAGTGCAATACTACTAAGGATGCTAAAATCCCATACGGAAAGTATCTGGTAGGGTGAGTACGCAGCGCAACAGAGTAAAAAGTTGTGAAAAATCGTGAATTTAAAACTACCTAATGTCAGCAAAACAAAGATTTTTATTCACTTGCTAACACTGGCAGGATTAAAAGCAGTGCAAAGAACAGTATAAATTATAAACTGCTCAATTTTAAAGAGTGGTCAACATGTTTCAGCCAATACGATCTACAAAAGTATCCCGGCTTTCTTCAGGACCAAATGGACATTATTGCTGCTGCTAATGCAAAATGTGAAAAATAAAATATATACAACCAGTAATCCTGTATAGTGTTTGTTATAGTAATACTGGAACTATCTGTATATATAAGACAAAAAAAGAAAAGGAAAGATAAAAAACATAAGTCAAACAATCAGTATTGCTCATACGTATTTAACTGGAAGGATTAGATCTATATCTATTCCATATCGGTATTTAACCATAATTATGTTAAGAAGATTCAATGAAAGAAAGAATTCTTCAATTTTCTCTATGAGTAACTTACCCAACAGTATAGGATAAGTAGCCACACTCTACCTGGCAACAGCTCAGGGAAGGGGGCCCCGCTCTGCAAAAAATCAGAGTGAAATCATGTGTCACACACGATAACAACTCGGTTTAAGCACTGATCTAACAGATTAATGCGTGAGTAGTTCCATCACAGTTAAAACTAGCACAATGCAAAGGGTCTGGTACAAATGGCTAAAAATGACAAGAAAATCAATTTTAAAACCCACAGAATGGTCCAATGGGTAATGATTGTAATATGCTTTCAAAGAAAGTAAAAGTTAATCAAAGAAGGTAAGACACTACCATGATGACCCAACTTGCATAAATGTATAATATAATGGGCCGAAAAGATCTTTGAAGAAACTCCAGAGTACTGTTATAGACGAATCACATATCTTAAGGGAACGCCCAAATACATCAAAGGAGGCTCCACCAAGATTGTAGAACTTTTAACAAAACATCACTCCTCATAAAGGGACACCCAAGACTAACATAGAACACCTCTGTTCTGAATGTAAATGCTCAGGAGAGCACATCCACAAGTAACGAGGGAGACGCAATCTCTAACATCAAAAAACACAAAGTCTGTCAAGAAAAGTGTGTAAAGAGCCCTATAAGCATTCCAACATGAGCCCATAACAATCCGGTTGTGACGCCAAAGAAGGTTGGCGGGCACACTACACAAAGGCTTACCTCTCCGTCGGTACCCCGTCACGTTCAGAAGCTGCGACCGGAGGTATTCGACCGGAGGCAAGGAAAGCCTTTAAATAGTGTCCAAAGCCAGCATTTTCAAATCAGCGCGTGTAGTGCAAGGACCCCTAGTAGGCGAAAGGCAACGCCTAGATTCTAATATAAATGGAACACGCATGCGCGCCTCTCGCAACGCTGTTTTCTCGCGCATGTGTGAAAGGGAGAAGTTATTATGTTTCCAAAAGACGTTGTCTGCGCATGTGTGAACCATTTTGCCACAGCACTCTTTTGACTATAAACCCATGTAACTTTGTTAAAAGGGCTTCTAGAGTACATTGTTTGGCCAAAGGTTATCTTAAAAAATGTACCAAAGGAGAGTATAAAGAAAAATAGCCGCTGAAATTGGAATTCAGACATGTTTCATTACGCAAGCAGGCTGAACTAAACTCATCCACAATTGATACATCAGTTATCCAATAATGTGTACTCACACAGGCTAAATAGTGCAACAGTATTCAAAGAGCTAACCAGGGAATCTCATCATTGAGTCCTAGACTGTCACTCCTAATCCTATATACCCAACGCTGTTCTCGTCTGAACAGAAAATTGGATATATTGGTGATATGTGCCGGAATAAAAGGTTGCTCTAGGACCACCCAGTGTAGATCTTCTTCACTATGGTTGAAGTCTAAGAAGTGATTTGTCATCTTAGTAGATCTTTTTTGCAACGGATGGTGCTCTTGTGTTCGAGTATGCGTGTCTTAATTTTACGCGTGGTCATACCGACATAGCGGAGACCACATGGGCAGGTAATCATGTAAATCAGTTTGTCACTATTACAGTTAGTGTGCTTCGATAGTATCCAAGGGATATTTGTACCAATATCAATTTCAGTTGTACGAATAGTTTGTGGACACACTGCACAGGACCCACAGGGAAAATGACCTTTAATTGGGGGTAAACCCCATAGGGATTCATGACTGGCAGTTCTTTTCATCTGTGGCCGGGTGTGTACCACCTGGTCTTTAATGTTCGCACTCCTTTTAAAGGCAAATAGCGGACGAGGCAAATGTTCCTTCCCGATATTCAAAATCTTCCAATGTCTCAGAATACTCTTCTTGATTTTATTTGAATAACTACAGAAGGTATTGACACAGGTCAGTCTGGACTGTTCCTCCTTAGGAGGTGTCACCTCAATCAACGCCTCCCTGTTATTATTAGCAGCTCTCTTCCTGGATGTACGAATAATGTGCAATGGGTATTTTCTTGCTTTCAACTGATGAGTAAGATTACTCGCATGTTCTTTATATTTTTCAGTAGTAGAACAATTCCTCCTAATACGGAGAAACTGTCCAAAGGGCAGATTCTCACGCAAAGACTTTGGATGGTAACTTTGATAAAGCAGAAGCGAGTTGCGTGCCATTGGTTTCCTGTAAAGTTCTGTGCCCAAGCCATTCCCCTCAGGAAATATCCGTATGTCGAGGAAGGGTAGGCTAATGTTAGAGAATTCAAAAGTGAATTTCAGAAATGCATTTCTCATATTCAGCCAATGATGAAATGAGACAATAGTGTCCGGGGTACCTCTCCATATCACAAACACGTCATCTATGTAACGTTTCCAGACACGAATATGTTTTTCATAGGGGTTATGTGATTGTAAAATTTCTGTCTGTTCAAAATGATGCACATAGAGATTAGCCAAACTTGGGGCAAAAACACTGCCCATGGATGTCCCAGACGTTTGTAAAAACAGGTCATCTTCAAACTTAAAAAATTTTCTTTCATGGCTAACCGTGCACACGACATGATGAAGTGTACTGGGGTGATACTGTCCAAAGAGTTGTTATGAAGTAATGTCTCCACTGTCATCAATGTTTCATCTTGTGGTATGGAAGTATACAGAGACTCCACGTCGAAGGAGACTAAATAGTCCCTTTCAGTGTCAAACGTTGTCTCTGCCAGGAGTCGTAATAGATCTTTTGTATCCTGTAAGTAGGTGGGCATCTTGTGAACCATGGGTCGAAGAAAAAAATCGACAAATGTAGATAGAGGCTCCAAGATCGATCCGATTCCGGAGATAATAGGTCTCCCTGGTGGTGGTCGCTGTTCTTTATGTATCTTTGGCAATACATAAAAATAGGGGGTGATGGGATAGGGTGTAACCAAGAAAGAAGCTTCATGATCAGTTATCCACCCTTCTTCTTTGGCTTCATTCACTATTCTCTTAATTTCCAAAGACAATCGTTTTGTGGGATCCATCTTCAAACGTCTATAGAAACGCTTATCATCCAGTTGACGTAAACACTCAGCTCTGTATAATGTGGTGTCTGAAATCACGATTGCACCACCTTTGTCGGCTGGCTTTATAACGATGGAACCATCTTCAGCTAGTTTCTGGAGTGCCAATCGTTCAAGTTTCGATAAATTCTGATATTGCCTAGTGTTTTGTTCAAATATATGAGTCACATCATGCAATACAGCTTTCTCAAAGGTGATTATTTGTGCTGGAATCAAATGCACTGGAGGATTAAAAACTGATCTTGGCCTCAATCCCGTGTTCTTAGACTCTTCATCATGGTCTGATGTAAACTTATCTTCAAAAAGGAACGTAGGCGAATTTTCCGAAAGAAACTAGCCAGCTCTTGTCTCACTTGGAAGGTATCGCCTCTGTTCGTTGGAACAAAACCTAGTCCCTTCTCCAGGACTACTGTTTCATCATCTGTCAAAATTCGAGTACTCAGGTTAACAATCAAATCACTTCGTTGTTGGTCCCGGGTTGCACAGGAGGCTTCGTCATACTGCGAGTTGTCGTATATAGACCCAAGGTTATTTTGTGTTATCATTGTGTTAGAAAGGGGATATTTTTCCTTGCAGGTCTCTAAACTCCCTCCCTTGGACCCTCTTCTCCTGTTTTTTGTGTTATGATTTATGTGCGGCTTAGGCCGCGGGTCTAATTCTTAGGAGTCCAGATACGTAGTGGACTTTTTTCTCCGCTCTATGATTTTGTGTGTGTTCCTCATTTTTTGCTGCACATTGTAAAGGTTTGGGCTGAAGTAACTAATTTTCTTTAAAAATGGCAGAAAGACTAGGGCTGGCTTTTGACGAAACCATAGCCCGAGATATTCTTTTGACACCAAGTATTTTGGATAATGTTCCTAGTACTAGTTCCACCCCGAGTGATGATTGGTCAAAATTGTTGGTTTTGAAACGTTCTCACTCACGTATATATATACATGGTGCAATTATGACTGAATACCTGAGAGCGAATTGTGCACCCACAGGGCTGATTGTAACCAACGCACCGCGTTTGTTCTTAGATGATAAGATTTTTTTGAAAGACTGGTCTCTTGTCGCCTGGCGGTGTACAAGAGACTGGCTGATACTGATTATTAGTACTGCTAAACGTATTGCTGATACCATCCTAATTGAGATACAGACTCTAGAATCTCAGATTAAATCAGTGTTGGTAACATCTGTCTATAAAAAACAAGCAGAGGAGACTAATAAGAGTAATAAAGAATTCAAAGATTCAATTCTTGCGACAAAGATAACTAAGTTCAAAAAAGATCTAGCAAAGTTCGTGTTAGAAAAAGTATATCCTTACACTAGTGAAACCTATGTACCCCCTCAGTACAATCAGAGAGGTAGGAAGTATGGATCTAACTACTCCACCTCTGCTAGTGAGGATGACTCAAATGACTCAGACTCTGAAGGAAATGGGGAAAGAAGATGGAGAGGTGCAAACAGAAGGGGTAGAGGTCAGAGAACAGGCGGCCATTTTTCTCAAGGACCTGTACAATGGTGGCCCCCCACTCCTTATGGCTATCATCAACCGCCATTTCAACCGCCAATGTTTCCTTTTCAACCTTATACTAATATGGCCCCTAACCAGCCTTTTTTAGGGTATGGCCAAGGCCGATCAAGAGGTCGCAGAAGAAATCAACAAACAAATGTTCATTGGAGTCCACAATTGGCTTCCACGACAACTCGCAGTATGACGAAGCCTCCTGTGCAACCCGGGACCAACAACGAAGTGATTTGATTGTTAACCTGAGTACTCGAATTTTGACAGATGATGAAACAGTAGTCCTGGAGAAGGGACTAGGTTTTGTTCCAACGAACAGAGGCGATACCTTCCAAGTGAGACAAGAGCTGGCTAGTTTCTTTCGGAAAATTCGCCTACGTTCCTTTTTTGAAGATAAGTTTACATCAGACCATGATGAAGAGTCTAAGAACACGGGATTGAGGCCAAGATCAGTTTTTAATCCTCCAGTGCATTTGATTCCAGCACAAATAATCACCTTTGAGAAAGCTGTATTGCATGATGTGACTCATATATTTGAACAAAACACTAGGCAATATCAGAATTTATCGAAACTTGAACGATTGGCACTCCAGAAACTAGCTGAAGATGGTTCCATCGTTATAAAGCCAGCCGACAAAGGTGGTGCAATCGTGATTTCAGACACCACATTATACAGAGCTGAGTGTTTACGTCAACTGGATGATAAGCGTTTCTATAGACGTTTGAAGATGGATCCCACAAAACGATTGTCTTTGGAAATTAAGAGAATAGTGAATGAAGCCAAAGAAGAAGGGTGGATAACTGATCATGAAGCTTCTTTCTTGGTTACACCCTATCCCATCACCCCCTATTTTTATGTATTGCCAAAGATACATAAAGAACAGCGACCACCACCAGGGAGACCTATTATCTCCGGAATCGGATCGATCTTGGAGCCTCTATCTACATTTGTCGATTTTTTTCTTCGACCCATGGTTCACAAGATGCCCACCTACTTACAGGATACAAAAGATCTATTACGACTCCTGGCAGAGACAACGTTTGACACTGAAAGGGACTATTTAGTCTCCTTCGACGTGGAGTCTCTGTATACTTCCATACCACAAGATGAAACATTGATGACAGTGGAGACATTACTTCATAACAACTCTTTGGACAGTATCACCCCAGTACACTTCATCATGTCGTGTGCACGGTTAGCCATGAAAGAAAAAAATTTTAAGTTTGAAGATGACCTGTTTTTACAAACGTCTGGGACATCCATGGGCAGTGTTTTTGCCCCAAGTTTGGCTAATCTCTATGTGCATCATTTTGAACAGACAGAAATTTTACAATCACATAACCCCTATGAAAAACATATTCGTGTCTGGAAACGTTACATAGATGACGTGTTTGTGATATGGAGAGGTACCCCGGACACTATTGTCTCATTTCATCATTGGCTGAATATGAGAAATGCATTTCTGAAATTCACTTTTGAATTCTCTAACATTAGCCTACCCTTCCTCGACATACGGATATTTCCTGAGGGGAATGGCTTGGGCACAGAACTTTACAGGAAACCAATGGCACGCAACTCGCTTCTGCTTTATCAAAGTTACCATCCAAAGTCTTTGCGTGAGAATCTGCCCTTTGGACAGTTTCTCCGTATTAGGAGGAATTGTTCTACTACTGAAAAATATAAAGAACATGCGAGTAATCTTACTCATCAGTTGAAAGCAAGAAAATACCCATTGCACATTATTCGTACATCCAGGAAGAGAGCTGCTAATAATAACAGGGAGGCGTTGATTGAGGTGACACCTCCTAAGGAGGAACAGTCCAGACTGACCTGTGTCAATACCTTCTGTAGTTATTCAAATAAAATCAAGAAGAGTATTCTGAGACATTGGAAGATTTTGAATATCGGGAAGGAACATTTGCCTCGTCCGCTATTTGCCTTTAAAAGGAGTGCGAACATTAAAGACCAGGTGGTACACACCCGGCCACAGATGAAAAGAACTGCCAGTCATGAATCCCTATGGGGTTTACCCCCAATTAAAGGTCATTTTCCCTGTGGGTCCTGTGCAGTGTGTCCACAAACTATTCGTACAACTGAAATTGATATTGGTACAAATATCCCTTGGATACTATCGAAGCACACTAACTGTAATAGTGACAAACTGATTTACATGATTACCTGCCCATGTGGTCTCCGCTATGTCGGTATGACCACGCGTAAAATTAAGACACGCATACTCGAACACAAGAGCACCATCCGTTGCAAAAAAAGATCTACTAAGATGACAAATCACTTCTTAGACTTCAACCATAGTGAAGAAGATCTACACTGGGTGGTCCTAGAGCAACCTTTTATTCCGGCACATATCACCAATATATCCAATTTTCTGTTCAGACGAGAACAGCGTTGGGTATATAGGATTAGGAGTGACAGTCTAGGACTCAATGATGAGATTCCCTGGTTAGCTCTTTGAATACTGTTGCACTATTTAGCCTGTGTGAGTACACATTATTGGATAACTGATGTATCAATTGTGGATGAGTTTAGTTCAGCCTGCTTGCGTAATGAAACATGTCTGAATTCCAATTTCAGCGGCTATTTTTCTTTATACTCTCCTTTGGTACATTTTTTAAGATAACCTTTGGCCAAACAATGTACTCTAGAAGCCCTTTTAACAAAGTTACATGGGTTTATAGTCAAAAGAGTGCTGTGGCAAAATGGTTCACACATGCGCAGACAACGTCTTTTGGAAACATAATAACTTCTCCCTTTCACACATGCGCGAGAAAACAGCGTTGCGAGTAGCGCGCATGCGTGTTCCATTTATATTAGAATCTAGGCGTTGCCTTTCGCCTACTAGGGGTCCTTGCACTACACGCGCTGATTTGAAAATGCTGGCTTTGGACACTATTTAAAGGCTTTCCTTGCCTCCGGTCGAATACCTCCGGTCGCAGCTTCTGAACGTGACGGGGTACCGACGGAGAGGTAAGCCTTTGTGTAGTGTGTCCGCCAACCTTCTTTTGGCGTCACGACCGGATTGTTATGGGCTCATGTTGGAATGCTTATAGGGCTCTTTACACACTTTTCTTGACAGACTTTGAGTTTTTTGATGTTAGAGATTGCGTCTCCCTCGTTACTTGTGGATGTGCTCTCCTGAGCATTTACATTCAGAACAGAGGTGTTCTATGTTAGTCTTGGGTGTCCCTTTATGAGGAGTGATGTTTTGTTAAAAGTTCTACAATCTTGGTGGAGCCTCCTTTGATGTATTTGGGCGTTCCCTTAAGATATGTGATTCGTCTATAACAGTACTCTGGAGTTTCTTCAAAGATCTTTTCGGCCCATTATATTATACATTTATGCAAGTTGGGTCATCATGGTAGTGTCTTACCTTCTTTGATTAACTTTTACTTTCTTTGAAAGCATATTACAATCATTACCCATTGGACCATTCTGTGGGTTTTAAAATTGATTTTCTTGTCATTTTTAGCCATTTGTACCAGACCCTTTGCATTGTGCTAGTTTTAACTGTGATGGAACTACTCACGCATTAATCTGTTAGATCAGTGCTTAAACCGAGTTGTTATCGTGTGTGACACATGATTTCACTCTGATTTTTTGCAGAGCGGGGCCCCCTTCCCTGAGCTGTTGCCAGGTAGAGGTGTGGCTACTTATCCTATACTGTTGGGTAAGTTACTCATAGAGAAAATTGAAGAATTCTTTCTTTCATTGAATCTTCTTAACATAATTATGGTTAAATACCGATATGGAATAGATATAGATCTAATCCTTCCAGTTAAATACGTATGAGCAATACTGATTGTTTGACTTATGTTTTTTATCTTTCCTTTTCTTTTTTTGTCTTATATATACAGATAGTTCCAGTATTACTATAACAAACACTATACAGGATTACTGGTTGTATATATTTTATTTTTCACATTTTGCATTAGCAGCAGCAATAATGTCCATTTGGTCCTGAAGAAAGCCGGGATACTTTTGTAGATCGTATTGGCTGAAACATGTTGACCACTCTTTAAAATTGAGCAGTTTATAATTTATACTGTTCTTTGCACTGCTTTTAATCCTGCCAGTGTTAGCAAGTGAATAAAAATCTTTGTTTTGCTGACATTAGGTAGTTTTAAATTCACGATTTTTCACAACTTTTTTACTCTGTTGCGCTGCGTACTCACCCTACCAGATACTTTCCGTATGGGATTTTAGCATCCTTAGTAGTATTGCACTATTTTTGAAAACATCCCAGAGCTCCTTCCTCTTAGAGAGGGAGTTGTAGCCCTCAGTGGGACTAGGTATTCCCACTGGGAGGAGAAACCCATATGATGAAGCATGCCACCATAGGTGGGTGAGGGTATTCATCCTAAAAGGGATCTCTCCCCTGAGGAGATTTGATGAGAAACAATTTGTTTTCTTTCAGTTTGCTTTTGTGCGTATATAGACCCAAGGTTATTTTGTGTTATCATTGTGTTAGAAAGGGGATATTTTTCCTTGCAGGTCTCTAAACTCCCTCCCTTGGACCCTCTTCTCCTGTTTTTTGTGTTATGATTTATGTGCGGCTTAGGCCGCGGGTCTAATT
The DNA here is from genome assembly GCA_963921515.1 of Calotriton arnoldi. Taxonomy (NCBI): domain Eukaryota; kingdom Metazoa; phylum Chordata; class Amphibia; order Caudata; family Salamandridae; genus Calotriton; species Calotriton arnoldi. The sequence continues at coordinate 834,271 of CAWUFW010004236.1, forward strand.
CTTAGGAGTCCAGATACGTAGTGGACTTTTTTTCTCCGCTCTATGATTTTGTGTGTGTTCCTCATTTTTTGCTGCACATTGTAAAGGTTTGGGCTGAAGTAACTAATTTTCTTTAAAAATGGCAGAAAGACTAGGGCTGGCTTTTGACGAAACCATAGCCCGAGATATTCTTTTGACACCAAGTATTTTGGATAATGTTCCTAGTACTAGTTCCACCCCGAGTGATGATTGGTCAAAATTGTTGGTTTTGAAACGTTCTCACTCACGTATATATATACATGGTGCAATTATGACTGAATACCTGAGAGCGAATTGTGCACCCACAGGGCTGATTGTAACCAACGCACCGCGTTTGTTCTTAGATGATAAGATTTTTTTGAAAGACTGGTCTCTTGTCGCCTGGCGGTGTACAAGAGACTGGCTGATACTGATTATTAGTACTGCTAAACGTATTGCTGATACCATCCTAATTGAGATACAGACTCTAGAATCTCAGATTAAATCAGTGTTGGTAACATCTGTCTATAAAAAACAAGCAGAGGAGACTAATAAGAGTAATAAAGAATTCAAAGATTCAATTCTTGCGACAAAGATAACTAAGTTCAAAAAAGATCTAGCAAAGTTCGTGTTAGAAAAAGTATATCCTTACACTAGTGAAACCTATGTACCCCCTCAGTACAATCAGAGAGGTAGGAAGTATGGATCTAACTACTCCACCTCTGCTAGTGAGGATGACTCAAATGACTCAGACTCTGAAGGAAATGGGGAAAGAAGATGGAGAGGTGCAAACAGAAGGGGTAGAGGTCAGAGAACAGGCGGCCATTTTTCTCAAGGACCTGTACAATGGTGGCCCCCCACTCCTTATGGCTATCATCAACCGCCATTTCAACCGCCAATGTTTCCTTTTCAACCTTATACTAATATGGCCCCTAACCAGCCTTTTTAGGGTATGGCCAAGGCCGATCAAGAGGTCGCAGAAGAAATCAACAAACAAATGTTCATTGGAGTCCACAATTGGCTTCCACGACAACTCGCAGTATGACGAAGCCTCCTGTGCAACCCGGGACCAACAACGAAGTGATTTGATTGTTAACCTGAGTACTCGAATTTTGACAGATGATGAAACAGTAGTCCTGGAGAAGGGACTAGGTTTTGTTCCAACGAACAGAGGCGATACCTTCCAAGTGAGACAAGAGCTGGCTAGTTTCTTTCGGAAAATTCGCCTACGTTCCTTTTTTGAAGATAAGTTTACATCAGACCATGATGAAGAGTCTAAGAACACGGGATTGAGGCCAAGATCAGTTTTTAATCCTCCAGTGCATTTGATTCCAGCACAAATAATCACCTTTGAGAAAGCTGTATTGCATGATGTGACTCATATATTTGAACAAAACACTAGGCAATATCAGAATTTATCGAAACTTGAACGATTGGCACTCCAGAAACTAGCTGAAGATGGTTCCATCGTTATAAAGCCAGCCGACAAAGGTGGTGCAATCGTGATTTCAGACACCACATTATACAGAGCTGAGTGTTTACGTCAACTGGATGATAAGCGTTTCTATAGACGTTTGAAGATGGATCCCACAAAACGATTGTCTTTGGAAATTAAGAGAATAGTGAATGAAGCCAAAGAAGAAGGGTGGATAACTGATCATGAAGCTTCTTTCTTGGTTACACCCTATCCCATCACCCCCTATTTTTATGTATTGCCAAAGATACATAAAGAACAGCGACCACCACCAGGGAGACCTATTATCTCCGGAATCGGATCGATCTTGGAGCCTCTATCTACATTTGTCGATTTTTTTCTTCGACCCATGGTTCACAAGATGCCCACCTACTTACAGGATACAAAAGATCTATTACGACTCCTGGCAGAGACAACGTTTGACACTGAAAGGGACTATTTAGTCTCCTTCGACGTGGAGTCTCTGTATACTTCCATACCACAAGATGAAACATTGATGACAGTGGAGACATTACTTCATAACAACTCTTTGGACAGTATCACCCCAGTACACTTCATCATGTCGTGTGCACGGTTAGCCATGAAAGAAAATTTTTTTAAGTTTGAAGATGACCTGTTTTTACAAACGTCTGGGACATCCATGGGCAGTGTTTTTGCCCCAAGTTTGGCTAATCTCTATGTGCATCATTTTGAACAGACAGAAATTTTACAATCACATAACCCCTATGAAAAACATATTCGTGTCTGGAAACGTTACATAGATGACGTGTTTGTGATATGGAGAGGTACCCCGGACACTATTGTCTCATTTCATCATTGGCTGAATATGAGAAATGCATTTCTGAAATTCACTTTTGAATTCTCTAACATTAGCCTACCCTTCCTCGACATACGGATATTTCCTGAGGGGAATGGCTTGGGCACAGAACTTTACAGGAAACCAATGGCACGCAACTCGCTTCTGCTTTATCAAAGTTACCATCCAAAGTCTTTGCGTGAGAATCTGCCCTTTGGACAGTTTCTCCGTATTAGGAGGAATTGTTCTACTACTGAAAAATATAAAGAACATGCGAGTAATCTTACTCATCAGTTGAAAGCAAGAAAATACCCATTGCACATTATTCGTACATCCAGGAAGAGAGCTGCTAATAATAACAGGGAGGCGTTGATTGAGGTGACACCTCCTAAGGAGGAACAGTCCAGACTGACCTGTGTCAATACCTTCTGTAGTTATTCAAATAAAATCAAGAAGAGTATTCTGAGACATTGGAAGATTTTGAATATCGGGAAGGAACATTTGCCTCGTCCGCTATTTGCCTTTAAAAGGAGTGCGAACATTAAAGACCAGGTGGTACACACCCGGCCACAGATGAAAAGAACTGCCAGTCATGAATCCCTATGGGGTTTACCCCCAATTAAAGGTCATTTTCCCTGTGGGTCCTGTGCAGTGTGTCCACAAACTATTCGTACAACTGAAATTGATATTGGTACAAATATCCCTTGGATACTATCGAAGCACACTAACTGTAATAGTGACAAACTGATTTACATGATTACCTGCCCATGTGGTCTCCGCTATGTCGGTATGACCACGCGTAAAATTAAGACACGCATACTCGAACACAAGAGCACCATCCGTTGCAAAAAAAGATCTACTAAGATGACAAATCACTTCTTAGACTTCAACCATAGTGAAGAAGATCTACACTGGGTGGTCCTAGAGCAACCTTTTATTCCGGCACATATCACCAATATATCCAATTTTCTGTTCAGACGAGAACAGCGTTGGGTATATAGGATTAGGAGTGACAGTCTAGGACTCAATGATGAGATTCCCTGGTTAGCTCTTTGAATACTGTTGCACTATTTAGCCTGTGTGAGTACACATTATTGGATAACTGATGTATCAATTGTGGATGAGTTTAGTTCAGCCTGCTTGCGTAATGAAACATGTCTGAATTCCAATTTCAGCGGCTATTTTTCTTTATACTCTCCTTTGGTACATTTTTTAAGATAACCTTTGGCCAAACAATGTACTCTAGAAGCCCTTTTAACAAAGTTACATGGGTTTATAGTCAAAAGAGTGCTGTGGCAAAATGGTTCACACATGCGCAGACAACGTCCTTTGGAAACATAATAACTTCTCCCTTTCACACATGCGCGAGAAAACAGCGTTGCGAGTAGCGCGCATGCGTGTTCCATTTATATTAGAATCTAGGCGTTGCCTTTCGCCTACTAGGGGTCCTTGCACTACACGCGCTGATTTGAAAATGCTGGCTTTGGACACTATTTAAAGGCTTTCCTTGCCTCCGGTCGAATACCTCCGGTCGCAGCTTCTGAACGTGACGGGGTACCGACGGAGAGGTAAGCCTTTGTGTAGTGTGTCCGCCAACCTTCTTTGGCGTCACGACCGGATTGTTATGGGCTCATGTTGGAATGCTTATAGGGCTCTTTACACACTTTTCTTGACAGACTTTGTGTTTTTTGATGTTAGAGATTGCGTCTCCTCGTTACTTGTGGATGTGCTCTCCTGAGCATTTACATTCAGAACAGAGGTGTTCTATGTTAGTCTTGGGTGTCCCTTTATGAGGAGTGATGTTTTGTTAAAAGTTCTACAATCTTGGTGGAGCCTCCTTTGATGTATTTGGGCGTTCCCTTAAGATATGTGATTCGTCTATAACAGTACTCTGGAGTTTCTTCAAAGATCTTTTCGGCCCATTATATTATACATTTATGCAAGTTGGGTCATCATGGTAGTGTCTTACCTTCTTTGATTAACTTTTACTTTCTTTGAAAGCATATTACAATCATTACCCATTGGACCATTCTGTGGGTTTTAAAATTGATTTTCTTGTCATTTTTAGCCATTTGTACCAGACCCTTTGCATTGTGCTAGTTTTAACTGTGATGGAACTACTCACGCATTAATCTGTTAGATCAGTGCTTAAACCGAGTTGTTATCGTGTGTGACACATGATTTCACTCTGATTTTTTGCAGAGCGGGGCCCCCTTCCCTGAGCTGTTGCCAGGTAGAGGTGTGGCTACTTATCCTATACTGTTGGGTAAGTTACTCATAGAGAAAATTGAAGAATTCTTTCTTTCATTGAATCTTCTTAACATAATTATGGTTAAATACCGATATGGAATAGATATAGATCTAATCCTTCCAGTTAAATACGTATGAGCAATACTGATTGTTTGACTTATGTTTTTTATCTTTCCTTTTCTTTTTTTGTCTTATATATACAGATAGTTCCAGTATTACTATAACAAACACTATACAGGATTACTGGTTGTATATATTTTATTTTTCACATTTTGCATTAGCAGCAGCAATAATGTCCATTTGGTCCTGAAGAAAGCCGGGATACTTTTGTAGATCGTATTGGCTGAAACATGTTGACCACTCTTTAAAATTGAGCAGTTTATAATTTATACTGTTCTTTGCACTGCTTTTAATCCTGCCAGTGTTAGCAAGTGAATAAAAATCTTTGTTTTGCTGACATTAGGTAGTTTTAAATTCACGATTTTTCACAACTTTTTTACTCTGTTGCGCTGCGTACTCACCCTACCAGATACTTTCCGTATGGGATTTTAGCATCCTTAGTAGTATTGCACTATTTTTGAAAACATCCCAGAGCTCCTTCCTCTTAGAGAGGGAGTTGTAGCCCTCAGTGGGACTAGGTATTCCCACTGGGAGGAGAAACCCATATGATGAAGCATGCCACCATAGGTGGGTGAGGGTATTCATCCTAAAAGGGATCTCTCCCCTGAGGAGATTTGATGAGAAACAATTTGTTTTCTTTCAGTTTGCTTTTGTGCGTATATAGACCCAAGGTTATTTTGTGTTATCATTGTGTTAGAAAGGGGATATTTTTCCTTGCAGGTCTCTAAACTCCCTCCCTTGGACCCTCTTCTCCTGTTTTTTGTGTTATGATTTATGTAGCGGCTTAGGCCGCGGGTCTAATTCTTAGGAGTCCAGATACGTAGTGGACTTTTTTTCTCCGCTCTATGATTTTGTGTGTGTTCCTCATTTTTTGCTGCACATTGTAAAGGTTTGGGCTGAAGTAACTAATTTTCTTTAAAAATGGCAGAAAGACTAGGGCTGGCTTTTGACGAAACCATAGCCCGAGATATTCTTTTGACACCAAGTATTTTGGATAATGTTCCTAGTACTAGTTCCACCCCGAGTGATGATTGGTCAAAATTGTTGGTTTTGAAACGTTCTCACTCACGTATATATATACATGGTGCAATTATGACTGAATACCTGAGAGCGAATTGTGCACCCACAGGGCTGATTGTAACCAACGCACCGCGTTTGTTCTTAGATGATAAGATTTTTTTGAAAGACTGGTCTCTTGTCGCCTGGCGGTGTACAAGAGACTGGCTGATACTGATTATTAGTACTGCTAAACGTATTGCTGATACCATCCTAATTGAGATACAGACTCTAGAATCTCAGATTAAATCAGTGTTGGTAACATCTGTCTATAAAAAACAAGCAGAGGAGACTAATAAGAGTAATAAAGAATTCAAAGATTCAATTCTTGCGACAAAGATAACTAAGTTCAAAAAAGATCTAGCAAAGTTCGTGTTAGAAAAAGTATATCCTTACACTAGTGAAACCTATGTACCCCCTCAGTACAATCAGAGAGGTAGGAAGTATGGATCTAACTACTCCACCTCTGCTAGTGAGGATGACTCAAATGACTCAGACTCTGAAGGAAATGGGGAAAGAAGATGGAGAGGTGCAAACAGAAGGGGTAGAGGTCAGAGAACAGGCGGCCATTTTTCTCAAGGACCTGTACAATGGTGGCCCCCCACTCCTTATGGCTATCATCAACCGCCATTTCAACCGCCAATGTTTCCTTTTCAACCTTATACTAATATGGCCCCTAACCAGCCTTTTTTAGGGTATGGCCAAGGCCGATCAAGAGGTCGCAGAAGAAATCAACAAACAAATGTTCATTGGAGTCCACAATTGGCTTCCACGACAACTCGCAGTATGACGAAGCCTCCTGTGCAACCCGGGACCAACAACGAAGTGATTTGATTGTTAACCTGAGTACTCGAATTTTGACAGATGATGAAACAGTAGTCCTGGAGAAGGGACTAGGTTTTGTTCCAACGAACAGAGGCGATACCTTCCAAGTGAGACAAGAGCTGGCTAGTTTCTTTCGGAAAATTCGCCTACGTTCCTTTTTTGAAGATAAGTTTACATCAGACCATGATGAAGAGTCTAAGAACACGGGATTGAGGCCAAGATCAGTTTTTAATCCTCCAGTGCATTTGATTCCAGCACAAATAATCACCTTTGAGAAAGCTGTATTGCATGATGTGACTCATATATTTGAACAAAACACTAGGCAATATCAGAATTTATCGAAACTTGAACGATTGGCACTCCAGAAACTAGCTGAAGATGGTTCCATCGTTATAAAGCCAGCCGACAAAGGTGGTGCAATCGTGATTTCAGACACCACATTATACAGAGCTGAGTGTTTACGTCAACTGGATGATAAGCGTTTCTATAGACGTTTGAAGATGGATCCCACAAAACGATTGTCTTTGGAAATTAAGAGAATAGTGAATGAAGCCAAAGAAGAAGGGTGGATAACTGATCATGAAGCTTCTTTCTTGGTTACACCCTATCCCATCACCCCCTATTTTTATGTATTGCCAAAGATACATAAAGAACAGCGACCACCACCAGGGAGACCTATTATCTCCGGAATCGGATCGATCTTGGAGCCTCTATCTACATTTGTCGATTTTTTTCTTCGACCCATGGTTCACAAGATGCCCACCTACTTACAGGATACAAAAGATCTATTACGACTCCTGGCAGAGACAACGTTTGACACTGAAAGGGACTATTTAGTCTCCTTCGACGTGGAGTCTCTGTATACTTCCATACCACAAGATGAAACATTGATGACAGTGGAGACATTACTTCATAACAACTCTTTGGACAGTATCACCCCAGTACACTTCATCATGTCGTGTGCACGGTTAGCCATGAAAGAAAATTTTTTTAAGTTTGAAGATGACCTGTTTTTACAAACGTCTGGGACATCCATGGGCAGTGTTTTTGCCCCAAGTTTGGCTAATCTCTATGTGCATCATTTTGAACAGACAGAAATTTTACAATCACATAACCCCTATGAAAAACATATTCGTGTCTGGAAACGTTACATAGATGACGTGTTTGTGATATGGAGAGGTACCCCGGACACTATTGTCTCATTTCATCATTGGCTGAATATGAGAAATGCATTTCTGAAATTCACTTTTGAATTCTCTAACATTAGCCTACCCTTCCTCGACATACGGATATTTCCTGAGGGGAATGGCTTGGGCACAGAACTTTACAGGAAACCAATGGCACGCAACTCGCTTCTGCTTTATCAAAGTTACCATCCAAAGTCTTTGCGTGAGAATCTGCCCTTTGGACAGTTTCTCCGTATTAGGAGGAATTGTTCTACTACTGAAAAATATAAAGAACATGCGAGTAATCTTACTCATCAGTTGAAAGCAAGAAAATACCCATTGCACATTATTCGTACATCCAGGAAGAGAGCTGCTAATAATAACAGGGAGGCGTTGATTGAGGTGACACCTCCTAAGGAGGAACAGTCCAGACTGACCTGTGTCAATACCTTCTGTAGTTATTCAAATAAAATCAAGAAGAGTATTCTGAGACATTGGAAGATTTTGAATATCGGGAAGGAACATTTGCCTCGTCCGCTATTTGCCTTTAAAAGGAGTGCGAACATTAAAGACCAGGTGGTACACACCCGGCCACAGATGAAAAGAACTGCCAGTCATGAATCCCTATGGGGTTTACCCCCAATTAAAGGTCATTTTCCCTGTGGGTCCTGTGCAGTGTGTCCACAAACTATTCGTACAACTGAAATTGATATTGGTACAAATATCCCTTGGATACTATCGAAGCACACTAACTGTAATAGTGACAAACTGATTTACATGATTACCTGCCCATGTGGTCTCCGCTATGTCGGTATGACCACGCGTAAAATTAAGACACGCATACTCGAACACAAGAGCACCATCCGTTGCAAAAAAAGATCTACTAAGATGACAAATCACTTCTTAGACTTCAACCATAGTGAAGAAGATCTACACTGGGTGGTCCTAGAGCAACCTTTTATTCCGGCACATATCACCAATATATCCAATTTTCTGTTCAGACGAGAACAGCGTTGGGTATATAGGATTAGGAGTGACAGTCTAGGACTCAATGATGAGATTCCCTGGTTAGCTCTTTGAATACTGTTGCACTATTTAGCCTGTGTGAGTACACATTATTGGATAACTGATGTATCAATTGTGGATGAGTTTAGTTCAGCCTGCTTGCGTAATGAAACATGTCTGAATTCCAATTTCAGCGGCTATTTTTCTTTATACTCTCCTTTGGTACATTTTTTAAGATAACCTTTGGCCAAACAATGTACTCTAGAAGCCCTTTTAACAAAGTTACATGGGTTTATAGTCAAAAGAGTGCTGTGGCAAAATGGTTCACACATGCGCAGACAACGTCCTTTGGAAACATAATAACTTCTCCCTTTCACACATGCGCGAGAAAACAGCGTTGCGAGTAGCGCGCATGCGTGTTCCATTTATATTAGAATCTAGGCGTTGCCTTTCGCCTACTAGGGGTCCTTGCACTACACGCGCTGATTTGAAAATGCTGGCTTTGGACACTATTTAAAGGCTTTCCTTGCCTCCGGTCGAATACCTCCGGTCGCAGCTTCTGAACGTGACGGGGTACCGACGGAGAGGTAAGCCTTTGTGTAGTGTGTCCGCCAACCTTCTTTGGCGTCACGACCGGATTGTTATGGGCTCATGTTGGAATGCTTATAGGGCTCTTTACACACTTTTCTTGACAGACTTTGTGTTTTTTGATGTTAGAGATTGCGTCTCCTCGTTACTTGTGGATGTGCTCTCCTGAGCATTTACATTCAGAACAGAGGTGTTCTATGTTAGTCTTGGGTGTCCCTTTATGAGGAGTGATGTTTTGTTAAAAGTTCTACAATCTTGGTGGAGCCTCCTTTGATGTATTTGGGCGTTCCCTTAAGATATGTGATTCGTCTATAACAGTACTCTGGAGTTTCTTCAAAGATCTTTTCGGCCCATTATATTATACATTTATGCAAGTTGGGTCATCATGGTAGTGTCTTACCTTCTTTGATTAACTTTTACTTTCTTTGAAAGCATATTACAATCATTACCCATTGGACCATTCTGTGGGTTTTAAAATTGATTTTCTTGTCATTTTTAGCCATTTGTACCAGACCCTTTGCATTGTGCTAGTTTTAACTGTGATGGAACTACTCACGCATTAATCTGTTAGATCAGTGCTTAAACCGAGTTGTTATCGTGTGTGACACATGATTTCACTCTGATTTTTTGCAGAGCGGGGCCCCCTTCCCTGAGCTGTTGCCAGGTAGAGGTGTGGCTACTTATCCTATACTGTTGGGTAAGTTACTCATAGAGAAAATTGAAGAATTCTTTCTTTCATTGAATCTTCTTAACATAATTATGGTTAAATACCGATATGGAATAGATATAGATCTAATCCTTCCAGTTAAATACGTATGAGCAATACTGATTGTTTGACTTATGTTTTTTATCTTTCCTTTTCTTTTTTTGTCTTATATATACAGATAGTTCCAGTATTACTATAACAAACACTATACAGGATTACTGGTTGTATATATTTTATTTTTCACATTTTGCATTAGCAGCAGCAATAATGTCCATTTGGTCCTGAAGAAAGCCGGGATACTTTTGTAGATCGTATTGGCTGAAACATGTTGACCACTCTTTAAAATTGAGCAGTTTATAATTTATACTGTTCTTTGCACTGCTTTTAATCCTGCCAGTGTTAGCAAGTGAATAAAAATCTTTGTTTTGCTGACATTAGGTAGTTTTAAATTCACGATTTTTCACAACTTTTTTACTCTGTTGCGCTGCGTACTCACCCTACCAGATACTTTCCGTATGGGATTTTAGCATCCTTAGTAGTATTGCACTATTTTTGAAAACATCCCAGAGCTCCTTCCTCTTAGAGAGGGAGTTGTAGCCCTCAGTGGGACTAGGTATTCCCACTGGGAGGAGAAACCCATATGATGAAGCATGCCACCATAGGTGGGTGAGGGTATTCATCCTAAAAGGGATCTCTCCCCTGAGGAGATTTGATGAGAAACAATTTGTTTTCTTTCAGTTTGCTTTTGTGCGTATATAGACCCAAGGTTATTTTGTGTTATCATTGTGTTAGAAAGGGGATATTTTTCCTTGCAGGTCTCTAAACTCCCTCCCTTGGACCCTCTTCTCCTGTTTTTTGTGTTATGATTTATGTGCGGCTTAGGCCGCGGGTCTAATTCTTAGGAGTCCAGATACGTAGTGGACTTTTTTCTCCGCTCTATGATTTTGTGTGTGTTCCTCATTTTTTGCTGCACATTGTAAAGGTTTGGGCTGAAGTAACTAATTTTCTTTAAAAATGGCAGAAAGACTAGGGCTGGCTTTTGACGAAACCATAGCCCGAGATATTCTTTTGACACCAAGTATTTTGGATAATGTTCCTAGTACTAGTTCCACCCCGAGTGATGATTGGTCAAAATTGTTGGTTTTGAAACGTTCTCACTCACGTATATATATACATGGTGCAATTATGACTGAATACCTGAGAGCGAATTGTGCACCCACAGGGCTGATTGTAACCAACGCACCGCGTTTGTTCTTAGATGATAAGATTTTTTTGAAAGACTGGTCTCTTGTCGCCTGGCGGTGTACAAGAGACTGGCTGATACTGATTATTAGTACTGCTAAACGTATTGCTGATACCATCCTAATTGAGATACAGACTCTAGAATCTCAGATTAAATCAGTGTTGGTAACATCTGTCTATAAAAAACAAGCAGAGGAGACTAATAAGAGTAATAAAGAATTCAAAGATTCAATTCTTGCGACAAAGATAACTAAGTTCAAAAAAGATCTAGCAAAGTTCGTGTTAGAAAAAGTATATCCTTACACTAGTGAAACCTATGTACCCCCTCAGTACAATCAGAGAGGTAGGAAGTATGGATCTAACTACTCCACCTCTGCTAGTGAGGATGACTCAAATGACTCAGACTCTGAAGGAAATGGGGAAAGAAGATGGAGAGGTGCAAACAGAAGGGGTAGAGGTCAGAGAACAGGCGGCCATTTTTCTCAAGGACCTGTACAATGGTGGCCCCCCACTCCTTATGGCTATCATCAACCGCCATTTCAACCGCCAATGTTTCCTTTTCAACCTTATACTAATATGGCCCCTAACCAGCCTTTTTTAGGGTATGGCCAAGGCCGATCAAGAGGTCGCAGAAGAAATCAACAAACAAATGTTCATTGGAGTCCACAATTGGCTTCCACGACAACTCGCAGTATGACGAAGCCTCCTGTGCAACCCGGGACCAACAACGAAGTGATTTGATTGTTAACCTGAGTACTCGAATTTTGACAGATGATGAAACAGTAGTCCTGGAGAAGGGACTAGGTTTTGTTCCAACGAACAGAGGCGATACCTTCCAAGTGAGACAAGAGCTGGCTAGTTTCTTTCGGAAAATTCGCCTACGTTCCTTTTTTGAAGATAAGTTTACATCAGACCATGATGAAGAGTCTAAGAACACGGGATTGAGGCCAAGATCAGTTTTTAATCCTCCAGTGCATTTGATTCCAGCACAAATAATCACCTTTGAGAAAGCTGTATTGCATGATGTGACTCATATATTTGAACAAAACACTAGGCAATATCAGAATTTATCGAAACTTGAACGATTGGCACTCCAGAAACTAGCTGAAGATGGTTCCATCGTTATAAAGCCAGCCGACAAAGGTGGTGCAATCGTGATTTCAGACACCACATTATACAGAGCTGAGTGTTTACGTCAACTGGATGATAAGCGTTTCTATAGACGTTTGAAGATGGATCCCACAAAACGATTGTCTTTGGAAATTAAGAGAATAGTGAATGAAGCCAAAGAAGAAGGGTGGATAACTGATCATGAAGCTTCTTTCTTGGTTACACCCTATCCCATCACCCCCTATTTTTATGTATTGCCAAAGATACATAAAGAACAGCGACCACCACCAGGGAGACCTATTATCTCCGGAATCGGATCGATCTTGGAGCCTCTATCTACATTTGTCGATTTTTTTCTTCGACCCATGGTTCACAAGATGCCCACCTACTTACAGGATACAAAAGATCTATTACGACTCCTGGCAGAGACAACGTTTGACACTGAAAGGGACTATTTAGTCTCCTTCGACGTGGAGTCTCTGTATACTTCCATACCACAAGATGAAACATTGATGACAGTGGAGACATTACTTCATAACAACTCTTTGGACAGTATCACCCCAGTACACTTCATCATGTCGTGTGCACGGTTAGCCATGAAAGAAAATTTTTTTAAGTTTGAAGATGACCTGTTTTTACAAACGTCTGGGACATCCATGGGCAGTGTTTTTGCCCCAAGTTTGGCTAATCTCTATGTGCATCATTTTGAACAGACAGAAATTTTACAATCACATAACCCCTATGAAAAACATATTCGTGTCTGGAAACGTTACATAGATGACGTGTTTGTGATATGGAGAGGTACCCCGGACACTATTGTCTCATTTCATCATTGGCTGAATATGAGAAATGCATTTCTGAAATTCACTTTTGAATTCTCTAACATTAGCCTACCCTTCCTCGACATACGGATATTTCCTGAGGGGAATGGCTTGGGCACAGAACTTTACAGGAAACCAATGGCACGCAACTCGCTTCTGCTTTATCAAAGTTACCATCCAAAGTCTTTGCGTGAGAATCTGCCCTTTGGACAGTTTCTCCGTATTAGGAGGAATTGTTCTACTACTGAAAAATATAAAGAACATGCGAGTAATCTTACTCATCAGTTGAAAGCAAGAAAATACCCATTGCACATTATTCGTACATCCAGGAAGAGAGCTGCTAATAATAACAGGGAGGCGTTGATTGAGGTGACACCTCCTAAGGAGGAACAGTCCAGACTGACCTGTGTCAATACCTTCTGTAGTTATTCAAATAAAATCAAGAAGAGCTATTCTGAGACATTGGAAGATTTTGAATATCGGGAAGGAACATTTGCCTCGTCCGCTATTTGCCTTTAAAAGGAGTGCGAACATTAAAGACCAGGTGGTACACACCCGGCCACAGATGAAAAGAACTGCCAGTCATGAATCCCTATGGGGTTTACCCCCAATTAAAGGTCATTTTCCCTGTGGGTCCTGTGCAGTGTGTCCACAAACTATTCGTACAACTGAAATTGATATTGGTACAAATATCCCTTGGATACTATCGAAGCACACTAACTGTAATAGTGACAAACTGATTTACATGATTACCTGCCCATGTGGTCTCCGCTATGTCGGTATGACCACGCGTAAAATTAAGACACGCATACTCGAACACAAGAGCACCATCCGTTGCAAAAAAAGATCTACTAAGATGACAAATCACTTCTTAGACTTCAACCATAGTGAAGAAGATCTACACTGGGTGGTCCTAGAGCAACCTTTTATTCCGGCACATATCACCAATATATCCAATTTTCTGTTCAGACGAGAACAGCGTTGGGTATATAGGATTAGGAGTGACAGTCTAGGACTCAATGATGAGATTCCCTGGTTAGCTCTTTGAATACTGTTGCACTATTTAGCCTGTGTGAGTACACATTATTGGATAACTGATGTATCAATTGTGGATGAGTTTAGTTCAGCCTGCTTGCGTAATGAAACATGTCTGAATTCCAATTTCAGCGGCTATTTTTCTTTATACTCTCCTTTGGTACATTTTTTAAGATAACCTTTGGCCAAACAATGTACTCTAGAAGCCCTTTTAACAAAGTTACATGGGTTTATAGTCAAAAGAGTGCTGTGGCAAAATGGTTCACACATGCGCAGACAACGTCCTTTGGAAACATAATAACTTCTCCCTTTCACACATGCGCGAGAAAACAGCGTTGCGAGTAGCGCGCATGCGTGTTCCATTTATATTAGAATCTAGGCGTTGCCTTTCGCCTACTAGGGGTCCTTGCACTACACGCGCTGATTTGAAAATGCTGGCTTTGGACACTATTTAAAGGCTTTCCTTGCCTCCGGTCGAATACCTCCGGTCGCAGCTTCTGAACGTGACGGGGTACCGACGGAGAGGTAAGCCTTTGTGTAGTGTGTCCGCCAACCTTCTTTGGCGTCACGACCGGATTGTTATGGGCTCATGTTGGAATGCTTATAGGGCTCTTTACACACTTTTCTTGACAGACTTTGTGTTTTTTGATGTTAGAGATTGCGTCTCCTCGTTACTTGTGGATGTGCTCTCCTGAGCATTTACATTCAGAACAGAGGTGTTCTATGTTAGTCTTGGGTGTCCCTTTATGAGGAGTGATGTTTTGTTAAAAGTTCTACAATCTTGGTGGAGCCTCCTTTGATGTATTTGGGCGTTCCCTTAAGATATGTGATTCGTCTATAACAGTACTCTGGAGTTTCTTCAAAGATCTTTTCGGCCCATTATATTATACATTTATGCAAGTTGGGTCATCATGGTAGTGTCTTACCTTCTTTGATTAACTTTTACTTTCTTTGAAAGCATATTACAATCATTACCCATTGGACCATTCTGTGGGTTTTAAAATTGATTTTCTTGTCATTTTTAGCCATTTGTACCAGACCCTTTGCATTGTGCTAGTTTTAACTGTGATGGAACTACTCACGCATTAATCTGTTAGATCAGTGCTTAAACCGAGTTGTTATCGTGTGTGACACATGATTTCACTCTGATTTTTTGCAGAGCGGGGCCCCCTTCCCTGAGCTGTTGCCAGGTAGAGGTGTGGCTACTTATCCTATACTGTTGGGTAAGTTACTCATAGAGAAAATTGAAGAATTCTTTCTTTCATTGAATCTTCTTAACATAATTATGGTTAAATACCGATATGGAATAGATATAGATCTAATCCTTCCAGTTAAATACGTATGAGCAATACTGATTGTTTGACTTATGTTTTTTATCTTTCCTTTTCTTTTTTTGTCTTATATATACAGATAGTTCCAGTATTACTATAACAAACACTATACAGGATTACTGGTTGTATATATTTTATTTTTCACATTTTGCATTAGCAGCAGCAATAATGTCCATTTGGTCCTGAAGAAAGCCGGGATACTTTTGTAGATCGTATTGGCTGAAACATGTTGACCACTCTTTAAAATTGAGCAGTTTATAATTTATACTGTTCTTTGCACTGCTTTTAATCCTGCCAGTGTTAGCAAGTGAATAAAAATCTTTGTTTTGCTGACATTAGGTAGTTTTAAATTCACGATTTTTCACAACTTTTTTACTCTGTTGCGCTGCGTACTCACCCTACCAGATACTTTCCGTATGGGATTTTAGCATCCTTAGTAGTATTGCACTATTTTTGAAAACATCCCAGAGCTCCTTCCTCTTAGAGAGGGAGTTGTAGCCCTCAGTGGGACTAGGTATTCCCACTGGGAGGAGAAACCCATATGATGAAGCATGCCACCATAGGTGGGTGAGGGTATTCATCCTAAAAGGGATCTCTCCCCTGAGGAGATTTGATGAGAAACAATTTGTTTTCTTTCAGTTTGCTTTTGTGCGTATATAGACCCAAGGTTATTTTGTGTTATCATTGTGTTAGAAAGGGGATATTTTTCCTTGCAGGTCTCTAAACTCCCTCCCTTGGACCCTCTTCTCCTGTTTTTTGTGTTATGATTTATGTGCGGCTTAGGCCGCGGGTCTAATTCTTAGGAGTCCAGATACGTAGTGGACTTTTTTCTCCGCTCTATGATTTTGTGTGTGTTCCTCATTTTTTGCTGCACATTGTAAAGGTTTGGGCTGAAGTAACTAATTTTCTTTAAAAATGGCAGAAAGACTAGGGCTGGCTTTTGACGAAACCATAGCCCGAGATATTCTTTTGACACCAAGTATTTTGGATAATGTTCCTAGTACTAGTTCCACCCCGAGTGATGATTGGTCAAAATTGTTGGTTTTGAAACGTTCTCACTCACGTATATATATACATGGTGCAATTATGACTGAATACCTGAGAGCGAATTGTGCACCCACAGGGCTGATTGTAACCAACGCACCGCGTTTGTTCTTAGATGATAAGATTTTTTTGAAAGACTGGTCTCTTGTCGCCTGGCGGTGTACAAGAGACTGGCTGATACTGATTATTAGTACTGCTAAACGTATTGCTGATACCATCCTAATTGAGATACAGACTCTAGAATCTCAGATTAAATCAGTGTTGGTAACATCTGTCTATAAAAAACAAGCAGAGGAGACTAATAAGAGTAATAAAGAATTCAAAGATTCAATTCTTGCGACAAAGATAACTAAGTTCAAAAAAGATCTAGCAAAGTTCGTGTTAGAAAAAGTATATCCTTACACTAGTGAAACCTATGTACCCCCTCAGTACAATCAGAGAGGTAGGAAGTATGGATCTAACTACTCCACCTCTGCTAGTGAGGATGACTCAAATGACTCAGACTCTGAAGGAAATGGGGAAAGAAGATGGAGAGGTGCAAACAGAAGGGGTAGAGGTCAGAGAACAGGCGGCCATTTTTCTCAAGGACCTGTACAATGGTGGCCCCCCACTCCTTATGGCTATCATCAACCGCCATTTCAACCGCCAATGTTTCCTTTTCAACCTTATACTAATATGGCCCCTAACCAGCCTTTTTTAGGGTATGGCCAAGGCCGATCAAGAGGTCGCAGAAGAAATCAACAAACAAATGTTCATTGGAGTCCACAATTGGCTTCCACGACAACTCGCAGTATGACGAAGCCTCCTGTGCAACCCGGGACCAACAACGAAGTGATTTGATTGTTAACCTGAGTACTCGAATTTTGACAGATGATGAAACAGTAGTCCTGGAGAAGGGACTAGGTTTTGTTCCAACGAACAGAGGCGATACCTTCCAAGTGAGACAAGAGCTGGCTAGTTTCTTTCGGAAAATTCGCCTACGTTCCTTTTTTGAAGATAAGTTTACATCAGACCATGATGAAGAGTCTAAGAACACGGGATTGAGGCCAAGATCAGTTTTTAATCCTCCAGTGCATTTGATTCCAGCACAAATAATCACCTTTGAGAAAGCTGTATTGCATGATGTGACTCATATATTTGAACAAAACACTAGGCAATATCAGAATTTATCGAAACTTGAACGATTGGCACTCCAGAAACTAGCTGAAGATGGTTCCATCGTTATAAAGCCAGCCGACAAAGGTGGTGCAATCGTGATTTCAGACACCACATTATACAGAGCTGAGTGTTTACGTCAACTGGATGATAAGCGTTTCTATAGACGTTTGAAGATGGATCCCACAAAACGATTGTCTTTGGAAATTAAGAGAATAGTGAATGAAGCCAAAGAAGAAGGGTGGATAACTGATCATGAAGCTTCTTTCTTGGTTACACCCTATCCCATCACCCCCTATTTTTATGTATTGCCAAAGATACATAAAGAACAGCGACCACCACCAGGGAGACCTATTATCTCCGGAATCGGATCGATCTTGGAGCCTCTATCTACATTTGTCGATTTTTTTCTTCGACCCATGGTTCACAAGATGCCCACCTACTTACAGGATACAAAAGATCTATTACGACTCCTGGCAGAGACAACGTTTGACACTGAAAGGGACTATTTAGTCTCCTTCGACGTGGAGTCTCTGTATACTTCCATACCACAAGATGAAACATTGATGACAGTGGAGACATTACTTCATAACAACTCTTTGGACAGTATCACCCCAGTACACTTCATCATGTCGTGTGCACGGTTAGCCATGAAAGAAAATTTTTTTAAGTTTGAAGATGACCTGTTTTTACAAACGTCTGGGACATCCATGGGCAGTGTTTTTGCCCCAAGTTTGGCTAATCTCTATGTGCATCATTTTGAACAGACAGAAATTTTACAATCACATAACCCCTATGAAAAACATATTCGTGTCTGGAAACGTTACATAGATGACGTGTTTGTGATATGGAGAGGTACCCCGGACACTATTGTCTCATTTCATCATTGGCTGAATATGAGAAATGCATTTCTGAAATTCACTTTTGAATTCTCTAACATTAGCCTACCCTTCCTCGACATACGGATATTTCCTGAGGGGAATGGCTTGGGCACAGAACTTTACAGGAAACCAATGGCACGCAACTCGCTTCTGCTTTATCAAAGTTACCATCCAAAGTCTTTGCGTGAGAATCTGCCCTTTGGACAGTTTCTCCGTATTAGGAGGAATTGTTCTACTACTGAAAAATATAAAGAACATGCGAGTAATCTTACTCATCAGTTGAAAGCAAGAAAATACCCATTGCACATTATTCGTACATCCAGGAAGAGAGCTGCTAATAATAACAGGGAGGCGTTGATTGAGGTGACACCTCCTAAGGAGGAACAGTCCAGACTGACCTGTGTCAATACCTTCTGTAGTTATTCAAATAAAATCAAGAAGAGTATTCTGAGACATTGGAAGATTTTGAATATCGGGAAGGAACATTTGCCTCGTCCGCTATTTGCCTTTAAAAGGAGTGCGAACATTAAAGACCAGGTGGTACACACCCGGCCACAGATGAAAAGAACTGCCAGTCATGAATCCCTATGGGGTTTACCCCCAATTAAAGGTCATTTTCCCTGTGGGTCCTGTGCAGTGTGTCCACAAACTATTCGTACAACTGAAATTGATATTGGTACAAATATCCCTTGGATACTATCGAAGCACACTAACTGTAATAGTGACAAACTGATTTACATGATTACCTGCCCATGTGGTCTCCGCTATGTCGGTATGACCACGCGTAAAATTAAGACACGCATACTCGAACACAAGAGCACCATCCGTTGCAAAAAAAGATCTACTAAGATGACAAATCACTTCTTAGACTTCAACCATAGTGAAGAAGATCTACACTGGGTGGTCCTAGAGCAACCTTTTATTCCGGCACATATCACCAATATATCCAATTTTCTGTTCAGACGAGAACAGCGTTGGGTATATAGGATTAGGAGTGACAGTCTAGGACTCAATGATGAGATTCCCTGGTTAGCTCTTTGAATACTGTTGCACTATTTAGCCTGTGTGAGTACACATTATTGGATAACTGATGTATCAATTGTGGATGAGTTTAGTTCAGCCTGCTTGCGTAATGAAACATGTCTGAATTCCAATTTCAGCGGCTATTTTTCTTTATACTCTCCTTTGGTACATTTTTTAAGATAACCTTTGGCCAAACAATGTACTCTAGAAGCCCTTTTAACAAAGTTACATGGGTTTATAGTCAAAAGAGTGCTGTGGCAAAATGGTTCACACATGCGCAGACAACGTCCTTTGGAAACATAATAACTTCTCCCTTTCACACATGCGCGAGAAAACAGCGTTGCGAGTAGCGCGCATGCGTGTTCCATTTATATTAGAATCTAGGCGTTGCCTTTCGCCTACTAGGGGTCCTTGCACTACACGCGCTGATTTGAAAATGCTGGCTTTGGACACTATTTAAAGAGCTTTCCTTGCCTCCGGTCGAATACCTCCGGTCGCAGCTTCTGAACGTGACGGGGTACCGACGGAGAGGTAAGCCTTTGTGTAGTGTGTCCGCCAACCTTCTTTGGCGTCACGACCGGATTGTTATGGGCTCATGTTGGAATGCTTATAGGGCTCTTTACACACTTTTCTTGACAGACTTTGTGTTTTTTGATGTTAGAGATTGCGTCTCCTCGTTACTTGTGGATGTGCTCTCCTGAGCATTTACATTCAGAACAGAGGTGTTTCTATGTTAGTCTTGGGTGTCCCTTTATGAGGAGTGATGTTTTGTTAAAAGTTCTACAATCTTGGTGGAGCCTCCTTTGATGTATTTGGGCGTTCCCTTAAGATATGTGATTCGTCTATAACAGTACTCTGGAGTTTCTTCAAAGATCTTTTCGGCCCATTATATTATACATTTATGCAAGTTGGGTCATCATGGTAGTGTCTTACCTTCTTTGATTAACTTTTACTTTCTTTGAAAGCATATTACAATCATTACCCATTGGACCATTCTGTGGGTTTTAAAATTGATTTTCTTGTCATTTTTAGCCATTTGTACCAGACCCTTTGCATTGTGCTAGTTTTAACTGTGATGGAACTACTCACGCATTAATCTGTTAGATCAGTGCTTAAACCGAGTTGTTATCGTGTGTGACACATGATTTCACTCTGATTTTTTGCAGAGCGGGGCCCCCTTCCCTGAGCTGTTGCCAGGTAGAGGTGTGGCTACTTATCCTATACTGTTGGGTAAGTTACTCATAGAGAAAATTGAAGAATTCTTTCTTTCATTGAATCTTCTTAACATAATTATGGTTAAATACCGATATGGAATAGATATAGATCTAATCCTTCCAGTTAAATACGTATGAGCAATACTGATTGTTTGACTTATGTTTTTTATCTTTCCTTTTCTTTTTTTGTCTTATATATACAGATAGTTCCAGTATTACTATAACAAACACTATACAGGATTACTGGTTGTATATATTTTATTTTTCACATTTTGCATTAGCAGCAGCAATAATGTCCATTTGGTCCTGAAGAAAGCCGGGATACTTTTGTAGATCGTATTGGCTGAAACATGTTGACCACTCTTTAAAATTGAGCAGTTTATAATTTATACTGTTCTTTGCACTGCTTTTAATCCTGCCAGTGTTAGCAAGTGAATAAAAATCTTTGTTTTGCTGACATTAGGTAGTTTTAAATTCACGATTTTTCACAACTTTTTTACTCTGTTGCGCTGCGTACTCACCCTACCAGATACTTTCCGTATGGGATTTTAGCATCCTTAGTAGTATTGCACTATTTTTGAAAACATCCCAGAGCTCCTTCCTCTTAGAGAGGGAGTTGTAGCCCTCAGTGGGACTAGGTATTCCCACTGGGAGGAGAAACCCATATGATGAAGCATGCCACCATAGGTGGGTGAGGGTATTCATCCTAAAAGGGATCTCTCCCCTGAGGAGATTTGATGAGAAACAATTTGTTTTCTTTCAGTTTGCTTTTGTGCGTATATAGACCCAAGGTTATTTTGTGTTATCATTGTGTTAGAAAGGGGATATTTTTCCTTGCAGGTCTCTAAACTCCCTCCCTTGGACCCTCTTCTCCTGTTTTTTGTGTTATGATTTATGTGCGGCTTAGGCCGCGGGTCTAATTCTTAGGAGTCCAGATACGTAGTGGACTTTTTTCTCCGCTCTATGATTTTGTGTGTGTTCCTCATTTTTTGCTGCACATTGTAAAGGTTTGGGCTGAAGTAACTAATTTTCTTTAAAAATGGCAGAAAGACTAGGGCTGGCTTTTGACGAAACCATAGCCCGAGATATTCTTTTGACACCAAGTATTTTGGATAATGTTCCTAGTACTAGTTCCACCCCGAGTGATGATTGGTCAAAATTGTTGGTTTTGAAACGTTCTCACTCACGTATATATATACATGGTGCAATTATGACTGAATACCTGAGAGCGAATTGTGCACCCACAGGGCTGATTGTAACCAACGCACCGCGTTTGTTCTTAGATGATAAGATTTTTTGAAAGACTGGTCTCTTGTCGCCTGGCGGTGTACAAGAGACTGGCTGATACTGATTATTAGTACTGCTAAACGTATTGCTGATACCATCCTAATTGAGATACAGACTCTAGAATCTCAGATTAAATCAGTGTTGGTAACATCTGTCTATAAAAAACAAGCAGAGGAGACTAATAAGAGTAATAAAGAATTCAAAGATTCAATTCTTGCGACAAAGATAACTAAGTTCAAAAAAGATCTAGCAAAGTTCGTGTTAGAAAAAGTATATCCTTACACTAGTGAAACCTATGTACCCCCTCAGTACAATCAGAGAGGTAGGAAGTATGGATCTAACTACTCCACCTCTGCTAGTGAGGATGACTCAAATGACTCAGACTCTGAAGGAAATGGGGAAAGAAGATGGAGAGGTGCAAACAGAAGGGGTAGAGGTCAGAGAACAGGCGGCCATTTTTCTCAAGGACCTGTACAATGGTGGCCCCCACTCCTTATGGCTATCATCAACCGCCATTTCAACCGCCAATGTTTCCTTTTCAACCTTATACTAATATGGCCCCTAACCAGCCTTTTTTAGGGTATGGCCAAGGCCGATCAAGAGGTCGCAGAAGAAATCAACAAACAAATGTTCATTGGAGTCCACAATTGGCTTCCACGACAACTCGCAGTATGACGAAGCCTCCTGTGCAACCCGGGACCAACAACGAAGTGATTTGATTGTTAACCTGAGTACTCGAATTTTGACAGATGATGAAACAGTAGTCCTGGAGAAGGGACTAGGTTTTGTTCCAACGAACAGAGGCGATACCTTCCAAGTGAGACAAGAGCTGGCTAGTTTCTTTCGGAAAATTCGCCTACGTTCCTTTTTTGAAGATAAGTTTACATCAGACCATGATGAAGAGTCTAAGAACACGGGATTGAGGCCAAGATCAGTTTTTAATCCTCCAGTGCATTTGATTCCAGCACAAATAATCACCTTTGAGAAAGCTGTATTGCATGATGTGACTCATATATTTGAACAAAACACTAGGCAATATCAGAATTTATCGAAACTTGAACGATTGGCACTCCAGAAACTAGCTGAAGATGGTTCCATCGTTATAAAGCCAGCCGACAAAGGTGGTGCAATCGTGATTTCAGACACCACATTATACAGAGCTGAGTGTTTACGTCAACTGGATGATAAGCGTTTCTATAGACGTTTGAAGATGGATCCCACAAAACGATTGTCTTTGGAAATTAAGAGAATAGTGAATGAAGCCAAAGAAGAAGGGTGGATAACTGATCATGAAGCTTCTTTCTTGGTTACACCCTATCCCATCACCCCCTATTTTTATGTATTGCCAAAGATACATAAAGAACAGCGACCACCACCAGGGAGACCTATTATCTCCGGAATCGGATCGATCTTGGAGCCTCTATCTACATTTGTCGATTTTTTTCTTCGACCCATGGTTCACAAGATGCCCACCTACTTACAGGATACAAAAGATCTATTACGACTCCTGGCAGAGACAACGTTTGACACTGAAAGGGACTATTTAGTCTCCTTCGACGTGGAGTCTCTGTATACTTCCATACCACAAGATGAAACATTGATGACAGTGGAGACATTACTTCATAACAACTCTTTGGACAGTATCACCCCAGTACACTTCATCATGTCGTGTGCACGGTTAGCCATGAAAGAAAATTTTTTAAGTTTGAAGATGACCTGTTTTTACAAACGTCTGGGACATCCATGGGCAGTGTTTTTGCCCCAAGTTTGGCTAATCTCTATGTGCATCATTTTGAACAGACAGAAATTTTACAATCACATAACCCCTATGAAAAACATATTCGTGTCTGGAAACGTTACATAGATGACGTGTTTGTGATATGGAGAGGTACCCCGGACACTATTGTCTCATTTCATCATTGGCTGAATATGAGAAATGCATTTCTGAAATTCACTTTTGAATTCTCTAACATTAGCCTACCCTTCCTCGACATACGGATATTTCCTGAGGGGAATGGCTTGGGCACAGAACTTTACAGGAAACCAATGGCACGCAACTCGCTTCTGCTTTATCAAAGTTACCATCCAAAGTCTTTGCGTGAGAATCTGCCCTTTGGACAGTTTCTCCGTATTAGGAGGAATTGTTCTACTACTGAAAAATATAAAGAACATGCGAGTAATCTTACTCATCAGTTGAAAGCAAGAAAATACCCATTGCACATTATTCGTACATCCAGGAAGAGAGCTGCTAATAATAACAGGGAGGCGTTGATTGAGGTGACACCTCCTAAGGAGGAACAGTCCAGACTGACCTGTGTCAATACCTTCTGTAGTTATTCAAATAAAATCAAGAAGAGTATTCTGAGACATTGGAAGATTTTGAATATCGGGAAGGAACATTTGCCTCGTCCGCTATTTGCCTTTAAAAGGAGTGCGAACATTAAAGACCAGGTGGTACACACCCGGCCACAGATGAAAAGAACTGCCAGTCATGAATCCCTATGGGGTTTACCCCCAATTAAAGGTCATTTTCCCTGTGGGTCCTGTGCAGTGTGTCCACAAACTATTCGTACAACTGAAATTGATATTGGTACAAATATCCCTTGGATACTATCGAAGCACACTAACTGTAATAGTGACAAACTGATTTACATGATTACCTGCCCATGTGGTCTCCGCTATGTCGGTATGACCACGCGTAAAATTAAGACACGCATACTCGAACACAAGAGCACCATCCGTTGCAAAAAAAGATCTACTAAGATGACAAATCACTTCTTAGACTTCAACCATAGTGAAGAAGATCTACACTGGGTGGTCCTAGAGCAACCTTTTATTCCGGCACATATCACCAATATATCCAATTTTCTGTTCAGACGAGAACAGCGTTGGGTATATAGGATTAGGAGTGACAGTCTAGGACTCAATGATGAGATTCCCTGGTTAGCTCTTTGAATACTGTTGCACTATTTAGCCTGTGTGAGTACACATTATTGGATAACTGATGTATCAATTGTGGATGAGTTTAGTTCAGCCTGCTTGCGTAATGAAACATGTCTGAATTCCAATTTCAGCGGCTATTTTTCTTTATACTCTCCTTTGGTACATTTTTTAAGATAACCTTTGGCCAAACAATGTACTCTAGAAGCCCTTTTAACAAAGTTACATGGGTTTATAGTCAAAAGAGTGCTGTGGCAAAATGGTTCACACATGCGCAGACAACGTCCTTTGGAAACATAATAACTTCTCCCTTTCACACATGCGCGAGAAAACAGCGTTGCGAGTAGCGCGCATGCGTGTTCCATTTATATTAGAATCTAGGCGTTGCCTTTCGCCTACTAGGGGTCCTTGCACTACACGCGCTGATTTGAAAATGCTGGCTTTGGACACTATTTAAGAGCTTTCCTTGCCTCCGGTCGAATACCTCCGGTCGCAGCTTCTGAACGTGACGGGGTACCGACGGAGAGGTAAGCTTTGTGTAGTGTGTCCGCCAACCTTCTTTGGCGTCACGACCGGATTGTTATGGGCTCATGTTGGAATGCTTATAGGGCTCTTTACACACTTTTCTTGACAGACTTTGTGTTTTTTGATGTTAGAGATTGCGTCTCCTCGTTACTTGTGGATGTGCTCTCCTGAGCATTTACATTCAGAACAGAGGTGTTCTATGTTAGTCTTGGGTGTCCCTTTATGAGGAGTGATGTTTTGTTAAAAGTTCTACAATCTTGGTGGAGCCTCCTTTGATGTATTTGGGCGTTCTCTTAAGATATGTGATTCGTCTATAACAGTACTCTGGAGTTTCTTCAAAGATCTTTTCGGCCCATTATATTATACATTTATGCAAGTTGGGTCATCATGGTAGTGTCTTACCTTCTTTGATTAACTTTTACTTTCTTTGAAAGCATATTACAATCATTACCCATTGGACCATTCTGTGGGTTTTAAAATTGATTTTCTTGTCATTTTTAGCCATTTGTACCAGACCCTTTGCATTGTGCTAGTTTTAACTGTGATGGAACTACTCACGCATTAATCTGTTAGATCAGTGCTTAAACCGAGTTGTTATCGTGTGTGACACATGATTTCACTCTGATTTTTTGCAGAGCGGGGCCCCCTTCCCTGAGCTGTTGCCAGGTAGAGGTGTGGCTACTTATCCTATACTGTTGGGTAAGTTACTCATAGAGAAAATTGAAGAATTCTTTCTTTCATTGAATCTTCTTAACATAATTATGGTTAAATACCGATATGGAATAGATATAGATCTAATCCTTCCAGTTAAATACGTATGAGCAATACTGATTGTTTGACTTATGTTTTTTATCTTTCCTTTTCTTTTTTTGTCTTATATATACAGATAGTTCCAGTATTACTATAACAAACACTATACAGGATTACTGGTTGTATATATTTTATTTTTCACATTTTGCATTAGCAGCAGCAATAATGTCCATTTGGTCCTGAAGAAAGCCGGGATACTTTTGTAGATCGTATTGGCTGAAACATGTTGACCACTCTTTAAAATTGAGCAGTTTATAATTTATACTGTTCTTTGCACTGCTTTTAATCCTGCCAGTGTTAGCAAGTGAATAAAAATCTTTGTTTTGCTGACATTAGGTAGTTTTAAATTCACGATTTTTCACAACTTTTTTACTCTGTTGCGCTGCGTACTCACCCTACCAGATACTTTCCGTATGGGATTTTAGCATCCTTAGTAGTATTGCACTATTTTTGAAAACATCCCAGAGCTCCTTCCTCTTAGAGAGGGAGTTGTAGCCCTCAGTGGGACTAGGTATTCCCACTGGGAGGAGAAACCCATATGATGAAGCATGCCACCATAGGTGGGTGAGGGTATTCATCCTAAAAGGGATCTCTCCCCTGAGGAGATTTGATGAGAAACAATTTGTTTTCTTTCAGTTTGCTTTTGTGCGTATATAGACCCAAGGTTATTTTGTGTTATCATTGTGTTAGAAAGGGGATATTTTTCCTTGCAGGTCTCTAAACTCCCTCCCTTGGACCCTCTTCTCCTGTTTTTTGTGTTATGACTCAGATGTTTGAACCCTGCTTTTGGAAGTGGGTTATTGGCTAAATTGATATGGTTTGGATATATGATGGAGGCCCACTCTAACTATACAAAGAGCTGCACTTAACTGTAACTACATGAACCATAGTTTCATCCTAAACTATAAATTCATGCTGCCTGGATGCAAGTCTGACACTCTGCCCAAGACCTGCTGGTGTCTTACCTTTGCTGCGTGGAAATACTGCTTGAGGACACCTAGCCAGTCTCAGGAGACTGCGTGATTTTCATATGTGAATTTAAACTGTCTAGAGACTCCCTTCAGAGACTGGGGAAATTAACATTATTACCACTGTGGGTGAGCAATTCCATGGAGCATTGATTCTGCTTGGTGTGGTGATTCCAATTGAACATTCTTATTACAAACTAGCCTTTGTCCTGCAAGGGGTGAGGACTCACCCTCTATCGGTCTTTAGCTTAGGTGCCAAAAAAGTGTCTCTTAGCAGCCCTTCAATCCACTGTGATCCTGCCTGGCTGTGCAGGAGTCCAGCAACTCTCTGATACCTGGACACCCAGGTCCTGAGCTCATGACAGATCATAAAAACCTACCAGGCTCATTTAGAGTTGGGTCTGCAGAGGCTAACAGTATTTCTGGGTCATACAGTGACTCTGCTCCCAACATGCTTCTCAGACTAACACCGTTTTTTTGAATATTTGTGAATTTCCCCAGACAGATGAAAAAGGAAAGGGGGGAAGCTGCCCTTTTTCTAGTGGCAGATGTGTTCACCATCTTGTGACACAAACATCCTTGATTCATGGAGCAAGATGAACCACAGAGCACATTATCTCACACCGTTGATGTGATGGGGTATCCTGTACAGGGGCGACAGGGAGTCAGTAGCTCTGGTCTACAACCAAGCTGTGATCTAATATCTAAAAGCATATCCACGAGTCAGCAACCTCATGGCAATGGGTACTGTGGGATACATGCCCAAGAACATGGACAGAGGAACCCTGGAGGATGTCCCCATTTCCCAGAAACAGACTAGGACACTCAGTGAAGCACAAGAGGTGGTGTGTTGTCCCTTTTATTGGGGTCACTTGGGCACACAACAAATATATAGGATAACTTGCATGGAAACTAATCGTTTGTCACAGCCTGCACAGCAACTTTTGTCTTTTGTTACACATGAACATAAACACTGTTTCCATGCTGGCCGGCTGGTCTGTTTGTCTTTTTTCTATCAATATGTCAGTCTATCTGTCTACCTCCTCCAACCCGCCTTCTATTTTAAATCCCAAAGGGATTTTCTAAGCCTCTCTTTTCGTGTTAATAAACTCCTTTGTTTCCAAACTCACAAATATAATTTACAGCTCGCACGCTCTTTTTCTCCATCATTTACTCAATGCTTCAGTATGCATCTTGGCTACAACTGTTCCTCAATATATGTTACCCAAACGAAAGATTGGGTTTCACAGCCAAGGACTGGTGCAGAAAGGGAACAACTGGCCTACCTGACCAGAAATAAACTTTCATTTTACAGATGTTACAAGCAGAAATGCACTCAATGTTCCAATTCCAAAATCTCCAGTTGAGGCTTGTTTGAGGACACATTTGTAGGGTCAGACTGGCCTACATTGCAATCTAAAAGTGATAGAAGGGCTGGTCTGGTAGGTTAATGAGAGGGCCTTATTTTGGCCTGTGTTATGGTCTAGTTGGCAGCTCCTTTGTGTTGATTACCCCAATATTACCACAAACTTTGCTCGAAACAAATATAAATGCATGCAGTCTCCCACACCTTCCTAAACACCTATTCAGCGTGTATTTATTTTCAAATTCGAAGCTGCCCCAATTTGCAAATGTGGGACACTTTAGTTGCTATCTGATTCGCTAACGGAGGCCACTTCTATTTTGGACTCGGTTTTTCTCTCATGCGTGTAAAGCTATGAGATGGTCTGCTTTAGTACAGACATCACACGCCGCGAACCAGAAAATAGAGCGCATTGAAGAAAGCTGGCAAACAGAAATCGCATTAGAGGGTTCACTTTGAAATCCCAAAGAGGCCGTGGCCGTGTCAACCGTGGCAGCCTGACCCTTGTTTAGCACCGAGAGTTCTAATGTGCTGACAAGGACAGTGACACCGCCATTGAGGCCTGCGAGGCCGGGCCTGAAAGGCTTCATTCAAGCAGCAGCTGGCGTGATGCAGCACTGTCGAGAGACGGGAACAAACACCGGGCTTGGAGGCCCGCAGCGCTCCCTGCGACCCGAAACCAGAAACTCAATTAATAATGCAGAGAATGCGGCCTGGCTGCTCTGGCAGCGTAATCGAATCCGACCCCACAGAGAAAAGAAAACAATTTGTTTACCATGCCAGCATTCTGTCGCTGACATCCTCAGGAACGGAGAAACCTCACAGGAACGGTATTATCTGTGTTCACTGTCACCGGCCTCCTCGCAGCAGCCGGCCGGAGCCCGGGCAGGGTGGCCAGTATTTGTTAATCAGCTGTTAATATTTGTTGACTTCTATGCGCAATCTTCCTTCTATACACATCTATGTATACAAAGGTTGATGCTTTTTTGAGGATATTTGCAATCATTACGTGAGTGTTCCCACAAAAAATATTGGCAAAGCCAATAAGCATGGCCTTGGAAAGCCTATTTTTTTCTTTTTTTGTTAGCATATGAAATGGAAATTAAAAAAAAATTTGTGTTGAAATTTTTTATTAGCATTTTACAAAATACAATATTCAGTACAATATTTTCTAGGGCAATTGCCGAAGCTAAATATTAAGAAATATATAGTTAAGTAAGTACAGTAATTCATTAAAACATACATAACATTATATCTGATATATATTTGATAAATGAACAAACAAATTCATTTTTAATATATATTAAGTAATACCTTAAGAGGAAATATGTGCGAAATATAGAAATCTGAGGGGCATATTATCAAGGGCCTATCGCCGCTTTAGTGGCACTTTTTTTGCCACTAAAGTGGCAATATTTATATCTTTCTATTAGCAAGCTGTCGCTAACAGGCGTTAGTGACAGCTTTCTAGCGATAGCGGCCCGTTTTTTCATCGCCAAGCATGTTAGCGATATTTAACGCTAATTACATGCAATGTAGGCGTTCCCGTGCAAAAAGGCACGCAAACACCACTACTCCATATTACCAAGGGGCTCCTTGAAATTCCAAAGAGCAAAAAAACTGGCTTTAACTGGAGTTAGAGCTAGTTACTTAAGACCAGAAAATAGCTGGTCTAAAAATGGAGATAACACTTGGGCCCATATCTCTGCAGGTATTGGCGCTGGCCAGCGCTGCAAGCAATGTTGCAGCGCTGCCCTACGACAAAACTACAGTGCAGGAATGGGCACAATAAATAAGATAGTGCGCATTCCTGTGCCCCAGTCATGAAAAGTGTTGCTGCGCTGCGACAAGACAGCGTTGCAACACTTCTCACCACGCCCTTCTTGCGACAGCATGGATGCGCTGTATTCACTGGACAGCGCTCCATGACGCAAGTAATGACAGATACGTCTGGAATCCTGACGTATCTGTCTGCGCTAAAGTCACGCATTGCTGCAGTTGTGTCACAACCATGTCGCAACTCCAGCAATGCATGGGGCCAGCCTATCCCTGTGGCACTGCGTCACCCTCACGCCTGCCATCAGGCCGGCGGAAGGTACTGACGCAGTGTCGTTCATGAAGGGTGCCCGAATGTCGGCGATGTTGGTGATCCATCGGTGGTGGTTGCGGGCTGCGGTGTCATCGTTTGCAAGCATTGGTGGAGTGTTGGTGTGGAGGGAGTTGATGAGAGGTTTTTTGGTGGCCTTGATCCAGCTGCGAGGGGGTGCGATGATGGCGGTGGCGTCCGGTGGGCAAGGTGAAGACGTGATGTCACCAATGATGGCCGGTCCAGGAGAGTCCGGTGTTGTGGCTGTAGTTGAAGTTCCCACTGGCGGAGGTGACATGCTCGACCGTGTGTCCTGCTATGTGGCTTGTTGAGGTGACTTGCTACTTGCGTCTGATGTAGTGGACCCTCTCCAGGACGGGGTGGTGTTCTGGCCACTGGGGTTGTCCAAGTGGAACTTGAGTTCGCCAAGTAGGATGTCGTCGGTGGATGGGAGACCCTGGGGTGCAATGAGGTCTACATTGGTATTGGAGAATGGGGGGCCATGTCCCGGGGGGCCTGCACATGAGGGTGCCGCAGAGGATGTACTTGGGCCAGGTCCGGATCTGGGAGTTGAGGTGGTCCATGCTCACCCTTGGGTCATTAGAGTGCGTGGTCAGTCGGAGTGTGCTTCTGTAAGTGATGGCAATGCCTCCTCCTTGATGGTCAGGGTGCTCCTTGCGGGTGATACTGCAGCCGTTAGTGATGGCGATGTCCGGTCCGGAGCAGAGGCTGGTCCTGGCAGGCGAAGTGGCGGCCAGGGTTGATGGCGAGGAGGGTGCTGGCGTCGTAGCGGCGGAGTGTCCAAGAGGAAGGCTCCTTGGTGCTGGGCGCGGTCCAGGGGCAGACGGACGCAAGCGGCGTAGCCTATGGCTTGCCTTTGGCACGGGAGACGACCATTACAACGCAGACAGTACATCGTGAACAACACAACTCTGACAACGCAGGTGCCTTTACATCGCCTGTGATTACAACGCATTGTGAGGTCAGTAATGGGGTAATTTAAAGTTTTTCAGGTGTGTATGGGTTCTGTGGTAAAATATGAAATTTGAGGTGTTTTTTGGGGTAAAATATGAAAATTGGGGTGTTTTGTGGGGTAAATATGAAATTTGGGGTGTTTTTTGAGGTAAAATATGAAAATTGGGGTGTGCATTTGTCTCAAATGTGATTTTTGGGTGTGTTTTGGGGGCTCAAAAAGGAATTCCAGAGTTCACAGTTGGGTTTGTGGTGCAAAGGTCAGTTTTGGGTTGCACTCACTGAAGTGGGAACTGTGATCTTTATGTCTCCGCTATGCAACACCTACTCTACTGTTGCAATGTGCCTAGTATTAGTATGCATTGGAATGGAATGAGATGTTATGGCATGCGTCGCAACTACGTATGTGCCTTTGGCACACGAGTGGTACGCCCGCTGTGCATGGGCGCATAGCGGCCACCATTGAGAAGTGCGTGGGGGGGGCTGGACAGCTGTGAGGTGGTAAACGCCAGAAAGAACACTGGATGGTGCTTGGACACGGGGATGTGTGTGTGAGCGGGTGTTGTTAAAAATTTATTGAGGGAAGTCTTAACTCTAAGCCGTGTCCCGTGTCATCGTAGCTCCTGCTCTCCTGCGTCTGCTTCCAGGAAAAGAAAGTAGGCAGCCAAGCTCCCTCCCCTGAGTCAATCACAACGCTGCGATGCGGCGGTGGGATTGGTAATTGCCAACGGGACAAGTCATGCAGCCAGGGGCCAGAGGGGTGGGCATGTTCTACATGCAGGCTGTAATGCAGCCTGCATTGGGAACAGGGAAGTGCGCATGACTGCCTTGGGCGGCCTGAGTGGGCCGACCAAACAGTCATTGCGCACTTGAGTGGGCATGCCAATCCGCCCATGCCCTACCCACCCTCCCACCCCCTGAGGATACATAGCATGATTACATCAGCTAGTTATCCCTTTCTATTTCATTTTTTAATCTGTTTTTTAGGCTTCTCTGAGCCCGCACTTCCCGCCTCTGCTGCCCCTGCGGCCCGCACCCCTGTCCTCGCCCATTCCCACCTCCCAGCTGATCGTTCCTCCACCGTCCCCTACTTAATGGCGCCGCTGGCGTGCAGAAGGCACGCCTAAGCGAAGCCCGTCTGCGCCCGTCCGCGACCCGACCGCGACCAGCGCCAGAAACCCTGGATCCCGGGCCACCCACTGCTACAGCACAGCCACCCTCCACGCACTCAACCCCGGAAAAGTCAGAGACTGCCAACAGGCATCGCCAAACACGGCCCACGGCCAGATCTCCTGCCTCCACTGCTGCCAGACCTTAACCACCACCCCAGACTCCAACACAGCCGACGCCAGCACCGGCGACACCCTAAGATGCATCCTCCTCAACGTGCGGTCCGTGCACAAACACGCCATGGAAATCTGGAACCTACTCGACTCTCTCTCGCCCGACATCGCCTTCTTCAGTGAGACCTGGACCAATGCCTCCTCTGCCCCCGACATCAACACCGCCATCCCGGACGGATACAAGATCCAGAGGAAGGACTGCCCCAACCAACCGGGAGGATGCCTCGCCATCGCCCACAAGAGCACCCTCCGCCTCACCACCTCCAGCAAAACCTTGCCCTCCGCCGAACACCTGCACTTCCAGATCCAGACCAGCCACAACTCCACACTCCGAGGAACCCTCGTCTACAGACCCCCCAAACACCCTTCGCCACCACCATCACCAACTTCGTCGCACCCTACGCCATTGCCTCAATGAACGATATACTCATTGGAGACCTGAACTTCCACCTCGACAGCCCCAGCGAACCTCAACTCCACCATCCTTTGTGACAACCTCGCCAACATCGGACTTAAACAACTCGTCACCACACCGACTCACAGAGCAGGCAACACCCTC
Organism: Calotriton arnoldi; assembly: GCA_963921515.1. Lineage (NCBI taxonomy): Eukaryota > Metazoa > Chordata > Amphibia > Caudata > Salamandridae > Calotriton > Calotriton arnoldi. The sequence continues at coordinate 867,963 of CAWUFW010004236.1, forward strand.
GACCCCATATTTGCAGCACGAAACAGCGTTCACTTCAGTCACACAACGCAACCGCCATGGACCGACCACCACTGCGTACACTTCGCCGTTGATGAACCCAAGGCACCCAAACCAGCCCCACGCACACCACGGAGGAACTGGAGCAAGGTTACTGACGAGCAACTCAACTCCACACTCACCCGTGACAACCACACCTGGGCACACGACGCTAACGTCGCAGCCAGAAAGCTCCACACTTGGATCTCCAACTGCGCATACGAGCTGGCCCCGCTACGCAACCTCGACAAACAGCACCCCAGGTAAGCCGCATGGATCACCACTGATCTCTTAGAAGCATGATGCACCTGCAGACGCCTGGAGAAGAACTGGGGAAACACCAAGACACCCGAAATCTACACCACCTACAAGGACGCCATGACGGACTACTACAACCAAATCAGAACCACCAAGAGGGACTTCATCCACAACTAAATCCTCGACAACTCCACCAACTCCAAGCAACTCTTCAGTGTCATTCATGAATTTACCAACCCACGCAGCGAAGCCACAGACATCACCCCGTCCCAAGACCTCTGCAATAAGCGTGGAAGCTACTTCCTCCTCGAGATCAAAAAACTCTACGCCAGCTTTGGCAAACATCCACCAGACACCACAGCCAGCCCTCCGCCCCCCAGACACACCAGCCAGCCCACCATCTCCACCTGAGCGCCTGTCACAGCCGAAGACACCGCCTCGACCATGAAAGGCATCCACTGGGGGAATGCAAGACGTCGCAGTCTGGATGACCAACAGTTGCCTGAAGCTCAACACCGAGAAGACAGAAGTCCTCGTCCTTGGAACCACCCCTTCAGCATGGGACAACACCTGGTGGCTGCCGCCCTCGGAAGCCCACCTACCCCCTCGGACCTTGCCAAGAACCTCGGCATCGTACTCGGCTCATCCCTCACCATGAACTGACAGGTCTACACCATCACCTCCAGCTGCTTCAACACCCTCCGCATCCTCCGCAAGACCTTCAAATGGATCCCCCCGGAGTCAAGGAAGACAGTCACCCATGCAGTCATCACCAGCAGACTGGACTATGGAAACGCACTCTACACCGGCATTTACAAGTCCCAACTCCGCCAACTCAAGACATTACAGAACACCGCCGCCTGACTCGTCCTCGGCTTCCCCCGGCACGAACACATCAGCCAACACCTACGTACACTGCACTGGCTCCCCGTGGAAAAAAGAGTCACCTTCAAAATCCTCACTCACGCCTACAAATGCCTACACAACAACGGACCCAAATACATCAATGACAGAATCAACTTCCACGTACCCAAATGAAACCTCCGATCTTCCAAACTCGCACTGGCCAAAATCCTGCACATCCACAGAGCCAGAGCAGGCGGAAGATCCTTCTCCCACATTTCAGCCAAGACCTGGAACGAGCTACCGGCAGACATCAGACGTACCCCCTCCCTGAACACCTTCAGGAAAACCCTCTGGACCTGGCTCTTCGGCTAACTGATCTGCGGCCCCCCCACTCAGCGTCTTGAGACCCTCAGGGGTGAGTAGCATGCTTACAATTCCCCTGATTGATTGATTGATTGATTGAGATATCATCATGTGATGATTGTTCATCTTCTGCACTGCTTGAGGCGGTGGGGCAATGCTCTTCCACCATAGCGGTAGAGCCGCCACTGGGGGTGCGTCATCAACGTGTGATAGGCATGAGCGACTCACCTCCCGGCCCTCCTGCACGACGCGTCTCACCTTCTCCTTACCTGAACATTGACACCGTGGCGCAATCCACTGCACTCTCTCCAAATCTGTGACTCAGCCAGCAGTAGCCTCAGCCAGGTGTGATTTCACTGGGCTGGGTACAGCAGTTTCCGCCAAGTCCGCTGATGGACCTCCCGATGCAGTTGATGCAGCAGGGCTCCCTTGGGGGTGTAGTTGCAGCGCTCAGATCACACAAGTTCGGCGTAGCACAGGGGCCTCACCCTCCACAGCGTACGGCCAGCCCTACATCATACGTCCTGTGATGCAGGGAGTCGACACCCACCGTTGGTAATCCCCTCCGTGCACCCCGGTGTGGTGGTGGATTGTAGTATGCAATGCGGACCTCACTACGTTGGTGCACATGAGCGCCTCTACCATTAACTGCTCCAAGGTGCGCAAGGAGGACTTCTCACACAGGTCAGCAACGTGTCTCCATGCGACCTGCCAGACTTCACCACCAGGTACGGGCGATCGTCGCACATCAATGACTCCCGCCACGGCTCATCAACTCCACGGCTCCTCCGCATCCCACTCCAGGCTCCAGACGCAGGTCCAGCGAGGCATACAGGCACCAGACGCAGGTCCAGCAAGGCATCCAGGCTCCAGACGCAGGTCCAGTGAGGCATCCAGGCTCCAGATGCAGGTCCAGCGAGGCATCCAGGCTCCAGTCGCAGGTCCAGCGAGGCATCCAGGCTCCAGACGCAGGTCCAGCGAGGCATCCAGGCTCCAGACGCAGTTCCAGCGAGGCATCCAGGCTCTCATCCTGGTCATCCTGGATGTTGGGTGGCTTGAGGGGGGTTGTGGATGTGTGCTGCACTTGGCCCTGGCTGCTCCAATCTGCATTTAACAGTTTTTTTGGGCATCTTTTCTATGGGAGGTGGACTATTTTTTCAAAGTCCTCACTTGCTGCCTAGCGTGCGTTTTTTTATCCCTAATGGGCTTATTGCTGGATTCCGCCTGCTATCACCTGTTTTCCTATCGCCATCGCGCTGCAGTTAGCGGCAGTTTTAGCCGCTGATTCCTGTAGCTATCGCCTGTTAGCGACGTGTTGGTAATACGTCGCTAACAAGGCGATAACTTTCAGGGATCGACGGCGATAAAAAAACTGCCGCTAACTTGCGTTAGCGATAGTTATCGCCGTTCCTTGCTAATATGCCCCTAAGTGTGATAAAAACACTAGCTATTATAATAAATAAATCTTAAATATTCAATATTCAAAGAAGATGAAAGTATTAAATGACTAGATAATACAATCAGGAAAAGTTGATATATTGTTGAGTTGAGTTGTTGAATCATAGAGTAATTAAATTAGTAAATTATTAAACCACATATCACATATTAAGAAGGTAAGTAAAATAATTAAATATAAAAAAGAATAATAACATAATATAATATATATATATTGTCCTTTATAAAATGATTGTGCTGTTATAATATATTATTTATATCCAACAAAATCTCCTATCTATATTATTCTTGCCTGCAATAACATATCTGAAAAGGGGAATAAGGTATAAAACAGTATCAAAAGTAAAGAAGGCAAAAAGGACAGAAAATTAAATATCATAAATAGACTAATTTGTTGGAATATCCAATAGAGGGCAAACAACGCTGTTTATTATAGAATCATCCTTTGTTTGCAAAAAAGGAGCCCAAACTTGTTTAAATAGATCTGTCTGATCATGTAAATTATAAATGACTCTCTCATATGAGGCAGTCTGAATCATAGCCACCATCCAAGACTCTTGAGATGGTGGAATCGGAGACTTCCACTGTCTTAGTACACATATTTTAGCTGTGGCCAATGCAGTATGTATAAGACGACATTGTGGCTTTGAAAGATTCTGGAAATGTCTTAAATCATGCAGAAGAATGGTAGCTGGTGTTAACGGTAGGTGGAAAGATATAGGGGCCGATTCCGATCTTGGCCGGTAGGGCTCCGAATCGGATTCGGCTTTACCGGATCCGATTCGGAGCCCTATTTCCCGACCGAATCGTACGTGCGTCCGGGCGAGCGAGTACGATGCGTGCGCTCGCGAAATCTCCGACCGACTCGTTCGCAGGACCCGACCGCTCCGACCGACTCGCACGGGGACGACTCGCACTGCGCAATGGAGACGTTCCCTGGCCGGGTAAGTACGATGCGCATCGTGACCGCTCAGACCGACTCGCGCAGTACGGCTCCAAGGAGCTGTCAGAGCCGCACTTTGGGGGTCCATGTCGGACCCCCCTGGAAGCGTAGGCACGCGAGTCGCACACAGGGGGTACCCATGGGTCCCCCTTACACGTGCATGTACGGCGCGAACCGCACCAATGCAAACACGCTGTAGGGGCGCCCTTGTTCGCGTCGTGCCCATTGAGTCAATGGGAGCCCGTGTACGCGTCGTACGACTGGCTCCCATTGACTTCAATGGGAGTCCGACCGAATCGAGTCCGATGGCATACGTGCGCATCGTACTCATTCGGTCGGACTGCTAGAGTTCGATTCGGTCGGAAATCTCTCCGGGTCCGGCTCGGTCGGAGAGATTTCCGGCCCGAATCGGAATCGGCCCCATAGTATTCTGTAAGACTTGACCTATATAAGACCAATAGGATTGGACCATGGGGCAGTTGCAGATAATGTGAATTATGTCACAACCGGGAGCATCGCATCTCCAGCAGTTGGTATGTGGGAGTAATCCTGCTTTATGCAATTTTACCGGTGACCAATGCCAGTCATGTAGAATTTTAAATAAGCAAAATTTCAGTCTTGCTTCTCTAGCCCTTTTATCTAAATTTTCCAATAAATCTGTCCATTCCTCGTCTTCATTAGAGACCGATAGACGTGTTTGCCATTTGATATGGAGATCACGTGTTAAGGGTTGTGAGAATAAGTGTAATGTAAATGTTTTGTACAAGCCAGATGTAACTCCCTTATGATTCCCCCAAGTATGTAGGTATGACACTACTGGTGAATTTTGTAGCAACCATGGGTGTGGTCCCAGAATTTTATTAAGGCAGGTATTGAGTTGTGTGTAATTTGTTGCTTGATGCAACGGAAGGTTAAACTCATCTGTCAATTGTGTAAAAGATTTAAGATCACCGTTATGTAGAAGTTGGTCTAAAGTATTAATACCTGCTGCTTTCCATTGGGGCCAGAATAAAGTTTTTCCTTTAATACGTATACCTGTGTTATTCCTTATAGGGGCTTTCTCATGTATACGTGGATTAGAACCCAATAAACGATGAGCTCTCTGCCATGTTTTGCGCATTGCAGACAACAGTGGATTATGAGAATCGAGGCAACTGGTGCCTCTCCCATAAAAGGTTGAAAGACCCGTTTCTGCAGACAAGTGTCTCTCAACATTTACCCATTGTGGAGTATTGGAATTTTCTGTTAACATATATGTTATTTGAGATAACTGTAATGCCAAAGTATAGTGCTCTATTGATGGGAGACTCAGGCCTCCATTAGAATGATGCGCTTTCAATTTAGTCACAGCTAAACGAGGTTCTGCAGATCCCCAAATAAAAGATTTGATCTTAGAATCTATAAGGCGCAACGTGGATAAAGGAATCTGAAGAGGGAGCATTCCAAGTGCGTAGGTGAAACGCGGTAGTGTGACCATTTTCACAGCTTGCACTCTAGCCCACATAGATAATCCCAATATCTTCCACTTATCAAAATCATGCTGCATCTGGATAATTAAAGGACATAGGTTGTCTGATATAATGGCTGATATAGCCATGGCGGCCTCCCTTTGTCGCAACTGCGCCGCCAGAAGCCTCCCTGCCTTTTCCCCCTGCTCATAATGCCTCCCCTTCATTTTTTGTAAAGCATATTCAGCTTTGGATGTGAAAAGGCTGTTTAACGCCATACGAGCTAGTTCCATTGATTTGCGATGCTGCAAAGTAGAGTTTTTAGTATATAATCGGGTAAATGTCTCAATATCTTGTTCTAGCTCTTTCTGACGAGTAGCATTATGCTTATTGGCCTGTGCAGCATCCTTCATAAGTTGACCCCGGATGGTAGCTTTGGCTGCAGCCCATAGAATTCTACCTGAGTCCACAGAACCTTGATTAATGGGAAGGTAATTTTGGAGGTGGTTGCGTAACTGCAACTTGCCCTTAGGGGTTTTATGACATTGAATATTCACCCGCTAAGGTTTACCCCCAGGCTTGGACAATCCTGTTTGTAGAGATAAATGAACTGGGGAGTGATCAGATATCGACGCTTCTAAGATATGAGACTCCTGGACTAGTCGAACTACTTTTTGGGATATTAAAAAGTAATCTAGTCGAGAAAGTGTTCCATGGGTAGGGGATGTAAATGTGTATTCAGTATCAACCGGATGAGAAAGACGCCAATGATCTATCAGGCCATTATCCTCAATTATGTCGCCCATAAGAGCTCTATCCGCTGCATTATTCTTATCAAAAGGACCAGTTTTATCCAAAATTGGATCTCTCACCAGATTCCAATCTCCTCCTATGATATATTGTGAAGCACCTATCTTTGATAATAAATGGTTCAAATGAAGAAGAAATGATTTTTTCGTACCTGTCGGGGCATAAACTGATCCCACACAAATATGAGTTTCTCCTATGCGTAGTTTGACAAACACATATCTTCCATCTGGGTCTTCCCACGTTTTTGATATCGCAGCTGGTAGAGATTTACGGATAAGGATTGCAACACCACATTTATGAATGGGACCTGCATCTGAGGATCTTCTTTCCTGTATACTGCTGTGAAACACCTTTCCTACCCATTCTCTACGTAGCTTTTCAGATTCCAGCGCCTCAAGATGTGTTTCTTGGAGTAAAGCAACATCTACTTTTTTGTTTGCAAATAAGAAAGTACTTTTTTCTTTTGATATAATGCGTTAAACCATTAACATTCCATGTTACGACACGCAAAGGATGAGTGTTAGTCATGCCTATATGTATATCAGTGATTTTGTGAGGTTTTGATGAGTAATGGGCCAATATATGAGGATGAGTGCGTTAATTGAAAGTAGTGGGTTTAATATCCAATGCTGAATTTATTGTCTGATTAGTCAAACATATGAGAGGGAAGAGGAGTAACTAAACAAAAGAGCACTGTTAAAGTCACGTGAAGGACAATAGGATTTAATAGAAGAAAATTCCTGGACAAAAGGATATCAATGAAAAAGAAGCAAATAGAAAAAGAAAACACTAGATTCAATATATCTATAAAATTATTCTACTTTTAACTTTAGCCGTGGGTCTGGGCTCACTAGAACACCACCACGGGTAGGAACCCCGTCAGGAGGATATAGCCTTAACCAGGACTATTCAAAAGGAAATTTTAAAACCTGGATACTCGAGTACGTACAATACTGGCTAATGACATACAAATATATACTAAACATCAGTAATTTGAAAAGAGCAGAGAAAATTAACTGTATAACATATTAAGAATTTAAACAGTTCTATAAGTTCAATAAGTTACAACATTTCATTTCAGATATAGCAGAAAAAGTATGATTTATAAGAACTTAAGATTCATAATTATAGGTAACATATAATAAATATGTCCCTATAGATACTTTAAATATAATAAATACAGATATAAATATAAGTACTATTTGATAAATAACACCAATAATAAATAAATAAATAAATAACTGAAGCAATAATTATCTGACCTATTTGTATGTGTTAATTTCCTTTGGAACATAAGAGCTATGTAATATGCAGATTCTGATGTAAGAAACTTGAAAATAATTATGTCAAGATTATTAGCTATAACCATATTTGTATTAAAAAGGCATATTTCTGCAAAACCTACTTTCCAACTTTAGGAGAATATAAACAATTCAATAGTTTCAATGAACTAAGAAATTCCGTTTTAAATATAACTGATGCAATATACTTTTGAGGTCTTATGATTCAAGACTGTAAATAATATACAATAAATATGTAAATATCATAAGCATCATAAGCATATTTCATATCATAAAATATTTTCAATAATATAGGTGTAAATAAATTTATACGTATATCATTTAAAAAGTAACAATAATAATACATAGATAAATAATGTGAATAATACTCATCTGTCGTTTATGCAGATGCTAGTTTTCTTTAAGGGATGAAGATCGTAGATTAGTACATTTCCGATGTGAGGAACTCTCAAAATAACTATATGGAAGACATAAGCTAAAGTTATATCAACAATAAAAGGAATATATCACTAGAGCCTATTCTCCATCTGAGGCAGATTTTAAGGGGGAACGAGATTTGTCTCTATGCTGATCTTGAGTAAAAGTAGAGATTGTTTGCAAGGCAGAGGTTTTGCCTTCATGTGAACGAATGGATCGTTCAATATCTATACCACGATGGTGAGCCGCGCTGACATTGCGACGTCTATTATCTGTTGACTGTTGAGAAAATTTAGGACCTTGAGAAATCTGGCTTGGAGAGGTATGTTGTATGTCCATATCCTGCATTATCATGTCGTCCAAAAAATGCTGCAAGTCCTCAGGGTTGTAAAAGTCTTTTGAGTCACCATTTTTGGTAATGCGAAAACGAGCTGGGTCAAACAATCCATATTTGATGTCCATTTTACGCAGCTGAGGCCTCATGGATAGGAATGCTTTTGTTCTGTCGTTAGTTTCTCTTGAGAAGTCAGCTGCCATACGGATTTCATGACCATCATATATGTATGAGCCTTGTGTGCGCGCCGCCATTAATAATTGCTTCACTGGTTCATGTCTCAAGGAGCAAGCAATGAGGGGTCTTGGACGAGCATCCAATTCTTTGCGTGGAGGGCCAATACGATGTGCCCGCTGAATTTCACGCATGGGATCGAAGTGAAAACCAACCAATTTGGGAAGAATATTGCACAAGAATGCTCTGGTATTCTGACCTTCAATTTTCTCTGGAAAGCCAAAGAAACGAATATTATCTCTTCTGCTACAATCTTCCAGGTCAACCAATTTGCTGCGAAGGAGTAATAGTTCTTGATCTCTGTTTTGTACTGAGTCAAGTCTGTTTTCTACTATTGTCAATCGATGGTCCAGCCCTTCAGTTTTATTATGAAATTGTACAATTTCTGCTCTAATTGACTTGGCCTCTGTCGCAAGAGAAGAGATGTTAGTGTCCATATCTGTCAAACGACAGCTAATTGTCGATATTTCTTGTAGAATGCGATCTATGGTTTCCCCTGATATTGCAGTTGAAGCAATCTGAGGCGGGTTAGAGGATGGTAAGGTTGAACCCTTCGTAGACATACTGCGTGATTGTTTAAGTACGTCTGCAAAGAGTAGTTGCTGAGAAGATTTGTTCTCGTGCTTGTTGTTAGGCATTTGTACAACAAATTGTGTATTTAAATATAGTGTGAGTAATATTGATTCAAGTCTGTTGACTGAAATAGAGCAATTTTGTATTTGGCTATAGTTGTAACTGAATGTTAAGGAGGTACCTTCGTATTGACTCTGAGTGAAATAAACTACAAGAAGAGTTCCACAGATTTATATGGCGGACTTGCTTTCGTGTTTATTGTTAGATAATCAATTAGGATTTAAGTTGCTTTGATATTGTATTAACAGTTGCAAAGTAAGTCTCAAGTTAGAATTGTATTATAATTCTGATGTTCCTTGGTTACACCGTTATGTAAAATAAACTTCTATTTTGAACATCATTTTAGTGATGAAACATACTCAATACTTTAGGGCAGTAAGTGTCAGTAGGATAAGATTTTCTAGAATATGCCACCAATTACACATGAGAGAACAGAATATAATAACAGGAATCCTTTATGAATTTCGAAAGTGACAGTTCTGAGTCATGTGGAGGACTGAGTCTTCCAGGTGCTCCTGGACCTAACAATTCTTTAATGGCCACAAGTCTTCCGTTACAGCAAAAGTCAATGTTAAATTCTGCCCAGACCAAATTCACATATCAGAATCCAGGAGTTTTGTTATCAAATTTTTCACGTTCCTTAGTTGTATTGAACTCAGTAAAATGAGTAAAAAGGTAAATAACAGAGACCTATTTTGTCACATTTGCACAGAGTAATAGTTTCAGTTACTCTTTACATCCGCTGTTTTGAATGATTTATTCCACTTGGAAAAGTGTGTTGGCAGCTGCTCTGTTTGTAGATTGTGTGCTGAGGGAATCGGTCAAGGCAGTTGGAAGAGGCATGCGGAACACTGTCTTTAAAGGGTTGTAGCCGGTATGTTGTTGAAGCAGCTCGTAAAGGGGAGAACCGCCCGGTGGCAATATGGGTGCTGCTGGTAGTATAACGCCGTGAAAGATTCACTGCTCCACAAAGAGTCGAAGAAATGTGACTGGAGAAAGGCGCAAAACATCTGTTAGCCTCGGCTCCCCAAGAGGAAATGAGACACGTGAAAGTGCACCTCCATAACAATGCGCGCGCAAACTCATATCGCATTGAAGCGCTGGTTATGAGGAATGTTTTTATCTTTGCAGCTGCGGTACACAGAAACACCACAGAGGCACAGAGACGAGCGATTTAGTAAAACCGTGGCCTCCGAGATGTCACCAGGCCGGCATAAACCAGTTACCTCAATATAAGATGTCGTCAGACTCAAAATATGCCGGAGGTATGTAGAAATAAGTAAAGCTTGCCTTTCTTTATGTTGGTATTATGAATTCCTCACTGTTGCGGCGAATGTACACGGAACTTGCCCTGCACTGGCTTTGAAGAGTGCTCACCGGGCGGCAGTCGTGCGCGAGGTCCGAGGCTTCCGGTATCTCTCGGGGCCTGTGGAGTGCTGATTGCCTCACAACTTCGTTACCTCAGAATTAGCCCAAAAAGAGCTCATTTTTAATCGGAACTCGAGCCAGCTGTACCTGTAGCGTATGGTGTCTTAAAAACTTCAATGCTGCATTCCTGGTCACACTGAGAAGAGCGCCACCTCCGTTCGAGGTCCGTCCCGCGGCGGAGCTCTGTCTTCAGGTGTCCATTTTCCTTCGTGGCCAGACCACGCCCCCGGAAATTAAAAATTTTAAAGTAAAAAAAAAAAAGTTAAAATTTATTAGGGAATCTCCTAGGCCCTTGACAAAAATTACCAAAACATTAAAAAAAAAATTGAAAGGAGAGATTGGCCCACCACCACTGGCTGATAAGTGCACTACTTTTTAGGCGGATGATCAGGTGAATGCCATCACTAAGGCAAAAAAAAAAAACAATGGCTGACCTACTATACCTCATCTTGTAAACTGTGGTGGGTGATAGTGTAATTTGAACAGTTGAAGAGACCCAATGCATGCGAGGGCTGACCCCAAGTCACTTTCTCTATGCACAAATTATGTATTTTTGCTTATGATGTTTTTTAATACAGGAGGCTGACAGGTCAGCTAAAGCTGTATCGAGGCCAGACCTGAAAAACACACTATGTTGTCTGATTGAATATAGCTGACATGGGGAAAGACTACCAAATCTGAACCAGCAGCACCTGTGGCCTTTTGTAGATCTGGCAGCAGGAGGTAAAAAGTCTTATCACAGAAGGGACTGCAAGAACCCTTTGGTAATGCGCATTTAACACGCCGCCACATCACACAATAAGTAAGTGGGAATGAAGGGTCAAGCCTATGGGTTGTCCCCAAATAAATTTCAAAAAGGTCTCCCGAGGGAACCTCCTTCAAGGACAGTGACTGCACCATGTCTGCACAGGACACCTTACAGCCAGGCTGAAGATAGTTCTAGGGTCGCCTTTAAAGTCAGGGACACCCTTACAAACAGAGAGCAAATATTTCTTGCACACAATACTCTTGAGACGTTCAGGGAGACAGAGAAGAAGTATCATGGGACAATAATATCAGGAGTAAAGGGGACAAAAGTATGTTCCGTAAAAGGGTGGAAAATTATAAGATTTTTAAAAGATTCAGTAGAAATACCAGTGGAGAGGAATAGATTTAAAGAGTTCACTGAGGGTAGAGGAAACATTGGCGGGATATGGAATGACGAAAGAGAAACAGCTGGGACCGAAGTGTGGTAGCATTTCAAAAGCAGATGCGGAGTTCAGTATCAAAACAGTATATACAGACGATTCAATACAGAAAGGGGAGAAAACTGAGAAGAAAGAGATTACATTGAGAGAGACGCAATGAAGGAAGAGAGTTACTCCGTTCATCTACTCTAGAATTGAAAAAGTAGCAGAACCAGAAGACGTTAGTGAAGATTAAGAAGAAGAATTACGTGACTGAGGAAGGAAAAGTTGATTAAGTAAGGAAAACATACAACCACAGGAAATTAAAGGGCTGATGATATTGCTCCTTTGCATGCAATAAGGAAACAGCATATGATGGGTTGAGGGAAAAGAGATGTTCAAGATCTGAGGAAACAAGTGATGTTTCCAGATTCTTTGAGCATAAATTGTATGAGCAAGAGGATTTCAGAGCATGAGTGAGCCTTGGCTATGGTCATATCTGGAAGGGAGCGATGGATGACAGTATAGTGTTGATCTATTGCGGACAGCGGAAAATACTGTTGTAGAAACAGGGAAGGGGGTGCAGCAAGCAAAACGTCTCAGATGAAAGCAAGATGGTGAAGTGCGTGCTGTGAAATTATTGTAAGCAATACATAATCCTTGCTAGCCCCCCTTCATTCGATGTTTTTCCCTCCAGGTCACTCTTGTTAATGTCTGCCTGGACCCTTTTGTAGTGTGGTTTCCACCCCCTGAAGGAGGGGCTTTCCATATTTGATCACTATTGTATATAATGTACCATAAGGTAAGGTATAGTGCTTTACTATTTTTGGTCTGGGACCTCCCTAAATAGCCTCAGTAACTATGTTTAAAGTATATGTCTAAAAGGTTATAGGGCATCCCAATATTTGTTTGAGCATATTGTCGTAACGCTATAATATGACTTGACCCGCAAAAGCCTCATGAAGGAACCCTTATGCCATTTGCACATCACTCTAATAACAATAGCCATCTCTGCCATGCCATACACCGACAGCTTCTGTGCTGTGCTTCTCCACTGAGAACGTAGAAGTAGGGGTTTGCCAAAAAAAACCCTACTTAGCAATAGGACTCCAGTGCTGCAAGCCCAGCAAGGTTTAATATGTGCGCTCACCCACCAATATGCTGATATGCGTCCACACACAGTAATATGCTGCTAAGCCATCGATGCAAGGTAATCAAGGTAACAAGGCACTAACCCTGGGCGTAGTACTACGCTACGCTCGCGGAGCGTGCGTAGTTTGCGCTACTACGCGCTACGCGAATTGCACGTAGCACAGTGCAAAAATGCGTAGCGTAGCGGGCATTTTTTGCTTGCTCGCGGTCCTCAACGTCAAGTTGGTGACCGCGAGCGAGCAAAATCAACATCCCGGCGAGACTTTTTCCTCGTTCGCGATCAGCAACATCAAGTTGCCGATCGCAAGCGTGGAAAATAAACCTACCGGCGAGATTCTCAATGCGGGGAGGTCAGGTTTCTCATTGAGAGTGGTCGCGTATGCTCGCGACCGCTCGCGATGAGAAACTACCAGTCCGCGTTGAGAAAGCTGCCGCTCGAGTACAAATCTACTCGAGCGGCAGAAAACGACCGCTTGCACTGTGCAAGATTCCGTTTGCAATGATTGCACAGTGCGGACAAGCATCCGGCACTGTGCAATCAGTGCGAACAGCATTTCCCTACCGCACTATGCAGTTCGCGTAGCTACGCGTAGCTTGCGTAGTGCGAAGTGCACTTCGCGTAGCTACGCGTAGCGCTACTACGCGAACTACGCCCAGGGTTACAAGGCACAAAAAAACAAAAAAAACTTGTGTCTTCTACGAGAGGAGAATCACCAACTGATGTGTGCCTGGAAGCCATGTTCATCTAAGGATGTATTTCTGCCAATAAGCACGTGAACTAGTCATCTGTGCCACATTAAGATATGAGTGGATGTTTCACATGACTCTGCATATCTAATGAGAACTAAAGTAGGATAGTATTCTCATTCTAGCCATAATATTTGGTATTTTAAAATTGTTTTCTCTTATTTTATTTGTCTTTGATTATATTTGTTTTATGATTATGGCACTTCTAATCTATGGAATGGCTTATGCAACTTGTAAAACCCTATGGGTTCTCTGGAAGGTCAGTTGTCTTTCAAGCATCTCTCCTTCTAATATATATAGCCCAATGGGAGAGATCAAAAGTACAAGTCAGTTTTCTCAGTAATGGCTACACCCATGATTCTTGTGACTAGGGATCTCTTACTGGAAGTACCACAAAAAAGGTGGTTGTACAAACACATTTGGTGTCTGTATTATTGCTATGAGGTGTCGCATTAGGCAGGTGTAAAGTGTCAAGCTTGGACTGTAGTGGGGTCTGTGCTATAAGAAGGTGGTAAATAAATAAACAAACAAATAAATGAATGAATGCAAAATAGTATAAATAAAGAAATAATTGTTGAAGTTATAGAAGTCTTGTTGTGGAAAATGACTAGCTGGCGGCAAATAGAAGGGCTGGGAATGGAGGAGAAGACAGAGGGCCAGATGTACGACTCACCAATTTGCGACTCGCAAATTGGGATGTACAAGAGTGTCTTAATTAATATTAATGAGTCAGGCACAATTTGTGACCCCATTAGGAATGGCTAGCACTCACAGGGATGGTGGCCTGCTGGGGTCAGCAGACCACCATGTCTGTGACTGCTTTTAAATAAAGAAGAGTTTTTTTTAAATGCAGCCCGTTTTCCTTCAAGAAAAACGGGATGCATTTAAAAAAAAGAAAAATGAAACTTTTCAGTTTCATTTTTTAAAGGCAGGCAGTGGTCCCTGGGCAGAACATTCATAGATACAAATGCGAGTCACTATTAGGAAGGTACGCCCTTGGCACGCCCCTTCCTAATAGCGAGTCTCAAACCTCATTTTGCAAATTGGTAAAATTTACCGGTTCGCAAAATGAGGTTTGTATATGGCCATGCCCGAAATTGCAGTCGCAAACGGGCCGATTGCCCGTTTGCGACTGCAATTTAGGGTCGTACATCTGGCCCAGAGTGCTCAGCACCATGACTAGGTAGCAGCGGCTCCTCCGCTACGCTGGAGGAGCGTTGCCGCACTGCTTTTGAGCAGTGAAACATGAAAAATAAAATGATAATAACAAAGGTTATTATCATTTTATTTTTCCTCCCTTACTTCCTGCAGCTGAGCCGAGGGCAGGCTGTCTATTCCCACATGTCGACACAGCCACAGGAAGGAGGAGGAGTGGTGGCACTGCTTCAAGTGCACATGACAGTTTGGCCTGCTGTCAAAGGCCGGCCAAATCATCATGAGCACTTCGATTTCTCCACCCGAGCTGTGCTTTACAGCTTGGGTGGATAACAAGCAGAGGGTCATAGGGCCTTAGTGAGCGCCGAACTTTGGCGCTCACACCAATCACATCGCTGCTCTCATGCTGGATAATACCAGCATGAGATCAGCGTCTGGATAGGCATAGGGGACCCTGTGGCATGCCGGGAGCCAAGGAAGAGCAGAGGCCAGTGGAGCACCGACACTGCAGAATGCAGGTAAGCATTATTTTTTTAATTCTTTTCCCCCACACTTGCCCCCGCTGTCCTCCTCCGCGCTACTCCCCACTTAAATATCACAGCAGCCGCCATTGTGACTAGGAACAAAATACACAGAAAGACTCAGGAAAGAGTCATTGGAGAATTAGTGTAATTGACGTTCTGTTTGGCATGCTTCAGGGGTTTAACTAGTATGGCATGTCTGGATTCTGCCATTTTGGGATCTGTCTTTGAAAGTGTAGTTTGAGTCCACCAGAATCTCGTGTGACTGTTTATTTATGAGGTAACACATATGATAGTTAAGTAATGGATACAGCAAAAAATGTATTTTACTGTTCTCAACAGCGAGACTGATTAGGTGGGAGAAATCGTAGTCCCAAGCTCTAATATCCGGGTCAAGGGTTTGTCTGACAATAGAAATTACCATCTTAAATTACTTCTGTGTTTTAATTAGTCCTCATTACCTCTGTTTTCCAATGCCCTTAAATGCTAACTATTCCACCACATAATAGGACATCCCATTCTCTTAAATAGCACCCCTGTCAGGTTTACCACCTTGTTTCTGGAAGAGTCTGCGCCTGTAAAAGCACATAACACCACAGACAGGAAGGAGGGTTGTAGGGCAGAGACGCGCATGGCTAAACGATGCATGCCTCTACAACGCTCCCTGAACAACACATTCGTCTGAACAATGCATTCCTTTACCACACATGCCTTTACTACACAATTTTGTGACTGGTATGTGTGGTAACGATCACACCCCAACCTCCAACATCCTAACAACAACCACAACCCCGAGCCCTAAACACAACCTCAACACCTCTAAGACATAAAAACAACCCCAACCTCCCTGAGCCTTAAAACCAACCCTGACCCGAGCCCTGAAAACAACCCTAACAGCCCTCTGAGCCCTAAAAACTACCCTAAGCCCTAAAAGCACCCCACCCTTAAAAACTAATTCCCCCACCCCCCCAAACCTGGCCCCAGCCCCTCTTAACCATCCACGTTGTGCTTTCTGTCCCGACGCTTCCTGTTCTTGCCCATCCGGACATCTAGACTGCGCACTGCCTTAACCACACATGTGCGTGGTTAAAGCATATGCGTGTTTAAGGCAAGCGTGGTTCCACTTGTGGGGAAATGGCATGCGTGTCTCAGCCTGTGTTGTTAAGACCGTTTCCCAGAAAGGAGATATAACCATTGGACCAAATTGTTAGATTTCAACCACTCTATCATCTGTGGCCAGAACTGTGTCTTTTTTATATTTAAAGCAGAGTTGGTCCTGCACTAGTTTTAAATACTGCATCGATCCAATCGCTTATTTTTGGAAGGTTTTGATCAATTCATACTTTATATATCATCTATCTGGCTTTTAACATTGACTAGATTAATAATTTAGCTTAATTCTGGTTCACCAGCTCTGTTTCCTTTTTCTCAAGACCCAATAGGAAGCGGGTAGAGCTTACCTCCATATTTTGCTTCATGGCAGGTGATAAGATCTTACTTAGGCCATTCAAGAAGGTTATTCAAGGACAGTTTACGAGCATGTGATCATCATGTGCACTGAGTATGCACATTTCATGAAGAAATGCTCCTAGTGTTTTAGCCAATTTGCCATCGTTTTAGGAGTTCACTAAGCTCTATGCAAAGTAAAAGGATGGTTCCTTTTCAGAGTAGCCGTATTGGCAATAATGTAAAGAGTATCAAAAGATACTTGCCAACATTTCTTGAGATAATCATTCAGCAAGTATGCATCCCAGACTCGATACCATACAGGTCTCTTCACATCATCTGCTTCACAGAGATATCCATACCATTTTGCTACCTCTTTCTTAATTTTCCCTTGCATATGAAGCTCTTGCACAAATCCTTCTACATTAATGTTTGTCCAACTTTGCGCCGAGTGCCATGAAGAAATTAGCTGAAACTTAAACCTGAAGAGGTGACCCCTTTTCATGGTATACAGATGGTCCCATGATTCCAATCCTTCTTCCACCCCCGCTACATCTCCCCATGGGTTGAGACTTGCAGCCTTTAAAGAAAGGCTCAAAGTATCCTTCACACAGACTGTGGTACCACGTGATTCCCAAATTGCTGCAAATTCAAAACAATACAGAATCTTACATCTAGTCCTGACCTTTGAATATACCATAGAGGCTGCCTCCAGGACCCTACATTTCATTTTTGTTTTTAAATTTAGGAGATCCAGATTTATGTAGACAACCATCCTTGATCTTGTGCGACTTGATCATAACTTAAAACATTTTGCCTCTGTCTGAAGAATCTGGACTACCTAGCAACCCCCTGAAGGATTTAAGTTGGAAAGCCCAAAAATAACGCTGTATATCTGGAACTGAATTTGCCTTTTTTAAGTTTATTTAGTATTTTTTCCAGGCAATTCTTGTGGCCTTACATCCCAAATAATGCTCTTAATATTACTCTTAATATGTTGCAGGACTTTTGAGTGAAAAGGTAAATGAATATTGGAGGATACACATCTTTATTAATTTTACTCTTCCATAAATAGTCAAGGAGATATTTGCCATTTTTTAAATTCATGTATTCCTCTATGTAGGTTTTCCTTCAGAATCCGCTCAATTTTGTGAAAAATATAAACCCACGGATAACTCATCCACTTTGTGTCAGCACCTAAGGTACAGTCTTCATTCCACATCATAACCTCTGTTTAGTCCCGATTGATAACCTGATAGGGCACCAAATGCAATAGCTATTTGTTTAAATCTTTGCATTGTTATATAATTTTGTGTAAATGAGTAAATTGTATGGATACAGCACCACCTTCTTTCTGAGCCCCTGCACTTCAAAATGGATTATTTTAAGATTTGACCTTAATTTCTCAGCTAGAGGTTCACTTAATAAATTACCTAAAATCTGAGGCAGGGGGCGGCCCTGATGCATACGTCTTCCTATAAAAACTTTATTAGGGAGTTATTTACCAATATTCTGGCGGAGGGGTAAGATACAAAGACTTTATGCCAATTATGAAGAGAGACGGAATGCCAAAATGTTTGAGACATTCCCAGAGATATTTCCAATGTAGTCTGTCAAAGGCTTTGGCTGTGTCAATAGCAATAATTGTAAGGGGCAGATAAAGGTGTGTGGAGAGATCTATAGAACCAATGACCTTGTGGACCTTATGGACCTATCTTCCAGGTATAAACCCCTTGTGATCCCCATTAGCCTATAAGATTCACACTTGGCAGGGTTCTTATTTGGCTTTAGAATGGTCAATATGGCAGCCTCTCCCCAGGATGTCAGTGGCTTTTGATCTTTAATCATAATGCTAGTTAATAGAACTTTCGAGACCAGCACTATCTGATTACTAGTAGGCTTATACAGTTCTCAAGTGCACAAAAGGATTGGGTAGGTAGGTAGGAATGAGAGGAGTCTAGAGGAGGAAACTGTGTGTGTGAATTCATGGTTTAGAGTGAGTGGGCTATAGGAATAGTGTAGAAATGGAGAAGGCAAGCAGGAGCACTAGTACCAGAAGCACAGACCCATAAAGGAGGAATATGAGCATGAAAAATGCCCCCTCAGGCACATGACCGAAGGGTATCCAGATGCAGGGAGATCATTGGGTGTGACTGCACTGTACCTTTCCTCCCCATCTATAAAATCAGTATATATATATATATATATATATGGACAACCAATCCTGCTTCCTCAGACCCAACCAACGAAGTAGGCACGGACACAAGGCTGTGAAAATATGGCTTCTTTAATGGATCAGGTCACCCTCAACCCGAAGACACGAGAGACGCGTTTCGCCTGCCCAGCAGGCTTTATCAATCTGAATAGCGCCCTCTTGCAGTGAATATAAATAGTATTTCCTTCTTGAGGCAATAATAAACACTGAAAAAATACTTTTCAGATAAAATGCATAAATTTACATAAATGTGCAAAATATGCTAATTTCACAGTTATCATAGCAGGTAAACACGACATCTATATGTATATGATATGCAAAATGCTGAAATCATACAATGTGGTTTCACCTTGGTACTAAAAGCACAGGTACAAACAAATGCACATTAGAAAATGTCTAACATCCGCCTCAAAGGAAACATACTGCTATAAAAACATGCAGCGCTAATCACTCGTGTAATTTTGCCATTATCTTCAACACTCGGTGTGTAATCGAAGTTAAAAACAAAAAGACGCCGTCCTCTACTCTCCAGAAAGTGACCATAATTGCTGGCTGAAGATATTAAGAACTGCCATAAACCACCCGAGGACAGGACAAATGTAAACGTGCCACCAGGACTGGGCAGAGGTTGAATCATAGTTGAATGCCAGAAATATCACTTCTCGCAGCGCGTGCCTGTGTTGTATTTGGGACTATCACTCCCATGATGCATCTGGGCCATAACATGTGGAGTAGCGGTTCATAGGCAAAAATGTTCGTGAGAGAGTCAGGGTTATCAGCAAAATGCTACGGGGTCCAAAGGCAAAACATCGATATGACGCGCAATACAATATCATATCCTAAAGATTAGGGTCTCAATGTCAATAATGTGCCAGCAGCGCCGATCATGATTCCATCAGGCACATAGGGTCGAAGGGGACCAGTAAATTAAAAAGACTTGAATATGCCCAACAGTCCTCACCGCTTCTGCACCTATTTATATTCACTGCAAGAGGGCGCTATTCAGATTGATAAAGCCTGCTGGGCAGGCGAAACGCGTCTCTCGTGTCTTCGGGTTGAGGGTGACCTGATCCATTAAAGAAGCCATATTTTCACAGCCTTGTGTCCGTGCCTACTTCGTTGGTTGGGTCTGAGGAAGCAGGATTGGTTGTCCATATATATATATATATATATATATATATATATATATATATATATATATATATATATATTCACACAAAAAATAAAGGTCACAGGGACGTTATAGTTAGGGTCAGAATTTACTCATACAAAACCAGAGAAATTCAGCCGTTATAGTTACCTGAGGTAACTATAACTCGTGCCCCGCAATGCACTGGTTATGATCTCACATATTACATCACTCATGACATGGTCAGTGACATCACTGATGACATCACTGATGACATCTCAAATGACATCACTGATGAGATCATCCAGTGATGGTTTTTCACTATGACGTCCCTGTAACCTTTATTATCTTTAGTGAATTTCTAAGGTTTTTTAAATTGTATTTGCTAATTATAACGTCCCTTTAACCTTTGTTTTTTTTTTAGTGAATTTCTAAGGTTTTTTAACTAGCAGCCATGTTTGTAGAGTGGTGGAGAAAGGAGGCTGGGCCTCCGACCAGCTCTCAGGAATTCTGCTGTGTAGGACTTATAGGAGGTACCAGGAGGGCTTCTTGGCCCCCAAGGATCCTCTGGAGCCAATGGGACTTTATCCCTCAACTAGTAGTGTGCCGGGAGGCACGTTTGCAGAGTGGTGGAAAAAGGGTGTGTGGCCTCTGACAACTTCTCATCAATCCTGCTGTGTGGAACTTACTGGAGGTAACAGGAGGGGTTGTTGGACCCCTAGGATGTCCTTGGGGGCCAACTACCCCTGCTATTACCTCCAGTAAGTCCCATACAGCGGGATTGCTGAGATCTGATAGCAGGCCGCCCCCCTTTCTCCACCACTCTGCAAACACACCTCCTGACGCACTACTAATAGGGGGGTGAAGTCCCCTTGGCCATTTAGGGCCCTTGGGGGATAACTACCCCTCCTGTTACCTCCAGCACGTCCCACACAGTGGGTTTGCTGAGAGGTTTTCGGTGGCAATGCCCTTTTTCTCCGCCACTCTGCAAACACGCCTCCTGGCACACTACTATTAGGGGGATGAAGTCCCCTTGGCTCTCAAGAGTCCTTGGGGGCCAACTAGCCCTCCTGTTACCTCCAATAAGGCGCACACAGCTGGATTGCTAAGAGGTGGTCAGAGGCCATGGCCCATTCTCCACCACTCTGCAAACACGTCTCCTGGCGCACTGCCGCTTGGGGGATAAAGTCCACTTTAGTCCTTAGGCCCTCAGGAGTAAATTGGAATTCATTCCCCAACCAGAAGCACGCCAGGAGGAGCGTTTGCAGAGTGGTAAAGAAAGGGGGCATGGCCTCCGGCGACTTGCCAGAGTATTTTAAAAATATTTATTTTAGGGAAGGGGGCTGCGTAGCCCCCCTTCCCTCAGCAAATTTCAGCCCCGGGGACCCCATCCCCTGGGGCCAGTCTTTTTTTTAAATGGGGAGGGGGTCCGGGGGGCCTCTATCGCCGGGTCGATTACTGCCCCATGGACTCCATCCCCCGGGGCCTGGCCATTTCCTTTTTTTAAAAAATAAATAAAGGAAGGGGGGCCGTGGGCCAATTTTGGCCCCGAGGACCCCATCGCCCAGGGCCTGCCGTTTATATATTTTATTTTATTTAAAAGGAAGTGGGCTGCACGAACCCCCTCCCCAGGCCTATTTCGGCCCCGGGGATTCCATCCCCCAGGGCAGGCCTTTATTTATTTATTTATTTATTTTAAAGGAGGGAGGCAAGTGGCCCCCTCCCCAGGCCTTTTTTGGTCCTGGGGATCCCATCCCCTGGGGCCAGGCCTTCGTACTTTTTAAAAAAATGGGGAGGGGGTCAGTGCAGCACTGCTCCCGCCAAGTCATAGCATATACTGCTTTCAGCAAGCGAGAGCAGAAAATGCTCTCGCTTGCTTAAAGCGGAGCATGTCTGTTTCCATGTTTGCTGTCAAGCGAGCAGGGAAACAGACACTATGCTTTGAGATCCAGGGAGCTGCATGTTAGCGCCATGGTCTGGGGCCACGCCCCTTTTTACACCTCTCTGCAACGCAACTCTGTGGCGCTTACTGGACGTACCTGGTGGGCTAGTTGGCCCCCAGGGACCCTCAGGATTCAAGGTGACTTAATACCCCAAATTAAAACGCGCCACGGGGCGCGTTTGCACACTTGGCACATTAGGCCACGCCCCCTCCCTGCACCACTGTGCAAACGCGCCCCTTGGAGCGTTGTAAATTAGGGGATTACATCCCCTTGAGTCCTGAGGGTCCCTGGGGGCCAACTAGCCCACCAGCTGCCTCCAGTAAGCGCCGTAGAGCTGCGTTGCAGAGAGGTGTAAAAAGGGGCGTGGCCTCTCTCCCTGGCGCATTCTGGATGTACCTGGTGGGCTAGTTCGCCCCCAGGGACCCTCAGGATTGAAGGGGACTTAATCCTCCAATTTACAATGTGCCAGGGGGTGCGTTTGCACACATGCTATGTCAGGCCCCGCCCCCTCCCTTCATCACTGTGAAAACGCGCCCCTTGGCGCGTTTTAAGTTGGGGGATTAATTCCCCTTGAGTCCTGATGGTCCCTGGGGGCCAACTAGCCCACCAGGTACCTCCAGTTAGCGCCCCAGAGCTGCGTTGCAGAGAGGTGTAAAAAGGGGTGTGGCCTCTGAACACCTCTCTGCAATGCAGCTCCCTGGCGCATACTGGAGGTACCTGGTGGGCTAGTTGGCCCCCAGGGACCTTCAGGATTCAAGGGGACCTAATCCCCCAACTTAAAACGTGCCACAGGGCGCGTTTGCACACTTGTCATATCAGGCCACGCCCCCTCCCTGCACCACTGTGCAAACGCACCCCCTGGTGCATTGTAAATTGGGGGATTAAGTCCCCTTGAGTCCTGAGGGTCCCTGGGGGCCAACTAGCCCACCAGCTACCTCCAATAAGCGCCACAGAGCTGCGTTGTAGAGTTGGGTAAAAAGGGGCGTGGCCTCTCAACACCTCTCTGCAACGCAGCTCCCTGGCGCATACTGGAGGTACCTGGTGGGCTAGTTCGCCCCCAGGGACCCTCAGGATTGAAGGGGACTTAATCCCCCAATTTACAATGTGCCAGGGGGTGCGTTTGCACACTTGCTATATCAGGCCACGCCCCCTCCCTTCACCACTGTGCAAACGCGCCCCATGGCACGTTTTAAGTTGGGGTATTAATTACTCTTGAGTCCTGATGGTCCCTGGGGGCCAACTAGCCCACCAGGTACCTCCAGTAAGCGCCACAGAGCTGCGTTGCAGAGTGGTGTAAAAAGGGGGCGTGGCCTTGGACCACCTCTCTGCAACGCAGCTCCCTGGTGCTTTTGGAGGTACCTGGTGGGCTAATTGGCCCCCAGGGACCCTCAGGATTTAAGGGGACTTAATCCCCCAACTTAAAACGTGCCACAGGGTGCGTTTGCACATTTGTCACATCAGGCCACGCCCCCTCCCTGCACCGCTGTGCAAACACGCCCCCTGGAGCGTTGTAAATTAGGGGATTACATCCCCTTGAGTCCTGAGGGTCCCTGGGGGCCAACTAGCCCACCCGCTACCTCCAGTAAGCGCCACAGAGCTGCGTTGCAGAGAGGTGTAAAAAGGGGCGTGGCCTCTCAACACCTCTTTGCAATGCAGCTCCCTGGCGCATACTGGAGGTACCTGGTGGGCTAGCTCGTCCCCAGGGACCCTCAGGATTGAAGGGGACTTAATCCCCCAATTTACAATGTGCCAGGGGGTGCGTTTGCACACTTGCTATGTCAGGCCCCGCCCCCTCCCTTCACCACGGTGAAAACGCACCCCTTGGTGCGTTTTAAGTTGGGGGATTAATCCCCTTGAGTCCTGATGGTCCCTGGGGGCCAACTAGCCCACCAGGTACCTCCAGTTAGCGCCACAGAGCTGCGTTGCAGAGAGGTGTAAAAAGGGGCATGGCCTCTGAACTCCTCTCTGCAACACAGCTCCCTGGCGCATACTGGAGGTAACTGGTGGGCTAGTTGGCCCCCAGGGACCCTCAGGATTCAAGGGGACCTAATCCCCCAACTTAAAACGTGCCACAGGGCGCGTTTGCACACTTGTCATATCAGGCCCTGCCCCCTCCCTGCACCACTGTGCAAACGCACCCCCTGGTGCGTTGTATATTGGGTGATTAAGTCCCCTTGAGTTCTGAGGGTCCCTGGGGGCCAACTAGCCCACCAGCTACCTCCAATAAGCGCCACAGAGCTGCGTTGCAGAGTGGTGTAAAAAGGGGCGTGGCCTCAACACCTCTCTTCAACGCAGCTCCCTGGCGCATACTGGAGGTACCTGGTGGGCTAGTTCGCCCCCAGGGACCCTCAGGATTGAAGGGGACTTAATCCCCCAATTTACAATGTGCCAGGGGGTGCGTTTGCACACTTGCTATATCAGGCCCCGCCCCCTCCCTTCACCACTGTGCAAACGCGCCCCCTGGTGCGTTTTAAGTTGGGGGATTAATTCCTCTTGAGTCCTGATGGTCCCTGGGGGCCAACTAGCCCACCAGGTACCTCCAGTAAGCGCCACAGAGTTGCGTTGCAGAGAGGTGTAAAAGGGGCGTGGCGTCTGAACACCTCTCTGCAACGCAGCTCCCTGGCGCATACTGGAGGTACCTAGTGGGCTAGTTGGCCCCCAGGGACCCTCAGGATTCAAGGGGACTTAATCCCCCAACTTAAAACGCGCCACAGGGCGCGTTTGCACACTTGTCACATCAGGCCACGCCCCCTCCCTGCACCACTGTGCCAACGCACCCCCTGGTGCGTTGTAAATTGGGGGATTAAGTCCCCTTGAGTCCTGAGGGTCCCTGGGGGCCAACTAGCCCACCAGCTACCTCCAGTAAGCGCCACAGAGCTGCGTTGCAGAGTGGTGTAAAAAGGGGGCGTGGCCTTGGACCACCTCTCTGCAATGCAGCTCTCTGGTGCTTACTGGAGGTACCTGGTAGGCTAATTGGCCCCCAGGGACCCTCAGGATTTAAGGGGACTTAATCCCCCAACTTAAAACGTGCCACAGGGTGCGTTTGCACACTTGTCACATCAGGCCACGCCCCCTCCCTGCACCACTGTGCAAATGCGCCCCCTGGAGCATTGTAAATTAGGGGATTACATCCCCTTGAGTCCTGAGGGTCCCTGGGGGCCAACTAGCCCACCAGCTACCTCCAGTAAGCGCCACAGAGCTGCGTTGCAGAGTGGTGTAAAAAGGGGCGTGGCCTCTCAACACCTCTCTGCAACGCAGCTCCCTGGCGCATACTGGAGGTACCTGGTGGGCTAGTTCGCCCCCAGGGACCCTCAAGATTGAAGGGGACTTAATCCCCCAATTTACAATGTGCCAGGGGGTGCGTTTGCACACTTGCTATGTCAGGCCCTGCCCCCTCCCTGCACCACTGTGCAAATGTGCCGAAATAAAAAAAAAAAATAATAATCTTTTTTGGTCCCTGTGGGTCCTTCTGGGACCCCCTGAGCAGGCCTAGAGGGTCAAGGTGTTTCTACCCTGCCCCCTTCTCATGTTTTATACCTTTGTTTCTCTGTTCTCTAGCGACTCGCTTCTACCGAGCCACAAGATAGCTGCCAACACTTCCTGGTTTGAAGTGTTGGCAGCCAATCACAGTGAAGCTCGTGCACGGGACTTAGGCTCCACCCAGATATCAAAACTTTTATTTTTCTAATTTCTCAGCAACTACTGAATGGATTTACACCATTTTAAAAAAAAAGGTCGCTTTCTGAACCAAGCTCTACCTTTCTGCCAAATTTGGGGTAATTCCGTTCAGCAGTTCGGGCTGTAGCTCGTTGCAAAATTTCCTATGGAAATTAACATGGGGAAACGTGTTTTGGAACCCCCCTTTTTTCTCAGCCCCCGCTTGACGAATCACCCCCAAGCTTTCAGGATAGGACCTGACCTGGATAGACTTTTTTTTGGGAGAATTTCGCAAAGATTCATCAAACGACACCAAAGTTATTAGCAAATCAAAAAATGCTTTTCCTATGGAAACTAGGTTGTAACTATAACTACCTACTGGCGACCGCCAGTAGGTAATATATATATATATATCCCTCGGGTGTGTGTAGCGGCGTGCAGTCGAATCACATGGGGTGCTCGTAGGACACCCGCTCCCGGGCGTATATACATAAAGTTTCTTCCGTTTCTTTTAAAACAAAACGGCAAGCCACGTAGTGCAGTAGATTTAATTTTTTTTAGTTTAATCTGGAATATACAAACATGTAAAGCGTCAGATGCTTTTCTGCTTAAGAAAGCCTTTCTCACGACGCCTGCACCATGAGGAGTGCTGTTCTGTATTAAAAGAAACGTGAGTAACTTTATATATATAGATATCAATCAGACAAGGGGGGTAATATTGCCTTATGGCTGCTCCATTTGTATGTTGAAGAGGCAAAATCACAACTCAAAAATACGAAATGTTATCAAAAAGTACCTCAGAGTAATCTAGTCGAAGTAAAGAACAAGTATTACAAGAATCTTGCAAGATGGAGGGGATTAGGCTTAATTTCGAAAGAATAATATGTTTTTTTGAAGGTAGAAAATCCTATTTGTACCTGATCCCAAAGATTCATAAAAATCCGACCAAACCTCCTGGAAGACCTATAATTTCGGCTATAGGAAGTCTGTTTGAGGCGACCTCCCGTTTTATAGTTTATTTTTCACAAGAGTTTAAAAAACCTTCCATCCTATATACAAGATACAAGGGACTTTTTAAGGAGGATTGAAAATGTTCCCTGGGATGAATCTTATCTCCTAATTACTATTGATGTAGCCTCACTATATACGAGGATTGCACATGAAGATGGATTGAGGGCCATGAGACATTACCTGAATACACGACCCATTCGTTTTTACCAACACTCTGAAATGTTACTGGAGATGGCGAAGATGTGCCTCGAGAATAACTATTTCCTTTTTAGTAAAGAGGCTTACAAACAAGTCAGAGACACAGCCATGGGCACCTGCTTCGTCCCCAGTTATGCCAACCTCCATATGGGCTGGTTGGAGGAGCAGATGCTCAAAACCAAACACGCCACACAATGGGAAGAGAATGTGATTATTTGGTCAAGATTTATTGATGACCTTTTTATCCTAATGAGAGGGTCGAGAGATACAGCCAGTGAGTTTGTTGATGCCCTAAATGACAATGCACTAAACTTACAGTTCACCAGTTCAATAAGTAATTCCCAAGTGTGCTTTCCGGATTTGGAAATATTTGTAAAAGATGATAAGATACACACCCGCACACACAGGAAACCTACAGCAGGGAACTCCATTCTGCACTACTCGAGCTTCCACACTCAGAAACTAAAGTATAGCATTCCATATGCGGAACATTTACACATGAAAAGGAATTGAAGTGAAGGGTCATCCTTAATGGATGCTCAGATGCAACTCTCACAGAGATTTGTTGAGCGAGGCTATAGTCCCCATGTGCTGGAACAAGCTCAAAGCAAAGTAAAAGACATTGCAAGGGATTCCCTACTTTTCCTGGGCAATACATCTAAGAGGAACACCAACCAAAATGATGTAAGAATTATCACAGGTTACAATGCCTATCATGCTAGGTGAGAGCTTGCACGAATAGACATTGGCGCCTAGTTAAGAGCGACCCGCTAGTGTGCAGCACAATTCCACGCAAACCCCTATTGACATTTAGAAGGGCAAAGTCAATGAGGCAGCAATTGGTGGTAATCAGCCCGGAAAGTCTTGAAAAGGAGGGATACTTAGGGCTAGTTCAGGTTTTGTGAAATGCCACAAATGCAAGGCATGTAATTATGGCATAAATAAGTCTGAGACTCAAACACCACTTCTGAGTAAACCTTGGTCTATCTGTCGCACCTTTAATTGCAGAAGCGATTTTGTTGTATATATATTGCAATGTTCATGTCCAAAATTGTATGTGGGGAGCACTATCCATATGGTGCATGTAAGGATCCTCAAACATCTAAGAGCGGTTAAAAATAATGATAGGACTTATCCCGTTGCGAGGCACATGTATGAAGTTCATGATGGTGACATTAGTGAACTTTCCTACTATGTTATCGACTCAGTGCCGAAGAATAGAAGAGGTGGAAACCGAGAGTTGAAACTGAGACAGATGGAGTCTAGATACATTTTAATTTTGAACTCTAAGATCCCACATGGCCTGAATTCTGAAGATAATCTGCACGTTCATATTTAAAGATAAAAGAGTTGTTATTTTCGATTAGAGTGGCAGGATATCATGATAGGGGAAAGCAGCTGTCTAGGGAGATGAAATCTAAGGAAATGTTTTATGTTTTACCAATACAGATCCATGTAAGGGGAATTAAAGTGCAATCAGGGCTTCATATGACGAATTTCCAATGAGACAAAATCATTGGTGAGAATTGGGGAGATATAGAAATTTTGTAAAGAGGGTTTTGAAGGACTAGCAATTTGGATATAAAAGTTTGTTTTTAATGAAGTATGATGTTATTTAGTGACAGCAATGTTTACACATTTAAACACTTGTACTTTAGTATACATTTGTGAACTGTTAAGTTGATTATATAGATATTCCTACCATTTTTATCTTTTTAGTAACACAGCACTTGCACTTTTAATGGCCTAGAAGGTCATTTTTGGAAGAAAGATGATTAAAGTTTGGAAAGTGAGATGAAATTTAATATATTAGTTAGTTGGTAGGAATACAGAAATAGATCAGATTTACTGTTTTTTCTATTTAGTATATATTTATAAACTTTTAATTTTTATTCTAATCTTCATCTTTATTTTCGATTCAAACATTGCATTGGGATGAATACTCATACTGTTAGTTATTATTCAATGAAGCACTAGCACTTTTATTGTTGTCAATATTAAACAATGTAATATTGAATGATACCTCCTCCCTCTATGCACTAGCACTTTTTATAGGCCAAAAAGAAATGGAATGTGCAATATAGAATGAGCAAGGTATAATAGAATGCTCTGCACATGCACTTTAATTGACATTCAATGAGGATTTTAATTGAATGATTTTATTTGCACTGACACTTTATATATGGCTTTGTGATGGAGCCCGGAATAGAAGGATATCACTTTTTCTTCTTAAGCACTTGCACTTTAATTGACCCACGAGAACCAGGATGCACAATATTGATTGAGTAATACACTGTAAGGTAGTATGTAGCAAATAGATATGATTAGCACTATTAAGCATTGATGGTTAAATCCGTTTATGGAAACATGTAATTAATGAAAAGTATAATGAAAGAGTCAAAATATACCAAAAAGAAATAAGATAATTGAAATCATTCATTTATTATTTGTAAAGATCACAATGCATTTTGAAATGTCCAAAATGGTATAACCTATGATTATTGGTGACTGTTTTTTATTTGCAATCAATGTGCTCTGTTTGGGAAGATTAAGAAGTATGTTTTTTATATCTCCTTGATCATGTGATCAGCCAACCTCAACACAAACATCAGCACTAATGGCGCTCAGTGTGTGAGCAAGGCAGCAATACTGCCGAAACGCATTACAACAGTGCCAACAGCGACGACGCCAACCGACGCCGCCGTATTTGAAACAGGAGCCAGTTGTTGCAGGACATAGCAGCATCGGGGACTTGAGCCCGGTTTCACCACCCACTTGGGCTGTATCTGTATACTGTGGGGCAAAGTCATGGCTCTCACTGAAGGAAGAGAGTGCACTACAATGACCATCGGGCCTCGCTGAGGCCACGCCCACAGGGGCGGTGGTTTGATTATATTAGTGGTGCCTTGAAACCGCCGGGATTTTGCTTCAGATCCAGTGTCCATGAAGAAGTGTTAATGAACACGAAACGCGTCGACTTGCTGGACTTTATTCATTTGTGAAACTGAGCTGATGGTCCCTGATGTTCCCTGCAATAAAGATTGTGGCCATTACCTACCTGCTTGTGGGCTCTCTTCATAACAGGCGATTGTTGTTGGATTTGTTTGGCGGCTTGCCTGAGCAGCGTTGAGAGCCCCGGTGCTGCCAGCACTCCAGCGACGACGCCTACCGACGCCACCGTATTGGAAACAGGAGCCAGTTGTTGCAGGACATAGCAGCATCGGGGACTTGAGCCCGATTTCACCATCCACTTGGGCTGTATCTGTATACTGTGGGGCAAAGTCATGGCTCTCACTGAAGGAAGAGAGTGCACTACAATGAACATCGGGCCTCGCTGAGGCCACGCCCACAGGGGCGGTGGTTTGAGTATATTAGTGGTGCCTTGAAACCGCCGTGATTTTGCTTCAGGTCCAATGTCCATGAAGAAGTGTTAATGAACACGAAACGCGTCGACTTGCTGGACTTTATTCATTTGTGAAACTGAGCTGATGGTCCCTGATGTTCCCTGCAATAAAGATTCTGGCCATTACCTACCTGCTTGTGGGCTCTCTTCATAACAGGCGACTGTTGTTGGATTTGTTTGGTGGCTTGCCTGAGCCGCGTTGAGAGCCCCGGTGCTGCCAGCACTCCAGCGACGACGCCAACCGACGCCGCCGTATTGGAAACAGGAGCCAGTTGTTGCAGGACATAGCAGCATCAGGGACTTGAGCCCGGTTTCACCACCCACTTGGGCTGTATCTGTATACTGTGGGGCAAAGTCATGGCTCTCACTGAAGGAAGAGAGTGCACTACAATGACCATCGGGCCTCGCTGAGGCCACGCCCACAGGGGCGGTGGTTTGAGTACATTAGTGGTGCCTTGAAACCGCCGTGATTTTGCTTCAGGTCCAGTGTCCATGAAGAAGTGTTAATGAACACGAAACGCGTCGACTTGCTGGACTTTATTCATTTGTGAAACTGAGCTGATGTTCCCTGCATTAAAGATTTTGGCCATTACCTACCTGCTTGTGGGCTCTTTTCATAACAGGCGACTGTTGTTGGATTTGTTTGGTGGCTTGCCTGAGCCACGTTGAGAGCCCCGGTGCTGCCAGCACTCCAGCGACGACGCCAACCGACGCCGCCGTATTAGAAACAGGAGCCAGTTGTTGCAGGACATAGCAGCATCGGGGACTTGAGCCCGGTTTCACCACCCACTTGGGCTGTATCTGTATACTGTGGGGCAAAGTCATGGCTCTCACTGAAGGAAGAGAGTGCACTACAATGACCATCGGGCCTCGCTGAGGCCACGCCCACAGGGGCGGTGGTTTGAGTATATTAGTGGTGCTTTGAAACCGCCGTGATTTTGCTTCAGGTCCAGTGTCCATGAAGAAGTGTTAATGAACACGAAACGCATCGACTTGCTGGACTTTATTCATTTGTGAAACTGAGCTGATGGTCCCTGATGTTCCCTGCAATAAAGATTGTGGCCATTACCTACCTGCTTGTGGGCTCTCTTCATAACAGGCGACTGTTGTTGGATTTGTTTGGCGGCTTGCCTGAGCCGCGTTGAGAGCCCCGGTGCTGCCAGCACTCCAGCGACGACGCCAACCGACGCCGCCGTATTGGAAACAGGAGCCAGTTGTTGCAGGACATAGCAGCTTCGGGGACTTGAGCCTGGTTTCACCACCCACTTGGGCTGTATCTGTATACTGTGGGGCAAAGTCATAGCTCTCACTGAAGGAAGAGTGCACTACAATGACCATCGGGCCTCGCTGAGGTCACGCCCACAGGGGCGGTGGTTTGAGTATATTAGTGGTGCCTTGAAACCGCCGTGATTTTGCTTCAGGTCCAGTGTCCAGGAAGAAGTGTTAATGAACACGAAACGCGTCGACTTGCTGGACTTTATTCATTTGTTAAACTGAGCTGATGGTCCCTGATGTTCCCTGCAATAAAGATTGTGGCCATTACCTACCTGCTTGTGGGCTCTCTTCATAACAGGCGACTGTTGTTGGATTTGTTTGGCGGCTTGCCTGAGCCGCGTTGAGATCCCCGGTGCTGCCAGCACTCCAGCGACGACGCCAACCGACGACGCCGTATTGGAAACAGGAGCCAGTTGTTGCAGGACATAGCAGCATCGGGGACTTGAGCCCGGTTTCACCACCCACTTGGGCTGTATCTGTATGCTGTGGGGCAAAGTCATAGCTCTCACTGAAGGAAGAGAGTGCACTACAATGACCATCGGGCCTCGCTGAGGCCACGCCCACAGGGGCGGTGGTTTGAGTATATTAGTGGTGCCTTGAAACCGCCGTGATTTTGCTGCAGGTCCAGTATCCATGAAGAAGTGTTTATGAACACGAAACGAGTCGATTTGCTGGACTTTATTCATTTGTGAAACTGAGCTGATGGTCCCTGATATTCCCTGCAATAAAGATTGTGGCCATTACCTACCTGCTTGTGGGCTCTCTTCATAACAGGCGACTGTTGTTGGATTTGTTTGGCGGCTTGCCTGAGCTGCGTTGAGAGCCCCGGTGCTGCCAGCACTCCAGCGACGACGCCAACCGACGCCGCCGTATTGGAAAAAGGAGCCAGTTGTTGCAGGACATAGCAGCATCGGGGACTTGAGCCCGGTTTCACCACCCACTTGGGCTGTATCTGTATACTGTGGGGCAAAGTCATGGCTCTCACTGAAGGAAGAGAGTGCACTACAATGACCATCGGGCCTCGCTGAGGCCACGCCCACAGGGGCGGTGGTTTGAGTATATTAGTGGTGCCTTGAAACCGCCGTGATTTTGCATCAGGTCCAGTGTCCATGAAGTAGTGTTAATGAACACGAAACGCGTCGACTTGCTGGACTTTATTCATTTGTGAAACTGAGCTGATGGTCCCTGATGTTCCCTGCAATAAAGATGGTGGCCATTACCTACCTGCTTGTGGGCTCTCTTCATAACAGGCGACTGTTGTTGGATTTGTTTGGCGGCTTGCCTGAGCCGCGTTGAGATCCCCGGTGCTGCCAGCACTCCAGCGACGACGCCAACCGACGACGCCGTATTGGAAACAGGAGCCAGTTGTTGCAGGACATAGCAGCATCGGGGACTTGAGCCCGGTTTCACCACCCACTTGGGCTGTATCTGTATGCTGTGGGGCAAAGTCATAGCTCTCACTGAAGGAAGAGAGTGCACTACAATGACCATCGGGCCTCGCTGAGGCCACGCCCACAGGGGCGGTGGTTTGAGTATATTAGTGGTGCCTTGAAACCGCCGTGATTTTGCTGCAGGTCCAGTATCCATGAAGAAGTGTTTATGAACACGAAACAAGTCGATTTGCTGGACTTTATTCATTTGTGAAACTGAGCTGATGGTCCCTGATATTCCCTGCAATAAAGATTGTGGCCATTACCTACCTGCTTGTGGGCTCTCTTCATAACAGGCGACTGTTGTTGGATTTGTTTGGCGGCTTGCCTGAGCTGCGTTGAGAGCCCCGGTGCTGCCAGCACTCCAGCGACGACGCCAACCGACGCCGCCGTATTGGAAACAGGAGCCAGTTGTTGCAGGACATAGCAGCATCGGGGACTTGAGCCCGGTTTCACCACCAACTTGGGTTGTATCTGTATACTGTGGGGCAAAGTCATGGCTCTCACTGAAGGAAGAGAGTGCACTACAATGACCATCGGGCCTCGCTTCGGCCACGCCCACAGGGGCGGTGGTTTGAGTATATTAGTGGTGCCTTGAAACCGCCATGATTTTGCTTCAGGTCCAGTGTCCATGAAGAAGTGTTAATGAACACGAAACGCGTCGACTTGCTGGACTTTATTCATTTGTGAATCTGAGCTGATGGTCCC
Source organism: Calotriton arnoldi (assembly GCA_963921515.1). Lineage (NCBI taxonomy): Eukaryota > Metazoa > Chordata > Amphibia > Caudata > Salamandridae > Calotriton > Calotriton arnoldi. Next base: position 901,625 of record CAWUFW010004236.1, read on the forward strand.
TGATGTTCCCCGCAATAAAGATTGTGGACTTTACCTACGTGCCTGTGGGCTCTCTTCATAAAAGGCGACTGTTGTTGGATTTGTTTGGCGGCTTGCCTGAGCCGCATTGAGAGCCCCGGTGCTGCCAGCACTCCAGCGACGACTCCAACCAACGCCGCCGTATTGGAAACAGGAGCCAGTTGTTGCAGGACATAGCAGCATCGGGGACTTGAGCCCGGTTTCACCACCCACTTGGGCTGTATCTGTATACTGTGGGGCAAAGTCATAGCTCTCACTGAAGGAAGAGAGTGCACTACAATGACCATCGGGCCTCGCTGAGGCCACGCCCACAGGGGCGGTGGTTTGAGTATATTAGTGGTTCCTTGAAACCGCCGTGATTTTGCTTCAGGTCCAGTGTCCATGAAGTAGTGTTAATGAACATGAAACGCGTCGACTTGCTGGACTTTATTCATTTGTGAAACTGAGCTGATGGTCCCTGATGTTCCCTGCAATAAAGATTGTGGCCATTACCTACCTGCTTGTGGGCTCTCTTCATAACAGGCGACTGTTGTTGGATTTGTTTGGTGGCTTGCCAGAGCAGCGTTGAGTGCCCCGGTGCTGCCAGCACTCCAGCGACGACGCCAACCGACGCCGCCGTATTGGAAACAGGAGCCAGTTGTTGCAGGACATAGCACCATCGGGGACTTGAGCCCGGTTTCACCACCCACTTGGGCTGTATCTGTATACTGTGGGGCAAAGTCATGGCTCTCACTGAAGGAAGAGAATGCACTACAATGACCATCGGGCCTCGCTGAGGCCACGCCCACCGGGGCGGTGGTTTGAGTATATTAGTGGTTCCTTGAAACCGCCGTGATTTTGCTTCAGGTCCAGTGTCCATGAAGTAGTGTTAATGAACACGAAACGCGTCGACTTGCAGGACTTTATTCATTTGTGAAACTGAGCTGATGGTCCCTGATGTTCCCTGCAATAAAGATTGTGGCCATTACCTACCTGCTTGTGGGCTCTCTTCATAACAGGCGACTGTTGTTGGATTTGTTTGGTGGCTTGCCAGAGCAGCGTTGAGTGCCCCGGTGCTGCCAGCACTCCAGCGACGACGCCAACCGACGCCGCCGTATTGGAAACAGGAGCCAGTTGTTGCAGGACATAGCAGCATCGGGGACTTGAGTCCGGTTTCACCACCCACTTGGGCTGTATCTGTATACTGTGGGGCAAAGTCATGGCTCTCACTGAAGGAAGAGAATGCACTACAATGACCATCGGGCCTCGCTGAGGCCACGCCCACCGGGGCGGTGGTTTGAGGATATTAGTGGTGCCTTGAAACCGCCGTGATTTTGCTTCAGGTCCAGTGTCCATGAAGAAGTGTTAATGAACACGAAATGCGTCGACTTGCTGGACTTTATTCATTTGTGAATCTGAGCTGATGGTCCCTGATGTTCCCTGCAATAAAGATTGTGGCCATTACCTACGTGCTTGTGGGTTCTCTTCATAACAGACAACTGTTGTTGGATTTGTTTGGCGGCTTGCCTGAGCCGCATTGAGAGCCCCGGTGCTGCCAGCACTACAGCGACGCCGCCGTATTGGAAACAGGAGCCAGTTGTTGCAGGAAATAGCAGCATTGGGGACTTGATCCCGGTTTCACCAATCACTTGGGCTGTATCTGTATACTGTGGGGCAAAGTCATGGGTCTCACTGAAGGAAGAGAGTGCACTACAATGACCATCCGGCCTCGCTGAGGCCACGCCAACAGGGGCGGTGGTTTGAGTATATTAGTGGTGCCTTGAAACCGCCGTGATTTTGCTTCAGGTCCAGTATCCATGAAGAAATGTTTATGAACACGAAACGAGTCGACTTGCTGGACTTTATTCATTTGTGAAACTGAGCTGATGGTCCCTGATGTTCCCTGCAATAAAGATTGTGGCCATTACCTACCTGCTTGTGGTCTCTCTTCATAATAGGCAACTGTTGTTGGATTTGTTTGGCGGCTTGCCTGAGCTGCGTTGAGAGCCCCGGTGCTGCCAGCACTCCAGCGACGACGCCAACCGACGCCGCCGTATTGGAAACAGGAGCCAGTTGTTGCAGGACATAGCAGCATCGGGGACTTGAGCCCGGTTTCACCACCAACTTGAGCTGTATCTGTATACTGTGGGGCAAAGTCATGGCTCTCACTGAAGGAAAAGAGTGCACTACAATGACCATCGGGCCTCGCTGAGGCCACGCCCACAGGGGCGGTGGTTTGAGTACATTAGTGGTGCCTTGAAACCGCCGTGATTTTGCTTCAGGTCCAGTGTCCATGAAGAAGTGTTAATGAACATGAAACGCGCCGACTTGCTGGACTTTATTCATTTGTGAAACTGAGCTGATGGTCCCTGATGTTCCATGCAATAAAGATTGTGGCCATTACCTACCTGCTTGTGGGCTCTTTTCATAACAGGCAACTGTTGTTGGATTTGTTTGGTGGCTTGCCTCAGCCGCGTTGAGAGCCCCGGTGCTGCCAGCACTCCAGCGACGACTCCGACCGACGCCGCCGTATTAGAAACAGGAGCCAGTTGTTGCAGGACATAGCAGCATCGGGGACTTGAGCCCGGTTTCACCACCCACTTGGGCTTTATCTGTATACTGTGGGGCAAAGTCATGGCTCTCACTGAAGGAAGAGAATGCACTACAATGACCATCGGGCCTCGCTGAGGCCACGCCCACCGGGGCGGTGGTTTGAGTATATTAGTGGTGCCTTGAAACCGCCGTGATTTTGCTTCAGGTCCAGTGTCCATGAAGAAGTGTTAATGAACACGAAATGCGTCGACTTGCTGGACTTTATTCATTTGTGAATCTGAGCTGATGGTCCCTGATGTTCCCTGCAATAAAGATTGTGGCCATTACCTACGTGCTTGTGGGTTCTCTTCATAACAGGCAACTGTTGTTGGATTTGTTTGGCGGCTTGCCTGAGCCGCATTGAGAGCCCCGGTGCTGCCAGCACTCCAGCGACGCCGCCAACCGACGCCGCCGTATTGGAAACAGGAGCCAGTTGTTGCAGGAAATAGCAGCATTGGGGACTTGATCCCGGTTTCACCAATCACTTGGGCTGTATCTGTATACTGTGGGGCAAAGTCATGGGTCTCACTGAAGGAAGAGAGTGCACTACAATGACCATCCGGCCTCGCTGAGGCCACGCCAACAGGGGCGGTGGTTTGAGTATATTAGTGGTGCCTTGAAACCGCCGTAATTTTGCTTCAGGTCCAGTATCCATGAAGAAATGTTTATGAACACGAAACGAGTCGACTTGCTGGACTTTATTCATTTGTGAAACTGAGCTGATGGTCCCTGATGTTCCCTGCAATAAAGATTGTGGCCATTACCTACCTGCTTGTGGTCTCTCTTCATAATAGGCGACTGTTGTTGGATTTGTTTGGCGGCTTGCCTGAGCTGCGTTGAGAGCCCCGGTGCTGCCAGCACTCCAGCGACGACGCCAACCGACGCCGCCGTATTGGAAACAGGAGCCAGTTGTTGCAGGACATAGCAGCATCGGGGACTTGAGCCCGGTTTCACCACCAACTTGAGCTGTATCTGTATACTGTGGGGCAAAGTCATGGCTCTCACTGAAGGAAAAGAGTGCACTACAATGACCATCGGGCCTCGCTGAGGCCACGCCCACAGGGGCGGTGGTTTGAGTACATTAGTGGTGCCTTGAAACCGCCGTGATTTTGCTTCAGGTCCAGTGTCCATGAAGAAGTGTTAATGAACATGAAACGCGCCGACTTGCTGGACTTTAATCATTTGTGAAACTGAGCTGATGGTCCCTGATGTTCCATGCAATAAAGATTGTGGCCATTACCTACCTGCTTGTGGGCTCTTTTCATAACAGGCAACTGTTGTTGGATTTGTTTGGTGGCTTGCCTCAGCCGCGTTGAGAGCCCCGGTGCTGCCAGCACTCCAGCGACGACTCCGACCGACGCCGCCGTATTAGAAACAGGAGCCAGTTGTTGCAGGACATAGCAGCATCGGGGACTTGAGCCCGGTTTCACCACCCACTTGGGCTGTATCTGTATACTGTGGGGCAAAGTCATGGCTCTCACTGAAGGAAGAGAGTGCACTACAATGACCATCGGGCCTCGCTGAGGCCACGCCCACAGGGGCGGTGGTTTGAGTATATTAGTGGTGCTTTGAAACCGCCGTGATTTTGCTTCAGGTCCAGTGTCCATGAAGAAGTGTTAATGAACACGAAACGCATCGACTTGCTGGACTTTATTCATTTGTGAAACTGAGCTGATGGTCCCTGATGTTCCCTGCAATAAAGATTGTGGCCATTACCTACCTGCTTGTGGGCTCTCTTCATAACAGGCGACTGTTGTTGGATTTGTTTGGCGGCTTGCCTGAGCCGCGTTGAGAGCCCCGGTGCTGCCAGCACTCCAGCAACGACGCCAACCGCTGCCGCCGTATTGGAAACAGGAGCCAGTTGTTGCAGGACATAGCAGCAACGGGGACTTGAGCCCGGTTTCACCACCCACTTGGGCTGTATCTGTATACTGTGGGGCAAAGTCATAGCTCTCACTGAAGGAAGAGAGTGCACTACAATGACCATCGGGCCTCGCTGAGGCCACGCCCACAGGGGCGGTGGTTTGAGTATATTAGTGGTGCCTTGAAACAGCCGTGATTTTGCATCAGGTCCAGTGTCCATGAAGTAGTGTTAATGAACACGAAACGCGTCGACTTGCTGGACTTTATTCATTTGTGAAACTGAGCTGATGGTCCCTGATGTTCCCTGCAATAAAGATTGTGGCCATTACCTACCTGCTTGTGGGCTCTCTTCATAACAGGCGACTGTTGTTGGATTTGTTTGGCGGCTTGCCTGCGCAGCGTTGAGAGCCCCGGTGCTGCCAGCCCTCCAGCGACGACGCCAACCGACGCCGCCGTATTGGAAACAGGAGCCAGTTGTTGCAGGACATAGCAGCATCGGGGACTTGAGCCCGGTTTCACCACCCACTTGGGCTGTATCTGTATACTGTGGGGCAAAGTCATGACTCTCACTGAAGGAAGAGAGTGCACTACAATGACCATCGGGCCTCGCTGAGGCCACGCCCACAGGGGCGGTGGTTTGAGTATTTTAGTGGTGCCTTGAAACCGCCGTGATTTTGCTTCAGGTCCATTGTCCATGAAGAAGTGTTAATGAACACAAAACGAGTCAACTTGCTGGACTTTATTCATTTGTGAAACTGAGCTGATGGTCCCTGATGTTCCCTCCAATAAAGATTGTGGCCATTACCTACCTGCTTGAGGGCTCTCTTCATAACAGACGACTGTTGTTGGATTTGTTTGGCGGCTTGCCTGAGCCGCGTTGAGAGCCCCGGTGCTGCCAGCACTCCAGCGACGACGCCAACCGACGCCGCCGTATTGGAAACAGGAGCCAGTTGTTGCAGGACATAGCAGCATCGGGGACTTGAGCCCGGTTTCACCACCCACTTGGGCTGTATCTGTATGCTGTGGGGCAAAGTCATAGCTCTCACTGAAGAAAGAGAGTGCACTACAATGACCATCGGGCCTCGCTGAGGCCACGCCCACAGGGGCGGTGGTTTGAGTATATTAGTGGTGCCTTGAAACCGCCGTGATTTTGCTTCAGGTCCAGTATCCATGAAGAAGTGTTTATGAACACGAAACGAGTCGATTTGCTGGACTTTATTCATTTGTGAAACTGAGCTGATGGTCCCTGATGTTCCCTGCAATAAATATTGTGGCCATTACCTACCTGCTTGTGGGCTCTCTTCATAACAGGCGACTGTTGTTGGATTTGTTTGGCGGCTTGCCTGAGCTGCGTTGAGAGCCCCGGTGCTGCCAGCACTCCAGCGACGACGCCAACCGACGCCGCCGTATTGGAAACAGGAGCCAGTTGTTGCAGGACATAGCAGCATCGGGGACTTGAGCCCGGTTTCACCACCAACTTGGGCTGTATCTGTATACTGTGGGGCAAAGTCATGGCTCTCACTGAAGGAAGAGAGTGCACTACAATGACCATCGGGCCTCGCTTCGGCCACGCCCACAGGTGCGGTGGTTTGAGTATATTAGTGGTGCCTTGAAACCGCCGTGATTTTGCTTCAGGTCCAGTGTCCATGAAGAAGTGTTAATGAACACGAAACGGGTCGACTTGCTGGACTTTATTCATTTGTGAATCTGAGCTGATGGTCCCTGATGTTCCCCGCAGTAAAGATTGTGGCCTTTACCTACGTGCTTGTGGGCTCTCTTCATAAAAGGCGACTGTTGTTGGATTTGTTTGGCGGCTTGCCTGAGCCGCATTGAGAGCCCCGGTGCTGCCAGCACTCCAGCGACGACGCCAACCAACGCCGCCGTATTGGAAACAGGAGCCAGTTGTTGCAGGACATAGCAGCATCGGGGACTTGAGCCCGGTTTCACCACCCACTTGGGCTGTATCTGTATACTGTGGGGCAAAGTCATAGCTCTCACTGAAGGAAGAGAGTGCACTACAATGACCATCGGGCCTCGCTGAGGCCACGCCCACAGGGGCGGTGGTTTGAGTATATTAGTGGTTCCTTGAAACCGCCGTGATTTTGCTTCAGGTCCAGTGTCCATGAAGTAGTGTTAATGAACACGAAACGCGTCGACTTGCTGGACTTTATTCATTTGTGAAACTGAGCTGATGGTCCCTGATGTTCCCTGCAATAAAGATTGTGGCCATTACCTACCTGCTTGTGGGCTCTCTTCATAACAGGCGACTGTTGTTGGATTTGTTTGGTGGCTTGCCAGAGCAGCGTTGAGTGCCCCGGTGCTGCCAGCACTCCAGCGACGACGCCAACCGACGACGCCGTATTGGAAACAGGAGCCAGTTGTTGCAGGACATAGCAGCATCGGGGACTTGAGCCCGGTTTCACCACCCACTTGGGCTGTATCTGTATACTGTGGGGCAAAGTCATGGCTCTCACTGAAGGAAGAGAATGCACTACAATGACCATCGGGCCTCGCTGAGGCCACGCCCACCGGGGCGGTGGTTTGAGTATATTAGTGGTGCCTTGAAACCGCCGTGATTTTGCTTCAGGTCCAGTGTCCATGAAGAAGTGTTAATGAACACGAAATGCGTCGACTTGCTGGACTTTATTCATTTGTGAATCTGAGCTGATGGTCCCTGATGTTCCCTGCAATAAAGATTGTGGCCATTACCTACGTGCTTGTGGGTTCTCTTCATAACAGGCAACTGTTGTTGGATTTGTTTGGCGGCTTGCCTGAGCCGCATTGAGAGCCCCGGTGCTGCCAGCACTCCAGCGACGACGCCAACCGACGCCGCCGTATTGGAAACAGGAGCCAGTTGTTGCAGGAAATAGCAGCATTGGGGACTTGATCCCGGTTTCACCAATCACTTGGGCTGTATCTGTATACTGTGGGGCAAAGTCATGGCTCTCACTGAAGGAAGAGAGTGCACTACAATGACCATCCGGCCTCGCTGAGGCCACGCCAACAGGGGCGGTGGTTTGAGTATATTAGTGGTGCCTTGAAACCGCCGTGATTTTGCTTCAGGTCCAGTATCCATGAAGTAGTGTTAATGAACACGAAACGCGTCGACTTGCTGGACTTTATTCATTTGTGAAACTGAGCTGATGGTCCCTGATGTTCCCTGCAATAAAGATTGTGGCCATTACCTACCTGCTTGTGGGCTCTCTTCATAACAGGCGACTGTTGTTGGATTTGTTTGGCGGCTTGCCTGAGCAGCGTTGAGAGCCCCGGTGCTGCCAGCCCTCCAGCGACTACGCCAACCGACGCCGCCGTATTGGAAACAGGAGCCAGTTGTTGCAGGACATAGCAGCATCGGGGACTTGAGCCCGGTTTCACCACCCACTTGGGCTGTATCTGTATACTGTGGGGCAAAGTCATGACTCTCACTGAAGGAAGAGAGTGCACTACAATGACCATCGGGCCTCGCTGAGGCCACGCCCACAGGGGCGGTGGTTTGAGTATTTTAGTGGTGCCTTGAAACCGCCGTGATTTTGCTTCAGGTCCATTGTCCATGAAGAAGTGTTAATGAACACAAAACGAGTCAACTTGCTGGACTTTATTCATTTGTGAAACTGAGCTGATGGTCCCTGATGTTCCCTCCAATAAAGATTGTGGCCATTACCTACCTGCTTGTGGGCTCTCTTCATAACAGACGACTGTTGTTGGATTTGTTTGGCGGCTTGCCTGAGCCGCGTTGAGAGCCCCGGTGCTGCCAGCACTCCAGCGACGACGCCAACCGACGACGCCGTATTGGAAACAGGAGCCAGTTGTTGCAGGACATAGCAGCATCGGGGACTTGAGCCCGGTTTCACCACCCACTTGGGCTGTATCTGTATGCTGTGGGGCAAAGTCATAGCTCTCACTGAAGGAAGAGAGTGCACTACAATGACCATCGGGCCTCGCTTCGGCCACGCCCACAGGGGCGGTGGTTTGAGTATATTAGTGGTGCCTTGAAACCGCCGTGATTTTGCTTCAGGTCCAGTATCCATGAAGAAGCGTTTATGAACACGAAACGAGTCGATTTGCTGGACTTTATTCATTTTTGAAACTGAGCTGATGGTCCCTGATGTTCCCTGCAATAAAGATTGTGGCCATTACCTACCTGCTTGTGGGCTCTCTTCATAACAGGCGACTGTTGTTGGATTTGTTTGGCGGCTTGCCTGAGCTGCGTTGAGAGCCCCGGTGCTGCCAGCACTCCAGCGACGACGCCAACCGACGCCGCCGTATTGGAAACAGGAGCCAGTTGTTGCAGGACATAGCAGCATCGGGGACTTGAGCCCGGTTTCACCACCAACTTGGGCTGTATCTGTATACTGTGGGGCAAAGTCATGGCTCTCACTGAAGGAAGAGAGTGCACTACAATGACCATCGGGCCTCGCTGCGGCCACGCCCACAGGGGCGGTGGTTTGAGTATATTAGTGGTGCCTTGAAACCGCCGTGATTTTGCTTCAGGTCCAGTGTCCATGAAGAAGTGTTAATGAACACGAAACGCGTCGACTTGCTGGACTTTATTCATTTGTGAAACTGAGCTGATGGTCCCTGATGTTCCCTGCAATAAAGATTGTGGCCTTTACCTACGTGCTTGTGGGCTCTCTTCATAAAAGGCGACTGTTGTTGGATTTGTTTGGCGGCTTGCCTGAGCCGCATTGAGAGCCCCGGTGCTGCCAGCACTCCAGCGACGACGCCAACCAACGCCGCCGTATTGGAAACAGGAGCCAGTTGTTGCAGGACATAGCAGCATCGGGGACTTGAGCCCGGTTTCACCACCCACTTGGGCTGTATCTGTATACTGTGGGGCAAAGTCATAGCTCTCACTGAAGGAAGAGAGTGCACTACAATGACCATCGGGCCTCGCTGAGGCCACGCCCACAGGGGCGGTGGTTTGAGTATATTAGTGGTTCCTTGAAACCGCCGTGATTTTGCTTCAGGTCCAGTGTCCATGAAGTAGTGTTAATGAACACGAAATGCGTCGACTTGCTGGACTTTATTCATTTGTGAAACTGAGCTGATGGTCCCTGATGTTCCCTAAATATTGTGGCCATTACCTACCTGCTTGTGGGCTCTCTTCATAACAGGCGACTGTTGTTGGATTTGTTTGGTGGCTTGCCAGAGCAGCGTTGAGTGCCCCGGTGCTGCCAGCACTCCAGCGACGACGCCAACCGACGCCGTCGTATTGGAAACAGGAGCCAGTTGTTGCAGGACATAGCAGCATCGGGGACTTGAGCCCGGTTTCACCACCCACTTGGGCTGTATCTGTATACTGTGGGGCAAAGTCATGGCTCTCACTGAAGGAAGAGAATGCACTACAATGACCATCGGGCCTCGCTGAGGCCACGCCCACCGGGGCGGTGGTTTGAGTATATTAGTGGTTCCTTGAAACCGCCGTGATTTTGCTTCAGGTCCAGTGTCCATGAAGTAGTGTTAATGAACACAAAACGCGTCGACTTGCTGGACTTTATTCATTTGTGAAACTGAGCTGATGGTCCCTGATGTTCCCTGCAATAAAGATTGTGGCCATTACCTACCTGCTTGTGGGCTCTCTTCATAACAGGCGACTGTTGTTGGATTTGTTTGGTGGCTTGCCAGAGCAGCGTTGAGTGCCCCGGTGCTGCCAGCACTCCAGCGACGACGCCAACCGACGCCGCCGTATTGGAAACAGGAGCCAGTTGTTGCAGGACATAGCAGCATCGGGGACTTGAGCCCGGTTTCACCACCCACTTGGGCTGTATCTGTATACTGTGGGGCAAAGTCATGGCTCTCACTGAAGGAAGAGAATGCACTACAATGACCATCGGGCCTCGCAGAGGCCACGCCCACCGGGGCGGTGGTTTGAGTATATTAGTGGTGCCTTGAAACAGCCGTGATTTTGCTTCAGGTCCAGTGTCCATGAAGAAGTGTTAATGAACACGAAATGCGTCGACTTGCTGGACTTTATTCATTTGTGAATCTGAGCTGATGGTCCCTGATGTTCCCTGCAATAAAGATTGTGGCCATTACCTACGTGCTTGTGGGTTCTCTTCATAACAGGCAACTGTTGTTGGATTTGTGTGGCGGCTTGCCTGAGCCGCATTGAGAGACCCGGTGCTGCCAGCACTCCAGCGACGCCGCCAACCGACGCCGCCGTATTGGAAACAGGAGCCAGTTGTTGCAGGACATAGCAGCATTGGGGACTTGATCCCGGTTTCACCAACCACTTGGGCTGTATCTGTATACTGTGGGGCAAAGTCATGGCTCTCACTGAAGGAAGAGAGTGCACTACAATGACCATCCGGCCTCGCTGAGGCCACGCCAATAGGGGCGGTGGTTTGAGTATATTAGTGGTGCCTTGAAACCGCCGTGATTTTGCTTCAGGTCCAGTATCCATGAAGAAATGTTTATGAACACGAAACAAGTCGACTTGCTGGACTTTATTCATTTGTGAAACTGAGCTGATGGTCCCTGATGTTCCCTGCAATAAAGATTGTGGCCATTACCTACCTGCTTGTGGTCTCTCTTCATAATAGGCGACTGTTGTTGGATTTGTTTGGCGGCTTGCCTGAGCTGCGTTGAGAGCCCCGGTGCTGCCAGCACTCCAGCGACGACGCCAACCGACGACGCCGTATTGGAAACAGGAGCCAGTTGTTGCAGGACATAGCAGCATCGGGGACTTGAGCCCGGTTTCACCACCAACTTGAGCTGTATCTGTATACTGTGGGGCAAAGTCATGGCTCTCACTGAAGGAAGAGAGTGCACTACAATGACCATCGGCCCTCGCCCACAGGGGCGGTGGTTTGAGTATATTAGTGGTGCCTTGAAACCGCCGTGATTTTGCTTCAGGTCCAGTATCCATGAAGAAGTGTTTATGAACACGAAACGAGTCGATTTGCTGGACTTTATTCATTTGTGAAACTGAGCTGATGGTCCCTGATGTTCCCTGCAATAAAGATTGTGGCCATTACCTACCTGCTTGTGGGCTCTCTTCATAACAGGCGACTGTTGTTGGATTTGTTTGGCGGCTTGCCTGAGCTGCGTTGAGAGCCCCGGTGCTGCCAGCACTCCAGCGACGACGCCAACCGACGCCGCCGTATTGGAAACAGGAGCCAGTTGTTGCAGGACATAGCAGCATCGGGGACTTGAGCCCGGTTTCACCACCAACTTGGGCTGTATCTGTATACTGTGGGGCAAAGTCATGGCTCTCACTGAAGGAAGAGAGTGCACTACAATGACCATCGGGCCTCGCTTCGGCCACGCCCACAGGGGCGGTGGTTTGAGTATATTAGTGGTGCCTTGAAACCGCCGTGATTTTGCTTCAGGTCCAGTGTCCATGAAGAAGTGTTAATGAACACGAAACGCGTCGACTTGCTGGACTTTATTCATTTGTGAATCTGAGCTGATGGTCCCTGATGTTCCCCGCAATAAAGATTGTGGCCTTTACCTACGTGCTTGTGGGCTCTCTTCATAAAAGGCGACTGTTGTTGGATTTGTTTGGCGGCTTGCCTGAGCCGCATTGAGAGCCCCGGTGCTGCCAGCACTCCAGCGACGACGCCAACCAACGCCGCCGTATTGGAAACAGGAGCCAGTTGTTGCAGGACATAGCAGCATCGGGGACTTGAGCCCGGTTTCACCACCCACTTGGGCTGTATCTGTATACTGTGGGGCAAAGTCATAGCTCTCACTGAAGGAAGAGAGTGCACTACAATGACCATCGGGCCTCGCTGAGGCCACGCCCACAGGGGCGGTGGTTTGAGTATATTAGTGGTTCCTTGAAACCGCCGTGATTTTGCTTCAGGTCCAGTGTCCATGAAGTAGTGTTAATGAACACGAAACGCGTCAACTTGCTGGACTTTATTCATTTGTGAAACTGAGCTGATGGTCCCTGATGTTCCCTGCAATAAATATTGTGGCCATTACCTACCTGCTTGTGGGCTCTCTTCATAACAGGCGACTGTTGTTGGATTTGTTTGGTGGCTTGCCAGAGCAGCGTTGAGTGCCCCGGTGCTGCCAGCACTCCAGCGACGACGCCAACCGACGCCGCCGTATTGGAAACAGGAGCCAGTTGTTGCAGGACATAGCAGCATCGGGGACTTGAGCCCGGTTTCACCACCCACTTGGGCTGTATCTGTATACTGTGGGGCAAAGTCATGGCTCTCACTGAAGGAAGAGAATGCACTACAATGACCATCGGGCCTCGCTGAGGCCACGCCCACCAGGGCGGTGGTTTGAGTATATTAGTGGTTCCTTGAAACCGCCGTGATTTTGCTTCAGGTCCAGTGTCCATGAAGTAGTGTTAATGAACACAAAACGCGTCGACTTGCTGGATTTATTCATTTGTGAAACTGAGCTGATGGTCCCTGATGTTCCCTGCAATAAAGATTGTGGCCATTACCTACCTGCTTGTGGGCTCTCTTCATAACAGGCGACTGTTGTTGGATTTGTTTGGTGGCTTGCCAGAGCAGCGTTGAGTGCCCCGGTGCTGCCAGCACTCCAGCGACGACGCCAACCGACGCCGCCGTATTGGAAACAGGAGCCAGTTGTTGTAGGATATAGCAGCATCGGGGACTTGAGCCCGGTTTCACCACCCACTTGGGCTGTATCTGTATACTGTGGGGCAAAGTCATGGCTCTCACTGAAGGAAGAGAATGCACTACAATGACCATCGGGCCTCGCAGAGGCCACGCCCACCGGGGCGGTGGTTTGAGTATATTAGTGGTGCCTTGAAACCGCCATGATTTTGCTTCAGGTCCAGTGTCCATGAAGAAGTGTTAATGAACACGAAATGCGTCGACTTGCTGGACTTTATTCATTTGTGAATCTGAGCTGATGGTCCCTGATGTTCCCTGCAATAAAGATTGTGGCCATTACCTACGTGCTTGTGGGTTCTCTTCATAACAGGCAACTGTTGTTGGATTTGTTTGGCGGCTTGCCTGAGCCGCATTGAGAGCCCCGGTGCTGCCAGCACTCCAGCGACGCCGCCAACCGACGCCGCCGTATTGGAAACAGGAGCCAGTTGTTGCAGGACATAGCAGCATTGGGGACTTGATCCCGGTTTCACCAACCACTTGGGCTGTATCTGTATACTGTGGGGCAAAGTCATGGCTCTCACTGAAGGAAGAGAGTGCACTACAATGACCATCCGGCCTCGCTGAGGCCACGCCAACTGGGGCGGTGGTTTGAGTATATTAGTGGTGCCTTGAAACCGCCGTGATTTTGCTTCAGGTCCAGTATCCATGAAGAAATGTTTATGAACACGAAACGAGTCGACTTGCTGGACTTTATTCATTTGTGAAACTGAGCTGATGGTCCCTGATGTTCCCTGCAATAAAGATTGTGGCCATTACCTACCTGCTTGTGGTCTCTCTTCATAATAGGCGACTGTTGTTGGATTTGTTTGGCGGCTTGCCTGAGCTGCGTTGAGAGCCCCGGTGCTGCCAGCACTCCAGCGACGACGCCAACCGACGACGCCGTATTGGAAACAGGAGCCAGTTGTTGCAGGACATAGCAGCATCGGGGACTTGAGCCCGGTTTCACCACCAACTTGAGCTGTATCTGTATACTGTGGGGCAAAGTCATGGCTCTCACTGAAGGAAGAGAGTGCACTACAATGACCATCGGGCCTCGCTGAGGCCACGCCCACAGGGGCGGTTGTTTGAGTATATTAGTGGTGCCTTGAAACCGCCATGATTTTGCTTCAGGTCCAGTGTTCATTAAGAAGTGTTAATGAACACGAAACGCGTCGACTTGCTGGACTTTATTCATTTGTGAATCTGAGCTGATGGTCCCTGATGTTCCCTGCAATAAAGATTGTGGCCATTACCTACCTGCTTGTGGGCTCTCTTCATAACAGGCGACTGTTGTTGGATTTGTTTGGCGGCTTGCCTGAGCAGCGTTGAGAGCCCCAGTGCTGCCAGCACTCCAGCGATGACGCCAACTGACGCCGCCGTATTGGAAACAGGAGCCAGTTGTTGCAGGACATAGCAGCATCGGGGACTTGAGCCCAGTTTCACCACCCACTTGGGCTGTATCTGTATACTGTGGGGCAAAGTCATGGCTCTCACTGAAGGAAGAGAGTGCACTACAATGACCATCGGGCCTCGCTGAGGCCACGCCCACAGGGGCGGTGGTTTGAGTATTTTAGTGGTGCCTTGAAATCGCCGTGATTTTGCTTCTGCTCCAGTGTCTATGAAGAAGTGTAAATGAACACGAAACGAGTCAACTTGCTGGACTTTATTCATTTGTGAAACTGAGCTGATGGTCCCTGATGTTCCCTGCAATAAAGATTGTGGCCATTACCTACCTGCTTGTGGGCTCTATTCATAACAGACGACTGTTGTTGGATTTGTTTGGCGGCTTGCCTGAGCCGCGTTGAGAGCACGGTGCTGCCAGCACTCCAGCGACGACGCCAACCGACGTGGCCGTATTGGAAACAGGAGCCACTTGTTGGAGGACATAGCAGCATCGGGGACTTGAGCCCGGTTTCACCACCCACTTGGGCTGTATCTGTATACTGTGGGGCAAAGTCATGGCTCTCACTGAAGGAAGAGAATGCACTACAATGACCATCGGGCCTCGCTGAGGCCACGCCCACAGGGGCGGTGGTTTGAGTATATTAGTGGTGCCTTGAAACGGCCGTGATTTTGCTTCAGGTCCAGTGTCCATGAAGAAGTGTTAAAGAACACGAAAAGCGTCGACTTGCTGGACTTTATTCATTTGTGAATCTGAGCTGATGGTCCCTGATGTTCCCTGCAATAAAGATTGTGGCCATTACCTACGTGCTTGTGGGTTCTCTTCATAACAGGCAACTGTTGTTGGATTTGTTTGGCGGCTTGCCTGAGCCGCATTGAGAGCCCCGGTGCTGCCAGCACTCCAGCGACGACGCCAACCGACGCCGCCGTATTGGAAACAGGAGCCAGTTGTTGCAGGACATAGCAGCATCGGGGACTTGAGCCGGTTTCACCACCCACTTGGGCCGTATCTGTATACTGTGGGGCAAAGTCATAGCTCTCACTGAAGGAAGAGAGTGCACTACAATGACCATCGGGCCTCGCTGAGGCCACGCCCACAGGGGTGGTGGTCTGAGTATATTAGTGGTGCCTTGAAACCGCCGTGATTTTGCTTCAGTTCCAGTGTCCATGAAGAAGTGTTAATGAGCACGAAACGCGTCCACATGCTGGACTTTATTCATTTGTGAAACTGAGCTGATGGTCTCTGATGTTCCCTGCAATAAAGATTGTGGTCATTACCTACCTGCTTGTGGGCTCTCTTCATAACAGGCGACTGTTGTTGGATTTGTTTGGCGGCTTGCCTGAGCCGCGTTGAGAGCCCCGGTGCTGCCAGCACTCCAGCGACGACGCCAACCGACGACGCCGTATTGGAAAAAGGAGCCAGTTGTTGCAGGACATAGCAGCATCGGGACTTGAGCCGGTTTCACCACCCACTTGGGCCGTATCTGTATACTGTGGGGCAAAGTCATAGCTCTCACTGAAGGAAGAGAGTGCACTACAATGACCATCAGGCCTCGCTGAGGCCACGCCCACAGGGGCGGTGGTCTGAGTATATTAGTGGTGCCTTGAAACCGCCGTGATTTTGCTTCAGGTCCAGTGTCCATGAAGAAGTGTTAATGAACACGAAACGCGTCGACTTGCTGGACTTTATTCATTTGTGAATCTGAGCTGATGGTCCCTGATGTTCCCTGCAATAAAGATTGTGGCCATTACCTACGTGCTTGTGGGCTCTCTTCATAACAGGCGACTGTTGTTGGATTTGTTTGGCAGCTTGCCTGAGCCGCATTGAGAGCCCCGGTGCTGCCAGCACTCCAGCGATGAAGCCAACCGACGCCAACCGACGCTACCGTATTGGAAACAGGAGCCAGTTGTTGCAGGACATAGCAGCATCGCGGACTTGAGCCCGGTTTCACCACCCACTTGGGCTGTATCTGTATACTGTGGGGCAAAGTCATAGCTCTCACTGAAGGAAGAGAGTGCACTACAATGACCATCGGGCCTCGCTGAGGCCACGCCCACAGGGGCGGTGGTTTGAGTATATTAGTGGTGCCTTGAAACCGCCGTGATTTTGCTTCAGGTCCATTGTCCATGAAGAAGTGTTAATGAACACAAAACACGCCGACTTGCTGGACTTTATTCATTTGTGAAACTGAGCTGATGGTCCCTGATGTTCCCTGCAATAAAGATTGTGGCCATTACCTACCTGCTTGTGGGCTCTCTTCATAACAGGCGACTGTTGTTGGATTTGTTTGGCGGCTTGCCTGAGCCGCGTTGAGAGCCCCGGTGCTGCCAGCACTCCAGCGACGATGCCAACCGACGCCGCCGTATTGGAAACAGGAGCCAGTTGTTGCAGGACATAGCAGCATCGGGGACTTGAGCCCAGTTTCACCACCCACTTGGGCTGTATCTGTATACTGTGGGGCAAAGTCATGGCTCTCACCGAAGGAAGAGAGTGCACTACAATGACCATCGGGCCTCGCTGAGGCCACGCCCACAGGGGCGGTTGTTTGAGTATATTAGTGGTGCCTTGAAACCGCCGTGATTTTGCTTCAGCTCCAGTGTCCATGAAGAAGTGTTAATGAACACGAAACGCGTCGACTTGCTGGACTTTATTCATTTGTGAAACTGAGCTGATGGTCCCTGATGTTCCCTGCAATAAAGATTGTGGCCATTACCTACCTGCTTGTGGGCTCTCTTCATAACAGGCGACTGTTGTTGGATTTGTTTGGTGGCTTGCCAGAGCAGCGTTGAGTGCCCCGGTGCTGCCAGCACTCCAGCGACGACGCCAACCGACGCCGCCGTATTGTAAACAGGAGCCAGTTGTTGCAGGACATAGCAGCATCGGGGACTTGAGCCCGCTTTCACCACCCACTTGGGCTGTATCTGTATACTGTGGGGCAAAGTCATGGCTCTCACTGAAGGAAGAGAATGCACTACAATGACCATCGGGCCTCGCAGAGGCCACGCCCACCGGGGCGGTGGTTTGAGTATATTAGTGGTGCCTTGAAACCGCCGTGATTTTGCTTCAGGTCCAGTGTCCATGAAGAAGTGTTAATGAACACGAAATGCGTCGACTTGCTGGACTTTATTCATTTGTGAATCTGAGCTGATGGTCCCTGATGTTCCCTGCAATAAAGATTGTGGCCATTACCTACGTGCTTGTGGGTTCTCTTCATAACAGGCAACTGTTGTTGGATTTGTTTGGCGGCTTGCCTGAGCCGCATTGAGAGCCCCGGTGCTGCCAGCACTCCAGCGACGCCGCCAACCGACGCCGCCGTATTGGAAACAGGAGCCAGTTGTTGCAGGACATAGCAGCATTGGGGACTTGATCCCGGTTTCACCAACCACTTGGGCTGTATCTGTATACTGTGGGGCAAAGTCATGGCTCTCACTGAAGGAAGAGAGTGCACTACAATGACCATCCGGCCTCGCTGAGGCCACGCCAACAGGGGCGGTGGTTTGAGTATATTAGTGGTGCCTTGAAACCGCCGTGATTTTGCTTCAGGTCCAGTATCCATGAAGAAATGTTTATGAACACGAAACGAGTCGACTTGCTGGACTTTATTCATTTGTGAAACTGAGCTGATGGTCCCTGATGTTCCCTGCAATAAAGATTGTGGCCATTACCTACCTGCTTGTGGTCTCTCTTCATAATAGGTGACTGTTGTTGGATTTGTTTGGCGGCTTGCCTGAGCTGCGTTGAGAGCCCCGGTGCTGCCAGCACTCCAGCGACGACGCCAACCGACGACGCCGTATTGGAAACAGGAGCCAGTTGTTGCAGGACATAGCAGCATCGGGGACTTGAGCCCGGTTTCACCACCAACTTGAGCTGTATCTGTATACTGTGGGGCAAAGTCATGGCTCTCACTGAAGGAAGAGAGTGCACTACAATGACCATCGGGCCTCGCTGAGGCCACGCCCACAGGGGCGGTTGTTTGAGTATATTAGTGGTGCCTTGAAACCGCCATGATTTTGCTTCAGGTCCAGTGTCCATGAAGAAGTGTTAATGAACATGAAACGCGTCGACTTGCTGGACTTTATTCATTTGTGAATCTGAGCTGATGGTCCCTGATGTTCCCTGCAATAAAGATTGTGGCCATTACCTACCTGCTTGTGGGCTCTCTTCATAACAGGCGACTGTTGTTGGATTTGTTTGGCGGCTTGCCTGAGCAGCGTTGAGAGCCCCAGTGCTGCCAGCACTCCAGCGACGACGCCAACTGACGCCGCCGTATTGGAAACAGGAGCCAGTTGTTGCAGGACATAGCAGCATCGGGGACTTGAGCCCAGTTTCACCACCCACTTGGGCTGTATCTGTATACTGTGGGGCAAAGTCATGGCTCTCACTGAAGGAAGAGAGTGCACTACAATGACCATCGGGCCTCGCTGAGGCCACGCCCACAGGGGCGGTGGTTTGAGTATTTTAGTGGTGCCTTGAAACCGCCGTGATTTTGCTTCTGCTCCAGTGTCCATGAAGAAGTGTTAATGAACACGAAACGAGTCAACTTGCTGGACTTTATTCATTTGTGAAACTGAGCTGATGGTCCCTGATGTTCCCTCCAATAAAGATTGTGGCCATTACCTACCTGCTTGTGGGCTCTCTTCATAACAGACGACTGTTGTTGGATTTGTTTGGCGGCTTGCCTGAGCCGCGTTGAGAGCACGGTGCTGCCAGCACTCCAGCGACGACGCCAACCGACGTGGCCGTATTGGAAACAGGAGCCACTTGTTGGAGGACATAGCAGCATCGGGGACTTGAGCCCGGTTTCACCACCCACTTGGGCTGTATCTGTATACTGTGGGACAAAGTCATGGCTCTCACTGAAGGAAGAGAATGCACTACAATGACCATCGGGCCTCGCTGAGGCCACGCCCACAGGGGCGGTGGTTTGAGTATATTAGTGGTGCCTTGAAACCGCCGTGATTTTGCTTCAGGTCCAGTGTCCATGTAGAAGTGTTAAAGAACACGAAAAGCATCGACTTGCTGGACTTTATTCATTTGTGAATCTGAGCTGATGGTCCCTGATGTTCCCTGCAATAAAGATTGTGGCCATTACCTACGTGCTTGTGGGTTCTCTTCATAACAGGCAACTGTTGTTGGATTTGTTTGGCGGCTTGCCTGAGCCGCATTGAGAGCCCCGGTGCTGCCAGCACTCCAGCGACGACGCCAACCGACGCCGCCGTATTGGAAACAGGAGCCAGTTGTTGCAGGACATAGCAGCATCGGGGACTTGAGCCGGTTTCACCACCCACTTGGGCCGTATCTGTATACTGTGGGGCAAAGTCATAGCTCTCACTGAAGGAAGAGAGTGCACTACAATGACCATCGGGCCTCGCTGAGGCCACGCCCACAGGGGCGGTGGTCTGAGTATATTAGTTGTGCCTTGAAACCGCCGTGATTTTGCTTCAGTTCCAGTGTCCATGAAGAAGTGTTAATGAGCACGAAACGCGTCCACATGCTGGACTTTATTCATTTGTGAAACTGAGCTGATGGTCTCTGATGTTCCCTGCAATAAAGATTGTGGTCATTACCTACCTGCTTGTGGGCTCTCTTCATAACAGGCGACTGTTGTTGGATTTGTTTGGCGGCTTGCCTGAGCCGCGTTGAGAGCCCCGGTGCTGCCAGCACTCCAGCGACGACGCCAACCGACGACGCCGTATTGGAAAAAGGAGCCAGTTGTTGCAGGACATAGCAGCATCGGGGACTTGAGCCGGTTTCACCACCCACTTGGGCCGTATCTGTATACTGTGGGGCAAAGTCATAGCTCTCACTGAAGGAAGAGAATGCACTACAATGACCATCAGGCCTCGCTGAGGCCACGCCCACAGGGGCGGTGGTCTGAGTATATTAGTGGTGCCTTGAAACCGCCGTGATTTTGCTTCAGGTCCAGTGTCCATGAAGAAGTGTTAATGAACACGAAACGCGCCGACTTGCTGGACTTTATTCATTTGTGAATCTGAGCTGATGGTCCCTGATGTTCCCTGCAATAAAGATTGTGGCCATTACCTACGTGCTTGTGGGCTCTCTTCATAACAGGCGACTGTTGTTGGATTTGTTTGGCAGCTTGCCTGAGCCGCATTGAGAGCCCCGGTGCTGCCAGCACTCCAGCGATGAAGCCAACCGACGCCAACCGACGCCACCGTATTGGAAACAGGAGCCAGTTGTTGCAGGACATAGCAGCATCGCGGACTTGAGCCCGGTTTCACCACCCACTTGGGCTGTATCTGTATACTGTGGGGCAAAGTCATAGCTCTCACTGAAGGAAGAGAGTGCACTACAATGACCATCGGGCCTCGCTGAGGCCACGCCCACAGGGGCGGTGGTTTGAGTATATTAGTGGTGCCTTGAAACCGCCGTGATTTTGCTTCAGGTCCATTGTCCATGAAGAAGTGTTAATGAACACGAAACACGCCGACTTGCTGGACTTTATTCATTTGTGAAACTGAGCTGATGGTCCCTGATGTTCCCTGCAATAAAGATTGTGGCCATTACCTACCTGCTTGTGGGCTCTCTTCATAACAGGCGACTGTTGTTGGATTTGTTTGGCGGCTTGCCTGAGCCGCGTTGAGAGCCCCGGTGCTGCCAGCACTCCAGCGACGATGCCAACCGACGCCGCCGTATTGGAAACAGGAGCCAGTTGTTGCAGGACATAGCAGCATCGGGGACTTGAGCCCAGTTTCACCACCCACTTGGGCTGTATCTGTATACTGTGGGGCAAAGTCATGGCTCTCACCGAAGGAAGAGAGTGCACTACAATGACCATCGGGCCTCGCTGAGGCCACGCCCACAGGGGCGGTTGTTTGAGTATATTAGTGGTGCCTTGAAACCGCCGTGATTTTGCTTCAGCTCCAGTGTCCATGAAGAAGTGTTAATGAACACGAAACGAGTCGAGTTGCTGGACTTTATTCATTTGTGAAACTGAGCTGATGGTCCCTGATGTTCCCTGCAATAAAGATTGTGGCCATTACCTACCTGCTTGTGGGCTCTCTTCATAACAGGCAACTGTTGTTGGATTTGTTTGGCAGCTTGCCTGAGCCGTGTTTAGAGCCCAGGTTCTGCCAGCACTCCAGCGACGACGCCAACCGACGCCGCCGTATTGGAAACAGGAGCCAGTTGTTGCAGGACATAGCAGCTTCGGGGACTTGAGCCTGGTTTCACCACCCACTTGGGCTGTATCTGTATACTGTGGGGCAAAGTCATGGCTCTCACTGAAGGAAGAGAGTGCACTACAATGACCATCGGGCCTCGCTGAGGCCACGCCCACAGGGGCGGTGGTTTGAGTATATTAGTGGTGCCTTGAAACCGCCGTGATTTTGCTTCAGGTCCAGTGTCCATGAAGAAGTGTTAATGAACACGAAACGCGTCGACTTGCTGGACTTTATTCATTTGTGAAACTGAGCTGATGGTCCCTGATGTTCCCTGCAATAAAGATTGTGGCCATTACCTACCTGCTTGTGGGCTCTCTTCATAACAGGCGACTGTTGTTGGATTTGTTTGGCGGCTTGCCTGAGCCGCGTTGAGAGCCCGGGTGCAGCCAGCACTCCAGCGACGACGCCAACCGATGCCGCCGTATTGGAAACAGGAGCCAGTTGTTGCAGGACATAGCAGCATCGGGGACTTGAGCCCGGTTTCACCACCCACTTGGGCTGTATCTGTATACTGTGGGGCAAAGTCATTGCTCTCACTGAAGGAAGAGAGTGCACTACAATGACCATCGGGCCTCGCTGAGGCCACGCCCACAGGGGCGGTGGTTTGAGTATATTAGTGGTGCCTTGAAACCGCCGTGATTTTGCTTCAGGTCCAGTGTCCATGAAAAAGTGTTAATAAACACGAAACGCGTCGACTTGCTGGACTTTATTCATTTGTGAAACTGAGCTGATGGTCCCTGATGTTCCCTGCAATAAAGATTGTGGCCATTACCTACCTGCTTGTGGGCTCTCTTCATAACAGGCGACTGTTGTTGGATATATATATAGATATATATATGTATATATATATCTATATATCTATACATATATATATATATATCCCTCGGGTGTGTGTAGCGGCGTGCAGTCGAATCACCAGGGTTGCTCGTAGGACACCCGCTCCTGGGCGTATATGACATAAAGTTTCTCCGGTTTCTTTTAAAACAAAACGGCAAGCCACGTAGTTCAGTAGATTTAATTTTTTTTAGTTTAATCTGGAAGATACAAACATGTAAAGCGTCAGATGCTTTTCTGCTTAAGAAAGCCTTTCTCACGACGCCTGCACCATGAGAGTGCTGTTCTGTATTAAAAGAAACGTGAGTAACTTTATATATATAGATATCAATCAGACAAGGGGGGTAATATTGTCTTATGGCTGCTCCATTTGTATGTTGAAGAGGCAAAATCACAACTCAACAATACGAAATGTTATCAAAAAGTACCTCAGAGTAATCTAGTCGAAGTAAAGAACAAGTATTACAAGAATCTTGCTAGATGGAGGGGATTAGGCTTAATTTCGAAAGAAGAATATGGTTTTTTGAAGGTAGAAAATCCTATTTGTACCTGATCCCAAAGATTCATAAAAATCCGACCAAACCTTCTGGAAGACCTATAATTTCGGCTGTAGGAAGCCTGTTTGAGGCGACCTCCCGTTTTATTGATTATTTTTCACAAGAGTTTAAAAAACCTTCCATCCTATATACAAGATACAAGGGACTTTTTAAGGAGGATTGAAAATGTTCCCTGGGATGAATCTTATCTCCTAATTACTATTGATGTAGCCTCGCTATATACGAGGATTGCACACAAAGATGAATTGAGGGCCATGAGACATTACCTGAATACACGACCCATTCGTTTTTACCAACACTCTGAAATGTTACTGGAGATGGCGAAGATGTGCCTCGAGAATAACTATTTCCTTTTTAGTAAAGAGGCTTACAAACAAGTCAGAGGCACAGCCATGGGCACCTGCTTCGCCCCCAGTTATGCCAACCTCCATATGGGCTGGTGGGAGGAGCAGATGCTCAAAACCAAACACGCCACACAATGGGAAGAGAATGTGATTATTTGGTCAAGATTTATTGATGACCTTTTATCCTAATGAGAGGGTCGAGAGATACAGCCAGTGAGTTTGTTGATGCCCTAAATGACAATGCACTAAACTTACAGTTCACCAGTTCAATAAGTAATTCCCAAGTGTGCTTTCTGGATTTGGAAATATTTGTAAAAGATGATAAGATACACACCCGCACACACAGGAAACCTACAGCAGGGAACTCCATTCTGCACTCCTCGAGCTTCCACACTCAGAAACTAAAGTATAGCATTCCATATGCGGAACATTTACGCATGAATAGGAATTGTAGCGAAGGGTCATCCTTAATGGATGCTCAGATGCAACTCTCACAGAGATTTGTTGAGCGAGGCTATAGTCCCCATGTGCTGGAACAAGCTCAAAGCAAAGTAAAAGACATTGCAAGGGATTCCCTACTTTTCCTGGGCAATACATCTAAGAGGAACACCAACCAAAATGATGTAAGAATTATCACAGGTTACAATGCCTATCATGCTAGGTGAGAGCTTGCACGAATAGACATTGGCGCCTAGTTAAGAGCGACCCGCTAGTGTGCAGCACAATTCCACGCAAACCCCTATTGACATTTAGAAGGGCAAAGTCAATGAGGCAGCAATTGGTGGTAATCAGCCCCGAAAGTCTTGAAAAGGAGGGATACTTAGGGCTAGTTCAGGTTTTGTTAAATGCCACAAATGCAAGGCATGTAATCATGGCATAAATAGGTCTGAGACTCACACACCTCTTCTGAGTAAACCTTGGTCTATCCGTCGCGCCTTTAATTGCAGAAGCGATTTTGTTGTATATATATTGCACTGTTCATGTCCAAAATTGTATGTGGGGAGCACTATCCATATGGTGCATGTAAGGATCCTCAAACATCTAAGAGCGGTTAAAAATAATGATAGGACTTATCCCGTTGCGAGGCACATGTATGAAGTTCATGATGGTGACATTAGTGAACTTTCCTACTATGTTATTGACTCGGTTCCGAAGAATAGAAGAGGTGGAAACCGAGAGTTGAAACTGAGACAGATGGAGTCTAGATACATTTTAATTTTGAACTCTAAGATCCCACATGGCCTGAATTCTGAAGAAGATCTGCACGTTCATATTTAAAGATAAAAGAGTTGTTATTTTGCATTAGACTGGCAGGGTATCATGATAGGGGAAAGCAGCTGTCTAGGGAGATGAAATCTAAGGAAATGTTTCATGTTTTACCAATACAGATCCATGTAAGGGGAATTAAAGTGCAATCAGAGCTTCATATGATGAATTTCCAATGAGACAAAATCATTGGTGAGAATTGGGGAGAAATAGAAATTTTGTAAAGACGGTTTTGAAGGACTAGGAATTTGGATATAAAAGTTTGTTTTTAATGAAGTATGATGTTATTTAGTGACAGCAATGTTTACACATTTAAGCACTTGCACTTTAGTATACATTTGTGAACTGTTAAGTTGATTATATAGATATTCCTACCATTTTTATCTTTTTTAGTAATACAGCACTTGCACTTTTAATGGCCAAGAAGGTCATTTTTGGAAGAATGATGATTAAAGTTTGGGAAGTGAGATGAAATTTAATATATTGCATTGGGATGAATACTCATACTGTTAGTTATTATTCAATGAAGCACTAGCACTTTTATTGTTGTCAATATTAAACAATGTAATATTGAATGATACCTCCTCCTCTATGCACTAGCACTTTTTATAGGCCAAAAAGAAATGGAATGTGCAATATAGAATGAGCAAGGTATAATAGAATGCTCTGCACATGCACTTTAATTGACATTCAATGAGGATTTTAATTGAATGATTTTATTTGCACTGACACTTTATATATGGCTTTGTGATGGAGCCCGGAATAGAAGGATATCACTTTTTCTTCTTAAGCACTTGCACTTTAATTGACCCACGAGAACCAGGATACACAATATTGATTGAGTAATACACTGTAAGGTAGTATGTAGCAAATAGATATGATTAGCACTATTAAGCATTGATGGTTAAATCCGTTTATGGAAACATGTAATTAATGAAAAGTATAATGAAAGAGTCAAAATATACCAAAAAGAAATAAGAGAATTGAAATCATTCATTTATTATTTGTAACGATCACAATGCATTTTGAAATGTCCAAAATGGTATAACCTATGATTATTGGTGACTGTTTTTTATTTGCAATCAATGTGCTCTGTTTGGGAACATTAAGAAGTATGTTTTTTATGTCACCTTGATCATGTGATCAGCCAACCTCAACACAAACATCAGCACTAATGGCGCTCAGTGTGTGAGCAAGGCAGCAATACTGCCGAAACGCATTACAACAGTGCCAACAGCGTAAAATAAAGTGTGATTTTAAATCCTACCTGCTGTGTCGTTGTCCGGTGTCACGAAAACTGGAAATCCTATATATATATATATATATTGTCCACCAAAATGCCCTGCAGCTTCAGGAAGGCACTCGGCTGCAAGTCGACCATCCGATCTTCATTTCCGACTTTCCTTGACACCCACAAGTTAATTTTGCTGCCTGACGCGTTTCGATGTGAAGCAAAGCCTATGATTAAGATGCATCTGGCATCGAAACGCGTCAGGCAGCAAAATTAACTTGTGGGTGTCAAGGAAAGTCGGAAATGAAGACCGGATGGTCGACTTGCAGCCGAGTGCCTTCCTGAAGCTGCAGGGCATTTTGGTGGACAATATATATATATATATATATATATATATATATACACACATATATATAGATATATATAATATATATATAGCAATATCTATATATATCTATATCTATATATATATTTATATATTCAATTTACCAGGAATTCCACCTTCCAGGCGGAAAATCATGAGCCACACCGGTCTGCAGTTTTACAGGTATTTATTCAGTCAATATTGGCAGAGATAACGTGTTTCGACCACACACGGGGTCTTGGTCACATGACCATTACACTTGGTCGAGTTGTTTTGAAGACAAATGAGCATCACACACGACGTGACTTTAATAAACATAAAAGAAACTAATAGGGGTAAATGGGTCAATCACATTTTGTAGTTGCATTGTTTTCAACAACAAAATGTCATATCTGTTTCAAATTTCACAGGCTTCATCCGTCAAGATTGCGGTAAATATAAATGATTTACACAGGCATGTGATTACAGAGAAATGTCTATCAATGACACTCATAAACAGTTGATCTTGTTCGCCAGAATTGCATTTGGTCACATTGTAACCTATATGTGATGTACATTTCAATAATATTATCATAATCCATTTGTGCCTTCACAATTAGCTTTTATACGTTTTTTGCAAGTAAAAGTGCTTGGTCAAAAGTGAACATGTATATTTGGTACTCATCATTACAGGTATAGTAACGTCATCAGTGATTAGGTGCCATTGCAGTGATATTGATACTGCTTGCATATACACTAGCTGTAGTCAAGTTACGTCTGGGACTTCCTGCTATAGTAACTGAGGTTTATCCTATTAATCACTTGTACATGAAAATTAGCAGTCCACTGCCGGCTATAGTGACTAGAGAGCAGTGACTGCTGCCTGGAACATCTCCCAACTCCGGTGCAGTTACACATTACGATGGTGACTATTGTTGTATTCAGGTTACACATGTCACACTGATCCTGAAATTTGAACAGAGAAAATAGTCAATACACTTTTCATCTGGAACATGGTAAATACAATATACAAACTCCTTGATTATTCCGGCGCATTTAGGCTTTCTTAACTCTGTCATATCAGTCGACACACAACTAATATCATTTTAGATTGACCCAAACTTAAAACCACATATATCACAAACTAATCAAAAACCTCAATTTCATACATTCAGGGAGACTTTCATGTTCATTTACAAGTGTGAGTACAATTCCTCATCATTGTTCATTCCTTGCGGGAAGATCGAGCCAGCCTGTAGAATCAATCAGGATTCCTGCCTGCGTAAGGCTGACAGTCGATTACCACCTCTTTGGTGTTTGGGGACCATATCTAAGCCAAAATAATTGGCTTGTGTCCAGTTACCTCCGTGACTGTCATGAAAATGTTTGGATGTACTGTAACTGAAGTCCCTATTCGTGATAGCTCTCCAGTGTTCTAGAATGTGTTTTTTGACAGGAAACGTAGTGGAACCTATATATCATTTTCCACATTGGCATGTGATGGCATAAATTACAAATTCAGTACCACAGGTGATTACTTTCGGATTTTTCAATTTTTTATGGATTCTCTGCAGGTTAACTTCATTTACATTCTCACTTCGTAGATCACTGAGAAGACCGTCAACGCCCAACTAACGAAATTCATTGAAGAGAACTCCATCCTTGACCCCTCCCAATTTGGATTCCGCAGCAACCACAGCACCAAGACTGCTCTACTCGCCGCCACAAATGCCATCTGCACCCTCCTCGACCAAGCCCACACTGCGGCCCTGATCCTACTCGACCTCTCCGCAGCCTTCGACACTGTCTCTCACTGGACACTCGCCGCCAGACTCCGTGACGCAAGCATTTAGGGAACCACCCTCAAATGGCTCCGCTCCTTCCTCACCGGCAGAACCCAAAGATTCAGACTGCCACCCTTCCTCTCTGAACCCACAGAGATCAACTGCGGAGTACCCCAAGGATCGTCACTCAGCCCAACGCTCTTCAATATCTACATGGCCCCCCTCGCCGCCATCGTCAGACAGCACGGACTCAACATAGTCTCCTACGCTGATGACACCCAGCTCATCCTTTCCCTCACCAAGGATCCCGTCACCACCAGACTCAGCTTCCAGGAAAGAATGAAGGACATCGCATCCTGGATGAGCAGCAGCTGCCTGAAGCTCAACTCGGAGAAGACAGAGGTACTCGTCCTCGGGCCCTCTCCCACCGCATGGGACAACACCTGGTGGCCCACTGCCCTTGGAAGCCCTCCCACCCTCAAGGACCATGCACGAAACCTTGGCATCGTACTCAACTCCTCCCTCTCCATGTCCCGACAGATCAACGCCATCGCCTCCACCTGCTTCAACGCCCTCCGCATCCTTCGCAAATCCTTCAAATGGATCCCCCTCAAATCAAGAAAGATCGTCACCCACATACTCATAACCAGCAGACTGGACTACGGAAACGTCCTCTACGCCGGAATCAACAAGTCTCTGCTCCGCAAACTCCAGACCATACAGAATACCACTGCCAGACTCGTCCTCGGCATCCCTCGACATAAACACATCACCCAACACCTGCGAGACCTCCACTGGCTCCCCGTCAAGAAGAGGGTAACCTTCAAGATACTCACCCATGCCTACAAATGCCTCCACGACACCGGCCCCCAATACCTCAACGAGAGAATCTCCTTCCACGTACCCAAGAGAAACCTCTGATCCACCGACCTCGCCGAAACCCCGCGCATCCACAGAACCAGAACGGGTGGAAGAGCCTTTTCTTACATCGCGGCCAAGACCTCGAACCAGCTCCCGATCGACATTAGGCGCGCCCCCTCTCTGAACATCTTCAGGGAGACTCTCAAGACCTGGCTCTTCGACTGAACGGAGCTGCTTATCCCCCCCTAGCGCCTTGAAACCCTCACGGGTGAGTAGCGCGCTTGACAATTCCCCTGATTGATTGACTGTATTTGCAAGCTTTGCAGCTTCCACATTTACGGAAGCCCTTCCCTTGCTTCAACCAATTAGTTTCCTGTGGGGAAAAGTGGTTCTGAACCAACATGTCATTAAGTGAGAGATTTCTTCGGCAGGTGATGGAAGGAACCATTGCTATCTTGTTCTTGACAATGGGGTCTTGTCTAAGATTTCACCATCTTTGTTTTAAGATCTTCCTAAACAGCCCTGCTTGGCTGTTATATTTGGTAACAAGTCTAAAGGCCACCTTTACCTTCATTTCTTACCTAGGGACGAGGTGTTTGAAAAAGGACATCTTCTCTACTTATGGATTCTGCTCTTTTGTTGGCCTTTTGCAATGCTCTGCGGGGGATAATTTCTGGCATGTAGCCTACCCATCATCTCACTTTTGTTTTTTAGGTACGTCTCCTCCGAGCTACAGTTACGTTTGGCTCGGTGGAACTCGCTGTAAGGAATACTCCACCTGAAGCTCGGTGGATGGCATCATGCAGCATGCAATATGGAGTTACCTGCTGTTTCCTTTCTGTACAGTTCAGTACAAATGGTCCCATTGCATACCGTTAATCTAAGATCAAGAAAATCAATATTCTGCTGGGTATGATGCATGGTGAACCTTAAATTCAAGTTGTTGTTATTTAATGCTGTCACAAAAACTTTGAGATCAGGTTCAGTGCCCTCCCATACATAAAAGATGTCATCAATATATCTAAGCCACATACTGACTTTGTCGGTCCAACGTTCTGTTTCCCCACTCCAGAACACCTGCTTTTCACACCATGAGATGGCATAACTGGGAGCAAAGCGGGTGCCCATGTAGGTCCCTTGCAACTGTTTAAAATATTCATTTTTTAACATAAATACATTTTCTTTAAGGCAGGTTTCAATCATAGTCAAAATCATGTATGTGTGCTCAAGTAAGTGGATACTTCGAGTTTTTAAGAAATATTTGCACGCTTCTAAACCATCAGTGTGTCTAATACTAGTATACAGGCTTTCCACATCAAGGCACGCTAACCAGTGTTCACTGCTCAAATAAAAATTCTGTACCTTCTGCAAAAATAAGCTGTTCTTAGATGAGACTATGGGTCGCCCAGGGTGCTCCAGAGGATTCTTTAGTAATTTGGTAAGTAGGTAAAATGTTGGTGTCATGGGTGATTCGTTCCGAAGGAACTGTCTCTCATCCCAATTAAGAAGCTGTTTATCAACATATATATATAAAACAGAGTGGCAGTAGCCACTCTGTAGTTACAGTTAGAGTTAGGAATTCTGCAGCTTTTTGATTTTTTGTCCCTTAATAACTTTGCATCCATTAACCATTTGATGAATCGCCTCAAAACTTTGCAGACCTATGGCCCCTGTTACATTGCGGAGGATGGAAATTTTCATTTTAGGGGGCTCAAAGAAAAAGGGGGTTCCATGACAGATTTGGAACTCAATTAATTTTACATGGACTTTTTGTATTTGGAGTAGTGCAAAACCGGTCAGTCAGATTTTGATAACATTTGTCAGGTTTAAAGATTATGGTATGCAGATGATCCTTTGTGTGATTGTGACTAAAGTACTAAGTATTTTAAGAGTTATTAGCATTTTTCACTTAGTGATATCTGATGTCGCTGTATTTTCATGAACTTTCATGAAACTACTGCAATACATAGCGATGACAAGTCATTATCTAATTGGATAATGACTGGCTTTACAAAAATTAAAGGCAGACGTGTTGTTTTAAATAAACTTTGCTGGTGTTCCGGCTTAGTGCCTTACATATAGGTAAGGATTAGGGTTAATATATTTTCCTTACCTATTACCACTTATTTTAAGCGATAATAAGTAGGAAAATATAGTTTCTATATATTATTAAAATATATTATGGAGTAGCAAGATAATACCTAGGTAGTACCAAAGTACCTTACATTTTTTTTTAAAACATTGAAAAACACTGTAATACACTTTATTTCACAAATTTGGGATTCTATTGCATTAACCTAGCATTACGCATAGTGTCACAAGGGAAATGCAATGCTTATGTAAGATTTACCAAACAACGGAAAGTCACCATGGGTTGCCCTACTTTAGCTTGGTACATCTACAGAAACGCAATGCAGTGCAAGTCTCTGCCTTGCGTTACTCTTAACACAATAATCTACAGTCCCCCAAATTTTCACCTACATCCGTACCCCACTACATTGTATGGCACCACACTATACACCACTCCACTCTGCACAATCCCACTGTACACCACTCCAGTGTACACCGCTGTATGCTATTCCACTCTACTCCACTTCACTCTACGCTATTCTGCTATATGCCACCCACTCTGCGCTATTTCACTGTATGGCAATCAAATCCATGCTACTCCACTGTACGCCACTCCACTCCACCCCATTCAATTGTACACTATTCCCTTGGATGACACTCAACTCTGCGCAACTCAACTATATGCTATTCCACTCTACCCCAATCTACTGTATGCCACTGCAGCATTCAACTCTCCCCTGTTCACAACTCCACTGTACACACTACACTGGACACCAGTCCAGTCTATGCCACTCCACTGAACACAACTTAACTGTACGCTACTCGAATATACGCTATTCCATTGTACGCCACTACACTGTATACCACGCCACTCCACGCTATTCCACTGTCTTGCATTCCACTGTATGCCACTCATATCTATGCCAGGCCACTCTACAATACACCATTCTATGCTATTCCATTGGATGCTACTCAACTGTACCCCACTCCACTGTATAGCATTACAGTTTATCACAGTGCATTGTACTCCACTCCAGTCTACACCACTTCAGTGTACGCTACTGCACTATATGCTAATCGACTGTACGCCACTCCACTCTACGACACTCCAGTTAACGCTATTCCACTTTATGGCAATCGACTCTTCTACACTCCACTGTACGCTATTAGACTGTATTGTATTCCACTGTACGCTATTAGACTGTATGGTATTTCACTGTACGCTGTTCCACTACATGCTACTCCACTGTAAGGAGGGATAAGAAAACGTTAATAATATTGAACCAACTATGGACCTCCATGTATCATATAGAGTGTTGGGAGTGTAGACAAGCCATATTACCTTTATATAATACGTTGATCCACTAGATGGTCTGTAAAAGTCTCCTCATGAAAGAGACTGTATCATCTCTACATGTGACTGCATTTTTTAGAAAATGATGGTCGTGGGCCAAACATAGTAATCACTGAAAAAAAAATGTCCTTGTTAAAGACATTCTGATGGCTAGACCAATTAAACTTCTAATGGAAATAACTATTCTTATGGCACTAAATGATATACCACCAGGTTTACTAGAACAAGATCAGATGGTCATGCTTTTGCTTAGAAAACTAAGGTAGCCACTTAGAGTTTGGCAGTTTCTGGAGAGCTACCAAAGATTTACGAATATCTCATCTGCTCTATTTAGAGTGCATACATGTCTACACCATTTAAATAAAGCTCCATACTCTTAATAATCACCCCCAAGTAATCATTGGGCATTGCTGCACAATGTGTGCTAGATTGTTAAACTTCTAAGTAAAATCTTTTAACTTTTTACCAGATATGATTTAAGCGAATGTGCAAATTTGTGGACAATGTTCTTGATCTATCATTGTTTGAAAATAGATATTCAGAAGGTATACCTAACTCCATACCTGCTTTGTAGATTATTAATTTGTTTTGAAGAAGTATATCGGAAGAATCTCTGAGGGTTTGGGGAATATTTTAAAATTTCTTTGAGCTACTGAATAACTGTAATTCCAACAATGAGCTCACATTTTCATTCGTACTCCCAGATAATGGTCACACAATGACCCCCCTGCAAGTCCTTTTCCTTTATGAGTTGTGGGATAAGAGGGGAGAACACTCGCTGCAGATTCTATACATTGATGGCAAAATTATTTTAGAACATAATGCTGTGGGGCTACAGTGAATGCTGAATGCATTAGATGTCTGTAGTGCTATTAATAGCAGACAATTTAATATCACCAAGCTTAAGATCAGAACTTGATATGCATCATAGTTTGGAGTTATGAGGTGCTATTTGAAACA
Source organism: Calotriton arnoldi (assembly GCA_963921515.1). Taxonomy (NCBI): domain Eukaryota; kingdom Metazoa; phylum Chordata; class Amphibia; order Caudata; family Salamandridae; genus Calotriton; species Calotriton arnoldi. Next base: position 934,846 of record CAWUFW010004236.1, read on the forward strand.
GCAACTACTTGTGCACTTAACTGTGTCAGTGTCTCAGAAACTAAGGGTATCGGTACAACCACACGTCATTTTCTATCCCTAAAGGCAGAACCACAATGTTCTTGTGGCAATAAACTTAACTTCGAATCAGCCAAATAGGATTGCTCTGTTCCAATTCTTATTTAATGCCACACACGTTTTCTTATTGACTACAATATATTTTGGGTCACATAGTAGAGATGGTTAGACCTGCTACTTGATAGTTTTCTTTTATTTAAATATTTCTGACATGGGCTACATTTGTTTAATATTTGCATGGATTAAATGACAGGCCATAACAGAACCACTGTAACTGCACATATGCTGTTACCAAGTGATGTACCACACAAACAAAATTGAGATGGAAGCAATGGTTGGATTACAAGACTAAGCTTCTCTGGGAATAAATTCCTTGGGACTATGCACTTATCTTCAGACTCACTGACTATGATATTGCGGTGCCTTGATATTTAAAACTCAAGATTCTGGCAGTGCACTCTTTGGGAATAGACACAACATGCACAGCAATGGAGCAAATAAACTTGTGTCGGCAAAAGGATACATTGCCGTCCACAATCCCTTCTCATACCATCAACACAAATGAGACTTGGATGGGTTCAGTAGAAAGTCATAATAACCCCTTTACGTTGGGGCACCATCGACTGGGATTACTAACTACACACACTAAATGAATGCTTGACTATTCAAAAGCCTTGCAACTTAACATAACAATGGGTGTGTCTACATCAATGGATAGTTTGAACAGAAGTGGCAGATGATGGAAAACAGAGCTCTGGTTCAGTTTCTTGCGGTAAAGAAACCTAGTGGCACCACAGATAATGAGAGGCTGCCACCCCATCAGCGAAGGCTGCAATGTAGTAGACGGCAAGTAAAATGGCTACCTAGAGGCCTTGAAACACAAGGGGCAGATGGGTGGGTTTGACTCATTGTCAGCTGGGATGCACGAGGGGAACAGGTCCTCACCTACTGAGCATGAATGGCGCTGTACTGAAGACCTGGGTGGGAAGTGATGTGCAGCAATGTACAGTGACAATTGCCAAGAGAATTGCAGGGACCATAAGGCCCTGCTTGGATGTGTGATCTCAGCTTGCTCTCTGAACCTGCAGTGTGGTCAATCACTCTGACTCCTCAGAGATCACTGAAAGACTCTCGATTGAAGGTGAGCAGCACGGGGCCAAGAAGGAATGTAAGTCAAAACATGGAACCAGGACACTGCAGGTGGTGGGTGCTACAGGCAACTACCTCATGAGTCTGACTACAGGAAGCAGTTGCTGCACTTTGGGAGTTTGGATGCTTTGAAATCAAAATGTTGGCCGAGAGGCAACCTGGAGATTGTAACGTATTGTAACACTTGTGCAAGGTACTAGCTAACAACTCTTGAATGACTAAAAAATCTAGGAATTTACAGAGCACAGAGACAACACCACATGAAAGCATCCGATGGCCATAAAGCTGGATAAGATATTGCAAGTTGGAAACCAGACATAGATGCAGAGGGCAATGTGAGCAAAAGAGGTAATGTGCATAATGCTTTAAAGGCATCTGGGGGCAACAGTTTGTGAAGACAGGTGCAGGCACCAAAGTGAACCAAAAAGACAGAGAGATGAGTAGTAGAATGTCTCTGAAAATGGCTCACTGGTAACTAAGAATCAGGTGTTGAAGACTAAACTCAAAAAGAAACCCTTGGGTCTATAAATAATGCTATCATAGCTGGAAACCTAACAGTAGTGGAGTGTCACTTTTAAACTACGGTTAGGTTTACAGCTATGATAGCAGTATCTATAGACCCAAGGGCTTATGTTTGTGGTTCAGATATTGAGTAGGGGAGCAAACCCTTGCAGGCCTCTAACCCTCCTCATGCCTTCCTGTGTGATATAAAAGACTGAGCTCAGTAACGAGGGATCAAACTACTGGAAGTACTTTGTGTGCTCCCACCAGGGACTTTGACAGATAGAGTGAGAAAAACTAAATGTCTTGGAAGACTCTTGAAGGATGATATATATGTCCATACGTAGGGAAATGTCTCATGAGGCCCCCATACCGAGGACACATTAATATAGCACCTGTGGATCTGCAATAAATATTGAGACAGATACAGCTTGAGTGCCATGAATGTGCCTTCTTCTTGTCCACACCTCCCTCCAGTCCCTAGTCTTCCTTTGTCCTACATAGCTAGCCCTTAATGCCCATCCATACACTTCCCTTTGCCAGAGTTCACCCCTTCACCCCAAAGCCGCAATTTAAGAGAGTCTGCCAAATTTCAAGCTTTTGCCTTTCCCATTTGTAATCCCCTCAGCTCCTTACTTGCCCTTGCCCTTGTGGTACCAACCTTTCATTATTCTCCCTCCTGAATGACGTTTGGGGCTCTAATGGCACCTGTGGCTCTGGTTGCATTCTTTTCTTTAGGGATAAGAGTTCCCCATGGATGGGTTACTCCAATCTCAACATGTTCATGTGGGCTAACATGGACAACTGAATGCTGAGCGCAAATAGTTTTTCAATTTTGTTTAAACTTATTCCCCTTTTTATTCAAGAGAGTCACCTCATGGACAGATTAAATTTTTTTATTTAAAGAGTTTTATATAGCGCTGGCAAGACCCGGGGGCTAGAACGTGGTTGAAGATTTTTGCCAGGGAGGCCAGAAGGGGCTCAGCAAGGTGTGAGGAGGGCTTGGAATTCGCAATCCTCTTAGATGTGTAGTCCTCCGTGAACAAGTTGAACGTCTTCCACTTCTTCTGAGTTGAGGGGGGTCCTGGGTTACCATTACAATTGGAGGACTGAAGGTGAAAGATCGGCGCTGGTGAGGGAGCGTTGGTTTTCTCCATTCTGAAGTGACTGTTTCCAGTGGATGGCATAGTGTGTTGGTCTAAGGAGAGTTTGATCTTTGGGATTTTGTCATTGAAGAATTTTGTGAAATTGTCACAATGTTATTTGGAGATATGGGGGTTTGATTTTGCTGGTTGTGAGCTTGGTATTTGATGATGTTGAACAGTTCTTTGGGGTGTTTTTTTGCTTTATCTAGAGCTTTGCAGAAGAAAGCGGCTTTTTCTTTTACAATGTGGTTTTATATTTTCTGCACTCCATTGTGAGCTGTTGAAGGTGGGATAAGGAAGGTTTTGTTCTCCACGGTCTTTCTGCTGCTCTCAGTCTTCTTCTTTCTGCGTTGAGGTCTTTGGTGAACCAGGATCTCGAGGGGGTTTCTCTGATTAATTAAGTTTAAGGGGAGATATCTGGTCTAGGATGGACAACATAGTTGAGTTGTTGTGGGAAGCAAGTTTGTCTGTTGAAAGCTTATCTATGGGGGGAGTAGGGACATCAATTTATTTTCCAGATCCTCTAGGGAATCTGACTATTGTTGCGGGACCATTGAGGGGTTCTCTGAGTGTTAATAGGGGGTACTTCCGTTTGGTTGAGGCAAAATAGAATGATGTGGTGGTCCAACCAGTCTACTGGAAGGATGTTATCAATAGAAATCGGCAATCTTTTGGAGGGTCAGCCAACTTATAGATACACAAACCTTCCTACAAACAATTACTGGACTGGGCCGCCCCCAGGCGGTTACTTCCCCTACCCACCAGGCAGGACATACCTTAGATGGTATCTTTACAAATAACCCAGCACTCACTATTGCCAAAATTCTACCATTGGTCTGGTCAGACCATAAGGCCATTCTATTTGACATATGGATAAAGCAGCCTACTCCTCCAACTAAAGCTTGTCCTGCCTGTTCTTTCTTCCAGGCTTGGCATAAAATCCAACCAGCCCCTTTTTCTAATGCTCTGACTAAATCACTTCTGGAGCCTTCAGACAATGTTGAAACGGCAGTCGCGAGATATACTCAGTGGTTGGAGGACGCCACCGTTTAACTGGCACCTAATAGGCGGGTTAAATCCAATTAGCTTAAAAAGCCAGCCCCTTAGTTCACTTCTGTACTTAGGACACAAAACAAGTTTGCAGGAGTCAGGAAAAGTTATGGAGGACTGAGTACAGTGAAACTGAAAAAAATAAATATAAATATAGTCTAGCAGTCTGTAAGGCCTTAATCAGGAAAAAGAAGACATCTTACTATGCCAAAAAAATAGATGTAGCAAAAAATTCCACTAAAGAACTATTCAAGACTGCCACTAAACATACAACAGTAAAAAATAAACAGAGGGAAACCAGTCGCTCCTTCTCTGATATGCTGACTGACTTCTGTTTACAGAAAGTAGAAATGATATACAAGGGATTTACCTCAATTACATCATCTCCATTCTCAGAGTCTGTCTCTCAGTTGTAACCAGCATCACTGGACACTTTCAGTGAGTTTATTCCACCTAGTAAGGAGGAGATTGCCAACTCTCTTCATTGCTCAAAGTCCAGATCCCCGTGTGATCCATACCCACCCAGAGTGGCTAAGATGGTGGCAGACACTATTGCTCTAGTCCTTACCCTGATTTTTCAACTTATCCTCAGCTCAGGCACTTTTCCTGCTTCCTGGAAAAAAGCTTAGATACTCCCACTTCTGAAGAAGGCTACACTGGATCCCAAAGACCATATTAGCAATGGCCCGATTTCGCGCCTCCCCCTTTCAGCAAAAATAATTGAAAAAAAAATGAATTCCCAGCTCATGGAATACATCCAACAGAATAATCTTCTTGATCCCACTCAATTTGGTTCCGTGCTGGACACAGCACGGAATCAGCTCTAATCAAGGCGACTGAAGAGAACAAAATGGCACTCGACTAGGGAAAGGGAGCGGCTCTGGTCCTGCTTGACCTCTCAGCGGCATTCAACACCATTAATCACGGATTGCTGTTGGATCGTCTTGCTAACCAAGGGATCACGGGCACAGCTTGGACACTACTGAAATCATTTCTCGAGGATCCTGAGCAGTCGATCAGTATGGACCCTTTTTCTTCCAACCCTTTCTCACTTCTGTGTGGGTTCTCACAGGGCTCTGCGCTTAGCCCAACCCTTTTTAATGTATATATCTCCCCAATGGTTGACCTCATAAAATGTTTCAGATTCTCCCTAACGTCATATGCAGATGACATGTAGATTGTTGTCTCAATGGCAAAGACGATCACTGGCCTTAGGTTCAGTAGCTGTATGCAGGCCATCAAATTATGGATGGATAAGAAAATGCTGAAGCTTAACTCCGCAAAGACTGAAGTGATACTGTTCGGAGGCCACATCTCTTTTTGGTCTCCATCATGCTGGCCACAGGACCTTGGCCCTATACCATCGCCAGTAAAGAAGGCCGTAATCTGGGGGTCTTGATGGATGATAAGCTATCCTTTTCTGATCACATTAATTCCGTGATGTCCTACTACCTTTTATCCCATGTTTTCTTCAAAAAACTCTTGTGACATCCCTGATCATGACAAAATTGGACTACTGTAATGGGTTATTCTTCTCTGCTAACTAAGTGGTAATAAATAGATTACAAACCCTTCAGAATGCAGCTGCTAGGCTTCTGCACAAAATCCCCAAATATCATTCAGTCTCAAAGACTAAAAGACAATTGCATTGGCTCCCGATCAGACTTAGAATCGCTTTTAAAGTACTTTGCATCGCTTACAAAGCGCTACACGATCATGGACCTCTTTTTTTTCAACAGAGCTTTGTACGATATACCCCTGGCAAGACTTTACGTTCAGCCACAGCCAAATCAGCAGTGCCCTCCAGGTTTAAGCAGGAAATCTGGGAAGGAAAGAGCATTGCATTGGGAGCCACAAAGGCCTGGAACACCCTCCCCCTGTATATCAAGGAAGCCCCAATATACTTGCCTTGAGGAAATTGTTAAAGACCTGGCTATACAAATCCCGGTTGATTCTTCTCTCTGAGGGCCTACATCTCTAATTTTTTTTAGGCAGCCACCAAGACGCCTCTGGGTATTCGAGTGCTTTAGAAACTATATATAACATAACATATTGCTTTGTTTTGCACTATGATGGCATCCAGGGTTGCACCTCTGGAGTGCATTTGTCCCTTGCAGTGCTGGATAAGGTTATTGCTGAGAAGGAGATTGTTTAGGGACTGTATGAGTGTGTCTTTCTCATCATTCCAGTGTAGATTGAAGTCACCTAAGGAATACGTTATGGTCGTTGGAGAGTGAGCAGTGCAGGATCAGTTCCAATCGCTGCTCTCCAAAGGCGGGAACGTCGCCTTGAGGGTGATAGATGAGGTGGCATTTTGTTGTTTTGTTGTTCCTCGTTTCTTAAGTTTGTGCTGATATGTTCAAAGCTGGGGTAGGTGTGGGTGTCTGTTTCTGCCATGTGGATGTTGGACTTGTGGATAATAGCTATACCACCCCGGTGCGGTTTCCCTATCTTCCTTGATGATGGGGAAGCCAGGAGGGACTAGTAGGTCGAGGATAGGATAGATGGTGTCTTTTAGCCATGTTTTAGTGATGAATGGGATGTCAATGTCAAGGTTGAGGATGGTTCTATCCAGATCTATAGCATGCTTAGTTTCTGAGCTGCAGTTTAGGAGCATGCTGTTGAGGTTACTGCTGCTGTGGGGCTTCTGGCAGGGTGGAGCCAGGGGTATCATGATGTGGTTGTTTGGTGGTCTGGCAATTTTTTGAGTGTTGATGTCTCTCCTGATCCCTGTAATCACCTGTATCTTGGAGGTGGGGATCGCTTGGGCCAGGGTCAAGTCATAGGTTTTAGCCAAGGTCATTGCTTCTCTCAGAGACATCTCGGGGGACGATATTTAGGCCGGTGTGCTAGGCTATCAAGGGGAGTTGTGGACCAGCTGTGGGGCTGGGTCAAGGACAATCAAGTAGGTTTTCTTGAGGGGTTCGAGGAAGGGAGGTGGGGGTTTTGGGCCGGTTTAAGATGGGATTTGAGGATCACTAGGATATTGTTAATTCCCTGTGTTACTTCATTGAGTTGATTTTCTATGTGAGTTAGTCTTATCTTCAGATTGGGCACAGGGTTAGAAGAGGGGAAATGTGGGTGGAGAAGGTGAAATTTGTCTTGTGAGAGGCATTTCGGATTGGGAGGGTGGAGGCTAGAGAAGGCGCGGGCTGGGTTGTCGTGTGTTTCTACTCTGCAGTGTGTATGGAGGTTGGGGATAGTGGGCTGTTATGGGTTTTTGGGAGCAGGCACCTCTGGGACTACATTCCGTAGGGCGTGGGGGGAAAAAGTGGGTAGGAGAGTATGATCGGGACAGTGCTGGCGAGCGTGTTGAAGGGTTGAGTGTAGGTGTTGTTATTGCTCACAGCTGGTCTGATCTATTTTATATCCTGTACACACAAGAGTCAGTCACTGTGTTCCAATTTATTCACAGTGTTCGTATTGTGTTACATAATTAATAAAAAATAAAACTGAGAAAGCCTAATATAACATATCAAAACATAACATAAAATAAATATATTTGTGTTTGGGAAAGGTGAAAGTTGTGTGGCTTCATGAAAACATTTAAAATGTATCCTCAATTAGACCACACATCAACACTCCGCCTTAGAAAGAGTCATACTTATAAAATATCACTCTCATATTTTTCAAACACTGTAACTGAAGCAAATCAGATAGCTAAAATAAATGTATTATTATTATTATTATTATAATTATTAGTAGTAGTAGTAGTAATAGTAGTATTAGCATTAGTATTGTTGTTAGTGTTGTTAGCATTATTATTAATATAATTGTTATTATTGTTGTTGCCCTTCTCCTTATTATTAGTATTAGTATAATTATATATGGGTTAAAGTACTCCTAATGTACATTATAAAGATATTTCAAGTCAACTAGGAGCTTTGTGACCATAAAGAGAAAGGACATCGAAGGCTAAGTTCTTTTATAAGATCACTGTACTCAGAGGGGACTTGCAATATCCTTTTAATGTACTGCAGGGGTTACTTTATTCCTTATAATACATTGTCACGCTCTTTACCCTACCCACAAACTGCTTAAATCGTTGGTGTTTTTTTCCTGCATGTTTATTGCAGACAAGAAGAATAAAAGCAGATTCTGTACTGAGTAATTTAACACACCAAAGCTAGCAATTTTTGCAAAATATTCGAATCAGTTTAATGTAAATCAGATTATGCTCCATGACCTGCCTTTCACCCTGGCTTCTGGCTTCAGCATCACACATTATAGCATTAGATGTCAGTTGAGCAACATATATTTATAATAGGAACACCGCAAGTCGCATGTAATAACCAAAAAAGAGAGGTCCATTCAGGGATTTTAGGCTTCCATGTATTATAAAAAAAATAAAAATAGTAATAATAATAATATATTTAAAGTGATGATCACAATAAAAATACTAATAAAGTGATTTTATTTAGCGCTGCAGTTGTGTAGCTCAGTCTAATAACCAATGAGTTGTTTGTTTGTTTATGGGTATTTATAAAGCGCAGCTGCTACTCCAAGGAGTGTCCTGGCGCTAATTGCCGAAGCGTGTCAGCGGGGGCAAGAAGGAGTCATGGGCAGGAAAAAAGCCAAGGGGCATATTAGCAAGGGCTGGCGATATAATTATCGCCGCTTTAGCGTCCGTTTTTGGGCGAAAAGCGGCGATAATTATATCGCAATATCATCAAGGACACGCTAGCGCGTGTTTCCTTGATGTAGAGCCCGTTTTTTCACAGCCTCGCCTCGCATCGCTAATGAGATGCAAAGAAGGCGTGGCTGTGAAAACAACACATGTTATTATCGTGAAGGCAGCTTCGCGATATTAACAAGGAGGAGCAGCGATAAAAAAATCGCGCTACCTCAGCTTTAACTCAGGAATTTAACGTCTGTTAAATTCCTGACTAAGGCATACTTTTAATGGGAGATGGATTATGCTGATACGACCACAGGGTCGTATCAGCAATAGTTATCGCTAGTTTTCAATGGAACATTCCTGGAAAACCAGTGATGTTCCATTGAAAACACCGCTATCGCTGAAATATTATCGCCATAGCGCTATGCGTTGTAAATATAGCGTTATCATGGCGATAATATTCAGCGATAGCCAGCGATAATATTTCTATCGCTATGTACGGCCAGCGATAATTATCGCTGGCCGTTGATAATATGCCCCTAAGTTTTCAGCTTCTTCTGAAACACGGGCAGAGTTGCTGCTACTCATATTGATTTCTTTTAACTTGGTCATATGGTCTACATAAAGCACATTTTCTTTCTCTTCATTTGTTTTTATTCCCACTTTCAGTGTCCAACTTTCATATCATGTAACATCTCTTGAGCTCAGGTAATACAGAATGCCCTCTGTTCAATTCTTCTGCACCGAACAAGTTCAAGACTTGGAGTTTCCCGTACCTGTCATTAATACCTTGGTCTCACGGATATTAACCGAGTGAAGAGACTGTTCATGTGAATAAACAACTCATTGTCCTTTGTCCAGCTGGCATTATGCAGATCGGCCTGCTGCAGAGAATTAGGAGTATTTCTATAAGAATTGTTTTCCATTATTGCGCTTTCTTGCGCCTCTCACGGTTGTGCAGTCTGTCCAGGGCAGACTGCATACACTTTGCACTGCAGTGAAAATGCAGCAAATGCAGTTACTCGTTTTTGCAGCCTGTGAAGCAGGGTGTGGAATTAAAAAAACAGTGAACACCATGCTATGTTAGATATTGCTTTTTGTGCCAGGGCAAAACATGGAGCAAACCAAATTTGCTTTGTTTTTGCTGTGTTTGCATAACAAATAACGCAGAACATTTTTTTTTCTCATAAAGATGAGATTCTGGACACGATGTGTATCATGGCGATATGTATAGTATGCATACCACCAAGATAAAGGTCAGCCCATACCACCAAAATAAAGGTCAGCCCATACCACCAAAATAAAGGTCAGCCCATACCACCAAAATAAAGGTCAGCCCATACCACCAAAATAAAGGTCAGCCCATACCACCAAAATAAGGTCAGCCCATACCACCAAAATAAAGGTCAGCCCACCAAACGTATCTGCGGGTGGACCATAGGTCTAATCACGGTGCAGACTACTCCATCTCTGCCATGATTTAACCCCTCCGCCAGCCCTGTGGAATAAGGGCCGTCGGAGGCAGACCTCTATTTACGCCCACCTAAATTTAGATGGACAGAAACAAAGGTCAGTTTTCACTGCCCGTCACCAGCAGGAAAACCCCGGCGGTAACGGGCAGTGAAACTTGCTAAATGTACCCCTTGTCTTGGGGCACCAAACAGCAAAACACATTGACAGCAACTGCAGTGGCGGCAGTTCCTGGCAATGCTTCATAATGGGCGGTTCCTCCAACAGGGGTGACGGAGTAATTTACTCAGGCCATCTACTAGGGCATAAATCAAGCCCTAAGTGTTAATAAATGTCAGTTGATTTCATTCCTTACGACCAATGCATTAAGATAAAGGCTTCCATATTGTTTTACCAAAACTTAGTCATGGACTTGTTTTTTTATTCCTTAAACATTTTATTACGTCTAAATTTTGTTTTTTGTTAAAGATTACAAGCATGTTTGCAACTTTTTTCACCATCTGTTTTCTCCACTTTCCAACTGTGGGAAGAATAAGTGTTGTGTTGAATTGACTGGGATAAAGTCTGTTTCCTCTACTCTCTACTATAAAAGCAGCAAAAAGGATGCAAAAGGGCATAAAAGGCTTATGTAATCTTGTTCTAGGTACCTCCCAATTAGCAGATAACGGTAGAAATTTCAACAATCCTTTGAAATTCCCTAATTCCACATCTCAACAGCGAACGAGAGACCTTCTTCAAAATTACTGGACCACTCACAAAAGGAATTAGTCATTACCAGAGTTTCCTGCAGGAGAAGCGAAACCAAAAGAATTTTTTTTAAAGTGTGGAGGTAGAAGAAAGTGAAAAACTATTTGGAGAGATATAAACACAGAAATGTACATACTGGGCAGGGAAAGGTTAGCTAGGACAAAAATGCAAATCTGGGGCAACATAATTCTGCATATATTGCATTGGCCAGCCACTGCCAAATGACATCTGCATCGACCAACTAGTGGAAACTAAACTTGTTTCTAAAATAAGTCCAATAATAATTAACAAGCATTGGCATAGCCAATAGGTCTCGCCTTTGGGACCTTATAAGTGTTTAGCCATGCAACAGTTGATGTTGTTGCACCAATGATATTGTGCTGCATAACTAAATACTTATAAGGTCCCAAAAGTGAGACCTATTGGCTATGCCAATGCTTGTTCCATTTATAATTGCATTAAGGATGCACTACCATATGTGGCTAGGAGAGGTCTCTTTACAACTCCTCTGTTATGAGGGTGCCACAAAACATAAATGCAGATGGGAGAGGAATCAGACCAAGAGATTAACACAAATACAATAAACTGAGAAAAATATTTGCATTTAAGTGCATTTGATGATGGAAGCTTGCCACCTGTGTGCTCCATTTACATCTACGAGGAGGGCTCTAAATTATCGTTTGTTAGGCCACAAGGAATCTCGATTAGTAGGCGAAAGGAGATTAGGTATTGTTGGGCTGCAGGGGTATGTCTTTGAAATGAGGTGTGGGCAATTTGCAGAAATACAATAAAAGATTGAGGCAAACATGAATGTGGCTCAGGGCAGGGTGCATACAGAGAGGAGGCACTCAGGATGCAAAGTAACGAGAGGAGCTTTTGAAATAGAAAACTGAGAGGCAACGATCATAACTTTTTCATCATTTTCATGCAAGGTTTTAGGATTATAGAGAAGGCTATTTAAGATAGTGTGCAACGGAGGATGCAAAACTGTAGAAAGAAACATTACTTGCATGTGAGGTAGCGCTGTATTAGATACTCTTGAAAGGCACTAGAATCAGGCGAACATTAGCTGCTAGGTTACCCCTAGACCACTGCCGAGCAAGGACAACTTATCAGCTTAGGGGTTTCATGTATCTATAGTGTGACTAGGCCTTTTTCTCTGTGTCAGGGAGAGTGCAATCTACTGGGCCCCTGCAAGCAAGCCTTCACAGTTATGTGAAACCCAGAACCTGACACTCCCATCATGTGCATTTCAATATCAAGTTCAAGAACAACTATTTCAGAGACTGGTCCTAGCTTCCCAAGATAACATAGGCGGAGAATCCTTCATCGTAAACAAAGGCAGCTCACATAATCAGGATGGCTCCCTCTAAAAAGAGGCATTTGGGTCAGGTGGGGGGCATTCATGCCCAACATGTATCATCTAAATCCTAACAAGTTACATTAAAAAGTCCTAAAATCGTGATCTCAAACTGCAACCTTCTGACCACCAGAACCACTAAAAAACACAAGATTACCCTCCACTGAGCGGTCCCTTGGCCCTCAATCAAGCTGCCTGCGAACATGAGCCCCACAGCTAGGATGTCTGACTCGCAGTAGCGTAACTAGGATGCCCTGGGCCCCAATGCAAGCAAAGAACATGTCCTCTTTACTGCTCATGAGGTAGTAAAATACAGTATTGTCAGTGTTCGATGGGCCTCTCAGCGCTCTTGGCCCTGGTGTCACTGCACCTGTTGCACCAATGGCAGATACGGCCTCTGCTGACTCGACTTTTCGGTTCAACAGCCCCACCCCCAGTCCCTGCCAAGTACTCGCAGGTTGCTCGCACTAACACAACACTGCTCTCTGCGCCACACACTCTGTTGCTTTTCTGTGCTCCTATGTTTCGCCGCCGTCTGTGTTTTTTCCCGTTTCTGTCATTACCCCTGGTTTAGGCTACGAAAGCGCCCTCTGTTTATTGGCCTAAGTCACGGGTACTCATAGTACGGCCCGCGGGCCGCCAGCGGCCCAGCAAGCCTTCCTTGGCGGCCCGCGGACCTTGTAGACATAGTACCTGTGTTTTTTTTGTTTTGTTTTTTTAAATAGTGTCAGCAAACACCGCCGGTTGCAGCAGTGGGACTCCGAGAGACTCTGCTCTATGGGGGCCGGGCGATTCCAGCGATAGTCAGAGTGGAGATGCAAGGGCGCTAAGAAGAGGTGAAATACAACAAAGCCTCGTTAGCAGTAAATGGTCTTTTAAAGACCTGTGAAGTACTCGGGTGCGGCTGTGTGTGCGCCCGGGAAGCTGTCTCAGCCCGGGCTGACACACACGCGGGGTGAGGTGACAGGGGGTGAAAGTGGATGGCAAACTGCAAAGGAAATCGGGGGCTGCTGTATAATGAAGGGGTAAATTGCTAACTTGGTATTAAGTGTGTCAGAAAGTAACATGGAATAATCATATCATTGCCAAAGCCAACTAGGTGATGCTGCACGTGGCCCTGCATTTCACTGGGATTTTCCGTTAAAAAGAGTCATGCAAGCTATGTCAGTGTGTCCTGTTAAAAATGATGGGAAGGATAGAGCAAAAACTAGAAAAGAGACAATAAATGGAGAAACGCAGTCACAGGCAGGAAAATAAGGTAAAGAGAAAGAGGGACACAGATGAAGAGAAAAGAGACAGCAGAAGAGAGAAAGAGAAACAGAATGAGAGAGAGTTAGAGAGAGAGAGAAAAGTTTGTTTTCCAGTTACAGCCCATCAACAACAACAAGTAACACGATCACAGACATAGCAATCGCCAATTGGAACATGAAGATAATGGTGTGTAGAATTTGAAAGCGAGCACAAACATATGTATTGTGTTTTAGGACAATTAATTATATGCGCTTTGATCCAAGCTGTGAAATTACAGGGTGACAGAGGACAGCAGGGTGTGAGAGCCGGGTGAGGTGACGGAGGGCAGCAGGGAGTGAGAGCCTGGTGAGGTGATGGAGGGCAGCAGGGAGTGAGAGCCGGGTGAGGTGTGCGTTAAGAGCCTATGATGTGATGTTTACCGAGGCACAGAGACAGATAGAGACAGTAACAGACAGAGACAGATAGAGATAGAGACAGAGATAGACAGAGACAGGGACAGACTGACAGATAGAGATAGAGACAGAGACAGATAGATACAGATAGAGATAGACAGGGACAGACTGACAGATAGAGACAGAGACAGATAGAGACAGAGACAGATAGAGACATATAGAGACAGAGACAGATAGAGATAGGGGCAGAGAGAGCTAGATAGAGGCAGAGACAGGGAAAGACTGACAGAGGCAGAGACAGATAGAGGCAGAGACAGATAGAGGCAGAGACAGATAGAGGCAGAGACAGATAGAGGTAGAGACAGACAGAGACAGACAGCGATAGAGACAGAGAGAGAGAGGCAGAGAGAGTGAGACAGAGATAGAGGCAGGGACAGATAGAGGCAGAGACAGATAGAGGCAGAGACAGATAGAGGCAGAGACAGATAGAGGCAGAGACAGACAGAGATAGAGACAGACAGAGGCAGAGACAGATAGAGGCAGAGACAGACAGAGATAGAGACAGACAGGGACAGACAGAGACAGATAGAGGCAGAGACAGACAGAGATGGAGAGGGAGACAGAGGGAGGGAGACAGAGAGAGAGCGAGACAGAGAGAGAGAGACAGAGATAGGGACAGAGAGAGGCAGAGACAGATAGAGGCAGAGACAGACAGAGACAGAGAGACGGAGACAGAGGGAGGGAGACAGATAGAGGGAGACAGAGGGAGGAGGGCGACAGACAGAGGGAGACAGACGGAGGGAGACAGACGGAGGGAGACAGACGGAGGGAGACAGAGGGAGGGAGACAGAGGGAGGGAGACAGAGGGAGGGAGACAGACAGAGAGAGAGAGGGAGGGAGAGAGAGGGAGAGATAGAGAGAGGGAGGGAGACAGAGAGATGGAGAGATCGAGGGAGGGAGAGATAGAGAGAGAGAGAGAGAGAGATGTGTGTATGCCGGGTCTGGTGGCTCAGTGGTCAAAGGCGTCCGCTGCAGGGGCCTGTGTTCAACCTCATGGTCACATGTTTTTTTTGCTCTAGCACCGCCCCCTCCCCCACTGACCCCACCCCCACCGGTGCGGCCCTCGGCCACAAACCACACTGTAAATTTGGCCCCCAAGAGAAAGTTTGTGAGTACCCATGGCCTAAGTGTACAGCAAATCTACATAAATACATCACAGAAACAAAGAAGATTCTTTTTTAGGGGCGACAATTTAAATTTTAAACAATACCAGAGAAATAAATACCCTTAAAAAATAATTCATACCCACTCGTTACTGACCCACTCACAATAAACATGTCAGTATGGTAAAATTGAACACGTTTTCCATAACGTAGGGTTTCATCAACCAATAAAATGTTCTATTCCCTCCTGAGCCACAATCAATGTTACGTCCCATACAACTCAAAGCACACAACCTTAAACTCCACATATAGGGAACAGTACAATAACTTTGCATGAGAAACACAATGCAAAATGCATGACATGGCTTGAAAACTAATGTTGACAAACTAAAGAACCGTAATGCATGACTAAATCACTAATACTCCCCCTTTCCCCATAAACGAACAAGCTACTTCACATCTGCAAAGTGCTTTGGCACCTCATACTGTACAATATATACACACTGCTTCTTTACCCACGACCACATAGTGATCTATACAAGAAGAAGACAAAAATCTGTACTACGTTTTCGATGTACAAACCGGAGACATGCCCACTTTCTTCTATTTAATGCAGTATTAATGCAATGCTGAGCTAATGCCACACGTGTATCCGACCGCCAACGCATGACATAATCTACTCACGTGATTAGGGTATGAGTGGTCGCGTGCTGCATGTTTTGACGCTTGCACCTGCAAATGTACCTGATGCGCAAATAAAAGTCAAATACTAGCTGAAACACGTATGTGCTGCAAAACATGCAGTTTCAGTGCTGTGGCGGCTGACAGGGCTGCCTGCCTGTGATGTGATGCCTGTCGCTTTGTTCTGTGAACCGCAGAAAGGCTTGTCTGAATATTGTGTCAGCTGCATGTGATCACCGGGAGCTGTCACTCAGAGGGCCCTGCAGATGCCGGCACACCTCCCTATGCAATGAACAGAGGTGGGTGGAAGTGAAGTGCAGCCCGGCAGCGCAGTGGAGCACATGCCCGTGCTTGTCGGGCAGCCTCGGGGTGCACAAACAGGCTTGTCGCAAAAAGGACCCAACTCCGGGAGCCTCCCCAGCGCAAACAAAGACGCCCCCTGCATGCAAATGTGAAACGCGATCTCGCGCCGACAAAGGAACTCACTCTCGGCTAGGAAACTCGATCTCGAAAACATCCCCCGCATCGACAAAAGATCTCACCCTCAGCTGCGATTGGATTGTTGTGCATGAATGAATATAGTGCTTTCGCAGTGCCCGTTCAATCCTGCACTAGGCGCTTGCTCGAGCTAACAAAAATATAATTGAGAACACCCAAGCCCCCGCCCGTCCCCTCTGTCCCTATAAGTTTTAATAACGAGGCAGATTAGAACAAATGTTCATCCAATCCAAGCATTCGTAGAACCCCCACTAAGCCAGTGGAGGTGTGGGTGTCGTTGTCCAAGAAACCTTCACATGGGTGGCGCTTACTTTCTACCCCCAACACCAACATGCTTTTAAAGAGCTAAATCCCCCTCCACCCTCCGCCCCCTTTGCTGAAAACACCTTGCTCCCACTGTAGCAGGTCACCGGCACCTGAATGGTGCATGTCTGTCTATTCACCAAAGTACAGAAATGTTTTAATAACGAGGTACTGGCGTGACCGACACTGGCCAGATGTGGAGTACAAGGGTTTATGGACAGTTCCCACCACAGACTGCTAGTATTGTAGGATGTCACCACCTGAATCTTTCGTGAGAGTTGACAGACGTCAAACTGGCCGTGGAAATGAGAGGTCTGACAAATATATAGGCCTCAAACTTCAGTGCTTGCTCCCACAGGCAAAACGCCGTGGGATGCGCGGAATGCAGCTGCAGCGTCCCGCGAGTGGTGCGCGCGCTGTAAGGAAGAAAAGCGCGGCCGCGAAAGTAAAAGCGGTGCTTTGTAATATGAGCTATAACAGATGGCACCCTGCGCCGCCCCTGCTCGCTCCCGCAAGGTGGAGGCCGTGGGAGGAAACATTTACTGGGAAAGGTGGGACATGCACCCGCCTTTGGCCAATTGCGTGCTTTCATTTTTGAAAGCCACACGCAATGGTTAGTCACTTCAGCTTAGCAAACTCGTGCGTGTGGTTTTTAGCCACACGCACAAGTTTGCTGAAAAGCTGAAGTGATTCCAAGAGGTCATTTTCTAGGGCAGCGCATGCGCGCTGCGCTAGGCTCGACCTAAAAAGGAAGAAATTAAATAAAAAGGAGGAGGAGGAGGAGGGGAGAGGTAGGGGGAAAGGGGGGCAGAGGGGCAGGGGGAGGCGGAGGGGGAAGGGAACAGGAAAGGCGACGGGGGAGGAGAAAGTGTAACTAAAAATTCCAGAAAGGATTTTCAGCAAGTGAGCAGGAAGTCTGGAAAATAGAAACAACACACCCAGAACTTCATTTCTGGAATGGATCTATTCTAAAATCATTTGTATTCAAAAGTAGTTTGAAATTGGATTTGATACCCTCTGATTGGCTAGGAGAAAAATATCAACCTCACCATGTAACATGCTGCTTTCCCCAGAATGAATCATTTCAGTGACCGCTAGGCTCTCCTAAAGAGACAAAGCTCAGGGCTCCTAGCAATCACCACTCTATGCATTGAGTACACAACAGAAACTGGGTCTCAATACAGAGCTGCTGGTTCTATTGCACTCATTACAAGTGACCTTGAGTGGCATCCCATGGGGTTACCACGGCAGGTCATTTGAGAAGCCTAGAAATTCCAGGACTAGGATTATCCCCGACCTCCACATCATAGCTCTGAAAATAGTCCCCATGCCAATTTACCACCTGCGTTTAGCGGGTTGTAAATAGGTGCTCATTGAGTATATTACATCTCCCGAAGGGAGAAAACATGCAGAATTCTATTCTACTTACTGGAGAAATAACTTGTAAGGTCTGGTTTTAGGTGTGGGTATACCAGCTGGAACCAGATTCTGGCCTCTGTATCCCACATCTTAATCCTACTGCTACTACTACTAATCAAATCAAAAACTGTTTATTTTGTGGGCTAGCCTATAAAACAAGACAGAACATTTTATAAATCATCACACAAATCAATAAATATCTTTAACATCGATGTTACACATAAAAACAGTCAAGATTAAAACATTTTCATAGAACTAACAAAGTGATAAAATTGCTAAAACTGTTTAAAAAGGACAATAGCAGAATAAAATGGGTCAATGGATTGTGATAAGTGCAAATTTGAAATTTCAGTGCTCCCACATATTTACGCAGACAGTTCAAAACAGGGGGTGAGGAGCAAGGGAAAAAACATTCATAGACAAGATGTGTGAAAATTATATATTTTTTTTCAGAATTATACACCCACCCTCTTCCTGAATAGCCACACTGCGTATATGTATCGGCTAATGCTGAATACCAATAGCTGGCTGCTGTCAGACCATCAGATATGATACCCACCTTGTATTGTCTGACACCCACAAAAATGCAGAGTGGTTTAAGCCAGATCTGCCTAGGCCTACTACTACTATGGCATGTAGGGCAGCAATAAAGGATCTTCACTTCTGTTCAGAAGATTTAGTGGTTATTGCTGCTGCTTCCATAACACATGATTTTGCTTATGGAAAAAGGTTGTTAGCCTTTAGGCCCAACCCCCAACCCGGAGGACCAGTGGGTTGTGCTTTGCTGATCTCTACTCTTTGACCTGTCCAGCTGGGACAACACTACCAGGAGACTAAGCTCCCACCAGCATATCCCTCCAGGTCACTGACACACGCAAGTACCTTGACCACCAAGCCATCCTCCAAGGGCCAACAACAAGGCACTCAATACACAGAAGAAACTGGGTCGCAATAAAGAGTTGTTGACTCTATGACATTCATTAAGAGTAATCCATAGGGAGATACTGATCCAGTCATTTTCAGAAGCCTAATATTTCCAGGACTAGGATTAATGGGTCTGAAAACACCAAACCTTATAATCTTGAAAGAAAGACATCAGACTTGTGTGTCTCTGTGGAGGCTTTGGGCAGCTGCTGCACATGGCCCTTGCCTGAACTTCCCTCTTCCGTATCCTGACCTCCACACCATACCCAGAAAATAATCCCCATGCAAATTCACCACCTGCGGTTAGGAAGAGGGAAATGGGAAGGGTTTGTCCTTTGTTGGCAGTACTGATCCTCTGTTTTGAAATTGCAATTCTTACAGTATAATAAATGGTTATGAACAACTATGAGTTCCGGTGCACTCTGTTTTGAAAGCCCTTCATTCTGTTTCACTCAAACTAATGTTTGTTAAAGGTTACACCACTAAAGATTGCACATAATGCTTCAGAACATTGTTTTATCCTACCCAAAAAATACACAAACACAGACAAACTTCCGCCAGTCTGAGCCTCAGGATTTCATTGTATATGTGGAGGCCTGTAGGCAACACCCCTAGGTGCATCAGTCATCCTAAAAGCTATAAAACATCTCAGACCAGCCAGGATTAATTCCAAGTGAAAAATAAGCGATAAGGATGGGATGGCCCATGCAAATCTTCCTTCTCAGAGCTCAGGGGTGGCCCGAGGAATACCAATCTGCACTTTTGAGGTCCTGAGAGTTTATGGCCCCCTCAAATTGTTGTCAAAAGGAAAATAAATTACAGAGGAAACGTCAGGGACAATAGATAAAAAGGTGGGGAAATGCCAGCCGCACAGATTATCTGGAGTTTTCTTCCCCAACATCACGCATTTCTGCAGTAGCTGAGGTTGGATGGAGCCATCTATTGCCTATCCTAATTGAAGACTGTTTTCTTGCAGATCAATAAGAATAACTCCTATTAGTTCCTGTCAAGGAAGGAAAATGATTTGGCATAAAATACTTCTTGACAACAGTACTTGACAGGCTCCAACTCTGTGACATCATTCTATTAGCTTTCTCTAAACGCCACAGCCTTCCAATTCTTATGTACCCCAAATGCCACCTCACCATTCCCTCTTGCCAAAATTGCCGCTGCCATGTCTGAATCTCCATAGAAAGACATCAATCTGAAACTTGATCACCTGTATAAGCTAACACTAAAGGCCTCATTTTGACTTAGGTGGGCTACCTGCTAGCTCACTCATCAACAGAGGCCCTGGCATTCAGCAGAGGGCTGCTAATCATATTATGAGATCCCTGCTTGCCTGATCAGATTCTCCCAGCATTAAAGCAGAGCTGAATGCAGAGAGGGCACAAAGCAGCCTCCTTGGAATTCTTTTTTGTTCTGCATAATAATACATTTAAAGCAGAGATTTATTTGTTTGGAACAAACAAATATTTCTTCATCACGTTTTTAACTGGTACTCTCCCAGTAGGTCACTACGATCAGCTAATGCCTTTTTAATGCGCACCCCCAGAGTTAAAACGATGAATTGGGGGGGGTAGGAGCTTCAGACATAGTACCATTAGGATATGGAACGCTCTTCCGCTTTCTCTTAGGAAGATTACATCCCTGCTTGAATTCAGGAAACACCTTAAGACCTGGCTTTTAAAAAACTAGTCTCCCGCTTCAGTATGTGGTCCGCAACGCGCCTAGACACCTATGGGTAGTAGTGCGCTATACAAATTGTTATAACATAACATAACATTTCCAGATGCACAGGGAGTTTTCTTCCTGCACTTCAGGAGCCTTGCATGCAGTTCTAGCCAGGACACATGAGTGGCAGAAGCCAAGCCCCAAATAGGACATGCCTACTGCCACAGTGTCCCAAGGGCCCTATTACAGCCAGGCCACCACATCATATGTTTCTGGTGACAGAGCTAGCTGAGACTCTGCTGTAAAAAAACGGGTTCTTCTCACATCTCTAATTGCAGCAGGAACCCAACCATTTACCAAACCAAAGTCTGCAAACAACACTCCTCATACATCCCCCACAAGCACTCTCCTTTCTCATAATACCTCCCTTGATGCACATACTCCTCAAGAGCCCACCATGCGCATCAACCCCAATGTTTTGGAGCAATCCTTGGTGCACAAACAACACAACCCAGATACTCAAATATTGTTGAATCCCAGATGCCATAATACATCCCATTATCCTACGCTACAGACAAAAATGTAAACACAAAGATCAGTCTGCCTCAACAACCACAGAAGAATCAATTCCTCTCAAGTCAGTGACCTATCACATAAAAGCTACCCACCTGAACTGTTGGTCCTTAATACAACTTCCATAGCTGCCCTCATGCAAGACTTACTGGACTCACTGAAACATGGGTCCTTCATACCACAAGGAGTCACTTATTCCAAAATGACTAACTCAATGAACTCCTGGTTCCTATGCCTCATTGTTGAGGTTACAAACATGACACCTAAACAACTGAGGCTGAACATCTTGGTAGCAAAAATCGTTACATTTATGTTCTCTTATTATACCACTGATCAAGACACCGCCTCCTATAATCAGAGGGGCATATTCTCAAGGACTTATCGCTGATTTATCGGCACTTTATAACCGCAAAAGTGGCAATAGATTTATCGCCCTATTCACAAGCTGGTGCAAACTAGCGATATCGCCAGTTTTCCAACGGTAGCTGCCGCAAAAAACATCGCCACGGATGAGATCGACAATAAACGCTAATGATATGCAGAGTAGGCGTTCCCATGCAAAAACACACGAAAACACCACTTCGTGATATCCTCAACGACCAGCCAGATCTGCGATCCGATCCAAAAACAGGCGATAAGGCGCGTTAGCAGCAGGGATTTAACACCTGCCTCTTACTGGTGTTAAGCAGGACGACAACCTGCAGTATGTAAGGGAGCCCAGAGCCACATCTGAAGACCAACACAGGTCATGGAGCTACTGAACATGCAGCTCAGAGACCCAAGAGGTCCACAACACCCACCGCCACCACACCCAGGCCCCCACCCCCGGACTCCCACCTCCAGTCCGCATTGCTGCTTTCAGGTTGGCTGCGGGTTTCAGCTTGGTTTTGCGCTTCACATCAGTCCAGAGCTTCTTGCAGTCGTCCACTTCCCTTCTCTTCACTCCGACTGCATTCACCTTGGCCAAGATGGACTGCCATATTGTATTTTAAGTTGCCAATGACACAGTGGAGGTGATGAATAGTTGATGGTGGTGTTCTATCACCTCCGTAATGAGGATCTGGTTTTCCTGCGTACTGAAACGCAGGTTCCTCTTCTTCTTCTCCTTGCCCTTCCCTGACCCCGAGGTCCCAGGCTGGTCCTCCGTGGGGCTTGTGGGGTTCTGGTTGTCCTCTGTACTTGCTCCGGCTACCTCCATGGTGCTTCGCAGTTGTTTGTGTTTTGTTTGTGTTTTTTGTTGCCGCTTTTATAGTGTTTTTCCCCGCCTGACTTGTGGGACTTGCAGGCCTGGCGCTGCTTATCGCTGAATTTTTTATCGCAGTTGGGCCCATCGCAACTTTTTTCACGTTCGGGTTTAGGTTTTTATCGTCGTCCCGGTAATTTTATCGCAGACATTTGACGCGTTGTCGGGAAACTATCGCATGTTACCGCCGTGTTGAGAATACGACGTTAACACGGCGTTATTTTCCCGCGATAGACGGCGATATGAAAAGTTGCGTTAACCTATTTTGGCGATGATTATCGCACGTTCTTGAGACTATCCCCGAGTGGGGCATATTCTCAAGGACTTATCGCCGATTTATCGGCACTTTAGCGCCGCAAAAGTGGCGATAGATTTATCGCCCAATTCCCAAGCTGGTGCAAACTGCCGATATCGCCAGTTTTCCAGCGATAGCTTCCGCAAAAAACATCGCCACGGATGAGAGCGACAACTAACGCTAATGATATGCAGAGTAGGCATTCCCGTGCAAAAACACACGAAAACACCACTTCGCGATATTCTCAAAGACCAGCCAGATCTGCGATCCAAAAACAGGCGATAAGGCGCGTTAGCAGCAGGGATTTAACACCTGCCTTTTACTGGTGTTAAGCAGGACGACAACCTGCAGTATGAAAGGGAGCCCAGCCCAGAGCCACATCTGAAGATCAACCCATGTCATCGAGCCACTGATCATGCAGCTCGGAGACCCAAGAGGTCCACAACACCCACCGCCACTACCCCCAGGCCTAACCCCCCCCGAACTACTACCGAGGCAGCGCAGAACAAGACAGCTGACCTTCAGAAAATAGCATGGCCAATCGCAGAATGTGGGGAGAGGCAGGAACCAAGTATGTGTGAAGGAGGCAAGTCACCCATGAATAAGAATGTACACAATGCCAAGTGTGGCGGTGATGTGCTGGACAGACTTCAGTATGCAGAGCACAGACATGTCCATGTGGACATATACTGCTGGTGTTTGTAGTGTTGGGGACAGTGGACGCAACCATGTTACCTCAGGCAGTGGGGAAGACCTCGGTCATGTAGCTGTGTCCCCCCCCCTTTAAGCGTAAGCGGAGTGGGCTTGTCTGGCGTATGCCAGTCCAGCGTAGGAGTGTGAATAAATAGGCCGGGGCTCTGGGTGTGGTTCACTTCCAGGATGGCCAATGCGTCTGCCAGGGCGGCGCCCCTCACCCTGCCACAAATCCGCCGCCGTGACCGCCAGCCTCCTCAGCCAATCGCTGGCTTCCGCGACACACGCCCCCAGCGTACCCAGCGGAACAGCACTGCGGAGTTATGTGTGTGCTGACTACTGCCTTCGGCTTACACTGCGGTCAGCAGGTCCCCCAATTCAAATTGAGTCTTGATTTATTGATGGCGCAGTTCAGTAGGCAACATACATTGCTTCCAGTGCGGCCCGCCTGGACGACGCATCATCGCAGGCTGCGCACCCGCTGAGCGCTTCAGGTGCCACTAACTCTGTGCAGCTCAAGTCAATGCCACGTGGCTGTGGGCCCTTGCTGACCGCTGCCTCCGGCCTACACTGCGGTCAGCAGGGCTCACACATATCAAATCCAATCCTGACCTGCAAGGACACGCCATCATCGCAGGCTGCGCACCCGCTGAGCGCTTCAGGTGCCACTAACTCTGTGCAGCTCAAGTCAATGCCACGAGGCTGTGTGCCCTTGCTGACCGCTGCCTCCAGCCTACACTGCGGTCAGCAGGGCTCACCCATATCAAATCCAATCCTGACCTGCAAGGACACGCCATCATCGCAGGCTGCGCACCCACTGAGCACTTCAGGTGCCACTAACTCTGTGCAGCTCAAGTCAACGCCACGTGGCTGTGGGCCCTTGCTGACCGCTGCCTCCGGCCTACACTGCGGTCAGCAGGGCTCACACATATAAAATCCAATCCTGACCTGCAAGGACACGCCATCATCGCAGGCTGCGCACCCGCTGAGCGCTTCAGGTGCCACTAACTCTGTGCAGCTCAAGTCAACACCACGTGGCAGTGGGCCCTTGCTGACCGCTGCCTCCGGCCTACACTGCGGTCAGCAGGGCTCACACATATCAAATCCAATCCTGACCTGCACGGACACGCCATCATCGCAGGCTGCGCACCCGCTGAGCGCTTCAGGTGCCACTAACTCTGTGCAGCTCAAGTCAACGCCACGTGGCTGTGGGCCCTTGCTGACCGCTGCCTCCGGCCTACACTGCGGTCAGCAGGGCTCACACATATCAAATCCAATCCTGACCTGCAAGGACACGCCATCATCGCTGGCTGCACACCCGCCACCACCGCCAGGACCACCTCCAACCAACAGCTGCCAGAGTCGGAGGAGTCTTACAGCCAGCCTATCAAAGTTGCTCACACCTGTCTTGGATGCCATCATCAGCTTGATACCCTGCTCAGCTCCTAAGGTGCCACTAACTCAGTGCACCACAAGTCATGGACCCTTTATGATTGAATTTTGTGTGTGTGATGTCAGATCTGGTGCCCCTACCTCAGTGCACTGCAAGTCATGGACCCTTTATGATTGAATCTGTGTGTGTGATCCGATGATCACTGTTCTAGTTGTTGCCAGCACCAACCACTCCCTGAGGGCTGGCTTACACTACCCCACACCCATCCAGCACAGGCGTCACTGGACATGTGACCCTGGTAATAAAAAGGGGCCGGGCGCATGTGCCCGTAGCCAGTTCCACTATCTATCTAAGTGTGTTCGTGTGGTCATTATGTATGCATGATGGCCCCGGGCCCTACCACATTACATTGTGCTGTGGACAGCGGACGCAACCATGTCATCTCAGGCAGTGTGTAAGACCTTGGACACGTAGCTTTGTCGACCCCCCCTGTAAGCGTAAGCGGAGTGGGCTGGGCCGGCGTACGCCAGTCCAGCGTAGGGGTGTGAAGAATTTGCCCGGGGCTCTGGGCGTGGTTCAGTGCTGGCCTGGACAAGGAAGTAACTAATGCGTGTGTCTCTGTTGTAGTGTCGGCGCCACCTGGCCCGCAATTGACAATGTTGCACTGCAGCATGCACCCGGAGGGCGGGCTCGCACGAACGGAGAAATGAAGGAGCGCAAGACCGCTCGGGGTCTTGGCTCATACATGCCAAGTGTTGTGTGTATCTGTATTGCCGCAGCATGAACCAAATGCCTAGCCTTAATCGCAGCACGAGTTCAGCCAGACATGAACTCTACATCTGTGTCCGCCCTATCCTTACCATAGGCCTACACTCACGTGGCCGCCCACCTTCAACAGCCAACATCACAGTGTCGTTGTTAGGCTTGTGGACATGCTCAGACAGGCATGACAATGGTGTGCCGTAGGAGTGCAAGTGATGCAACCGCGCAGCACACACAAGTAAATAGGCTCGGGAGGAGGGAGGAGCAGCTGGGATACAACGTAACACACAGTGATGCCACTCATTTGCCACATGCAAGACATGTCAAACATGAATCCCAAAGTCGCACACATCCCACCCCACCCCCAACAAGCCACATCACATTTCCTGAATGCAAGCAGATGACAAACTAACATTAGGGATGAAAGCTCCTTTGTCTGAACTATCAGGCGGAAGCACATCTGCACCTCCGACCTCGGAATTGCATGTGCCCGGCACCACCTGACAGATACTGTAGCAGCTGATGATGACTCCACACTACGCACAGCCCGACGAAAGACCAACGTATACACACCCCACACACAGAAGTCCTTGCTCGAAGTTATCCTGCATGGAATGGCCTTCACACTTACTCCCACACCATCCCAGGCGTACAACCGTTGCACACTAAAACAACTCATTGATCCGAGCTGTGGCATTTCATCCACAGAACTGGCGCAGGTCAGAACAGTGCCGCTTCAACCAGAGCCACTAACGCAATGGCAGAACATCCCGGACACATGCACAACCCCTGTCACGTGGAACTGTACAGTGCACGTATACTGCATTTACTGGGGGCACTGCCATTGGTAGTGCTGCGGATCAGCTACCAGCTAAGCTTCCGCCTTGCCAACGTCAACTGCATTCAGCCTGTGTTGCATTGTCGATCGTACATATTCGAGTGGTCCATGGATGTCTGCCTATCCAACAGGACGGTAGCTGAACTGGATTTTGACATGTGTGTGCACCCCCTGTTGGCCCACGACCAGGAGTGTCACCATGATACCCATTTATGGGATGCCTTGATACTTGGCATACATGCTGGCAGCTGGACCTGGGAGATTGCACAACTCCTCGTGTGCAGTGACCACATTGAACCGCTCCCCTATTGGGCTGTAGTGCTAATTGGTGAAAGGGGGTAGACGCAGCACATCTGTCCGGACCTGCTAATGGATTGCCTCGCCGTCCTGTTTGATGAAGTCGACAATGACCTCATGTTGGAAATGATAGCCTACGAAGCTGCAATCGCTTTCATGGACGAGTAACTATGTACCTGCAGCCACAACAGATTGGAATTCATTGCACATGTCCCCACACCTTGTTGCATCTTGGAGATCTGGTCACATATCCAATGACAACAGTGGACATGGCTGCATTCACCTGGACTCCGAATACATGAGCGGACAACAACGCGGGTTAACACACACCTGTGAAAGGTGAGGCACTCCCCCGGAGTGGACAGCGGCGCTTGGCAACGTTCCTCATTCTGACATACTGCTGCATTGGTCTGCATGTTGTGGCACTCATCTTGCCCGTACTGACACGCATATGCTAATAAAGTCTAGGCACCTTCACTTGTATTCAACTGTGATGAGTGTTGATTTGAATGACAATGTGTGTCTCACTGCCTATCTGGGTCACGGCCATACATGCGCATTGATAGCATTACCCAGGAGTACTCTTTGTGGAATCACTGTCCCTACATTCATCCATACTTTTATACTTGATTGATCATAGCCATGACACATCTGTGTGAAATAGAATGTTTTATTCGCATTCAGTGGAGTGTTGAAGCTGGACGAGTACAGGGCCATGCAAACCCCACTTTACATTGTTGCCCCGTGGAGGGCCAGCCAGAGTCCTTTAGGGATTGACAAGTTCATCGGAAGAGGAAGACTTCAGTCCGCAGTGTGATTGCTGTGTCATTGGTAACAAAAAAAAACATGGCAGTCCATGTTGAGGACCAAGGTGAGTGTCGCTGAGTGTATCGGGGGACAGTGGAAGGTGTTATTCCAGGGCATGATGCAGAGGGCACAACCAAGCTGAAACAGGCTATATGGTGGAGATGAATGCTACCACTTCATTCTTACCACAAAGCCAGATTCATCATCATCTTCGTCCTCTGATGTGTCAGGTGCCTCACATGTGGGTAGTGGTGTTTAGTCTGCATCACTGTGTGGCACTGACACATCAGGGGCCGGATGTGGAATGTCTGCCACACTGTGTGGCACTGACACTTCAGGGGGCGGAGATGTGGATGGAGTAGTAGCAGCAGCAGTCATCTGCGCCAGGCCTTGTGGCGGCAATGGCATGACGAGGATCTGCAGGGCATGGAAGATCACAGCTACATCTCGCTGCTGTGCAGCCGTGGCAAACATTCTTTCCGCCTGCATCCACTCCAAGCTCTCCATCATTCTCCTTATGTGTCCCAACTCCCGGCTGACATCGCTGGAGCCACTCTGACTAGACAGTTGTTCTTGGCTCAGAATCATGACTCCAGCGATGTCAGCCATGGATTGTTGGAGAGCATGGAGCGGACAGTGGGTGTGCATTAGGGACTGTAAGTCATCCCTGATGGGACTTAGACACCCACGTATGGCATCTAGTTTGGCTGCCATGAGGTCGAACCCCACCCGCAGCAGATCAGCCATCTTCTCCTGCCACCCTAACACACGGTGTTGGAATGCCATGTGTTGGTCGTGGGGGTCCTGGGAGACATCTGTGGTGGTGGGTGCTTCCTGCTATGTGGTCTGTGCAGGGGGTGGGGTCTCCTCGATGCAGCTGGGCTGCCCTGCTCCTGGGGGTGGGGTGCCGAAGCGGTCCATGAGCTGTTGGAGGGCGTCGGTGTCGATGTTGGGGAGGTCCTTTTCATCATCAGTGCTGAGTTGTTGGGTCTGCTCTGCAGGAGGTGTTGATTCTCCCTCTGCAATGTGAAGGGGAGATGCAGATTGACATTGTGTTCACATGTATGTTCACACATTGTACAAGTTTACTAACAGACTGCATGACAATGTACATTGTGACTGTTTGTGAGGAGATGCCTATTTGATGCGGGACAGTTGACATTTCTACACCATCAGGGATGTGAGGTTGTACTTGTACATTGTCATCTCACAGTTTCCCGCTATGCCAAATGCGAATGGCCATTTTCTACACACAAGCGGCAGCAGTTGTGTCCTCTGTTCTGTTGTGAAAGTGTTGCAGTTTGTACCACATTGTTGTCAATGTTGAGGTGCTCTGATTCTTATGTGTGTGTGCTGCATCGTGGGTGTGTTGCCCCTTCAGCTCTGATTTGGCTGGCCCTTATCCCTTTCAGGCGGTGTGCCTTTCACTTCTGTGCTTATACAGTGCTGAGATGTTGCAGACTTGGGTAAATTGGGCTTTTGGTCGGAGTTGTGACTCTTGGGCATGGTTTGTCCGCAGATGTGCTATACTTAATTGTGCATGTGTGCCATTGTGCCCATCTCCCCCGTCCCCCAGTCCCTGGTCGTTACTCACCCTGTTGCTGTTGGCTCAGGTCATGTTGTGCAGTGTCCGGTCCCCCAACTCCTGCCACCGTCTCCCCAATGATGACTCGGGTCACCATTTCCTCCATCTCATCCAGCTCCTGGTGTGTCGCTGGACTCCCACCTCCAGTCTGCATTGCTGCTTTCAGGTTGGCTGCGAGTTTCAGCTTGGTTTTGCGCTTCACATCAGTCCAGCGCTTCTTGCAGTCATCCACTTCCCTTCTCTTCACTCCGACTGCATTCACCTTGGCCAAGATGGACTGCCATATTGTATTTTTAGTTGCCAATGACACAGTGGAGGTGATGAACAGTTGGTGGTGGTGTTCTGTCACCTCCGTAATGAGGATCTGGTTTTCCTGCGTACTGAAACGCGGGTTCCTCTTCTTCTCCTTGCCCTTCCCTGACCCCGAGGTCCCAGGCTGGTCCTGCGTGGGGCTTGTGGGTTTCTGGTTGTCCTCTGTACTTGCTCCGGCTACCTCCATGGTGCTTCGCAGTTGTTTGTGTTTTGTTTGTGTTTTTTGTTGCCGCTTTTATAGTGGTTTTTCCAGCCTGACTTGTGGGACTTGCAGGCCTGGCGCTGCTTATCGCTGAATTTTTTATCGCAGTTGGGCCCATCGCAACTTTTTTCACATTAGGGTTAAGATTTTTATCGCCGTCCCAGTAATTTCGACGCGTTATCGGGAAACTATCGCATGTTACCGCCATGTTGAGAATACGATGTTAGCACAGAGTTACTTTCCCGCGAAAGACGGCGATATGAAATTTGCGTTAGCCTATTTTGGCGATGATTATCGCATGTTCTTGAGAATATCCCCCAGAGTTTCCTAGAAGATTTCAGCTTTCACTGGTAAACAGATCAATATATACCAAATATTCCTTCTCTATCAGACAACAACCTATTACAACATTATACCAGCTCTCCTCAAAATAAGGGACCTGATTTCCATAAGGAAACACCAGATAAAAATATTTATCAAATTAAATTGGCAAACCATTTCTTCATTCTTTTCAAAATCCTGACCATAATGCACCCACATCCCCTTCAGGCGAAAATAGTAAAATGTAGCAACCTCAAAAAACAATGAGAACGATCTTTGGCAAACGCAACAGGCTTGACTCTAATTTGCTAATGCATGCGCAGATGCTCAGCAACTATTTGTGCTCTGTCTCTGTGCAAACTGTCTTGTCCTGTGCCTCCTACGTCAGTGTCCAGTTTTAAGTTTTTAGCCCCTAAGCTTGGTGGTCCCGTGCCATGCAGCACTGCAAGCATGTAGAGCACAGAAAGAAAAGGTGCAGGGAGAGCCAAATGGCACAAGTATTCTGTGCCTATTTGTGCATGCAAATGTTAGCACATTAAAGCACAAAGAGAGGCAAGTACACAGACAAATGCCACAATTAGTCTTTGTGCATTTGTGCATGTCTGTCTTTGTAAGTGTTAACACATTAGAAGGCAGTCCCATTGGCTTTGCCAATGCTTATTTTGCTGTTATCATATTCATGTCAAAAGACTTCCTTCACATTGGCTGTTCAGTTAAATAGCGATATCTGGTGCTTTTAGGTGACTGTGGGTAAATATAATAGATTCTTCTTGTGGTGCATAATCAACGATTGCAGAAATACTGTTTTGCCATGAAGGATTACATGCAGCAGCATGTGTTCAATGAAGCAGTCTAATTTCCTCAAATCAAACTGTTGACTAAATTTCTGGCTGATTTCAGTGTTTGCACCCTAACCATATATGGTACATTGCACATGTGCATTTCTCACTGTTTCCTTTATTTATCAGAGCAGTGCTCTTTAACCCTCTGTGGGTCTTTGGAGGAGAGATGTCCTTGAAGGGGCCCTTCGCATTTGCTTACTGCTGAAATGGTTTTTAAAAAAAAATTTAATCAGTTCAACCCGTAATT
The DNA here is from genome assembly GCA_963921515.1 of Calotriton arnoldi. Classification (NCBI taxonomy): domain Eukaryota; kingdom Metazoa; phylum Chordata; class Amphibia; order Caudata; family Salamandridae; genus Calotriton; species Calotriton arnoldi. Next base: position 965,658 of record CAWUFW010004236.1, read on the forward strand.
TACAATCAGGATCTCCATCTCCGCACCAAAATCTTTTTTCCCTGCAATAGGGCTTTGCCACCATTTTAGAATGGACCATCAATCTCAATATCTCAATAAAAATCAATTTAGTCATTTAGTTCAGTCAATGATGAGAGTTTAAGATCAGTTCGAAACACTTTGTTTATTGAAAAAGGTTTAGTGTATTGTTTTGGTCTCTTTATTCAAATTAGTAAATCAGATAAATCCGATAACAGAAATATCAAGGAAATCATGCTTAGAGTCAATCAAGAAAATGACAGCATGTTCCATAAAGAAATTTAAGTCCCTATTCTACTCTAAGAGGATCCTAACCTACCAGAACCCATAAAGAGTCCTTTTGGAAAAGAGCGACGTTTAAAGGAACATTGATATAGAATCAGTTTGAAGTTGAACTCCTCATGAAGAATAGTTCTAGAAACTTTTCCAAGTATCTTCTCTTAAATAGCATCAACAAACAGTCGCAATAACAACTGTTCAAAGTTAAGCTTAGGAAATCAGTCATAGCAGTAGTCATAACCATTAAAGAAAATAGACACCCACAAAGTAGTAGGAGGCAGAAATCTCCATCAGTAGTAGCTAACAGCGAATAGGACAAAAGTGCAAAGGGAAATATAGATGGTTGCAGAAGAAAAGCCTGGACCAATCTGGACAGCACTCTCAAATTCTAACAAGGAACCGGTATATAAACACAAAAACACATGTAACAATTCATGCTGGTGTTAGGTCATCTTAAGCCAATGTGGAAGGATCGTCCAATGAACTGCTGTTTCTTCCTTAATTCCCACAGTAAATGCACGAAGTCGGCAAGGTGCTATATACAAGTGTCAACTTAGTACGAAGTCGGCAAGGTGCTACCTACAAGTTTCAACTTAGTTGCTAAACATTCATGTGTGTTAGCTTCACTCTGAGTTCCCACGAGAACCCTACAGTCTAAACTATTAGCTATTCAGCATTCCACCGTGTAACAATGAAGTATTCTAAAGGCAGAAACATTTTGTTGTAACCTATGATTTTAAGTCATAAGATTCACGTCTTCACGTGAGTATTATTGTTTAATACACTTTTCAGCATTCAGAAAAGTGAATATGTGGCAGCTAGAAACTAACTAAATACAATGAGAACATGTAGCTTATATAAAGGAGAAATACATTTTAAAGTCAGCACATTCTACAGAGATGACATGTTAAAACAAACCAAGCGTGAACTATTTATCAAATAATATTGCATAGTTCAGCAGTTCCTAAAAGCATTTACTTATTAAAGAAGAAAATTAACCGAAAGATAGAAAGATGAATGAGGCCTAGTATAACCTGGTAGTGTAATTACGATACAACTGGGTGCTTACTACAAAAAATTCATGCTACACGTTAACCTTGCACATTTAAGAAAAGGCGCATTTTCCCACGTTTCATTCTTTTAAGCATTTTTATGTTAATGTCTAGTGTAAATTATTACACTTATTTTAAGCTAAATGTTCCTGCTGTATCAATTGCCCCATTTGATGGTTATCTCAACCATCACACAAATTCATTTCCCATGTGAGTTCATTTGAGAGTGCACATTAATTATCAGGTGAGTCTTGTCTATTTCTTTTCTGAACTCTCAATTTCAGTGCCTTCATGTAATCATCACTCATTATTCCCCTCAGATCTACAGACTTTTTATAAAACGCTCTCTGCATTCTTTCCTGTCATTTGCGTAAAATACATCAACAGCTCACAAATAAAGCATAAAGAAAGATTATACAAAGCCCTACAATTATTATTGGCATTAGAATAGTTTTCAAAATACCCTTTCCTGCCGTTGAAAACCAGTTTCCAATCATTTGAAATCCTTTCCCAAAATTTTTAATAACAGTTGGTGTTTCCAAATCATGTAATTCAGGATCTAAACCTGAAATGTTCTTTGCATAGCCTTCTATTTCCTTACTTCAATCAGGTATGTATGTGCAGAAGTAAGTTCATTTAAGCATTTTGCAGACTCCATCTTTATCTGCGAGTCAAATGTCTAGTACAAGTTGGTCTTGAAGTACCATAGACTGTATAGCAATTAACTCAGTGCTAATTATAAGCAAAGCTCCAGATGTGCTTGTTGCCATCTTCTAAACAGCAGTAGGCAACTTTCTGATCTTTTTGTCATTTAAAATAATGCCTAAAGGTGGAATGATTGCTCCAAATATGTCTCCTGCTGAGCATACTCCAGTTTCTAGATTTTGTTTCTATGTGATGGTATCATTGTTAATGCATCTAAGCTTTGCACATGATACATCTTAGGGATTAGTATGCCTAAATAACGAATACTCTCCCAGTCTGCTGATAAAAAGAAAAAAAGTATTTAGTCCGCAGATATAGTATAAGTCATGAATCACACTCGCTTCTCCTTGCAAAATTTGCCAAGTTCCTCGTGTCTGTTCAAATGTTTGTTCACAACTACTAGTTCCTACATGTCTGTTTTGCTTGGGTGTCCTTCTTCTCTAAATCCAAATTTTCCCTTTGTTTCTGGCTCTCTAATCTTAATTTACGGCGAACCATCTTCTTGCTAAATTCATTCTTTCCTCTAAAGTCATTATGTATATTTTTTCCATTGGTCGCATTAAACATGTTAGTTTATTCATGTAAGCTTGAACACAATCTACAGATCTGTGTGGAAAGAAATAATACCAGGCTGTATACATTCCTTTTGCTTGCGGGTGTAAATTCATGCTTTCTACCAAAGGAACCCTAGAAAGAGTTAGACCATAGTTAGAATAGAAATATTCGAAATGAACTAATGAAAGTAGAATGCTGCATGAAGCTGCATAAGACAAAGGCATGTAATAATATGTTACTTCTTCTGAAGCAGACGTCAGTAAGTGTACGCAGACATAAGAGTCTTTTGCGTCCATGGCATTAGTGTATTCTTGTACTAACCTGGAGTAAACATTAGTAGAAAAAATCATCCTTCTTATAACTCACAAAAGAATGTTTAAATTGACCTTCTTCGTGTGTGGTTTAGTAGAATTCTTTGTTTTGTTTCATGTCTCTGGTGTTAACTAAACCCTTATTAGTACTACAGAAATCATTGTTACTGTACTACAAAAATTTAACACATGATATATTTACACTTATTTCTAATGCAGTACATTTTTCTTTGAGTCAGTTCCGTGCTTCTTGAGTTCAGCAGTTCTTTTTTTTCTTTTGGTTACTTTGACGATATTAGTCTTTTAGAAGTTCAGTTACTAATTAGACAATCATTAACCTTACTCCGTGTTCTTCTCAAATGTTATCCCTACTCTTCTACTGCTCACTCGGGCCTAGGTTGATCTTGTGTAAAGCAAAATAATAAAATAACAAAGGTCTAATAGCACAATTAATTTTACCAATGAGTTCTTTAGTGTTTCTTCTTTTTCTTTTAAATGTTTTTACCTCAAATTTCCAGATTGCTCTCAAAGGGGTTCTAGTAGTTCAGGGTTCACTTTGCACAAGTTTTCCAAAGTGGCATTCAGTGCTGTGTTTACGTAGTAAGATCACTCAGGTTCTGAGTGTCTGCAACAAGGCACCCTAATGCTTTTGGATCTTCTGAGAGTTTGTTGATTTGGTTCTATACCACTTTCATCACTAGACTCAGTTTATTCAGGTATAGCCTCTGGTGTTCATGCTATTCACAAGCTTCTTGTCAGGTTTCTGTGTTCATAGCTATGTGGTCATTCAGTTTGTTGATTTACTCTTCTTGATCCAGTACTTGTTCCTTCATCCGGACTTTCTTTTGTACAGGCACAATTTCAGTAGCACTTCTGTTCTGAGGATTAATCTCTGCTTCTTTTTCATTAGAGACTTCGATTCCACTCTGTGTAACTTCAGGCACTTGAATTTCTCTTTCAGCTTGTTGATTTTCACCCCTTTCTCCCTCTTGCTGTTGTACAGGCAATAGTGCTGTTTGTCTGGATGGTCTCTCAGGTGTTGGTGCAGTCAATAATCCTCTTTAGTAGGATCATTGACCACAATTGACTCCTCTGGATATCTCACCTTCTTGGTGTGTCAGGCATGAATCCTGTTTGGAATTCCAGCACACATAACAGCAGCATTTGTCGTCAAAATGACCTGGAAGGGGTCTTTCCATCTGGACTCTAAACAAGTTTTCCGAACGTGCTTCTTGATCATGGCCCAATCACCAGGACTGAGCTTGTGGCACTGTTCTTGATATTGATCTTGTGTTGTTGCAAAAACCTGATGAGAAATAAAATGAACTACATCATCCAATCATTTGCAGTATTCTAAAATAATATCATCTGTGACATTCAAGAGGGCATTTGCGGGGCAGCTGGTAATCTCATGGTCCTGCCCATGAGAATTTTGTGTGGTGACAAACCTGTCTTCCTGTCTGGAGTACTTTGAATGCTCATTAACACCAAGGGTAGAGCATATGGCCATTTCAGAGAAGTTAAAGCACAAACTTGAGCTAATCGAGACTTAAACGTCCTGTTCACCAGTTTGACTATTCCAGAAGTTTCAGGTCTGTAACTGCAGTGTAATCTTTGCTCAATTTGTTGTGTAGATCATTTTCAGAATCTCATTATTAAAATGAGTTCCTCTATTTGACTCAAGAGAAATCGGCATTCTGTACCTGATAATCAACTCATGTAGTAACAGTTTTACTACAGTGAGGCTATCTGTTCTACGAGTTGGGAAGGCTCCCACCCATCTAGAGCAAATGACACAGTGACTAGGATATATCCTAGCCCATTGTAAACTGGCATTTCGATAAAGTCCATCTGTATTCTGTTGAAGGGACCACTAGGTCTCCCTATGTCTGTCAGTGTGACGTGTGTTCTGTTTCCTGCGTTCCTTTGTTGACATATGACACATCAGTGTCAGCCAACATTCGAAATCTGTGGTTGTGCCACATTTGCCTAAAGAGTCTCACCATGGAATCCCTTCTTAAATGTGTGTATTCATTATAATACTGTGTCATTGGAAACAACAAGCAATCGGGCAACACTGGCCTTCCATCAGCAGGCATCAAAATTTAGTTTGCATTTTTCTCACAACCTGCTTTTGTCCAAATGCTCTGTTCTGCCTCTGAAACATTTTCCTGCACTCTTTTTAATTAATCCCATGTATCAGTGACTTGCATAAACATTGTGAATTAACTCTCTTCCTTGAACTTACATGTGAAATTTCCATTAAATGTGCAGGCCAACAAAGCACAATACTGTGCCACTGAATCCACATATCTGTTACCAATGGCAACATACCTGTTACCGCTTTGATGAGTTGTACATTTAACCACTGCAACTTCCCTGGGCAACTGCAAAGCTTCCAACAGATTTTTGACGTGGATTTCATTAGAGATCAAGGTACCTAAAGAAGTTAAAAAACCTTGTTGTGACCACAATTGCCCAAAGTCATGGACAACACCAAACTCATACTAGCTATCTGTGAAGTGGTGACTCTCATTTGTGCAGTTAAACAGCATGCTCTTCTAAGGGGAATCAATTCAGCAACTTGTCCTGAGGTAACGCTTTGAAGCCAGGAAGCTTCGATAACATCATTTATTGTACACACTGCATATGCTGCTCTTAGTGTAGCATGGTTACTTCTTAAACATGACCTGTCAACAAAAGTATATGGTTGGGCTCAATTACGAGTTCATCCTTAATACCTGGTCTTGGTTTGGTGCATAAATTTGTGACATCTAGTCAATTGTGTTCAATTTCATCACAATCAGCATCATTTACAGGCAACAAAGTTGAAGGGTGAAGTACATGACACCTTTTGAGAACTACATTATCATAGGATAGAACGGTCTGCATGTATCTCGGCAAGTGATTTTGGGTTAAATACTGTGTTTTTGTTCTTGTCAACAATAGCTCCACAGAGCGAGGGACCATAATGGGTAATGGGCAACCCATCACTATGCTCTCACACTTTTCCAGACTAGTGCTCACCATGGCAACCGCTTTTAGGAATCTGGGAAGATCTGCAGCTACAGAATAAAGTGTAGTAGAGAAGCACGCCACTGACTTTTGGGCATCTCCAACGATGAGAGAGCACACCCATCTCTCTCACTGCAAAATAGTGTGAATTCTTTTGAATAATCAGACATTCCTAGTGTCCGGGCATGACACAATTTGTCTTTCAACTCCAGGAATGCTTTTGAACAGTTGTTGTCTCATGCAATCGGATATGACATGTCCCTGTTTGTCAACCTTAGTAAAGGTTTTGGCATTAAGGAAAAGTTTGGTATCAACTGTCTACAGTAGCCAACCATTCCTACAAATATCCTGCCTTCCTTTTGAGTTTGTGGTGGATTCATCTGTAAGATTGCTTCCACTCTCTCTGGTGACACCTTTCTAGCTTCTTTCAGAATGATGTGTCACCAGATATTGAATGTCTTTCTGACAGTACTGCAGCTTTTCTGGAGACACTTTGTGTCCATTCTTAGCCAGGTGATTCAATAAGGAAATGCTGTCTTGTGTGCAAGCTACTTGTGTTGCTGATGCCACAAGCAAGTCATCAGTATACTGCACAAGGGTTGATTTGCTTTGCATTTGTAAGGTTTCCAGATTTCTTTTCAGAATCTGGTTGAAAATGGATGGACTATCTGTATGCCCTTGTGGGACACAACACCATGCTAATACTTTCTGTTAGAACAGAAAGGAAAAAAGATATTGGGGCCGATTACGAGTTTAGTAGTGCTACAGCGGACAGCAAAATGCGCCGTCCGCTGTGGGACCGCCAAAGCCGTGGTGTGACTGCCCACCAGATTAGGAATTATGTCCTGGTCTGGTGGGCAGTTGTGCAGAGGTCTGACATCAGTGGTCTGCTAGTCTCATAGAAGAGCCTAACAAGCAGACTGCCGCTCCTAGAGAACCGACTGCACCTTCCTACATGGTTTGGCATACGTGCCACACCACGCAGGAACTGGGGGTGCAAATCCAGAGGGGCGCTACATGTGCCCCCGCGTGCACCCCCTGGGACAGGAGGTGCAGGGGGCCCTAATGTTGCCTCACCGCCACCATTTTCATCATGGGCTCACCGCCATGAAAATGGTGGTGGTGAGGCAACTCAAAATATGCTCGGCGGTGCCACTGTGGGACCGCCAGCATATTTCTGCCTCTGACCGCTGTGCGAATGCTGCTGCATCCTTGATCCTTTGTGGTCACAGCGGTCCTTTGGCGGTCAGACCGCCACAGTCGTAATACTGCGGGCAGTCCGGCAGCGCAGCAGTGGGCGGACTGCCACCACGGGTTCGGCGGTCTATAGGACCGCCAAACTCATAATCAGGACTTTCTTCATGTAATTGTACAGAGAAGAAAGCCTAACATAAATCAATGACGGTAAACCATACTGCAGTACATGGGATCTGAAACAATATTGTGGCTGAATTTGGTACCTCAGGACAACAGGGAACAACAATCTCATTAATTTTTCTCAGGTCCTGCACTATTCTGTACTTTTCATTGGGCTTCTGCAAACCCATATTTGGAGAGTTACATTGATTTCCAATCAATTCCCTCAAAATTCCTTTCTGTAACATGTCTCCTATAACTGGTGTTATTCCTGCAATAGCCTCTGGTGTCAAATGGTATGGTTCTGGGAAACACTGCGTTTGACTCTACAGTAATTCAGACTGGTTCCACACCTTTTATAAGTCTGATGTCTTTCCCTGTGAGATCCCAAGTTTCAGCATTCACTGTCTCTTTCAAATCATCAGGTATTACTTCAATTGGAAGCAAGGGGAACACTCCTATCTCAGTTTGCTATTTAACCATTTTAAAATCTACATCCTCATCATGGGTCCAGAAAGCAACACCATCCAGCTTGCAGTAAATGGTGAAAATTTAACTTGCACAGCAAATCTCTCCCTAGTAGCTTTACAGGGCTAGAATTACAGACAACGAACTGGTGTTTTCTTCAAATGTACCTATTTTTACCAGGTTGTTTCTGAAATGGGATTCCTGAACTGTTTATTGGCAACTCCTAAAACTTGGGAAAGTTTTCCTCCAGAGAGGTAGATCTCTGGTAGCGTCTGTATCGATCAAAAATGATACAGGGTGACCATTACTTTGGCATCCAAATATAGACCACTCTGGTCTACCTCTAAGACTGTGCCAAGTGCGCAATCTTCCTCCTCTCTCAGGCACCTTCATTGGGAATTATCAGAACCTAAACCATCAATTTCAGAAAATGAATATTGCTGTAAAACATTCGAGTTCAGATTTGTTCAGAATTGTGGAATGGAATTTCGAAAAGAGTTGGTATTCATTTTTGGCAATTGATTTAAATCTAACCACTTGCATCTGCTGTGTAGGCACATTTTGCATTTGCATTCCTTTCGGCATCTGTACATTTCCACCAACATTATTAGGATTATATCTACATTCTCTTTTTCAATGTCCAATTTTATGACAGATGTGATCGGAGTAATCTTCTTCATAGCAACAACATCTACTCCAGAGCCTTCACCCACAGGAACACCTCTACCTCTACCTTGAGACACATTAAATCCTCCTTGACTTCCCTGAAAACGAACCTGTGGAACTGCAACTTCTTCCATATTCCCTTAATGTCTTGCAAAAGAAGGATTATGAAAACATTTCTGAGCCAACATCGCTTGTGCCAACATAAACTTCTCTTTAATTTTCTTCTGCTTCATATCTAACTTGTCACTACAATACTTGGCATATCTCAAGATTTAATCAAGCAACTTGTTCTGCCAACAGATCATGCTTCATGTTATGTGTGTAGATCTCTGGCTTTAGTCCTAAAACACACTGTGACACAGAAATTCCCATATCCTTTTCCTCAGGTTACTCTCGTCCACTGTGCTGCTGAAACACCTTTAACGATCGCTCATAGTATTCTTGCACTACTTATTTCGTCTCTGGGGTAGTTCTTTTCATTTTAAGCCAATTTAAATCTCTCGGTGGCACTCTGCCCTTCATGAAAGTAATCACTGGCTCATATTTCTCCATCACAACAGAAGATGGTGCATGTGTCCTAGTTTCCCTCACAGGTTCTTCTTTCGGCCATTATACTGCAGTCTTAGATTAATCCCATAACTAAGCAGGTACTACAATGTCAAAAAACGTATTTAAATCTGTCCACAACACCTTTGAAATCTTTATGAATCATTCCACTTGTAAATACCATTGCACCAGTTTGTCACTCAGTTTCAGGAAATTGTTTGTAAATTCAGCTGAATCATCTATACTCCAAAGGGACAGGTACATACATTACTCCTGCTATTTCTCTGAGTGGGTATGCTGTTGTTTCTCCCATGTTTCCCTCATCTTGCTTCCTTGATATAGCTGCTTCTCTCTTTTTCTTTTCATGCTTCTTCACCCACTTAATTTATAGTTTCTCAGTCTCACTCCATTTGCAAATACATTTGACTAGTTCCATGAAGTGTAAACACATTCCTGAAATTCTTATGTTCTCTAATGCTGGATCATCTAATTGAACCCTATAGCTTCTCTGAAATTGAAAGTATTTATCAAGATCAATTTCATATTTCTGAGTCAATTCTATCAATTTGTCATGCACTAAAGCTGCTCTTTGTGTAATCTATTTACACAAGTAAATTAACTCCTTTCTTTGGTATTGCTCAATATGTTCGGGTTCTAAACATCTCCTTATTATATCTTCTAATTCCACCTTCGATTGAGCAACATTTAAAGGCTATTCCCTCTTCGTGCCTGGCCTCTCTTGCACCTCTGGGTGTCTATCTTTCTAATTCACACTGCTTCTTCTAACCAAGCTGGCATATAACCCTCTTCAGTAGCATTTATGTCACTATGGGTCATATAAGCTGTGAACACTAATGTCCCTCCATCTATTAGTGTTTGTACTGTCTGTGGGGGTCTCCACACAACAAACTTAAAATTTTGTGAGGTCGGAACAAACCTTGTGGTAGGTACACCTCCAGCGGCTTGATGAACTTCTGGCCTTAACCCAGCCACGGCCCGTGCAGGTAAGAGCGGTGGAGCGATGGGGCCAGGTGGGGGGATTTCGACAGACGATGACGAGGGAAAATGAAATAAACAATTAATTTTCCCTCATCATCATCTGTCGAAATCCCCCCCCACCCGGCCCCACCGCTCTTACCTGCAGGGGCCGCGGCTGCCTTAAACTCACATTTGGAGGAGCATTTGTAATGACTCTGGGCAATATACGGGCATTTACAGGCATTAGTTGGGCTTTCCAGTCATATTTGTCACAGTCGAAACTGAAACCTGTGGTCAAGCCACAACTGGTGGGGCAATTTGGAGTATCTGTACGGGTCTTTTCAGTTTGTGCTAAATTTGGATCTACAGGAGCAGTTGCCACTGTGGCACTCTCATCAGCACTTGATTGCCTGTGATCAGTAGGGGTTGTGTATGGCAGAGGTCTTGAAGCAACGTCTGTTCTAGAATCTCATCCCCTGAATCAATATCCGTCTCATTCACATCTTTCTTTTGGTGATTGTTTTCACTTCCCTTTTTAGCTGCTTCCATAGTGATAGATGGATATAATCTTGTTCCCCCTATAATAGCCTTTCTCCACGTACGTTGTTCTTCATCCCATCGAGCATCTGCATAATTCTACACTGCTCATTTGTCCTTCTCTGGTATTTTTCCCTCTCCTTTTCCCTTGCAACCTTTTTTCATACATTCAGAGCTTCATATTGAGTGGGTCTAGGTGGTGTAAGCCATGCTCAATTGTCATAAAATGTGCAGGCGTACCTTCTGGAGGTACCTCTTCACCTTTTCGTACAAGAATAGTAACACCCCCTCTTACTAAACTCTTAAATTCCTTAAAATATTTTATTTTTGCAAGGCAACAAGAGACATGGCAAATTTCAATCAAATGTTATTGTTCTGTATACGTCAAATTTCAATAAACCAATCTAGTTATGACTACTACTTTCCCAATTGTTGTTGTCAAATCCAAATACGTTATTCACTTTCTAATAGTTCAATCCCAGTGTGACACCCTAACGTCACTAACCAATCCCAGCGTAAAAGCACACCAACCGACCAATCTCAGCGTGAAACAATATGGCGTGTGATCTCATTCCTTGCAGTAGTTCACCCTCCTTTACAATTTCTTTTGCATTCACTCAACTTCAACAATAAACTTAAAACTTTTGTTTGCTTCGACTAAAGAAATAACAGTATTACAATCACTCAAGAGTAATTTCCACAACTGCAAGTGAAATCTCGACCAGCATGAAATCACCCAAATGAATGCAGCTTCACCAGTTTGCACAATTAGGTTCCACTATCACTGATCAATGTTAATCAATCACAACAATGCTTAGTTTCTCTATGTGAATGGTATAGGTGATGGTACCTCACACATTACACCTTGTCATGCAAACAAGTCTTCTATTCATTTTATGTATGTATCTACGTACATCCCGGGATCCTTTGACTACAGTGAGCCTGAATTCCTCAATCTCTTTTCTTCAACAGCTTCTGAATATTTATTTTCACTCACTCATTCATGCTCACAACAGCACAGTCTAAACCAAAACACATCTACCATAAACAACACATCGCCATATTAATACTCACACCTTCAAACCGCAACTGCCTTCTAGTACCGCCTTGTCAGATCCTCAAGTTCTTGACACTGGATTCAAAAAGCAGGAATTTTATTCTAACTTGGAAAATTATTTAATAGCTCCATTCAGGGTGTGAACCATATCTCTGCTACCAGAAACTGATGGTGCAAAATGTTTTTCTTTCATTTAATCACTTCAACTCATAACTTACAATAGGGTTCTCCAGCTCCGCACTGAAATCTTCTTTCCCTGCAATGGATCTTTGCCACTGTTTTAGAATGGAGCATCAATAAAAAACATCTCAATAAACATCAGCCATTTAATCACTTAGTTAAGTAAATGATGAGAGTTTTGGATCAGTTCGAAAACTTTTATTTACCGCTATAACATTGGTAAATTGTTTTGGTCTCTTTATTCAAATTAGTAAATCAGATAAATCCATTTACAGAAAAAGCAAGAAAATCGTGGTTACAGTCAGTCAAGAAAATTACAGTGTGTTCCATAATGGAATTTAAGTCCCTATTCTACTCTAAGTGGATCCTATCCTACCAGAACCCATAAGGAGTTCTTTTGGAAAACAGCAAGATTTAAAAGAGCATTGATATAGAATCAGTTTGAAGTTGAATTCTTCATGCAGAGTAGTTCTAGAAACTCGGATGAGTCTCTTTACTTAAAAAGCATCAGCAAACAGTTGCAGTAACAACTGTTCAAAGTTAAGCTAGAAAATCTGTCACAGCAGTAGTCATAACTGTTAAAGAAATAGACACCCACAAAGTAGAAGGCAACAGAAATCACCATCAGCAGTAGCTCACAGTGAATAGGGCAAAAGTGCTAAGGGAAATAGGGATGGTCGCAGAATAGCCAGGACCAGTCTGAACAGCACTCTCAAATTCTAACTAGGAACATGAATATTATAAACACAAAAACACATGTAACAATCCATGCTGGTGTTAGGTCATCTTAAGCCAATGAGGAAGAATCGTCCGATGGTCTACTGCTTCTTCCTTCATTCCCACAGTAAATGTACGAAGTCAGCAAGGTGCTATCTACAAGTGTCAACTTAGTTGCTAACTATTTATGTGCCTTAGCTACACTCTGAGTTCCCATGAGAACCCAACAGTCTAAACTATTAGCTATTCTTTATTCCGCTGCCTAACAATGAACTATTCTAAAGGCAGAAACATTCAAGTTGTAACCTACGATATTAAGTCACGAGATTCTCGTCTTCATGTGAGCATTATTGTTATAATACACTATTCAGCATTGTGAATATGCGGCAGCTAGAAACTAACTAAATATGATGAGAACATGTAACTTAGGAATAGAAGAAATACATTTTAAAGTCAGCACATTCTACAGAGAGGACATGTTTAAGCAAGTCAGTTGTGAATCTATTATCAAATAATATTGCATAGTTCAGCATTTCCTAAAGGCATTTATTTATAAAAGTAGAAAAATAACTGAAAGATAGAAAGATGAATGAGGCCTAGTCTAACTTAGTATTGGAATTACGATAAAAATGGATGGTTACTACAAAAAAAATAATCATGCTACACGTTAATTTTGCACGTTTAAGCATTTTTCTACGTTTCATTATAATAAATAATAATAATCCATATTTGTAAACCGTGAACATATCACCCCTTAAGGTTTCACAGCACTGGCGGCTGTTGGGGAGATTATGTGAGCATTGCCCAGAGTCACATGGTGCTGAGCTGACGCCGGCGAGTGAACCGTACTCCGAAGTCAGCCACTCTGGCCGCTGCACCACACCTCTCTCTCCTCTTTTAAGCATTTTCATGTTAATGTCTAGTAAATTATGGCACTTATTTTAAGCGAAATTTTCCTGCTCTATCATCGCTTTTAAAACACCCAGAAGTTTACAATACACTGGCTCGCCCTGATCATGGGATTTCTAGTAGGTCCCTTCTGGAAGCTGTCACATTGCTGGAGGCTAAAGGGTAAGGAGTCCAGGGAAGGTCCATTTATAATTAATCTTCGGGGTATTTACTGTAACACAAAATTGGCACTTGTATGAACAATCATCCAGACTGGCCGAGACTTAACGAGCATGAATGAGCAGGCACTCAAAATCAATAGGAAGAACCAGCCAAAAGGAAAGAAAGACTGGCCAACCGCCCTTGACCAAGCTTTACTCGCACTCAACTTACACAAAGCCTGGGACACAAACTATAGCTTCCCTGCATTTAAAAAAATAGCAAACAATGCTGCAAAACAAAAAGCCTGGCTAGTGGACGAAGCTGCCCTGGCAAAGAAAAAACACGGCTGGATGGTTTTATCTTCATATGAGATCCGTTCACCACAGCCTTATCTGGTCCAACACATAACGCCAACCGTACAGCATTCTCTACTCTTGATTCGACTTGGAGCTTTTTGCTCAAAAGATCAGGTTCCAACATGGAAACGAACATGGCCGTCCACTCAGTGCAGACTCTGTGAACAGGCGTAAGAGTCACTCTTACACCTTCTGTGTATCTGCCCAGCTGTGAACAACTGGAGATGGCATTTTCTAATTCCTGCTTTTCGTTCTCTTCGGGTCAAATCAGGCCGACCAGCCGTAATGGCGTTACTAAACAGCCAGTCGCTACAGATTTCATGCAGGGCAGCCAAATTCCTGCACCAAGTCAGCAAATTACTACAAATATCAAATAAATAGTGTTTAATATTCAATTGAATAATCCATTATACGACTGCTATATTAAATCTGCTTATTTTGTACACAATCTTCAATCTTCTAAGTGCTCACCACATTGATTTGCACATTCGCATTTTTGCACACGAGCTACGTGGACTCAAATGTGCTGGCTTGGCATTAGATACACTATGTTTAAGGTTTTATGTCGGAAGTTTAAATAACCCTTTTAACTTTCAACAAATTTAAAATGTAAATAGGAATGTTGTCACACTTGATGATTTTATGCTAAAATTGTAATGGTTTTAACTAACTACACAATAAATTCTTATTCATATGGTTTGAGCCCAATAGGAGGAAATATGTTACTTTTTTAGTCACATTGTGATAGAACACCCTCTGTCTGATAACAGCTGAAAAACACTTTGTGCTTCCCAATGCTCGTAAAAAATAAACTCTTTGAAGTTTAGACCCCAGCTACTCAGCATGTGACTTGTTTTGTAATTTACAGTAAAAAGGGTCTGCCCCGTTGTCCGGGACCGGTAGAGACACAAACAAAAAGTCTGCGCAGTCAGGATATAAGGCCACGAAGCACCTTGGAAGCCCCTCTCTCTTGTATCTGTTCTTGCTAGCTTGCCTTTTCCTCTTTTGGCATTTATAGTGCAGCTATCGCCGTTTCCGAACTTGCAGAACAATAGTTTGAGCACAGCAGAACCGGAAGTCGGCTCGCGCACTTGGCTTCCTTTCTGGCAGCCGCCATGTGCAGCTGGCTCATCGCGCGCTCTCGGGTTACGTTCTTTAATGGACTGCCCCTGCTCTGATATTGTTAACTTCATTAGAGCTTTGTTGAAATGCGAGGCAAGAAAGCTTGCAAGACTTTCATTCTGTTGGCCATGTCTTTCAGCATCGGGTTTTGTATGCCTGACAATCATGCGGGCACCGCACGCATATTTGAACAGGATTGAATGTCGGACCCGAAAAAAATCTGCTTTTCACGCGTCGCTCATCTAAAAAATGCCTGTTTCTGTCTGAAAACTACTCTTCTGCTTTATGTCAACCTCACGCTTTTGCAGCATGTATACAAGTGTGAAAAAAAGTGCAGTCCAAATGTGTAAAGCTTCTGAATTTTTGCAGTTTTCATCAGGAAAGATATTTAAAATTGTTGAGAAAGCCTTAGAAATCTGTAGAAATTGTAAGCGAAAATGTATATTAAACTTCCGCAATTAAAGACCAGAACTGCAATTACTGATTCTTTTTCATTACCAACGTTACAATTTTTTTCCAAAGCAAGCTAATTAATACATATAACGCCTTATTCTACTTTTTCAATATTTTCCTTAACCCTCTGTGTGTCTTGATGTCAAGGACTCCGCTCCCTCACAAACCACTGTCCTGAGCCTCTCTGTGTCCCGATGACATGGACTCTGGATTTTTAAATGTCTCCCGTCTGTTTGCCTCCCAGAGAGCTTTATGGGGGCCATCTTTAGCTTTGAAGTTATGCCATCAACTACCATAACTCACTGTGGGCGAACGTTGTTTATGTTGTGGTAAAACAGTTTTACTCAAAGTACAAACGTGCAAAATGAAAATGTTCTTCTATAACTTCACGTGAAATGTCGTTGTGTAAACTGTTCTTTTGTAGTTGGCAAGTGTTGATATGTGAAACGTAAAATAATCTTACATACACTACTTTGCTGCAATATTTCACTGTTGTTATGGAAAGTGCTCTTATATGCACTGTGGAGTATATTTACAATGAAATGGCGCTGTGTGGCACTGCAAGCAATTTTGCGGCGCCGAGCGGCGTCATTTCAAAAACGCAGGGATGCGCCATATTTACAAGAATACTGCACACCCCTGTGCACTCCTCTGCACCAGCGCACAAACAGCAGATGTACGCCAAAGCAGGCACCCTTGCACAAGGGTGCCTGCGTTGCAGGGATGATTGTGTTTGTGCAGGAAGAGACACAAAAACAATAATTAATTACGTTTTGCTCCTTCTATCTGTGCTGCAGAATGCAACACACATAGAAAGAGCAAAAAACGAGGAATAATAAAAGTACTTCTCCTCGTTGCGCCACTTTGATGCCTCCCCTGGAAAGGTGTTAGTTTTTGGTGCTGCCTCAGATTTACGAATCCTTGTAAATCTGGGGAAATGTCAAAAAGCCATGGGTGTTGAGTGGGAACACTGACAGAAACACCCATGACACGCCCCTTGGACTCAGAGTACTTGGGTGAAAGCGGGCCATATTTACAAGACTGTGTAAAGCCATGCAAAGTGGCTTCACGTGGCCTTGTAAATATGGGCCAGCACACAGCGCCACCGGAGCGTCCAAACAAAGGGATGCTCCGGTGGCATAGGGGCTTGTAAATATGCTCCTGGATCTTGTCCGTGCTACAGAAACTCCAAAAATAAGTGGTGTGTCTTTGGGACTCTAGAGCTTCCCACATTTTGTGACTTGGCTCTTCCAACAACATAGGTACACTGACTTGCACTTTAGATCAGATGAATGAATTCTGCACAAGTGATATTATCCTGGTGGTGATTAGGAAGTGTTATAGTCTATTTGTTGGGCCCACCAGGGTCTATAGATATGTTTATGCTTTTGTCTGCAGGAGGAATGATGGTTGCAAAGATGTATGCTGTTCTGATTGTTTTTACTGATTTTACATTTTGTATGTGTTGTATTATTATTTGTACATAATATGTAATGGTTTGTATATGCTGCAAATGCAACAGTAAACTACCAGTACCAGTGTACCTCCCTCATTGCAAGAGTGTTTCTAGCCTAGACTCTTTGCTGTTCCTGCAGCATGTCTCTTTGGTCTAATTTATCCCCTCTTTGTTTCTCTACATCTGCTTGCTTTATCGCTTCTTAAATATTCAGGAAGGGAAAATGAGGCAGGAAAGCGTGGGAATTTTCCTAGATTTGCATAATCTGGAGGGATTTAAGAAATTTGAATTTTCTGCAGATGATCTGCTATGCAGATGTAAACTGTAGAGGTGGGAGAGCCAACAAACTAACAGGAAGAGTCGAGCCAGGGGAAGATTTTCAAACTCGTGCATGAGCCGAGCCCTGTAAATATTTGCTGTGTAAATCGTAAAACAAATATCACATAAAATATGATAAAGTCTCTTCAAAATTCTAAAAAGTGTATTTCTTTAAAATGTGGAAGCTTTGACATTAACAGGGCACATTATAACATAGCAGTAACAAGTACTTATTAAAAGTGAGAGTTTTGTACAACTGGTAGTCTGAGCACACATATTTGAAAGTGCTTTCATATGCAATAATGAAGAAGAAAGAGTTTTAGTGAAATAAAATACTTGCCTAAGATCACATAATTTATGGGGAAAATCACAATTGATCCTGGTTTTCTGGTTTCATTTTGTACAAATCAGCCAGTAAATGGCTAGATATTTGTCTTACCTCATGTTAAGAATTTGTATTTCTTAGTGCATCTTTCTGCAGTTTTTGAAATATAGAGCAAACATGACCCAAAGGTATTGGAGCACTTTACATGAGCACCAGTTACATTACACAAGATCACATGCATTGTTTATAAGCGTGGAGAGAATAAGTGATTTGCCCAGAATCACAGGATGTTGATCCAATGATGAGACTTGAACCCTAGTGCCCAGTTCCATAATCTGCAGCTCTGTCCCTAACACCACATCCTGGACAGAGGGAGTAAGACAGGCAAAAGCCACACTAAACCTCATCATTTTATGGGCTCGAGGTTCCAATAAAACCTCAAGCTGAGCCAGAGCTAGGCTTCCTGCTCTAGCCTGGCTCAAGCTTTCAGTTGCTCGCCCACCTCTATTGGACTGTCCCTACTTACTAAAATGGATTGGTGATTGTCTATCAGGACCACTATCACTTCAGTTGAATCCAGAGCCTCAGGTCTTCTCCCTTTAACACACACTTATGAGCTGTGGTTTTCATAAGCAAACTATCAATTAAGATCTGTAAAGGATTTCAAAAATAGGTGTCCTACCTTCCTTGCAAAGTGCACTGGTTTTCATATTTATGCATTTTTATATAGCACAAACTTTACCCGAAGGTGTCAGAGCGCTTTACAAAAGAACCAGTTACATTACATAAGGACTTCGGAGTACATGAATAACAGACACTATACAAACAGATAAACTCTAAATTGACATAAGAATGGTAGTAAGTCCTTACGTCTACTACAGATACTACAGGTTCGAGTTGCATATATACAAGTTGCAAATTCACCCAAGGAAAAGATACAAACATATAAACTCTAAATTCACATAAGAATGGTAGTAAGTACATAAGTCTACTACAGATACTAGTGGTTAAAGTTACAAATATAAAAGATGCAAATTTACCCAAGATTACATTTTAAGAAGCAATTAGGGTTGGAAAATTATACATTACATATTTACAGAGCATGATCTTCTACCGTCGTTCATCTAAGGCTTTCAGGGCGCTGTTGCACTCACGGGCAGTAGTCTTGGAACTGGAGGGATCCCCGAGGTGTTGATGGCCGTAGGGGTAGAAGGCCGGGTGGTGGTGGGCGGAAGCAGCATGCTGGATCCCCGGGCTGATCTTGAGCTTTTGCTGGGTTCCATGGGGCATGGGGTCGGCTACTTGCTGAGCAGCTTCGGCGCCTGTGGCCTGAGTTTAAAGTCATCCTGTTCCTCCCCAACACGTTCTTGGTCGGGGTCCAGAGGATTAAGGCTTGGAGGGGCCCGTACACTAAACCGCATGCCAGCAGTCCAGGGTAGGTCAGTAGCTCTGATGAGATGCTGACCTATGGTGACCATGCCCAAGATGTCGCATCACAGAGGCAAGCAAAAATTCCCACAGTTGCGGCAAGCTCCCGTCAACATAGTCTATCCTCCGCAGTGTATTCGGGGATACCATCCCGGCCTCAAAAAACAGAGCAGGCAGCAGGATAGACAGTGCTGGCCCCTGTAGGCAGCAAGCCTCAGAAAGTGGTGGCCGCTATCTTCTGTAGAGCAAGGTCTGCCACATGGATCGCTGGTGGGGGGTAGTAAACTACGGATTATGGGCGATTACAGGTAAGTACACATATAAATAAATAAAACGAATTTCGTTTCTCTCGCTGCATCACATTTGGCGATGCAGCGCGAGAAACGAAATTCGTTTTATTTATTTATATGTGTACTTACCTGTAATCGCCCGTAATCCGTAGTTTACTACCCCTCACCCTGCCCCTCCCCCGCCCCACGTCAGCGGCCGGCGGCACTCCCACTACCGACCGCTACTGATGTATTGGAACATTGAAGCCAGACCTGTTGGATTTCCCAATGCTTATTTTAACAATTTCGACTAGTTGGATCAATTTTGGATGTCCCTGGCTGTAGCATGACTCAAGATGGAGGAAAAGGATACCTCCTAAGACAGTGTATTGTAAGGTGGTGTATTGCCTGTATTCCTTTACGTGGAGGGTGCAGATCCATACACCAAAGTGAGAAGAATGGAGACAGGATGCCTTTGGAAATTACATGAAGACTTAGTTAGCAAGGGGGATTCTGATTAGTTTTTCCTGAACACTGCCATTTGGTAGATGTTAGGGGTGCAAGGGTCAGACTGCAGTTTTTGTTGCTCAAGATGAGGAAGGTCTTTTGTCATTCTCTTATTATGATGTCAGAAAGGCTGATGACTGCCAGATGAAAAGACCTCACACATCATTGCTGCCCTGTGTTGAGGGTACTCCTGCTTGAAGATGTGACAGTTCACGATACACGACTCTTACTGAAAGCGACCTCTTAAATATTTATTCAGTGCATAGGCTAGTGCTGCTTGCCTCTTAACCTGGCTCCAACAACTGACCAGTGTACATTCTAAGACCCATTTACAATAGAATTATTTCCCTTTACAATCCAATCTGCCTAACATAACATCATTACATTTCCCCCACTCCCCTCCTTTTTTAACATAGAGGAAAGAAGAAAGGAAAGAAAAAAAGCGGGTGAGGGAGAAATGTAATAATGTGGTGTAAGGCCGATTGGAATGTGCAATTTACCAACCTCTGAAGAATGAACAGCCAAGCTGGACCTGTCAGGATTCACATGTGTAACATGCAGTTAGTTTAGGCCAGATGACAGCAGGGTGTTCTTTCCTCGCTGAGGCATTATGTCAACAAAATATATTTTGTTCTGGTTCTGTCTCTCATTGACATTTACTTATTTTTATTTTTTATGTTTTATGGGGCACCCAATCACCCAGGTGTTTGAACAGGAGATACGTGTCACTGAGTGGAGCAGAAAGAGCAAACTGATTATGCTTCGAGCGGAGTTTCATCTTCGAAAATGTAAAGGTATACCACATTATTTCGCTTAATTCCTTACAATGAAAAAACTGCGAATTACCAAGTGGGTTTTACCTCTTTTTGCCTTCTGCTAAAAACGTTATGACATACGGACACGCTCTCCATTCCCAAATAACCATGCAAAAAAATTGTGCAAATGAGCAAATGTTTGGTATGGGGAAAGTATGTATTGTGGGCCTAATCCTTACTTTTTTTGTTTCTTTTGTCTTAGATCAAATTGAGGTACAGATCGGTTTATTATATATACTTTCAAAAATTCATCTCTCACTTTCAAGAAATGTGAAATATTTCATATTTATTTAGTTGTTTGGATTGAAATTCCAATCATGGTAACTTTTTTAAAATTATCTTGTTTTCCTTTGTACGCTCGCTCTCTTCTTCCATGTTTTTGCTTCCTCGCATTTCGGTCACGTGCCCCATTTCTGTGAGCTCTAGTATGAATACTGTAGGTGACATCAACATTCACCCCTCCCCAACCCGTTGACCTATGCATGAGGAATGTAAATAACAGCACAAATTATATTTTGCACCACTAATGTGGTTCTCTACTGGCGCAAACCAGTTTGTATAAAATGAAACTATTTTCTACAGGTGCAAATGTCTTGTTACTTACTGGTAATCTTCATTACCCCGATTAGGGTCCTCCTCGTCCCAGTCCTAACATAGTGAGGCAATCCTGCCTCCCGACAGCCAATCAGAACGCTTATAATATTTTCAAAGGATATATAAGCCCCTCCCACCCACCGCCATGCCTGTTATCAACAAGTCCTGACACAAACACAGCGGGAGGGAGGGAGGGAACAGTACTGGGACGAGGAGGACCCTAACCGGGGTAATGAAGATTACCGGTAAGTAACAAGACATTGCCCCCTCATGGGTCCTCCTCGTCCCAGTCCTAACATAGTGAGGAACTCACAAGCAGAGACCTAAGAAGAAAAAAAAACCACTTCAACAGTAAAGAAAAGAAAAAACTCACGGCACCGCAAACCCAGCCCTTCAAACTCGGGAACCGGCAAGCAGGAAACACGGAGCACACCAGCGTTCCGTCCGACGTCGGACAGCAAAAAAAACAGGCATGGCGGTGGGTGGGAGGGGCTTATATATCCTTTGAAAATATTATAAGCGTTCTGATTGGCTGTCGGGAGGCAGGATTGCCTCACTATGTTAGGACTGGGACAAGGAGGACCCATGAGGGGCTAATGTTGTGCACATAAGGATTGTAGCAACAATGTACTGTGTGTATTCCCAGTGCCTGATCCTTGTTTATCACAATTTAGATCATTGCAGTGGTGAGATTACTGAAACTTACATTGGTTCAACTTTTCTCCGAAGGCACATTTGGGCCATTTTTTCTGCTTGCTTGATACTGATCGAAGAAAACAGAATTTTATCATGTCTACATTATGTTAATTTTTTTGCAACAGTCCACAAATGGAAAAAAAACTCTGTGAAAAACCTGTAGGATTCGCATGACAGATTTCCATGTGTCATATTTAGCAAGAAAAACATGGTTCATAAATAACCTTTGTTAAGAAACGCTTTTGCACTACTTATAGCATTTTAGTGATATGAAATTGAGCCATACAATTATGCTGAAGATTATTTTAATCTTTCAAATTTTAAACCACATATTTGTGCTATTGCTTATTTTGGCACCCAGCAGCTGATCTCTTTGCTACCAGCCTCACATATACACCTGCAGGGTAATGAGCACGCACAGTCAACGAGACGAATGATAAACTTCCTTGTTATAGGCTTCCAGCATCACTCTCCATAGCTACTGACACATTTACTTAACAATGTAATATTCCTTACCCATCTTACTCCACTCCTCCGGAAACCTACTTAAGGCCTGATTACAAGTTGGTCAGTGTATTCTGACCTGTGCATAAACCCCTGTTTACGCACAGGCCGGAATTAGGAGTTTAAAAGTATTTAACATATCCATAAATATACCTCAACCTTCTTTCAATTCGTGCAAGTCAAACCTGCCAAAATTTAATGGGGGAAAGCATATAATATACTATATCATGTGGATTTGTGTGTGTTAAACTCCAAAATCCGCATGTTATTCCCCACAAATTTGTAATAAGTGTTATTTATCTTACCCGATAAATAACATACCAGGTGGTATCGCTATTTATCAGGTACGAACGAACTAGACTCTGGTTGGTGATGGACACCTTGGAACTGTTTGGAAAGGCATCCCCCAGCTAATATAAACACTAAGATTGTGATTGTGTGCAGCTGTTATCTGACTCATTAGATGAGTGTAAACCTGGTATTATCCCTCACACCCCTTCGATTTTTTGCACAGCCGTCTGCCATCCTGTTGTGCCACTGCCCCCCTGCAAACCTCAAAACACATCACTTCCAACCCCATACCCCCTTTGCCGCTAGACCTGTAGTGCAATTTGTCATGCTGTGGAGGGTGGTTGCAGGTGGTGCAGTTCTCCGGGTTTGTACTGAGATAATGCTGCAAGACCTGAAAGACTATCTTTTCTCATAACACCAGCAGCCATTTTGGAAGCAGCATACTCTTCTTCCCACAGCACTATCCACATACCTTTCAAACTAGAGGAACATCAATGATATCCATATGGGCCCATTCAGCAAGAACAGAAAGGAAACACATCCCACCCTCCTTGCTATGGGCTAGAGTTATCCTGCCTATTTGTTTTTCCCCCTCTTGTCCTCCTTGATGGGAACTCCCCCACAGCTTACCTCTCTCTTCTTGCACCCTCTCCCTTGTACGGGCACTCTGTAGAATAGGTTTGGGGCCCTGTCTCTTCAATCCCCTCTTTTTCCCCCACCCTCCCACCCTCCCTCCTTCCTTCCTCTTTCTCTCCTCATATAATTTAACCTATTTCTTCCTCATCAGTTGGCCCTGTAGGTCCTGCAGGCCATTTCCGTCTCACCACTACCTACCTTCCCAGTGGTTTACATTTCCCTGTTCCTGGCCAGGTTGTATTTACGTTGCACTTTTGCAGCTTGACACAAAGGTTATCCATGGTTATACTCTGTACCATTTCTCTTTCTTTTAATAAAGGAAGTTTCAACCCCCAAAAAAAGAAAGAAAAGAAAGGAGAAGCACAACCAGTATAAGTCAGAGGAAACCTGCCCACACACTTTTAGTCAAACTTACTTGATTAACCAGCCCGAATGAAGCCAAAACCGCAAAAGAAAAGAAGAACACTGATGCAAAACAAAAAAGCATACCTAAAGTGAGCTAAAACAGTAGAAATTGTGCAAGGAGGTAATGCATTTGTGAACTTTGGACAAGTTCCCATAAAACACAGTTGTGTGAAGAAGAAGCATAAAAAGACCAAAAGACTGAATGACTAGATATTTGCCTCTTATTGAGAAATCATTTTCAAGGGTACAACTATGTGTGCTTCAGGTGTACTAACAAGTTGTGCATACTATAATATTGTGCTTTACCATAAAAGAGTGCCTCAAAATTGCACTATGACTTTGTTGCTACAGTCAGCTACAAGCACATTCATTTCCTTGGTCTTGGTTCTTGCTGTCTTCTGTTGATCTGAGGCCCAGGCTTATTCCCTGCCCTGTCATATCTAGTTGGTTCACCATCTCTCTGAGTGCAAGGGAGCAGGGAGAAGAAGCAATGGTAAATTCATCCAGGAGACAAAGTAGCAAAACCCACAACATTCTTGCAAGGTGGAAACAATTCAAGCCAATGGTCTGTGGGAACCACTCTCAAAGTGGAAAAATAATAAAGATCGCTCCTTTTGGCAGCCAGAAGAGAAGACACTTTTAACTTGCTGCTCCTCTCCCTCCCTCTGTCGATGTGGAGGATGCACATTTATCAATCATTTTTTACCATTTAAGGGAATGGCTGTAGCACTGAAGTTAGCCAGTCACTGGTTCACTGAAATGGGATTACTTCAGAATTTATAATTGATCAAGGAATTCAATTTGTTTAAAATGTTTGGCATGACTTATGCACCCTGAAAAACATTGAGGCCCCCTCTTGTCTCGTCATCATGAACAAAAACAGGAAAACGAAGAGTAAATCAGATACTGGAACAGCAGCTATATTGTTAATTATTACATGATCCAAAAGTTAGATTTCCTCTTTCGGGCTAGGCAGGTTTGGGGCACATTTCTCATCACTTTACATTGGCACAAAATCACAAAAAGTAACACAAAGCAGCACAAAGTGATGATAAATGATTTACTTTCCAGCGCTAAACTTTTTGGTGCTGGCCCTAATGTAAGGCAAATAGCGATTTGTGTTGCTTTGCAATACATGCTTTATGGGAGTGTCCAATGGGTGGTGCATTGGTTTTTCCAGAGTACCACCCATGGTTTTTGACAAAAAGCCCTACCCAGTAACAATGATAGACAGAACTTTCCACAAAAAACACCTCTTTGAAGCAGGCACTTTCAAGGAGAAATGTTTTCATTTCTCCAAACTTTTCCCATATTGCATGTGTGCAGCACTGTACAGCACGCATACAATGTGATTTTTTTTTTTAAGTAGGCCAAAGCATTGTATCATGTAATAGAATGGTACCCTTGCAGTGCGAAACCTATGCTTGACATCAGATACAAAGCTTGCTCTATGGTGTAAAGCTGTGTGTGCAGCCTTAGGCAACCTGAAAGAGTGCCAGCACTGGAGAATAGAGCAGCAATGCAACAGTTCGCTCCTCCTAGTGCAAACATAATCAGACCCGCCAGGATTTCGCGATTTCGCGATTTCGCGATTTGCGATTTCGCGATTTGCCACGAAATCGGCACTTTTGTAAAAATGCCGCAATTTTTACAAAAGTGCCCGCGAAATTGAAGGAATGCCTGTTAAAGTTGCTGCAATTGGAGTGCTTGACTGAGTGATGATCTCTTCTTGTTGCTGTGACAAAAACTGTTAATATGAATGGCACGACTTTTGTATTTCTTTTTGTGAATTATTTTTGCAATAAAAAATGTGAAGAAGAAACACCCCTTCCAGGCGCTATAACCCTTGATGCGCACAGGGCCACGCGCAACAGAAGAGCCTCTTCCGTCATGTAGCACAGGCGCTGCTCCTGTCAGTGCCCAAGTGAGTGCTCTGTGCTAAACTGTGAACCTATCCATTACTGAGTGTCATTTCTAGAAGGCAGAGTCCTGGCTGGACATCGATTTATTACTGATCGATCGATGACTGTGAATGCCGAGTGCCCAACCCCCCTCAAGCTGCATGAGTGACTCTCGGCCTCTCCACGCCTCTACCCTGAGACTCAGCAGCTACAGAGTGCAGCTGGTGGTGAGTTTTCGGTCTAAAACTGGGACTGTTACTCTGGTAACAGCTGAACTCTACAAACCCTAAATGAATAGTAACCTTTGGGGATCTGTGGTAAGTGACTCTGGTGATACACTGGCCACAGCAACTCCTGGGGCACTTCCTGCAACAACACTCAAGGAAAACACAGAGAAAAACAAAGGAATAAAGTTATCATATTCTACTAATATATGGTCCATATAATGGCTGGGATATAAACAGACTTATACACAGCAGCAGCAAAGGAGTGATGGAGCAGCAGCTGGAAGCACAGGAGGAGAGGGTCAGTCTGAAGGAATCTACTCAAGGTAGAAGACCGACAGAAGACAGACAGCCTATAGACAGATAGACAGACAGACACACAGACAGCCGATATATAGATAGACAGACCGCCAGAAAGACAGACACACAGATAGATAGATAGATAGATAGATAGATAGATAGACAGACAGACAGAAGGTGGATAGATAGACAGGCAGACAGACAGAAAGACAGAAAGACAGACAGACAGCCAATAGATAGATAGATAGATAGATAGATAGAAAGATAGATAGATAGACAGGCAGACAGCCTAGATAGATAGATAGATAGATAGATAGATAGATAGATAGATAGATAGATAGATAGATAGATAGATAGATAGATAGATAGGCAGACAGCCGATGGATAGATAGATAGATAGATAGATAGAAAGAAAGATAGATAGATAGATAGATAGACAGGCAGACAGCCGATAGATAGATAGATAGAAAGATAGATAGAAAGATAGATAGACAGACATACGATAGATAGATAGATAGATAGACAGCCGATAGATAGATAGATAGATAGATAGATAGACAGACAGCCGATAGATAGAAAGATAGATAGATAGATAGACAGACAGGCAGACAGCCGATAGATAGATAGATAGATAGATAGACAGGCAGACAGACGATAGATAGATAGATAGATAGATAGACAGGCAGACATCCGATAGTTAGATAGATAGATAGATAGATAGAAAGATAGATAGATAGATAGACAGGCAGACAGCCGATGGATAGATAGATAGATAGATAGATAGAAAGAAAGATAGATAGATAGACAGGCAGACAGCCGATAGATAGATAGATAGAAAGATAGATAGACAGACAGACGATAGATAGATAGATAGATAGACAGACAGCCGATAGATAGGTAGAAAGATAGATAGATAGATAGACAGACAGGCAGACAGCCGATAGATAGATAGATAGATAGATAGATAGACAGGCAGACAGACGATAGATAGATAGATCGATAGATAGATAGATAGATAGATAGACAGGCAGACATCCGATAGATAGATAGAAAGATAGATAGATAGACAGGCAGACAGCCGATAGATAGATAGATAGACAGCCGTTAGATAGATAGATAGATAGATAGATAGGCAGACAGCCGATAGATAGATAGACAGGCAGACAGACGATAGATAGATAGATAGATAGATAGAAAGATAGTTAGATAGACAGGCAGTCAGCCGATAGATAGATAGATAGAAAGATAGATAGACAGCCGATAGATAGATAGATAGATAGATAGATAGATAGATAGATTGATAGACAGGCAGACAGCCGATAGATAGATAGATAGAAAGATAGATAGATAGATATACAGATAGATAGACAGCCGATAGATAGACAGACAGACAGCCGATAGATAGATAGATAGATAGATAGATAGATAGATAGATAGATAGATAGATAGATAGATATATTGTGGTCAGGTCACCCACTGTGCTCAATCTTTATCTGGAATTAAAATCTAAGAAGGTTGAGACAGTGATGAAAGCAATGGAGATGTCTGTGAGGTGCAAATTCTTGTGTGTGCAGGAAGCATGCACTTCTGATGCTTATACAGTACCTCTTCTATTTGCGTGGGGAAGGGTGCATACATGCGCACTAGAACATCCCAGGGAGAAATACAGCTCCCTCCCATGAGGTTAGGCCTGGAGCTGTACTTCCGTAGAGCTGCAGACACTTTAAACATGCCTATTTCAAAGTGGAATACTCTGCTAAAACAGTTTCCATGGATTTCAGGCTGAAAATGAATGATTATGAGTAAAATAAAGTGCCGCAAAAATGCCGCTAAATTTCCATATTTGTGCCGCTAAATTTCCATATTTGTGCCGCTAAATTTGCTAATCCATGCCGCAATATCCTGGGGGATCTGCATAATGCTTCATTGTACTATAAATTAGTAAAGCTCCCTCTTTACGTATTACAAAGTTATACATGCTTCTCTGGGGTTTTCACCATAATATTACTGGTTTTGATAGTCCTTCTTCATGGGTCATTCCAGCACAGCATGACCAACATGCACAATTTTGATTGATAAACAAAGATTCACAATTCAACCTAACTAAAGTGAAACTCAGGTGCAACATTCATGTGGTCCTGAAACGTAGGCTATGTCTTTCTTTGTAGTCAAGAAAAGATCCCCTTTGGGTTAACTTAATTCAAGGAAACCAAAGCATTCATCAACATATCTCCAGAACATAACACCACCCCCGTCAGAGGCCAAATTATGTGTAGAGTATAAAAATATTTTATTAAAAAAATTATCCAACAATAATCAAGAGCAAAAGATCATTACACAATGTTAAAAAAAGATAAAAACATACATACAATACAGTCTATACAATTAATCAAAAGGGAGAATCTGCAAGAAAAATAATTTCTAATCATTAAAAAGGCAATACATTAGATCTAGATCATTTGTTCAACACATATAATTGTTGTGCATTCGATTTTAACAAGAATAGATCACAAATGTCACCACAATCTACAGTACGCCTTTATACACTGTGCGTCGACGCGTTTCGGTGGGTACCACTGTTCAAGACACCACCTTCCTCAGGACAAGAAATAATAACTCCCACAAGGATTATTTGGATCTATACATATTACAAAAAGATACATAAAAAAACAAGTTAGCCTTTGCAATCCATAGAAACAGTGTTTATATCCTGGTGATACAGCATGTACTACACATTCTATTCCACTCACCATACCATTTACCACACTCATACAATCTATACTCATGAAAATTATAAGATAGAATAATTTAAACAAAGGGGGGCAAAAACTTTTCCTCCACCACCCAGACAAAAGGGTGCCTGTACATCCCTTAGTAGTTTCTATTTGTAATAGTTATAAAATCAAGATAATAAAAAAAAAAACAATTGGGATGGACTTCTCAAATATAATGAAATAAAATGTCTACCTGTCACGATTTCAGTCTCTACATCCAAAATTAACTCTCGGCCCATACGAGAGGATTAGCTATTCACTCCGTGGCGCATCTATCTCAGAAATCTGGATTGATCTGTGGAGAACAACGGCCCCTATTCCTGAATATTGTTCAAAATCATACTACTAAATATAAGGTAAGTGCTCAATGACGAACCAGACATACCTTCCAATTATATATTTCAAGATACTTCCAATTTTGGAGATAAAAAATATAGAGGAAGGCCACACCTTGCCACTGCAATCAAAAAAGTATATATATAAATATACTTTAAGATTCCATAATTATATGTGTCTATATTATATATTCACAGATAACAGACCCATTCAAATTTAATATTACCTTAAATTGATGTTGGGATTGTATCCTCTAAAATATTCGACATTCAAATGATCCGTGGTCTAAAATATATTCCCATAATAAAGGAAAATGTTTGTGGTTTTATTTAAAAAGGAAATCTATATACAGCTTAAAGATGTCACCAATTCTAGCCGATTCTGTAGATTCTGAAAAACACAGAAATAGACTTTTTAATTGGTATCTAATACGCGACATGGTGCCATACACCGTTCGCTATAAAAACATTATAGTACTTCCAAAGAAGACTTTCATGGTTGCTCGCCCTTTCCTGTATACTATTTATATAATTAATACTGATAAACTTTTTTTTAAAAACATTCCTAATGCGCGACAGGATACCATTAGTCCGTCGCTTTAACAACATTATATTATATCCAAGGAAGACTCTCGTCATCCCTCGCCCTTTCTTTGTACATAATAGCCAATATTTAGCTCCCCATAATACTTTGCCTGTAATACTTTCCCAAAATTGAGGAAATACATTCTAGCATCTTTACTTCAACCATACGAAGTCATCAAGGTAATCAGCCATGTGGCTGTGAAACTAGCCCTACCCAGCACTACAGCATCCATTTCAGAACATCCTCATTCCTCACTCCTCATACCTACTTTTCATCCCTATTTCTCATCCATCATCCCTACTTCTCATCCCTCATCTCTACTCCTCATACCTCATCCATCATCCTACTCCTCACCCACCATCCATTATTTCTACTCCTCATCCATCATCCCTACTCCTCATACCTCATCCATCATCCCTACTTCTCATCCATCATCCATAATTCATCATTCTTACTCATCCATCATCATTCCTCATACCTCCTCCAGCATCCCTACTCCTCATCCAGCATCCCTACTCCTCATCTATCATCCATCATCCCTACTCCTCATCCATCATTCCTACTTCTCATACTTCATCCATCATCCATCATTCATCATGCCTACTCCTCATTCCTCATCCCTCAGACATATCAACACATTTCCTTTTCAGTGTTGTGAAACACACCTTCCCACTGATTGGCAACAACCAATCGGGGTTAAGAGAGAGGATTGCATTCTATTGGTCTAGCCACTGAAAAACAGCCTTCTCATTGCATGTGCAGGATGAAGATGGAGGAGGAGATAAAATGCAACTGTGTTTGTTTCCAGTGAATTCAAGGCTGTACAGCATTTCATTTTATTTAAGTAAGTGCTTTCCTGTTTACACAGCCATCGGCAGAAAGCTCTGGAAGACAAGGGGCCCTCATCATTGGGCCATAAATCAGCACTTGGAGAAAGGGTTATACAGATCATCTGAAAATGTTTCTAGTTGCAGTTTCATATGTAGGAAAGAAAATGTTTAAAATTAACCCTGGAGACAGTGCAATCCAATTAATCCAAAACCTTTTCTGGTTTCCTTTTTGTGACAAATAAAATGTTTTAGTCTGAGGTACCGTTAGCTCTGAGACCTGTTTAGGTCTCGCCTACGCAGCGCGCATGTGCTGCATAGGCAAAAAGACCTTTTGGAATCGCTTCGGCTTTTCAGCCAAAAACGTGCACGCGTTCCATTGCCTTCAATGGCAACGCGTGCACATTTGGCGATTCACTTGCGGGAGCGAGCGGCGCCATATGGTAGCAATTATCGCTCCTGGCACAGCTCGCTCCCGCAAGGGAATCGCACAGGCCCCTTCCTCTCCCCCCTCCCCCTGCTGCCGTGCGAGGCGCGCGCGCTTGTTGGTTCTTGGGACCGGTTTTCCCTGCTCACCAGTTTCACTAACCGAACCACAAGTTCAAGGGATATTCTCAGTGCCTGCCTTTTCGGTGGTGGCAGCTCTGGCAGGCTGTGCAACAGCCCAGTAAGGTTTTTTTGCAGCTACATGGGGCATGGTGATTTCAAAAGCTGCGAGGGTAGCAACAAAGATCCTCTCAATCCAACGAGGGAGCAAATGTGGCCGGTGAAGGGGGGAGAGTGCTTTCATTTACTACGAAGGTAGTCCATCGCCACTGGTTGTTGTGACCTCCAAATTGTTGAAGAAGAGTACGCCCTGGCCTTCCAGGGCTTGCGTCCTGGCATCCCCTCGCATCCTCTGTCACCTGACAAGCATGCGCTTATTCTGCGCCAGAAGGTTCTCGCCTCTGTTGAGCACAGGAGCCGTCGAATTAGTTCCGGAGAATGGGACCGGACGGGAATGCAACTTCTGTTATTGCCAAGCAAGACTGACACAAACCTGCTCTAGCTCCTGCAGATCCGTCCGGCTTTAAGGTGCCCCCACCTTCAAGCCATGGACAGGCAGTTCAGGTCCCTCCATGTGGTAAGCCTACAAGCAGCGTGGCATTGACCCTAGCCTCGTTTGCCTTGAAGCACTGAAACTGTGTCTTCGGCCCAGGCTCACGGTTTCTGGCCTGATCGTGACATGAACCATCTGGTGGGATTGCTAAAGTTGCGGGCTGACGATCTCCAATGCTGGATGACTGGATGTTGTTATTTTCAACTCATTTTTGAAAGAGTCAGGCTGTTTGTAATGAGTTACTGTTTTATCTTCTGTATAGTTATGGATTTTAAACATCTCATATTTTAGGCAGAACTGTGATCGCGATCATGTTTGGTGTCCAGAATGACTACCATTTTTTTAAGGTAAAGTCAAAGCAATGTCCCCTCAAAATATGAGTTTTGGGAGGCTGCTTTCTGCAAAGTGCGTCTGTTTTAGGACATTTCTGATTTCCTTCTAAGAGCAGGTCATCGCAAAGAGCGTCGAGCTCGGACAGAAGGTTTCAGCACAGCAAACTCCTGTTAGCAAGCAGACTGTTCCAGTTTGTTTACTTTGGTTCTCATAGCAACATTGCTTTTTCTATGGCGAGGCAACGGTAGAGGACGACTGAAATAAAAACACGGATGTAAATATTTGCCCCTAAGATTACCGAAAGTGTTAATGTCTTTTGGATGACGCGGTAATAAAGCATCATAGCCTGATTAAACAAGGCGCGTACATTCAGTTGTTTGCCTTTCTGAGAGTGAAGTTGCTGCTTCGATCTTTGTTAGTCGTCTCATAAGTACACTTACCTTAAAACATGTCTGTCTTTTTTTTCACGCCTGGCATGCTTCTCACAGTTGTTGTTGTGGCGATCTAATTGCGTGATTTGTTTTACTTAGCAGAGCCCAAAGGAAGAAATTATTAGGTGGGAAGAAAGTAAGAAGTGGCAAACCAAGTTTGAAGGGTTGCGGAATAAACTGAAGGAAAAGGAGAAAGAATTTGACTCCCTATCAAAGCAATTCAGCACCTTGAAGGAACTTTATACCAGGTGAGGGTGTTTTTCTTCAGCAAAGGTAGTCGTCCACGTTGGTCGTTCGTATGAGAAGTAAGGCTTTTTTGTTTTTAAAATATATGCTTTCATACACATTTGCATCCGTGCATATTGGTAAAAACGCCGTAAATTGTGTGTTTTTTTAGTACTTCTCCTTATCCTCGAAAGGATGAAAAGCTTACTTCTGATTTAAACCTGTGCCATACCTGTTACAAAGTTTTTGCTTGCGTTGCACGCTGTTTGTGGAATTGGAAAACAAATTACTTTTGGGAGCAGGGGGGGGGGGAAAAGTGTGGCTGAGGTCAAAGTGTGGCTGAGGAAAGGGGGTGGGGTCACGAAGGGCGCAGTTTGAAAAGCAGAGTCTCAGTCTATATAATATTTATTTATTTGTATTCGTTTAATAAAAACCATTACAATAATTTACGAATTCTTACATAATACATAAAATTCAAGACATAGACACACAGGAATAAAACGTCATTATAAAAATACATTATAAAACACACATAACTGGTGGGAGAATGGGCCCAAGTCATCTGCGGGCTTGTGTCTCTTAGGCCAATGTCACTATATACAACGTACCACAGGCATAAAAAAGTGCTGCTTGTCTCGACCCTTATGATTCTATATCAAATATGCCAAAATAAGGCAAAGTGCTGGTGCAAAACCAAATAGCTGCAATATCGCAAGTAGCAGAGCTATGCAGTAGAAATAAGTAAGCAACCTGATGTATTAAAACAACCATGATTGTGTAAATACATTGCAAACAAAAAGACAATCATTGGATGAAAAGGTGACAAGTGACAAGAAAACACCTGGGTGTGCAGTAAAGTGCTAGTGCAAAACCAAATGATAGCAGCAATTCGTCATAATAATAACGTGCAATCTAACGTGTTTAGCTAACACAAGAGTTATTGCCACATAGTGGAGAACCCACAAGATTCAATGGTTGATAACAAGTCTTCGAATGCAAGAATCCATCTCGCACCATTCGACAGCATGGGGGTCGGTTCCTTATGTTGATAAAAATAGACAAATGCTACCAACAAGGCAAAGAGGAAGGTTGTTCTCACGCTGATCTAAGCGCTGGGGCATACATTCATGTTAGTGAATATACCAAACAAGCATTGGCATAGCCAATAGGTCTCGCCTTTGGGACCTGCTGCATAACTAAATACTTATAAGGTCCCAAAGGCGAGACCTATTGGCTATGCCAATGCTTGTTTTTATTCTCTTGCAGTTTGCAGATTTTAGGCCTGGCTGAGCTTCTGTGTGTAGGAAACCAGGAAGAGCAAGTTCTGAACACAGACAAGGTAAATGTAGATTCGATAAAAGATTAAAAAAATAGCTTGCCTTTTAAAATGTTTCATTTACAAACCCTTAATGTCAGCAGCATAGGTGCAAAATCTATGATTTGCTCATAAATAGCATGTATTAATTTTTTTCTTAATGTATTTAAAGTAAACATTGGAGTCAGGGAGAATGTTAGACAATCAGGGAAACTCACACCTTCATATTTTCCATTTTCTTGATAACACACTGCATCTGCATTTGATCTTGTCTTCACAAATTGCCACATATTCCTTTGCTTTTCAAGTACAACCTGTTGAGAGACTATTTGTAATGACATGCATCAAGTTATTAGCACACACCACATATGCAAAGTATAGCCATTTTATTAAACCTTATATCTCCAGATTGTGATATTTTCCCAGCATATTTCAACTTTTTGCACCAGACAGTTGCATGAATATTTTTAGTTGCCTGTTTATGGTTTTGTTGAAATCGGAGTTTCACATCACAGAAAGATTTGGTTGACTTTTTTATGCATTTTCATTTTTTTTTCTTTATTTGTGGGATGCAACACTAGTTTTGAGCCAGCAATATTTAAATTTGTTGGTGTTACATGGTGGCTGAGGTATTTTATATACGTTCTGTATTGAAACTCTGCTGGTAGCACTTAACAATTTGCAGGCAACATATTTGAATACTGTAATTAAAATGCTTCCAACACACATCTGTTTACATTATCCTGACAATAACACTAACAAAATCAAATACTTCTCACTCTAAAGTTGTTTACATGATTATCCCCAGTGCTTATTGTCACTCAGTGAAGCATAATCATTGCACTCTAGTAGTGTACTGAAGAACCACCTGTTACTTTAGTGCTGTGAACACCACTCATCATCAGCAAACCCCAATGCTCCAGTGTACCACATCCTATTACTTCCATACTGTGACATACACACTGCGTTACCAATTCAACTTGCTTATGATGTATATTATCTGTTACTATTCTAGTACTGGGTCCAAGGACTGCAATCTTGCTCCTTTGATAAACTATAGAGCCCCTGCAATGAGGCATAATGCTCTGAACAAACATTATCTGGTTTTCTCCTATAGAACTAATGACTATAATTCAAGAGACAGTGCTTAATTATAGAGAGGACTATACAGCAGCTCTGTCTGACAGTCTATATAATCTCAGGCGCATACCACCCAGACCCAATTTACACTACAGCTCCACTCACTCAGCTCTGTTTATATAGTCCTTACAGCAGTCACCAAATATACTTCTGATTGCCCAAAATCTTGGATATTGGTTTGATATATATGCAGAAGCCCTCAACTATATCAATAAACACAATTGTTCTACACAAAACTAAAAATGCTCTTTCTCTGTCAGCACAAACTAGGCAGATCTTTAAACTGTGGTAGGCACACCAGAGCAGTCAAGACATCTAGGTCCTGATTTAAATTTAAGATTAAATGTAATATCGCTCCACCCAAATATTATTGGCCTGGTGTTTCTGCACAAGTATTTTCTGGGTCCAGAAACATTGGACCTGATACTACCAGCCCAAAAATTGCTTTGGGGTTAGGCTGCAATAGCAGCCAGGCCCTGTCCCTGGCAACTGCCTGACCTCTTTGTGGGGCACTGGGGAACATGTAAGACTCCCCCTGCTGGAACACATCCTCCTTCACCCTCTGCCACTGTTCACATCTACCTCCCTGTACACCCCACCTGTATTCACTTCCACTCTCATTTACCATCTGCAAAAAGCAGATTCTCTAAATGAGTGTTAATCCACACAATGGGGAATTTCAAACAGAGTTTCCCCCCAAAAAATGGGGTCAAACCATTTATTCCTGTTTGCAAAACGGTTAATTTGCAATAGTCGGATTTATGTGCAGTGATAAGTTTGAAAATATTATTTCCAGCTGCACTTTATCCCCTCACATATATTCACTTACTTTGCAATCAAGGCCATAGTTGACAAAGTGCTACCCAACCATCAGCACTGTCTTCAAAAAACCAACATATGCCCTCTAACCACTCCGATAAACCATAATAAATGTTGTACACTATCATGCACTCAATACTGCGTCATAATTATCTTCTTGGACTGTGTTGCATATATGGAAAGCACCTTAGATGACCCAGAAAATTGACACTTGACCATCCAATATGAAAATGGACAAGCCATGCAGTGTACCAATCTCTATATAAAAAGCACAAAAGAAAGTCTCCCACAAATAATTTCTAAAATGAACATTGAACAAGCTCTCTATTTACCTTACACATACAGACACCAATTTTCAGTAGACACAAATATTTGATGGAATTTTTATGTCAGCTAGAAAAGGAGCCTAGAGAAAGCACTACAATGCTACAATAATATTAGTAGTCTCTACACAAATGCCCATAACATAATACTTCAAAAGTTCATTGTTAGACCCCACACAGGTGTGGAGTTTTACATTTACCATCTTATTTATGCCTCAGGGGTATCCTGCCATTTTGCCAGATGGTTGGGTGGGAGTACTTCTGCCACCATGGCAGTAGACCGTCAGCTATATTTAGACTTCTCCATCTGCTTGACTGTTAACATTGCATGCCTGGTGGGGACTGCTCTGCTATAAAAGAAGCATCCATAATGGCTGCTCCCTTCACAGCAGCAAAGTTTGCTAAATGGGTTCCATGTTTAAAGTGCCAGCTCGGCAAAGTATGTTTGTTCCAAGGAAACATACTTCCAAAGCTGGATATTTTTTTCTCCTGACCAAATGCCTCATACATGTAGGAAAATGTTATCCTGCACTTGTGGGCCATTTAACAATTTCCGTGCAAGTTATTCAATGCATGACGGACACTGGCTGGGAAAACGATTGATGGTGCCCCGCGGTCCTGTGGTGGAAAAGCCATCAGATCCAGGATTACCATTAGTAACATGGTAGTTCCCCCAAATGTGAATAGACCAGGGAAAATGTGGGATTGGTGCAGCGGGAGGAACGCTGGGTTTTGTTATTCTTCCCGTCCTGAAAAACAGAGATATGGACTTTAGTATTGATTATAATGTTAAAGATAATAATATTGTAGATAGTGTAGTTTCTATAAGAATGTGTAGTCACACAAATAAATTAATTACTTTCAGAAGAGTTAGGTACTAGTGAAGTGGACAGATTCACTGAGGCCAAGACACAAGGGAAAATGACCCCCTCAATATAGGCTGACTTCAATCCAGACTAGCTAGAGATGTAGGGTACTATATGAGTGCATTCCATGAATATTTTAACTGCACTATGATGGCTGAAAAGAAATGCGAGCACTTGATTAGGATTGGATTCTCCAATATGTTTGTATAGATAAGTTTATAATTTGAAATTCTATTTTGTGATTCACAAACCATGAAATATATTTATTTAGGGATTTACTGAGACATAATATTGCATCACCCGCGAAAATGTTAGAGACCCATGGACGTCATTTAGAGTCGCAACTGCAACCCCTAGCTTGCTCCTTTTGGCCCCTTGTACTGTCTTTGTGACCCTTGGCCTCAAAGGAGGCAAAATCAGGGCCAAGAACACAGGGACTGCTCCATCATTCTCTTTGGCGCATTTTTTATTGTGCTAACAGTGATTAATTGCATATTTTTCGCTATTAGTGTAATGGAAAACAGAGCATCAGGAGATGAATGGGAACTTTCACTGTCAGCTGAGGTAAATAAAAATCTTTTTAAAGGTATGCTGTGTACATGCTTGCTGGTGGTAGGATGTTTGTGGGGCAGAGGGAGTGTTTTGGTGTATGTTTGTATGTGAGCATGTGTGTGGGAGTCTCTCTGGGCCACCGCTGACATAAGCATTGCAAATTTGCCCACCGGGCCCTCGCCCATGACCCAAGAGCGGCCACATTGGTGGCAAAAGGAGGAGAGCTCACTTGCGGGCTGAGAGGGAGACCGGAACGCCGGTTACCAAGCGGAACGCCAGAGGCTGACTGCGCAGGAGGCCCCGTGACACGGGGGAGGCCTACAGCGAAGAAGATGACAGGAGCAGGCCCGGCCATATCTAAGGCGGCTGGCATGGGAGGACCTAGGCTCTGTGGCCCAGAAGTGAAGGAGCCCGCTCTGTCCTGGGAGAACTTGGCTACGTTGCGTAAGGCCCCCAGAGAGAGGATCGAAGGAGCAGAGGCCGACCGGAGCCTCCTCGACTGCTGGAGCTCCTCTGAAGGTGGTCAAGCAGACGGCCATGAAAACGGGGAAAAAACATGGCCGTTGGACTGGCGTTCCAGGATCCGGAAGGTGAGAGGGCTGGGAGATACACTGCGGTGCAGATTAGCCCGGGCCACACCCATCTCCCACTAAGCCAGGGGAACTGGGAAGGGGCCCCCACCAAGAGAGACCTGCATAGGGACCTTTGGCCTGCGGCGAGGCCTGGCCACAGTGAAGGGACAGGAGTTGGGAGGCCCCTTAAAGCCGCGATAGCGCAGCACAGCTTAGCCCCATGACTACATCAAGCCAACACACCCCCAGGCCCGAACAATTAAAACTAAGAGCTCTCCCTGCAACAAGAGAAAAGGAGGGTGTGACTGGGGGGTGTGAGACACCGGACATTCTCGGCACACAGGGACAAAAGACGGGGAGCGGCGGGGAGGAGCTCGCACTTGCCCCCCCTCGACCCTGGTGCTGAAGCAGCAGGAGCAGCACCAGCCGCGTAGTCACACCCCATTCAGGGGGAGCAGTAGGAATATAAGAAGAGGGAGAGACGAAGGCCCTGGACCAATAACCCCCTTGGGGGAAAAGGAGTAGATCCAGCATCTCAGAAGATCAGCCCCATGACAGTGAATACAGCAAAAAGAGACCACTCCCTTAAGGTCATGTTTGGGAAGCAAGGGGGCGCAACACCAGAGGATAAATAGATGGCGACTGAAGGAGACCACAGAGCGGACTCGGACGATGGGGATGGCCTGTCTCTAAGTCCTTTTTGGAATCCCTTTTTGCTTCCCTACGGGGAGACCTCCAGGCCATGAAGACAGATCTAACAGAGGACCTATGACAGGTCCCGCACGATATGGAGGAAGTAGACAACAGAATAGCCGCACTCAAGGACTGAGATACGAGCCGAGGAGAATAGTTGGAATGGCTGCAGCAAGAGGTACTGTGACTCAAGGAGCAACATTTAGATCTCCAGGTGCACAACGAAGATCTGGAGAATCATTCCTGTAGGAACAATATTCGCATCAGGGGCGTACCGTCAAAAGCAGAGGGATCTAACCTCCGAGACTATGTTACAGAACTCTTTCGCCACATATTAGGATAATCAAGTGAGACAAAACTGCAGCTTGACCGGGTCTACAGGATCGGACCCCCTCATATTGGAAAAGAACTCCCCCGCCGATATCCTGGTATGTGTACATGATTTCCAAACAAAGGAAGACATCCTAAAGAGAGCTAGGGAGGCACACCCACTCCAATTTCGAGGACAGTCTCCGGTGCTGTATCAGGACCTCTCCTGGATCACTCTGCAGAAATGTAGAGACTTTCGTCTGGTAGCAGACCACTTGCGGAAAGCAAATATTCCGTACTCATGAGGCCACCCCTTTCGCATCCTTTTTCATCTCGAAGGAACTTTACACCAACTGAAATCCCTCAGGGAATTCTGCGCCCTGCTCCAAATTGAAACTCCCGGCGAAACACAGGGATGGGCACTTTCCCCTAGCAACAGAAGACAGAAGCAGCAAGGCTGGAGGCAAGTCAAGGAGGCCCCTGTCCGAACAAAGCCAGATCCGGACACCATGAGTAAAGAGAGACAAGTGGTGATTCAAGCGCTTTCAGAAGAATCCACCCTCTTGGAGGCATCATGAAAATTGGAAAGACCAGTTACAGCGAGTCGTGGGCGAGGATCTGACGGAGGATGGAACGGTGGCTGTGGGGAGAATGCGATCTAGTGGAAGGTATCTCCTAATGCCCCGCTTGCTCAGGGACTGCGACGTTGTGGAAGACCCTCCCACAGCAGATGGAAGCCATGACCGGACGCTGCTTCGTACCAACTATGTGGATATGACAAACTGTGGTCATATGTTGTTACTTCATATGTTACATACATGTTATTTTGGGGGTTCTTTCTGTCCTCTTTCATTTCCTTTTCCTCTGCACCACCATTATCACCCAATACAAGGCTATTGCACTTCAAAGTGGCCTAATACTCATGCATCTGTCACCCTACCTGGGAGACCCAGGAAAGGCAGACCTAAAAGTGCTATGCAAACCCCTGCCCCATTACTCAGACTTTAAGCATCATTAGTCTCAATGTCCAAGGCCTAAATAGCCCCATGAAGTGCTCGGGGGTGCTGTCTTTCCTGGAGCGGTCTGGTAACAATATCTGCTTGCTACAGGAGACACACTTACTGGCCAAAGATACCCCCCGCATGCGCTCACGCTGGTTGCCCTGGAAATTCTGGTCCTCTGGTCTGACGAAATAGAATGGGGTAGCCATCCTTCTTGCCCAGAAATTTCATGGTAAGGTCATCTCCACATTCATGGAGGTAAAGGCGAGAGCCCTAGGGATTACATTACAGTGGGGGGCTGTCAATTTCACAATAGCTAATATGTATGCTTCAAATGACTGGCATGAACCTTTCATAATCAACATGTTGGTGACGGTCCTCGCCTCCCCTGATCTGGCCATACTAATCGGGATGGACTTTAACTTAGTGATGCACTCAGACAGGGATCGTTCTAGCCAGCGCTCTTCCCAGACAGGAGCTTTCTCCGCTGCCGGGCTCCACTGGTTGGTTGATGGCGCGCTCTGTGACATCTGGAGACATCTCCACCCTTTTGCCAGGGACTACACATTCTAATCGGCAGCGCACAAATCTTCGCCCGAATTGACCACTTTCTTATGGCCACAGCCTTGACGGCATGTGCCGGAGAGGCAGGCATAGAGCCCCATTCTCTGTCTGATCACACCCCAATCACATTGACGCCGAACCTGCGTACCACGTAAATCCACCCTATGCAGTGGCGATTGCTAGATGCCATGTTACAATCCGAGCAGACGGTGAAGGCGATTCGCTCAGCTATAGGAGACTACATCTGCAACAATGATCGCGAGGGGACTCGTCTCGCATCAGTATGGGAGGTGCTGAAGCTCTTCCTCCGATGCAAATTCATCGCAATCGCGGCAGCACAGAATAATTTGCATAAAGAAAAGCGACAACAAATCGAAACAATGGTCTCTGAGCTCGAATCGATTCACAAATGCACAGGAGCCCCTCGAGTGTGGAGGGAACTTCAGAAACAGCGACTTCTCTTGTGACACCTGAATCTTGAACGGTCAGAATACGCCCTTTTGCGACTTTAGCATAAATTATTCTTCAGTGGAGATCGTTCCAGCCGCATGCTAGCGCACAGGCTGCATGTCAAGGCGGTGTCGGGGTCAATTGACTCGATTCGCACTCCCAAAGGAGTGGAGGTGCACTCAGACCCCGAGATCGCGGAGGCCTTCCAGACCTTCTACAGCAAGTTATATGCAGGGGATGACGCCCTGTCTGGACATTTTGAGGCCTACCTGTGTAACATTCCACTGACACATCTTCCTCCAGATCTTGCTTCCCAGCTAGACGAGCACATTCGAATAGACGAGGTGGAGGCAGCGATTGCACGCCTTAAATCCTCCAAGGCGCCAGGCCCAGTTGGCTTTACCCCCCTTTTCTATAAGACTTTCTGCCAAGGGCTAGCTCCCCTACTGACCCAGTTGAACAACTCATTCCTGGACTCCGGGTCCCTGTCTGACAGGATGTTGGAGGCATCCGTCTCCATGATCCTTAAACCACATAAAGACCCTAAGGAATGTGGGTTGTATCGGCCCATCTCCCTGCTCAATACAGATGCTAAACTCTTCACGGGCATCTTGGCAACATGTCTCAATCCAATCATGCCAGGCCTAGTTGACCCTGATCAGGCAGGGTTTGTCTCAACAAGACAATGTGGGGACAATACGAAGCACCTCATCCATCTCACAGACCTTATCCAGCATTCACGGAGAGAAGCTCTCCTCTCGGTCGATGCTGAAAAGGTGTTTGACCGGGTCCACTGGCCATATCTGTTTGCTACGCTCCGACGCTTCGATTTCAGGGATAGGTTCATAGCATGGACATGCTGTATTTACAGCGCCTCAGGGCAACAATCAGGGTCAATGGGATCTCATCTGCATCTTTTCCCATAGCGTGGGGAACTCCTCAGGGCTGTCCCCTCTCCTGCTCCTCTTTGCACTCTATATGGAGCCCATGGCCCAAAGGGTGCGGGACAACCCGCGGGTCACAGGGATATGGCTTGGAGCAGACACGCATAAGATCAGCCTCTATGCTGACGACATTATCTTGTCCTTGACAAACTCATTAACTTCGCTTCTGTCTCTTGTGAAGGAATTCAGGGAGTTTAGTAACGTCTCCGAGTTCAAGGTGAACCTCCAAAAATCACAGATCCTGAACCTCTCAGTCACCCCAGCTC
The DNA here is from genome assembly GCA_963921515.1 of Calotriton arnoldi. NCBI lineage: Eukaryota > Metazoa > Chordata > Amphibia > Caudata > Salamandridae > Calotriton > Calotriton arnoldi. Next base: position 1,008,172 of record CAWUFW010004236.1, read on the forward strand.
AAGTAGCTGCACTTTAAACAATGTTTCCCTTTGAGTGGGCAGCAGACACTATCTCATACGTGGGTATGCTTTTAGCTTCCATGCCGGCGAAGACTCTGGTGGCTAATTACGGTCCCCTATTAGATCAAACTACCAAGATACTATCCACCTGGAATCGCACTGGACTATCGTGGCCTGGCTACATTGCACCCATCAAAATGACAATTCTTCAGCATATCCTCTACATCTTTCAGACCATAACTCTAACCCCACCCCGATCGATCCTCCGTAATATATAACTTGCAATCAACCGGTTCATCTGGAATGGCAAGAACCCGTGCCTTAGCCATCAGCTCAATCACTCGACCCAAAGCAGAGGGAGGTATGGGGCTGCCCCAGATCTCACGGTACTTCCAAGCCACACAATTACGCTTTATAGTGGAATGGAATCGTGCGCTACCAGAAAAGCACTGGTCCTTTATGGATCAAACGATTGCAGGAGCCAATATCTGGAGAGAGATTTGGCTGCCTCACAAGTATAGAGCATGGGGGCTCTACTCCTCGCCGGAAACGGCCACGACTTTGAAAATTTGGGACGCAGTAGCTCTTCGACACAAGATAACAACATTTCCCTTGCCGGTGACGCCGATAGTAGATAACCCGGACTTTCCCCCGGGGCTGAGATCCGAGGTCTTTCAGTGCTGGCGCAAACTGGGCTGCAAAAGGGTGGGCTCACTTTTTCGATCTCAACTGGATCATTCCCTTCGACCAGCTACCACTAATTACTCACTACTTGCGACAGACTCATTCCCATATACGCAGGTGAGACACTGGGTGACCTTCCCAGGCATTGAACCCGGTGCATCTCGCCCTCTGACCCGTTTTGAAAAGTGGCTAATATCCAAAGAGGGAGACAAACGTATTATTTCTGAGCTCTATGCCTTCCTCTCCACTGAAATCAATGCCGTCAGGACCAAGGGCCAGCTTAGGTGGGAGGAGGAATTGGGGCGTCCACTTTCCAGCAAGGAATGGCGGGATATTTATTTCAGGATACATCACACAGCACACGATATGTCTGGCACGGAGTCCGCTTATAAAGTTGCCTCCTATTGGTACTTAACGGCTGCTTGAGTCCATAGTTGGAATGGAAGACGCACTGCCCAATGCTGGCGAGGCTGTGATCAAACGGGCTCCCTTCTTCATCTTCTGTGGAACTGTCCCAAGCTGGTCAGATACTGGGAGCAGATCCTGAAGGATATCGACCCCGCCTTTGACATGACCATCCCCCGCTTCCCCGCATACAAAATCTTGGGACTCTCCAATCCCCTGACCTTTCCTCTGCAATCGGTTAGAGGCAGACAAATAGCACTTGCATTGAATGCTGCACGACAGGTCCTCCTGGCACTCTGGGGCACAGAGGAGATCCCCAACCATATGGCATGATTAAGAAAACTGGGGGTGGCGCTGGCTCTGTAATGCATGTCGATGATGATAGATAATAGAGCAGATGAATATCCAGAACTATGGACCCCGTTCATCATGATCCTGTTGAAGGAGTTCAGAAAAATGACCTGCCTAAAATACCTGCAAATTCTGTGCTTGCTGCATCAAAAGGATAGGGAAACCACATTGACTGTTGCCTGAGAGAGTACTCACAGCTTCCATCACACAGAGCCTATAGGACACGTTATAAATTATGACTAGGGAACTATGGTGCGGAGGAGATGGGGGAGGTGGAGGGTAGGGTAGGGTGGGGTTGTCAATTAGTCCTATGTTGCCACTTACTATTTCCTGTTATTTTCTACAACACTTTGTCATACTTTCATCTCCAAGTTATTATCTCATATGTAAGACTCATAACTTCGAGATACGCCACCGGCCTCTAGGTTGTAGGCATGGAGCTGTGTACTACTCTATATATTTCATTCGCTGCAAGCCAATGGTTATAGGTGAGAGCTGTGTTAAAGCTTAACAGACCTCAATAAAAAGAATTGTTCCATAAAAACATTTTTACTTACCTCAGCTGACAGTGAAGATCCCATTCCAGCTCCTGCTGTTCCATTTTCCATTACATTAATAGCAAATAATATCCAATTAATCACTGTTAGTGTAATATAAAACAGGCCAAAGAGAATGATGGAGCAGTCCCTTTGTTCTTGGCACTGAATATGCCACTTCTGAGGCCAGGGGTTAAAAAGGTAGTACCAGAGGTCGCAAGGGGCAAGCTAAGGGTCACAGCTGCGACCCCTTAATGGCGTCCATGGGTCACTAACACTTTCGGGGTGATGCAATATTATGTCTCAGTAAATCCCTTTATAAATGTATTTCATGGTTTGTGAATCACAAAATAGAAATTGAAATCATAAACTTAGCTATAACAATATAGTAGAGAATCCAACCCTATGCAAGTGCTTGTATTTCTATTCAGCCATCATAGTGCAGTTAAAATAATCATGGAATGCACCCATATAGATCAAGAGGGCTACCCTATATCTCTAGCTGTTCTGGATTGCAGTAAGCCTATTTTGAGGTGGTAATTTTTCCCTTGTGTCTTGGCCTCAGTGAATCTGCCCACTTCACTAGTATCTAACCCTTCTGAAAGTAATTAATTTATTTGTGTGACTACACATTGTTATAGGAACTAACTATCTACAACATTATTATCTTCAACATTATAATCAATACTAAAGGCCATATTTATGTTTTCGGGAAGAATAACAAAAACCAGCCTTCCTCCCGCTGCGCCAATCCAGCGTTTCCCCTGCTCTATTCACATTTGGGGGACCTACTGCGTTACCAATGGTAATTCCATATCTGATGTCTTTTCCACCACAGGACCGCTAAGCACCATCAATCATTTTCCCAGCAAGTGTCCGCCATGCAATGAACAACAGGCATAGGCACAGAAAACATTAAATGGCCCCCACGTGCAGGATAAAAGTGTCCTACATGTATGAGGCATTTGGTAAGAACAAACGGCTTAGAGATGTTTTTTTGGAACAAAAATACTTTGCCGAGCTGGCACTTTAACATTGGGACCCATTCAGCAAACTTTGCTGCTGTGAAGGGAGCAACCGTTATGTGGGCGTCTTTTATAGCAGAGCGGGCCCCACCAGGCAGGCAAAGTTAACAGTCAGGGAGATGGGGAAGTCTAAATATAAGTGACGGTCAACTGCCATGGTGACAGAGGTACTACCCTCCAAGAACCTGGCAGAATGGTAGGATACCCACTGAGGCATAAATAAGATGGTAAATGTGAAACTCCACACCTGTGTGGGGTCTTTTGATGTATTGTGTTATGGGCATTTGTGTAGAGCCTACTGATATTATTGTAGCATGGTAGTGCTTTCTCTAGGCTCCTTTTCGAGCTGACATGGAAATTCAATCAAATATTTGTTTCTCCTGAAAATTGATGTCTGTATGTGTAAGGTCAGTAGAGAGTTTGTTCAATGTTCATTTTAGAATTTATTTGTGGGTGACTTTCTTTTGTATTTTATATGTACAGATTAGTGCATGGCATGGCTTGTCCATTTTCATATTTGATGGTCAATTGCCAATTTTCTGGATGGTCTAAGGTGCTTTACATATATGCAACACAATCCAGTGAGATAATTGTGACGCTCTATTGAGTACATGATAGCGTACAACATTTATTATGGTTTATCGGAGTGGTTATAGGGTGTATGCTGGTGTTTTGAGGACAGTGCTGATGATTGGATAGCGTTTTGCCAACTATGGCCCTGATTGCAAAGTAAGTGAATATATGTGAGGGAATAAAGTGTGGCTGGAAATTATGTTTTCAAACTTATCACTGCAAATAAACCCGGATATTACAAATGAATCCTTTTAAGAGGAATAAATGGTTTAACCCAGTTTTTTTGGGTGAAACTCTGTGTGAAATTCTCCATGTGTGGATTAACACTCGCTTTTAGAATCTACTTTTGGCAGATGGTAAATGAGAGTGGAAGTAAATACAGGTGGGGTGTACAGGGAGGCAGATGTGATGAGTGGCAGATGGAGAGAGATGATGTGTTCTGACAGGGAGCGCCTTACATGTTTCCCAGTGCCCCACAAAGAGACCAGGCAGTTGCCAGGGCCAGGCTACTTTTGAAGCCTAAGCCCAAAGCAATTTTGGGCTGGTAGTATCAGGTCCAGTGTTTCTGGACCCTGAAAATACTGGTGCAGAAACACCAGGCCAATTATATTCGGGTAGAGCGATATCACACTTAATCTTAAACTTAATTCAGTATCTAGATGTCTTGACGGATCTGGTGTACCTACCACAGTATAAATATCTGCCTAGTTTGTGCTGTCAGAAAAGGAGTATTTTTAGTTCTCTGTAGAACAATTGTGGGCTACTGCATATATATCAAACTAATATCCAAGATTATGGGCAATCAGAAGTATATTTGGTGACTGCTGTAACGAATATATAAACAGAGCGAGTGAGTGGAAGTTTTGTGTAAATTGGGCCTGGGTGGTATGCGCCTGAGATTATTTAGACTGTCAGAAAGCGCTGCTGTATATTGATATCTATAATTAAGCACTGTCTCTTGAATTGCAGTCATTAGTTCTATAGGAGAAAACCACATAGTGTTTGTTCAGAGCATTATGCCTAATTGTAGGGGCTCTATAGTTTATCAAAAAGGAGCAAGATTGCAGTCCTTGCACTCAGTAGTAGAATAGTAACAGATAATACACATCATTAGCAAGTTGAATTGGCAAGGCAGTGTATAGGTCACAGTATAGAAGTAATAGGATGTGGTGCACTGGAGCATTGGGGTTCACTGATGATGAGTGGTGTTCACAGTACTAAAGTAACAGGTGGTTCTTCAGTATACTACTGGGGTGCATTGATTATGCTTCACTGAGTGACAATAAGCACTAGGAATAATCATGTAAACAACTGTGAGAAATATTTGAATGTGTTAGAAATATTGTCAGGATAATGTAAACAGATGTGTATTGGAAGCATTTTTATTACAGTATTCAAATATGTTGCCTGCAAAGTGCTAAGTGCTACCTGCAATGTTTCAATACAGAACATATATAAAATACCTCAGACACCATTTAACATCAACAAATTTAAATATTGCTGCCTCAAAACTATTGCTGCAATCTCACAAATACTGCACAACAAATGAAAATGCAATAAACAGTCAACCAAATCTTTCTGTGATGTGAAACTCAGATTTCAACAAAACCATAGACAGGCAACTAAAAATATTCATATAACTGTCTGGTGCAAAGAGTTGAAATCTGCTGGGAAAAAATAACAATCTGGAGATTTACGGTTTAAAGAAATGGTTGTACTTTGCATATGTGATGCCTGCTAATAGCTTGATGCATGTCATAACAAATAGTCTCCTAACAGGTTGTAGTTAAAAAGCAAAAACATGCGTGCCAATTAGGGAAGAAAAGATCAAAACACCATTCAGATGCAGTGTGTTAACATAAAAAACAGAAAACATGAAGGTAAGAGTTTCCCAAATTGACTAACATTCTCCCTGACCCCAATGTTTACTTTAAATATATTAAGAAAAAAAGAAATACATGTTATTTGTGAGCAAATCATAGATGTTACACCAACAGTGCATGCTATTGCCATTAAGGGTTTGTAAATAAAACATTTTAAAAGTCAAGCTAGCTTTTATATTTTATTGAATCTGCATTTACCTTGTCTCTGTTCAGACCTTGCTCTTCCTGGTTTCCTACACACAGAAGCTCAGCCAGGCCTGAAATCTGCAAACTGCAAGATAAGAAAAAACTGCTCTCAAAGCTAAAGGCACCTCAGACTAAAAAGTTTTATTTTACACAAATAAAAAGGAAACCAGAAAAGGTTTCTGATTAATTGGATTGCACTGTCTCCAGTGTTGATTTTAAACATTTTCTTTCCTACATATGAAACTGAAACCAGAAAGATTTTTGGATGAACTGTACAACCCTTTCTCCAAGTCCTAATTTATGGCCCAATGCTGAGAGCCCCTTGTTTTCCCCAAACCACCAGAGTTTTCTGCAGATGGCTGTGTAAACAGAAAAGCACTTAAATAAAATGAAATGCTGTACAGCCTTGAATTCACTGGAAACAAATGTGCAGGTGCATTTCCTCTCCTCCTCCATCTTCATCCTGCACATGCAATGAGAAGGCTGTTTTTCAGTGGCTAGACCAATAGAATGCAGTCCTCTCTTTTAACTCTGATTGGCTGTTGGCAACCAGTCAGTGTGAATGTGTGTTTCATAACACCGAAAATGAAATGTGTTGATATGACTGAGGGATGAGGAGTGAGGAGTAGGGATGATGGATGATGGATGAGGAGTAGGGATGATGGACCAGGTATGAGGAGTAGGGATGATGGATGAGAAGTAGTGATGATGGATGATGGATGAGGAGTAGGGATGATGGATGAGGGATGAAGAGTAGGGATGATGGATGAGGTATGAGGGGTAGGGATGATGGATGGTGAATGAGAAGTAGGGATGATGGATGATAGATGAGAAGTAGGGATGAGAAGCAGGGAAGAGAAGTAGGGATGATGGATAAGAAGTAGGGCTGATTGATGAGAAATAGGAATGAGTAGTAGGGATGAAGAATGAAGAATGAAGATGCCCTAAAATGGATGCTGTACAGCACATTGCCCACACATCCAGTTTTTCATGTATCCCTGCTGAAATCTGTGACTGATGGTACACACTTGGCTACAACAATGCCTACAGTTTTAGTGGGCAGGCATCTGGAATTTAAGGTATGGATAATCTTGGATTCAAAATGGGTAATAACTAGGCTCAAGTACCTCATAAATTGCAAGGATTACTGACTTAAGAATCCTCCAGTGTTTTACATGTTCCACATCCAGCATGGTGATTCATCACTATTACCCACAAAACTGAAGACCCTGTGAGAATGCTGGCTCTCTATATAGTGTACAAAAACAACGCACACTGTGCAGAGAGTCCAGTGGGTCCCTTATTGGTTTACAAAGGCAAAAGTAGATAATACTAACGCTCCATTTGTGGTAATGTGGGCGAGCAGTTAGGCTTATTAGAGGGTAGTTCTAAGCATTTGTTGTACTCACAGAGACAATAAATGAGACATACATTGAAGAATAAATCCGAGACCAATTTATAGAAATAGTGTTGATTTTTATGTAATTTTTAAGACCAAGAACTTCGATTTACAGTAAGTACTTTTAAAGTAATGATTTTTCAGAGTTTCCCAAATATATCACTTTTGTGCGCAATTACGCACCATTGAAGTCAATTAAGAAAATTAGAAAAATGCATTTAAAATCAGGCAATGTTTTCACAAAGTTCACCTTCTTGTCTTAGGTCGATAGCAGGACAAGGTGCAATGTTCCATCAGCAGAAGATCCGGAGCATCCCGGATTAAGCCGGGAGCAGAGTGCTGAGGGTGTGGGTAGCTGGTCTGCTACGATGAAGGGGGTCACTTGAAAAGACACTGCACAGGAGGACTTAAAGGTAAGTCTGAAGGGGTCTCACTCGAGGGAGGAGGTTGCAAGTGTCTCAAGACCATGGGAGCACAGTTGGATCATCGTTACTGGGGGTGGTTGGGCCGGGTGCAGGGCAGATAGGTCAGCCAGGCGCCGTGCATCGAAATGTCCTTGCGGTTAGGAGCAGGCATCTTGGAGAGGCAATTCTGGGACAACTGGGCCACTCACAGGGTGGATCTCAGGGGTGTCGGAATGGACTCTCCATCTCACTGTTTGCTGAAGGGGGTCCGTTACCACGGGTATTGGTACGGTGTGGCTCCGGTAGGTCCTGGTTTCTCCAAACTTAGTGGAGAGACAGATCTGACCTTCCAGAGCTGATGTACCTCTTCTGGTTTGGGTGCTGCTTTGGAGTCACCAGGAAGAAGTAAGTTGACAAACCAGACTTAGTGGGTATGTTGACTGCAGTGTGCAGGGCAGTGATAACTTCCCTCCAAGGGAGGTTCCTGGTGATTTCTTGAAAGCTGGAGGAGCTCTGGGGCTCTTGGAGTCTTCACAGGTTACCTGTAAAAGTGATGTCACTGACCATGTCATGAGTGATGCAATATGTGAGACAATAAGCAGTGCATTGCAGGGGCATAAGTTATAGTTTGCTCAATGAATTTCTATATTTTTTAAATTCTATTTCCTAACTATAACGTCCGTGTAACCTTTGTTTTTTCAGTGAATTTCTACAGTTTTTAAGCTTTATTTCCTAACTGTAGCCTGTAACCTTTGAGAGTGTGTGTGTGAGTGGCTGTATGGGTAAGTAAGTGGGTGTTTTAGTGGCGGTATGGGTCTGTGAGTAGGTGTGTGAGTGACTGTATGGCTGTGTACATGGCTGTGTAAGTTGGTGTAGGAATGCCTGTGTGGATCTGTGAGTGAGTGTGTGAGTGTCTGAGTGGGTCTGTGAGTGGGTGTATGAGTGGCTGAGTGGGTCTGTGACCTGCTGCGTGGGTGTTTGAGTGGGTCTGTGAGTGGGTGCATGAGTGTCTTAGTGGGTCTGTGAGTCAGTGCGTGAGTCTCGGCTGGGTCTGTGAGTAGGTGCATGAGTGTCTTTGAACATCTGTTAGTGGATGGATGAGTCTCTGAGTGGGGGAGTGAGTGGGTGCATGAGTGTCTTAGTGGGTCTGTGAGTGGGTGCATGAGTCTCAGAGTGGATCTGTGAGTGGGTGCATGAGCCTCTGAGTTGGTCTTTCAATGGGAACATGGGTGCCTGAGTGGGTTTGTGAGTGGGTGGATGAGTGTCTGAGTGGGTCTGCAAGAGCATGCAATAGTCTCTGAGTGGGTCTGTTAGTGGGTGCATGAGTGTTTGAGTGGATCTATGAGTGGGTGTGTGAGTGTCTGAGTGGGTCTGTGAGTGGGTGCATGAGTGTGCGAGTGGGTGTGTGAGTATCTGAGTGGAACTGTGAGTGGGTGGATGAGTGCTTGAATGGATCTATGAGTGGGTTCATGAGTGTCTGAGTTTGTTTGTCAGTGGGTGTATAAAGTTTTTCAGTGTGTCTGTGAGTGGGTGCGTGAGTGGGTCTGTGATTGGATGCATGAGTGTATGAGAGGGTTTGTCAGCGGGTGCATGGTAAAAAAAAGTAGGGGGGCACATGGGAGTAGATCCTTGTGCCAGCTCCCCCTGTGACTGTCCTGTCTAGCTTGCCTGCCCTCCGCTACCCTGTGCGTCCTTTGGTTTTGCGCATCTTCTGCTAATTTTCTGCTTCTTTTTCTGCCTCTTCTCTGGTCGCCCCTGCCCTCTATGTTGCCTCTGTCTGCTCATTCTGCCTGTTATTTTGCCTCTTGCTGCTTGCTCCTAACCTTTATTCTGCCTCTTGCTGCTCATTTCTGACCTCTATTTTGCTTTTTGCTGCTCATTTCTCACCTCTATTGTGGCTCCTTCTGCTCATTCTGCCCGCTATTTTGCCTCTTTCTGCTCACTACTGACCTTTATTTTTTCTCTTTCTGCTCGTTTCTGACCTTTATTCTGCCTCTTGCTGCTGGTTTTTGACTTCTAATTTACCTCTTCCTGCTCACTTCTGACCCTTATTCTGCCTCTTGTTATGTTGTGGAATGGCCACTCATCTGAACCTCAGGATGTCTGCAGGGGAGATGAATGCCATCCGACCTCCTAGGACACCTCTTGGCACTGCTGGTGGGGTACAGGAGGTCCAGCAGGTGCCTAAAATGGAAGGGGGATCAGGAGAGAGAGACAAACACTGCTAGGGTGCCACATGGTCAAGCCGGGCACCCGGATCGTCAGGAGAGAAGGAGATCATCAGTGTTGCTCTTGGCTCTTGATTGGATATTCTGATGGCACAAGATAAGCAAGGAATAAGTACAGTGTACACTTCAGGGGCAGTAATATATGTAACTCTTAACACAGAATAAAGTATTTGTATAACTCCCTTGTTACTAATCGTAAGCCAAATTTAAAGTGTTCTAGACCTCTACGAGGGCTGGGGAGCCCTTAGAAGGATCAACTGCACGACCTTGGAGGGATTGTCTTGTCTTTGGACTTCTGTGCTGATTTATCACTCATATTGGAGGTAGCAATTGCTCAGAAAATAATATACTGCTCATAACCATAACAGAAATATAAGGCAACCTCTTCCTGAAAGGCTTATAAATAATGTATAACAATAACAAAACAAGAAAACAGTAAGTGTTCAAGCCCCTTCAAGGGAATAAACACTAATTGTTTGCACACAATACACTACAATACGACATCAGAACATAAACAGCGTTTGTCAGTATGCTGTGTACCACAATAATGCTGTTGACACGTAAAGTCTCAAGTTCAGAGCTTGTCCATGTGCTATGAAACATATGTTTAACAATCTCGCTGCTAGCGCATACACAATCTACAAAAAAATCTCTAGCGTGACTTCAAAGGGCAGTCGAGCAAAAAAATCTCTAGCACAACTTCAAAGGGCCCTCGTAACACACAAAGAACCATCCAAAGCGCGCTGCACTTAGCTGACTCCCGTCGAAGGAAACTGCTGGGCGTCCCATAGATTTCGCTGGGAGAAGTGGGAGGTCCTTGTTTTTGCCGCAGCTGTCCTAGCTGCGGAGCTCTCAGGAAGTGGAAGCAGCACAGGTCTAGCGGCTGGTCTGGAAGCAGGAAGTAAGCCAAGCACTGTCATGTGCACGACTTGGTTTTTTATAGCCAACCAGGAGCCGCTGGAGGGCACGAGGCAAGACACGCCTCCAAGCATGATGGCAGCCCAGCAACAAGGAAACCTACCATCCAGGAATGTGCCTGGGCTTCCTTGACCGCAACAAACATTGGCAACAACAAGGACTGCAAGAAGAAATAAGCATTGGTACAAACAAGAGTGCATTATCACAGATATGAAGCCTATACTCTATAGTAATGCAGTCAACAAGACAGATAGCGTGATGTTACATACACATGAGCTACCAAGGACCCCTGAGGGTGTTGGCAAACTACGCAAGACTGGGACATGGACAGGGACTGGGGAAAGGACTTCCAGACAGTTCCCCCACCAAAGATTTTCTAAGGGAGCGAGGTTTCACTGGATGACGAAGGTGGAACTGGCAAACAAGGTGACGGGCATGGACAGAAGAAGCGGGTTCCCAGGAATTGTCTTCAGGACTGTAACCTTTTCAGGTGACCAAGTGGGAAGACGCTTCAAGGGGATGAAGTGCGCCTTTTTGGCCAAATAGTCCATCAACACCCAACTAATGGAGTTCCCATTGGAAGGAGGGAGATCTGCGATGAAATCCATGTTTATGGTATGCCCTGCAGCTGGTGGGATCAGTAGAGGTTGCAAAAGCCCCGATAGTGGCACGTGTGGGGTTTTTTCTTGGATACAGGTGGGACAGTTTTGGATATAGTTCCTGACATCTTGTGCCACTGTCGGCCACCAGAACGGCTGCTGACATAGATCTAGTTTTTTCTTTTCCCCAAGATGGCCTGCAAGAACTGAATCATGTCCCAATGTAACACGTTGTCTCGTAGTTCTTGGGTGGGGATGAACAAACAATTATCATAGTAAAGTAACCACTCATGGTCAGTGACCTTAGGGAGACAAGTCATTGTGTCTTTAGTTTTTCGAGGAACTCCTATGAGGAGCATAGTGCTACAATTTTGTTTAGCTGGTATGATCAGTCGGGCATTGTCTGGGACTGGGTCAGGTGGGGAAAAAGGCAATCGCGATAATGTATCTGTCTTCTGCTCGGCACTGCTGGGTCTGTACGTAATAACGAAGTCAAATTCATTAAAGAACAGCAACCAGCAGAGGTGATGTGGTGTCAAGGCTTTGGTGGCTTGAAAGAACTGGATATTACGATGGTCGGTATGGATTGTTACTGTGTGTCTTGCCCCTAGGTGATGGTGACGCCATTCCTGGAAGGTGAGTTTTATGGCAAAAAACTCCCTTTCTGCCACCATATAATTTTGCCCTGCTGGGAGTACTTTTTTTGATAAATATTCCACCGGATGGAAGCGTCCAGAATCAGAGTCCCGTTGTGAGAGGACACCACCCATCGCCAACTGGGAAGCATCCACTTCCATGAAAAAGGGCTGGGATGAGTCCGGGTAATTAAGATTGGGGGCTTCAATTAAGATCTTTTTGAGCTCCTGGAAAGCTTCTTCCACTTGTGTGTACCACAGGAAAGGAATCCTCTTCTTCAACAGACGCGTGATGGGAGATACCGCTGTGGAGATCTGAGGGAAGAATCGCTGGCAAAAATTAGCAAAGCCCAAAAAGCGCTGAATCCATTTGACTGACTTTGGGGCCTCCCAATTTAGTATAGCTTGTACCTTGGAGTAATCCATAGCAATCCCATCTGGGGAAAACACATACCCCAGGAATTTTATGGTGTTAGCATGGAAGACACATTTCTCCACTTTGGCAAACAACTGATTTTCACTGAGCTTCTAGAGCACCACCTGCATGTGTCCCACATGTTCTTCTAGGGAATACAAATAGATCAGAATGCCATCTATGAGAACTATTACACAAATGTCAAGAAATTCCTGCAGCACTTTGTTTATGAAAAATTGGAAGGCTGCTGGGGCGTTACACAGACCAAAGAGCATCACAATGTATTTGAAAAGCCCAAATTTGGTCCAGAACGCTGTCTGCCATTCATCCACCTTATGACAGGGATCAAGTGATAAGTACTCCTAAGGTAAAGCTTAGTGTAGATTGTGGAGCTACGGACTTGATCCAGCAGCACTGGTATAAGCGGGAGGGGATAGCGGTTCTTTACAGTCACCTTGTTTACTGCATGGTAGTCAATGCAGGTACGCAGTTTGCCATTTTTCTTGGGTACAAAAAACAGTGGCAAGTACAGGATGACATAGAATGCCAGCTAAAACCTTTGTCCAAAAAGTCTTTGAGGTATTCATGGAGGTACTGAGTCTCCAGCGCGGACAGGGTATATACCCTGCTACAACGGTACGTTGCCCCTGGGATTAACTCTATGTGTCAGTCGTATGACCTGTGAGGTGGCAATTTAGTGGCCTGCTGCTCGCAAAAGAAGTCACGTAAATCCCAATAGGGAGCAAGTATTTCTTGTGGGCTCGACATGATAGTTTGAGGCACAATGTAAAGGAACCCCCAAATGGGGTGTTTCCTGATAGCACAATTGCCAATAATGCTTGGAATACAGTGTTACAGTCCTGGCTACCCAATCTATTTTCGGATTGTGTAACTGTAACCAAGGGATACCCAATATGGCTCCAAATACAGGGGTGTCAATAAGGTCAAAGTGGATCTGCTCAGTATGGTTGTTAGCACAAATCATAGTCAAAGGACAGCTTTGATGGACAATGAGTCCGTGAGACAACTCTGAGCCGTCTACGCCCCTAACTGGTTCAGGAGTGTCTTTTTGAATCATAGCAATTCCTAGTCTCTTGGATAGGCCCAAATCCAAGAAAATCACCCTGTGGTCCCAGAATCAAGCAATATGGAAAGGACCTTGTGTGCTTGATGGGACAGGACCAGGGTTACAATGAGTGTAAGATGATGGGCCATAGGTGTCATGGTGCTAGCCAATAAATACGAGACCGCATTAATAGGGCTGCTCAATAAGGTGGTCTTGGTCTTTATCGAGCCAGATATTTTTCTGCCTGCTCAGAACTGCAAGATGCAGGTTCTACCCAAACCTCTCTTAGAGGTGCTGGACTTACTTGTGAATTACCGGGGGAATGTCAAGCCTTGCCACAATGCATGCAGAGGTTCAACCTTCGCCTGCGGTCTTTGTCATTCTTGATAGAGGTCCTCGCACCCCACCAATTTGCATAGGTTCAGCAGTATCATGGATGGGGCTGGCTACCTCTTTCTTGTCTGTATTTACAACTATGATATGAGTCTCGCCATGTGATTTTCCACGCTTGCATTCCCCCAATCTGTTTTCTAAACAAACCACCAAGTTAATGAACTCGGAACATTCAGTAGGAGGATCCACTATCTGGGCTAGAATGTCCTTTAGGTCATTACGGAGCCCACAGTAGAAAAGGGAGGTATGTTTTTCCTCTGGTCACTCAGTGTCAGTGATTGTCACTTGCTTGCACAAAGAGATGTTTAGCAAATAGCCTATGCACTGCTTTCTTGAACCGATCAAAGTTGTAAAGCAGCGGATCATTGTGCTCAACCAGAGGCATGGACCATGTGACTGTGTTACTGCCCAAGTACGATATAACAAAAGCCACCTTAGCCTCATCACTCAAAAAATTGATGGGGCGACAAAGGAATTGCAAATGACACTGGTTCACAAATGCCCTGTACTTGGCGCTGTCACCAAACAACCATTCCGGGGAGCTAGGGGAACGGGTGTGGGAGTAGTGGTGGTCAGTTGCAGGGATTGTGGTAGTGGTTGAGTTAGGAATAGGTGTTTGGTTAACTGAAGGAGAATCAAACCTAGGCGGCTGCATGAAGGGCGTTTTCTGCTTAGGCCTGGTACCATCCCATGGGGTGTCTCAGGGCTTATACATTTTTAGCTCATGCCGCAAGCCCTGGTTTTCCTGTCTAAGGGATGACACCTCCTCTGTTGTAAACCAGCTAGGGCTCTAGTAAGCTCTGATAAGGAGGGGGTGTCTTTGTTTGTGTGTACTGCTTGCGCTAAGCCCCCAAAAGACTATCCTAGGGAATGCATTGCCCAGGCAGCCCTGTTTTTGTGGCTTGGCTTAATGTTATGTTGAGGATACTCACCTCAACCTCAGGATGTCTGCAGGGGCAATGAATGCCCTCCCAAAATCCTAGGACACCTCTCGGCACCACTGGTAGGTCACAGGAGGTCCAGCAGGTGTCCCGAAAGGGAAGGGGAATTGGAAGAGACAAACACTGCCACACTGCCACCTCGTCAAGCCAGGCACCTGGATCTTCGAGAGAGCAGGAGATCATCAGTGTTGCTCTTGACTCTTGATGGGATATTCTGATGGCACAAGAAAACCAAGGAATCAGTAGAGTGTACTCTTCAGGGGCACTAATACACATAACTCTCACCAGACAATAACGTATTTGTATGCCCGAATGGGCCTCTCTCATAAATCACAGGCTGAATTTGAAGTGTTCTAGGGCTCTACGAGGGCTGGGGAGGCCTTTTAGGGATTGACTGCATGACCTTGCAGAGATTGTCTTGCCTTGGGACTTCTGTGCTGATTTAGTACTCACAATGGACATAGGAATTGCTCAGAAAATAATATACTGCTCATAACCATAACAGAAATATAAGGCAACCTCTTCCAGAAAGGCTTATAAATAATGTATAACGATAACAGAAAAGAAAAAGTAAGTGGTCAAGCCTCTTCAAGGGTATAAACAGTAAGTGTCTGTACACAATACACTACAATGCGGCATCAGAACATAAACAGCATTTGTCAGCACGCTGTGTACCACAATAATACTGTTGTTACGTAAAGTCCCAAGTTCAGAGCTTGTCCATGCGCTATGAAAAGTATGCATACACAATGTCCAAGAAAACCTCAAGCGTGACTTGAAAGGGCACTCGTTCAAGAAAATCTCTGGTGCAACTTCGAGGACACTTGTAACACACAAAGAACCACCCTGAAACGCACTGCTCTTAGTTGACTCCTGTCGAAGGAAACTGCTGGGCGTCCTGTAGATTCAGCTGGGAGGAGTGGGAGGTCCTTGTGTTTGCCGAAGCTGTCCTTGCTAGGGAGCTCTGAGGAAGCAGAAGCAGCACAGGTCCGGTGGCCGGTCTGGAAGCAGAAAGTAAGCCAAGCACTCTCATGTGCACAACTTGTTTTTTTTTATAGCTAATCAGGAGCCATTGGAGAGCACGCGGCTAGACATGCCTCAAAGCATGATGGTTTCCCGGCAAAAAGAAAACATAATGTCCAGGAATGTGCACAGGCTTCCTTGACTGCAACCAGCATTGGCAGCAGCAAGGAATGCAAGAAGAACCCAGCATTGGTACAAACAAGAGTACATTTTAACAGATATGAAACCTATACTCTATAGTAATCAAGTCAACAAGACAGATGGTTTGATGTTACACACACATGAGGGACCATGGACCCCCGAGGGTGTTGGCAACCACGCAGGGCTGGGACATGGATGGGGACAGGGGAATATAGATACATGTATATATATGTATATGTATATATATATACATATAGCTATGTATTACCTACTGGCGGTATATATAATGTGTGTGTGCTTTTCATGTCATGACAAACCTTCCTCCTAGATCTTTGATCCTGAGCTCTTGTGGTTGCGTCTTTTTTCCCCTTTTTTGCCTTGGCAATCACTTGCCTTCTACTCGCCACCCCATTTCTTCCTATGTCCCTACCTCCCAGCACTTTCCCCTACACCTACCCACTTTCTTCCCTTCCCTTCCCTAGTCCTCCTCCTTGCACAAGGTCGGGCCCGGTCAGTGTCGATACTGGGATGGGTCTTCTGCAACTACCATTCATATTGGGGTTATGAATGCTAGCTCGCATCCTTGAAGATGGTATGAATGCCTTTTGCACTTAGGTCTAAAGAAAAAGATTTTGGAAAAAAAGTTGGAGGCTCGCCTAGCCTTGTTTCTCATAATTCATTTAGTACTCACTTGATAGTAGTCCTGACTCATCTGGTCCCTGATTGGGGCCTGTTCCTTTGTATGTTGGCAATACATTTTATAACTTCATCAGGTTCGTAGAAAAGCGTGAAATCACCCTGACAGGTTATTTTCATATCAGGTAGTACCCCAAGCAAGGCAGGAATAACTTTCCTCTTCATTCTGCTTGGTAGTTCTTCGTCTCCTTCATCCATCTCATTGTTTAAAAGGCATAATATGGAAAGACTGAAAATAAATAGCCAGCATCTGACTGCAGTAATTTCTCATGTCTAGTGTTAGTCAATATGTTTTCCTAACTGAAGAAATCTTGAAAGAACACTATTAGTACACGTGGCAGGGCACTCTGTCTTGGCACTGTGTTGTGGACTCTATGGCTTCTACTGACTGTTCTAGAAGTTCTAGAAATTCTGCAGCATCATCTTCCAGTATCATATCTTTAATGATTTTTCCAATTCATCTGACAAGTTCTGGACCAGAAGAGGCTTTCTGGGTCCCCTCAGGTATTTCCACAATCCCTACTTTATTTTGCCTTGAGCGATATTTTTTTTGGGGGGGGGAGTTTTATATAGCACAAACTCGGCCCAAAGGTATCAGAGCGCTTCACATGAGCACCAGTTGCGTTACATCAGTTATTCCATTTCTTTGCATTAGCTTTTAAGATTCCTAATACAATTTGTTTGATGCACACTGTCGGCCTGTTTTTGCTGTTCAATAGCAGGGATTTTTTTTATCTGTGAGGCGGCCCCTGCAACAGTTTCAACTTTATCTACTCTGGCGGTTAACTGTTTAAAGCTCTTCATATGTTAGCTATGGGTTGTGATGATCTCTGTCATTTCTTTAAGAATTAACTTGAGCATCCCCTTTGCTGAGTTTGCAGTCAGTTGACCCATTTTAACTTCCTTAGGTCCGGACAACCTATGATGCTTATCTGTTTTATGTCGACCTTGCAAACAATGTTTTTCTGATCCTCAATATTCTAGGCCACTAGTACAAACAGAGTCTGTGGAGAGACACAATTGTTGGTATCTGGACTGCTTTGTAAGTATGTAGGTAGAATAGTTTAGGTCTTCCTGACTTCGTGGTTCTCGCCCCCCCATTACTTTTCAGCTGATGAAAGTGAGACGATATTGGATTTGCTTCCTTGACCATCCTGTGATCTGATTTTTTAACTAATAGCGCACCATCAATAGTCAACTGTGACTCTAATTTGCTGTTGCCAGACGGAATCTCACCCTCCCCGATCAGACTGTTACAGGATTTCCGATCCTTCCTCTATAGCTACGGCTTTCTCCACAGTTTTCGATAACGTTACAATTTGTCCACCCATTGCTCTTCCTTAGTCTTTTTACTACATAAGAAACGGCAAATCAAGAGGAGGAGCAGTGGGCATGCTATCCCTTCTAGCACCTGGTCTATGGGAACAGCAGTGGGACAATGTACTGAATATCTTGCTTCTTACATTGCTACTGCTCCATTGGCTTCACTAAGAATATATAAGGAGACGTGAGGGGAGCTTGAAGCTCAGTCCTCACGCAATTTCACATAATTGGTAGTGTTGGAGGCCCATCTAATAGTTCAGCCCTTTCCTTTGGGGGTGATTGAGTTACTATTGATGAACTAAGCATAACAGGGGGGCTGAATCTTTGCCATGCTCCCAGGTGAGTGGAGGTGGTTGCCATCGTTGGCTTTAGAGGATGGTTGCGCTAAGTCAGTCATTTTATCATCTTAACAACCTTTATTTGTTTCATGATTAAACCACCAGGTTCAATGGATGGTTTAGGATGTGATCCTCTGCCCCTGCCTCTTCATTCAGAAGTACTGCCACAGAGCACTTAGGAATTGTATTAAAGTGGCAAATCATATAATATGGGATATGTCATTAAGTATAAAACAATATTTAAGGGTGAGATTAGCCACTTTGGAGATACAGCATAAAAAGGCAATATTAGATCAACAGCAATACAGGGCACTATATGTACAGAATGAATATATATCAGGGCACAAATAAAAGCCTTCTATGAACAAAAAGCCCACCAACTTCTTACACCCTTTAGATATTTTTGCTACAAAAAGAGTGAGAAAGCTGGTAAGTTACTAGCCGCGCAGGCTCAATATTGGTCTGAGAGCTACAGCATTATTAAGGTCAAAGATGAGGAAGACAATAGCTGTACAGCAAATTCCTAGATATGTGACACTTTTGGGAAATATTATTCTAAACTATATAAAACGCATATGTTGAGAGAAACAGCTGTGGATTCTTGCACAAAGTATTTAAATCAGGTCCAATTACCAATGCTTTTGCCTGTACAGTCTAAAACCCTAGCACTTCCATTCAGGATGGAAGATCTTCAAGATTCCATTAATATAGTACCCCTGGTTAAAGCTGCTTGGGTCAATGCTCTACTGAGCTAAATTCATAAAATATTGCTACATGAAATATCTCCTATCCTTCTTCAGTTAATCAATGGGGTATCCACCTGAGACGTGGAAATTGACACAGATTGTACTATTTCTGAAGATGGAAAAACCCCAGGTACATCTTAGCTCATATCAACCAATATCATAGTTGGGTACAGAGTGCAAGCTTTTTCAAACGGTTAATTGCACAGCATATTAATGCAGTCTTCAACTATTTAGTGACATCAAGTCAGCATGGGTTTATCACCGGCAAATATAGGACATAACATACTAAAGCAACAATATAATTGATAGATTGGACAGTGACTATGCCTAAACAGCTTTATTTTTTGGCCCTGGATGCAGAAAAGGCCTTCAGCTGTGTCAAGGGGCCTTTCGTTTGGGTAGTGCTACAGAAATTAAAATTTCTGCTGACCTTCATTTTCTGGATACAACAAATATACAGAGAAACCCAAGCCATGACTGAAATAAATGGGATAATATCTACCTGTTGGACTTGGCCCTTTTTGCAGGGTTATCCCCAAACTTTTTGCTTCTTCCTCCTATTGTTTTCCTGACCTGTTGTTGTTGGTTTTAGGACTCTGGGCACTTTACCACTGCTAATCAGTGCTAAAGTGCATATGCTCTCTGTGTAAATTGTGTTATGGATTGGTGTTTCCATGATTGGCATATTTGATTTACTGGTAAGCCCCTAGTAAAGTGCACTGAGTGTGCCAGGGCCTGTAAATCAAATACTACTAGTGGGCCTGCAGCACTGATTGTGCCACCCACATGAGTAACCCTGAAAAGGTATCTCAGACCTGCCACTCCATGCACATTTTGTGAACTGCCATGTCGACTTAGCAAGTGCACCCACTTGCCAGGCCATAACCTTCCCTTTTCTTACATGTAAGGCACCCCTATGATAGGCCCAAGGTACCCTCCTGGGCAGGGTGCAGTGTATGTGAAAAGTAGGACATGTACTGGTGTGTGTGACATGTCCTGATAGTGAAATACTGCCAATTTCGTTTTTCACTATTGAAAGGCTATCTAGCCCCATAGGACAGAATGGGAGTTTATTTATAACATCTTATAAATATAACTTCCCATTGGAACAAGACAGAGAAATAAAGTTTAGGCTCTGAACTCAGAATTTAATAACACATCTTTTAGTAAAGATGTTTTTTAAATTGTGTGTTTCAAAATGCCACTTTTAGAGAGTAGGCATTTTCTTGTTTGACCATTCTGTGTGCCTCTGCCTGTTTGTATATTGACTGTCTGGTTTTGGAGTGACAGGGGCTGGAGATGTGCATTCACTGTAGACAGCCACTGGGGGGGTTGAGGTGTGCCTGGCCCTTCCTGGATGACTCAGAGCTGGGCTGAATAGACCCTGGCTGAATTTAGAGTAGTGGGAGGAGATTTCCTTGCACCTGAATGGGGCCTGTCTCCCTTGGACAATGCTGTCTCCACCACCTGTGGTCATACTGCACCAGTGAGGACAGAACTGGTTTGGTCTGGGCTCAGAGACCCTGGCACAAAGAGAACAAAAACATTTTGGGGTATAAGTATTAGACCAAAAACCCGACAAATTTAGACTACTTCTGGAATCAAGCGGAACCTTTGCCAAGGAGAAGAGCTGGAGAAACTGAGGAGAAGTACTGCCCCTTTGCTGTGTGTCTGGGGTTGGCCTGCAGTAGCTGTTTCTGCCAAGGAAAAGAGAAGGGCTTTGCTGTGTGCTGTGTCCCCTGCTTGAAGAAGATCTCCAAGGGCTTGAGTAGAGCTTGCCTCCTGTTAAGAAGTCTCAGGGACACAAAAGACTTCATGCAAATCTGCTGGTGCTGCTGAACTCTGCCATCTGTGAGTCCTACCCTTGCCTGAGGTGCCTCCTCCAGTTACAGGGCCTCAGAGGAGGATTTTGCAGCTAATCTCTGCAAGAACCGGCGCGAAGCATGGCAAAGCTGTGCAAAGTTTCTTGGAACCGACGCTGGACAGAGCGAAGCCTCGCCGAGTCCCGCTGGGCGACGCAAATCTTGCCATGCAACCCCCAGCACCTACTTCGGATGGCATGAAGCCTCGCAAAGCGACGCATCACCTCCAGTGTGTCACGCATCGTACCTGTGCACAAAGGTTTTCCACGCATCACCCGCAGACCAGAATCGTCTTGGATTTCGATGCCTGACTTCCCCCTACAGTCCGGATTCGACGCATCACTTCTCCTATGTGCAGCATAACTGTCGCCTGGCCTCCCCAAGGACTCAGGAACTGATGCATCGCTGTGTTTTCCAACGCTTCCTTTCTCTGTGGCTGTTTGTCCTTGTGAATCTTGACGCATCTTCAGGTACTTTGTGAGAAATCACGCATCTATAGTTTTCTGCTCACCCCTGCCCAGGGGGTGAGCAGGGGTTATCTAAAGTGTGTATCCCCCTTACCGTGACGAGAAGCAAGGGTCCCTATTTGGACAAAGGTACCTACCGCTGCCAACTAGAGACCCCCATTTCTAACACTACCTCATTTAATATTAGTTGTGGGACAAGACGAGGGTGTCCGCTCTATCTGGGATTTTATGCATTTTATACGGAGCCCTTATTGAAGCAGCTACTGCGAGCTAATAATATTATACTAGCTTACGTAGGTACACATACTATAAAACTATAAAAGTACTAGCCTATGAAGACAACGTCATAGTGGTCGTATCAGACTGAAATCAAGCTATGAATGCAGTTAAATCGGTAGCTACAGACTTTGGTGAAGTCTCTGGATTTAAATTAAATAGCAAAAAAAAATGCAGATTCTGCCTGTTGGTTTTTCCACCTCAGTGACCCAGGATACAGCGTATGTGGTTACTAGAATGAAATATTTTGGAATTTCGCTCACATCAACATTTGATAAAATTAGATCTACCAATTACACAACCTTGACTAAAGAAGTTAGACTAATACTACATAAATGCGAGAACCTTTTTCTTAATAATGGGTTTTTCTCAATATTTGTTTTTATTATGGGGCAGCACTATCTAGGAGTAAGACTAATCTTATTGACAAGCTCACCAAAGCCTTTTCTCATGTCAATATATATTTTCCCATTATTCCCAGCCTACATATGCTTAATTTCTCAAATTCCACAAGACACCCAAAGTATGAAAGTTTCAATGCAATAAGAACATAAATGCTGATATGCAACAGATGAGTAGGCATTGTGATATCCCCTTACTACATGGGTATCAACCTACTTGGAGCAATCATCTACTGGCAGACAAATCTCATGTACAGGCCAACTCAACATGGGCAAAATATAATTCTCAATTTTTGTATCAGCTCTACTCAGGCGGAATCTTAAAAGGTTTCACGGTTATAACAAATACATGTAATATTCTGTGAAACAAGTTTTTAAGTATCTAAAGATTAGAGTCTGTCTTCTGGATACAGAAACCTCAACCACAAAACCTGCCAAACTCATGTACACTTATGATTAAACCTAATCCATGTTCTATTAAATCATGCAATCAGTAGTTTCTGCTGTTTATTGAGGACAAATTTGAAATATGGGCCGATAAATGGTCAAAATGTTTAGAAATGGATATTACTGTAGAATTCTTTACAAAATCATTACAGATGACATATCTAGCTTAATCAGTGGTAAAGTATAGAATGCAGCGTTATCGTTAGATATTTGATTTCCATATGGCCCATATAAATTTGAAAAGAGAATCTTCTGTAAGTTGTCCTAGATGCCAGATATTACCTGTCAATCATGTGCATATGTTTGCGAGTTGCCTTAGAGTTAGGACTTACTGTGATTTAGTTTTCACAAAGATTTTTAATGTTAAACAACAAAAATTATTTCAGTATACAGCTTACCATGTTAGGGTGCACGGCTCACATTAAATCTTGGTTTATATTTTTGCCAATTTTGGTTGCACGACTAGAGATAGCACGACACTGGAAAGACCAGGACAGTCCAGTTGTGCAACAATGAATGTGGGAGATGATGGATATATGTTTATGTATCATATAGAAATAACATTCAGCATGCTAAAAGATTCCATCAAATGTGGTATGTGTTCGACCCAGTGGCATTTGGGGTAGGCTACTAGTAAGAATTTCTTTTTTTTTACATGTGTAAATTATATTGCATAATGAATTAACTATACTGAATTTGGAAATTTTATATTTTAGCACCAGGAAGCCCTTCAGGTAAAAGTTGAGCTCTATAAACGAATAAGAAGAAGAAAAAAAGAAGAAAAAATAATAATATATCATGACTTATTTGCATAAAAAAGAATATATTCTAAATCATCAATGCAGTTACTCCATTCACATGTGGTCCAATGCATATTGCTTTATTCACAAGAAAGTGGCCCAGAGAGACCAATGCCCAAGTGTTTCTTGGGTGTGTCCGCACTCATAGTTCATGTGCACAAAAGAGGGCAACCCACCAGATAACTGCAGTATACCGTGTTTTCTATATTTTTGATGTTTGTTCCTGTACTGTTTTAGCATAGTGCAAGCACACTTTGTCCAGCTTACCTGGGGTTATTGCCCCTTGTGCCGATTTACACACATAAGTTATTGGGGAAATATAACTCTACAGTAGGGGCATGCCTTTCTGAATATAAGAAACACAGTTAACCCTTTGGCTGCAGTTCTTAAACTCCAGGCCGTATGCACCAATGCACTGGTAGGGCATGGAGCGTGCGTCTGTTATCAACGAAACTGAATAAAATAAACACATAAATAAATGAAATGAAACTGAAACCCCCTGAATTCCTTACACTGCACAACCTTGTAATTTTCTTTTCACTTCAGATCATGTCACTTTATACTTTGCACTTCACCCCCATATGGATAACGAGTCAGTACAGGAGCTGCGCGACTCACAAGCAGGTGGAGGGGCGGGGGTTTTGTTTTAAGATTTTAAACTTTTTTCCCGTTTTGTGCTCACTTACCTTTGACAGCTGTTCTTCACTGTGAAGTTGAATACCTGACAGACTGCAAGTAAGATATTCCCAATCGCTAGGACAACCCCGGAGGAAGGGGTGTCCCACCGGATAAACAGCATGGGCCTCAGATGTAACAGCTGACATCAGACTGATGAGAATGTGAAGCACTGAACTGTGCTCCTTAAGTCACCTTTCACTTTATCTTGGAATTATATTAACCACTGTTCAAATACTCAATAAAATGATATTTTTTTTTTTTTAAATCAACAAAACTTTGCTATAAATGTTGCATATGCCAACTCGGTAACTGCACTAGTGAGTGAGCGCCAGACAGCACAGCTCCGAAACAGACCAGTTGTTGTCACTCTGTGTTTCTGAGCTGTGATGTCTGCAGTTTACGCTCTAACACTTGCACAATGCTATACATCACTTTGCTACACCTGGTTTGCGTCTGGGCCCTAGTGCAGCATGGATCGTGATACAACCCCTGTTGTTTAAATTTCCCTGATCAAAGCAATCCATGTTCGAACGCAGCACTGGCATGTGGGACACTTGTAGTGAGAGAGTGGTTCATGAACAGGGGATGTTGTGTTATTTGATTGAATTGAATGGCTGACACCTTCCTGTACATAAACAAACCTTGGCATTTTGCTTTTTCCAAGTGTGCTGCACAAGGCAGCACACATGGAAAAAGCAAAATACGAGGAGAAATGAAGCATTTCTCCTCGTATCGCCAACTTAAGACCAGGATTTTCCTGGTCTTAAGTTCGGCGCTGCCACCTATTATCGCCTCTCTTGATAATAGGTGGCAGCGTCGAAGTGAATGGGTGTTGCGGTGGAATGCCCACCGCAACACCCACTGCACACCCCTTTCACACTAAATTTAGCATGAAAGGGGCACTATTATCAAGGCAGCGTTAAGCCAATTACCGTGGCTTTAAGCCACGTTAAGTGGCTTAACGCTGCCTTGATAATAGGGAGCTGACCCTATCGCCACCACAACTTCACAAAAAGTGACGCTGTGGTGGCGATAGGGGCTTGATAATATGCCCCTAAGGGTTCCTGTTAGGACTGGATAGTAACTATGCCTTAAACGTTTTTTTATGAAACAAAAACATCTTTTGAAGTACAGAGGGATGACAATAGACATGTCTGATCATCGTGGTTGAAACTATATTAACACAAAGTGACTCCTTTTACAATTCGACGGAGAGAATATGACAAAAAACTAATAAAATGCCTTTGCTTCTTCATGGCCACTTTGTATGTTAATCAGGGATATGGGAGCTTAACATATTTTGTATGAGCAGACTTTGTGAAATGTTCTTCAAAACTTTGCAATCTTCTTAAACTTTACAAAAGTTGCATGCTTTAAATTGAAATTAAACGACGTCAGCAAAAGTAGGATTTTCCGAGAAAAAATCTGCCATATGAATCCTACACGTAGTAGTAGAATTATGTTACAAAAAAGTATGTGAGTAAATATTAATTCTCCGAAATCTTTTTCCAGAATTTTCACTCCCTAATAAGTTTTTGCGGAGTGTTCAAACCGTGCAAAAATTGCCATTTTACAAAAAATTGCACATAAATGGATTCTCATTTTATGGACCTTAGCAAGATGCATCGCTAAACTAAGTCAAAAAAGTGTTGAAACTGCAGCTACCACCTGGATTCTTGAAACTGAAAATTTGAGTCGCTTTTACTGGCAGCAGCAGGTGTTCAGGTGCTTTTCAAATTCCCAGGCTTGAAAAGAGGATTTCCCAAGTAAGTATCAGGGTCCTGGAATGTGTTTGAAACTGCAAAGTCTAGCATACTTGGCTACGTCTGAGAGATGTGGGTCATTACCTTCCTTCCTGTCAGGGCGATTTTGATACCGCCTCAATTATCCCAAACCGGCAGTGTGGAGCTTGCCTTTGTCTAATTCCATTCATGCACCAGGATTATGTCTCACAGATCGAAAACAAACTACAGTAGCAAACAGACAGCTACCATGCCCAGCCATTGATCCATCATTAGCCTATTTTGTTAGTATCAATGTACAGAGCAAAAATCTCTAGACCATCAAACTTGGCTGACCTCTGTGAAGGAAAAATATGAATTTGCCTAGAAGGATCAGCTTGTAGGATCAGTAAGAAACTTAAAAATGGCTTGTGATAAATGCTACCTACATGAAAGAGCAGTAAATAATTACCCACAACACATCGCTTAGAGACCTGACGGTGATAACGCGCTCTGCAAATGACAATTACAATTACAATTACAATTACATGCCGTTCAGTTGCCAATCTGTGTTTTTTCATTTGTATTTAGAATATTGTTATAACTGAGATCAAAGGGCCACGTTTACGACAAAATGACGCAACGCGGCGCCACAAGCCATTTTGCTGCGCCGTACTGCGCCATTTTAAAAGCACAGGGATGCGTCATATTTACAACAATATGACGCATCCATGTGCCATTTCCTGCCATGCGCCAATGCAGGCACCCTGGTACCATGGTGCCAGGGTGCCTGCGTTGCGGGAAAGATTGTTTTTGTGCAGGAAGGGTCACATTTCTGCACAAAAACAATAATTGATGGTGTTTTCCTCTTTCTATGCGTGCTGCAGAATGCAGCATGCACAGAAAGAGGAAAAAACGTGGAGAAATAAAAGTATTTCTCTTCGTTGCGCCTCCTTAGGATTCTGACGCATTCACAGGTTTACGAAGTGTTGTAAATCTGGGAATGCGGCAGAATCAATGGGTGTTGTGTGCGAACACCCACAGCAACACCCATGGCACGCCTCTTTCACTCACAGTGATGCGTGAAAAGGGGCCATTTTTACAAGGCCATGAAAAGCCACGCAGGGTGGCTTTGCATAGCCTTGAAAATATGGGCCAGCATACTGGGCCGTCGGTGCGTCAAAAAAAGTGACGCGCCAGCAGCAGCAGCAAAGGCCTTGTAAATAAGCCCCAAAGTGCATTGGCTATAATTTCACTTTTAAGCTTTTCATGGCTTTAAAGTTTTCTAGGTTACGCTGATGAATGCCAGCTTGTCACATGTTGCCTTGATGATTCCGTACTCAGAGAGGCAAATTCAGGAAAACTGTGGTTTATACAGTTGTGTTCCATTTGACCTCACCTCCCACTCTTGTCCCAGTCTGAATTATGCCATATTTGCTTCTTTGATGCATTGTTAGTGCTTGCATCACTGTTCTTTCTCCTTTCTTTATCCAGGTAGATCCTCTTCTATGCCTTCTCATTCACCTTGCCTTGCTCCCTCTTAAACTGTTATGGATTGTACATTTTAGATCTATCTTGGTATGTATGTTGTATAGAAGAGATGTGACCTTCCAGGCAGAGTGACCAACCTTGGAAGTGGGAAGCCGGGTTCGTGTCCCGGCCTCGGCTCAACATACAGTGATTTTGGAGAGATCACTCAACTTCACTGTTCCTATAAACATTAGGTAGTGTATACCGATGCTCATGTTAAGCGCTATAATGTGCTTCACTAAGTTTGTGCTGTGCATAAAATACAAGTAAACAAAGCAAACAGACCTACCTCTTGTTCACTGTGTGCTTGCCCACTTTGTGTTAGAATTATAGGGGACACGTTATTCCGAGTTTACGCGCTATAAACCTTGTAAGATAGTACAGTTGAAAACAGTGGTTGAAATTGACATAAGTACCATATCGTAATCCCTTTCCTTTTTGTCAGGCGATTCTTGTCTGCTTTTTATAACACTGAGTCAGCCAATAAGCCTAGAGTGTTTTATAAATGCTTTTTTAGTAAAGGGTTTGAGGGTGGGAGGTGGGGGTAGTGGTGGTAGTGGTGTGTGTTCTTTTTTTGAATGGGTGAATGTATGGTCAGTGAGGGAATTGTGGGTGGATAGAAAGGTTAGATGATGGAAGAAAGAATAGGCCATGGAGTGGATAAGCCAGTGAGTGAATGTAGGAGGTGCTGCTAAATCTTATTCCTTATCTCGGCCTAAAAATCGACAACAACTGTTCATGGATGAAACACTTAGAAAAAGAAACTACAGAGGCAGGAACAACTGCAAGTGGAATAGGTTTGCTTATCAACTATGTCACAACACTGAAACCCACCTAGGCATGGCCATGAGCGCTGAAAAAGAAGGTAAGATACAGAGTGGAGATTTCATTCTCCGGGTTGGCAAGATATCAAAGAGGGACAGTTAAAAGGAAGATTTGGAAACAAATGCTTTAAACAACCCCCCCCCCCCCCAAAAAAAAGATTTCAATCTGACACCTTAATGGCCAACGCCACTTCTACATGCTTTGAAGACATGGACATTTGCTGCATTTGCATTTGCCACATAATCCATCATCTGCTGCATAATCTGCAGACTTTAACATTAAAAAAGTGTTTGTAGCTCAAATGTTTCAAAAGTTACTAAAAACGTGGCAATATGTGTTTGTGTAGAAGACGATTCACAAAGGTTAACTGGTCATCATCTAGTTGATTATTTGTTTATTTGGTTGTTAAGCTGGTACCAATGAGGTGAAATCTTTGCCTAGACAGTATTACTATCTGTTAACATGACAAAATAATAAAGTAGTAATATCACAAAATGTGCCTCATTACACCCATAATTTGCCTTTTCTTGCTGTATAGTTTAGTCAACCTTGCGGCATAATTTGGTGCTCCCCTGCTGCATAATTCCAGTGGCCCTGCTTATAACTGAAAGTCCCTGCATTATTCCATTTATGCAGTCAATCGCCCATCCACCTATGGGCTTAGCCACTCATCATCCATACACTTAGTCACTGATCTTTGCAGTTATGCATCGTTTCGTTCACACAGAGTCTTTCTTGAACTCACCTATAGACCCATCCACAATAAGATAGATACAATATCACTAATCAATGAAGAGACACATTCAGTTATCAGCCAGATCTATTGTCTTTTCTGCTAGTCTGTTAAGGTTGTGAGAGTGCTTTTGATAGTGTTTGATAGATTGTCAGGGAGGGGTGTTAGAGTGCTGTTGGTGGTATGAGACTACTACTCTGTGAGAGGTGCAACAGTCCTGTTACTAGTGTTTGACTGCATGTCATTGAGAGTGTTATGTTATGTTGTGAATTTGTAGAGCATGGCTAATCACTTGTGAGGGTATCCAGGCGCTGAGTAGGGCAGGCTGGAGGGGGGAGGAGGAGATCATGCCTGTTTCATCTGAAAGAGCCATGCCTTGAGGTTCCTGAGGGAGGGGGAGGTTCTGAGGTATTTTGGGAGGTTGTTCCAAAACTGGGCTGTGAGGTATGAGAAAGAGCATCCTCTGCTTCTGGTCTTCTTGATGCAAGGGAGGTGTGCCCTTGCCTGGGACTCAGATCGAAGGTGTCTGGTGGGTTGGTAGAAGTTAAGGTGGTGGTGGAGGTAAGCTGGACCAGTGTTGTGGAGAACTTTGTAGGTGTGGGTGAGTAGCTTGAACTTACATCTTTCCAGGCCTGGGAGCCAGTGGAGATAATTGAGGTGTGGAGAGATGTGGTTATATCCCAGGATGCTCAGGATGAGTCTGGCAGTGTTTTTCTGGGTCGTTTGGAGTCAACGTAGGACATGGCTGGGATTCCGATGTAGAGGGGGTTTCTGTACTCAAGTCTACTTGTGATTAGAACCTGGGTGACTGTTTGTCTAGTGTTAAGTTGGATCCACTTGGAAATCTTGAGTAGCATTCGCAGGATGTGGAAGCATGATGAAGAGACGGTGTTGATCTGTCTGCTCATGGAGAGGTTGGTGCACAGGATGATTCTGAAGTTCTTGGAATGGTCTGCAGAGGTGAGTTGGGGGGCCAAGTTTGAAGGTCCACTAAGAGGCGTCCCAGGAGTTGTGGTGGTTGCCAAAGATTAAGACTTCGGTTTTGTCTGTATTGAGCTGGAGGCAGTTGTTTTTCATCCAAATAGCGAAATTGCTCATGCAGTTGGTGAAATTTACTTTGATGGTGTTGGTTGAGTGGGTAAGGGAGAGGTTGAGCTGAGTGTCATTGGGGTAGGATACTGTGATGATGCCATAGGCTCTGACGATTTCGATGACGGGCTTTATGTAGACGTTGAGGAGTGTTGGACTGAGCGATTATCCTTGAGGGACTCCGAAGTTGATTTTCTTGGGTTCTGAGGTGTAGGAGGGAAGCCTAACTCATTGACTTCTGTGCATGAGGATGGAGGATATCCACTTGAGGGCTTGTCCGCAGATACCCAAGTGTTGAATCTTTCTGATGAGTGACTTGTGGGAGACTGTATTGAAAGCTACAGAGAGGTCGAGGAGGATGAGTGTGTCTGTTTCTCCAAGGTCGAGGATGCTTCTGATGTCATCGGTGGCCACAATGAGGGCTGTCTCTGTGCTGTGCTTTGTGAGGAGGTAGTTATAGAAAGGGGTAAACCCAAACAAGCCACTGAGACCTGGGTAAAGGACAGTACATTTAGAAGGGTAGGTCCCAGTAGAACACTTCTGAAGAACACACACAATTAAATACCAGCAGGCATTGATTCACTTATACACCTTAATTCTTTGTTCAATATTATTTAATTATATTGAACATCATGAGATGTTCACAAACCAGCAATTAATCTGGGAAAACGTATCAAACAAGTGCCCCATGCGAAGGGGGAGAAGAAGGGGGAGAAGGTTGTGTGCATCAAGTGAGGGTTGGAAAAGTGAAAGGAAAGGTAGTGACAATATATCCATCACACCATTATTTACAATTAAAGCCGGCTTTGCTCAGCCTCACAGTTGAATGATGACAATTACATAGCCATTGTTTGAAATACACTGTCACAGTGAAAAAGCACTGCTGACCAAACTGGCACAAAACGGTGACACAGTCGACGTTTCGACCCCAAGACAAAGTAGGCTGCTTAAATCCTTACAACGGGCTTTTCCTCAGGACTGGGTGTGGGGCACCTGGGAATTTAACAGAAGAGGTTCTTAGTGTCTAATGTATTTGCCATTAACAAGTGAAAGATGAATTATGACTGTAATTAAATTACCATGAGCCACCCTCAACTGGATGGTGAAGATACTGTAAGTGGGCCCGTTGGCTCCAAAAGCGGAGAGCGGGTCGATGGCATCTGAAAAACAGGGTGAGGGCCATCAGGGAAATTTCACACAGAGTGAACAATAAATATGCTGGGCCGCGCTTGTAAACGTAAGCTGTCTAACTTACTTTAAATGGATGGTGAGGGTTCCTCCCTGGCAATCGCCTCTTGAATCAGGAAAATAGAATAACTTATATTTTAGTTAGCTTCGGCCCAAATGAACTCCAAGCTTCTAAGGTTGCTGTAATTTAATCTTAGAAAAAGAAGAAAAAGGGACCCAAGGTCAACCACCACTGACTAATAGGAATAAACACAATGTGTTAAATTGCACGTTTAAAAAAGGGAACCGTGTTTACTTGTAGAGGAGAAACACAGTCACAGCCTTTGTAAAGCCCCACGGGTGCTTCCAATCTAAAAAGAGCGAAAAGAGAAAGCTGTTCTTAGTCTTAGCATATTTTGTCAACCAGCACGCTCAGAAGGCGTGACTGGTAGAGAGTGAAAGTACTGCATGAAAGCCAACACAGTCTGGAAACTTGACCGGAAAAACATATTTCATGGAGAAATACCTTAAGTTGTTGTAGTGCGTCCGTCTCTGCCAGGGGAAACGGAGCACTGACAAGCCTGACGTTTTTAACAGGGGCTCATCTTCGTCGTGCACGCGCTTATGGCGTCATGACAGCCGCTCAATGCTGTCAAAAATTGACAAGTTTGCGGCG
This sequence comes from Calotriton arnoldi, assembly GCA_963921515.1. NCBI lineage: Eukaryota > Metazoa > Chordata > Amphibia > Caudata > Salamandridae > Calotriton > Calotriton arnoldi. The sequence goes on from CAWUFW010004236.1 coordinate 1,039,752, forward strand.
TCTGCATGGTAAAAAGACTGCATCTAACGATAAGGAGAAAAGCTAATAAATTGTGTCAAAGTTAGTTAATAAACACCCCATGTGTAAGTCGATAAATGCAATGTTGACCTAACGGTAAAGAATTAGTTATTAAATATGATTAACTGGCGAATTGACGTAAAGGTTGAATGTCAATTTACGGACAGGGTCCGCGGCGGTTAATCCGAGGAATTGTGCCCAAAAATGGTGAAAAAGACAACTATACTTGTCTGACAAACCCTAATTAAATATGCATGAAGCATAGAGACCGTGGCCTTAGGAGGGAAAATGCTTATAGCCGGAGGGCAAAGCAGTTAAAATCGGGAGTATCAAAACATAGATTGCCACTTATGTCTTCAGGCAGAGTGTCAGTTTCATTGAAAAGATTCATCCACATAGTTAAACCATGAGGGCTACTCGGTATTGTTAATATTCTACAAGAGAAACCTGCCTATTTCCATTCTATGAAACGCCCATACCCATCCTTAGTCTGTGCTGTCTGAGACCAACAAATGTAGTAATGGTTGGTACAAAGACATGGAATACAAAAAGGTATACAGGAGGAATCCTCAATATATACAATCATGGTTTTGATGGTGCAATTTTGCATGTGCAGATGACCATGCGCATGGATTATATATATATATATATATATATATATATATATATATATATATATATATATATATATATATATATATATATATATATATATATATATATATATATATATATGTAATACCTCATATAGTGACATCCCAGTGGTGGGCTGGAGAAACGCATTAACATGTATAGACATTGTATGCGACAAATCTTATCACAAGTTACACTCTGAATTATACACTATTTAGCATCCTGCGATTTTGAATGATAATCTTGATTTCATTATGTGAGGCAATAATGGTTGTCATTGCAGGGCAATTGGTACAGATGGACAAAGGTTATGCCGATGCCAGGCAGGACAGCTGCACATGGCTGGCGCCCAACTCATTAAGGCCATTCTGTATAGAGTCCAATATATACATCCATTTGCACTCCCTCACATTTAAGATGGTTTCGATGTTACCCCCTCTGACTCCAAGTGTAGTCTTTTCCAGCACTAGCCACTTAAGATCTTCTGGCCGGTGTTGCGCATCTTTGAAATGTTCCACAATCGGGCACCTTGGACTTTGCAGCGTATCCTGCTGCAATGCTGTAATATGCGAGCTTTTATCTTCTGCTGGGTTTGACCAACGTATATCATGTCGCACGGACAAATGATTGTATAAATAACATTTGATGTGTTACAGTTAGTAAAAGATTTGAGATCGATCTTGTGTTGTTTGTGAATGAACTGTTTCGTCTGGACGGTCATTTTGCAGGCCTTACAGTGGCCACATTTGTAGTGGCCAAGGGTGGGGGGTAGATTCCATAACGACTGGATGGATGGTTCCACCGGTGAATCTAGGAGTGATCGGATCACATGGTCCTTCACACTTTTGGCCTTCTTGAAGGAATGCATGGGCAAATCCTGCTGTTCCAAGTCGTCAGATATTAGGCCCCAGTGTTGGTTTATGACCTTCTTGATTACGTTACTTTGAGTGGAGAACGTAGTTACGCATATCATCCTCTGTGTAGAGTTGCATTCTCTTTCTTTGGGGGTCAGCAATGTCTCTCTTGGGCTAAACCACGCCCTCTTGCGTGCTTTCTTAACCAGTCTCTTCGGATAGCCCCTTTGAACAAGTCGATCACTCAGCTCCTCCGATTCCAACATAAAGTCTTCTTTCTTCGAGCAGTTCCGGCGGATGCGTAGGAACTGCCCAAAGGGCAAGTTGTCCCGTAAGCCCCTTGGGTGATGGCTGTTGTAACGGAGCAATGAATTGCGTTCAGCTGGCTTCCGGTATAGTGTGGTGATGGTGATGTCCAGGAAGTCAATTTTTTCAGGGTCACAATGTATGGTGAACTGTATATCTTTGCTTCTCTGGTTCAACCATGTATGGAAATTGCCCAACTCCACTGAGTGTCCGGTCCAGATCATCAGGATGTCAACTATGTACCGCCTCCACAAGGTCACCTGAGTGTTATACGGATTGTTGGTGCCGAATAAGTGGGAATTTTCAAAGTGATCCATGTAGATGATTGCTAGGTCTGGAGCAAATGCTCCCCCCATCGCTACGCCTTTAGTTTGCAGGTAATAGCTGTCCTGGAAAAAAAGGGGGAAGTTCTGCATAATTGCAACTTTGAGTAATTTGATGAGGAACTCTGTTGGTACCCCTACGGGGGCTGTTCTCCAATCGAGGGCTGTCTTCATCACTTCAAGGGCCGGTTCTTGAGGTATACTGGTATAAAGTGACATGATGTCTAGGGTCACTAGGAGTTGTTGGGCCGGGTTGAAGGGTTGTTGATCTACTAAGTTGATTGTCTCCATAGTGTCCCTTAGGTATGCCTTTGTGGTTTTTGCTATAGGTTTCAAAAAGAAATCTATATATTTACACAGGGGTTCGAGTAGAGATCCGCACCCCGAGACAATGGGCCGTCCTGGCGGGTTCTGCATGTCCTTGTGGATCTTTGGTAATGTGTAAATCGTTGGAAGGCGAGGCTGCTTTTGGTTCAGAAAAAGAAATTCCGAGTTGGAGAGGAGACCTTGCTCAAGCCCTTCCTTCGTCATTTCCAAGATCACTTTCTCAAGTTCCTTTGTTGGGTCTGACCGTATTTTCTTGAAGCCGATTCCATCTTGCAGTTGATTAAGGATCTCAGTTCTGTATTTGGCAACATCCTGTACCACAATAGCACCGCCCTTATCCGCGGGTTTAATCACGATTTCCTTATTCTGCCTTAACGACATAAGGACTTCTCGTTCCATTTTGGTAACATTGTAGTGGACATATTTGCGTTTGGTCAGTACTTTAGAGACATCTCTCAAGACCACGCTCTCATAGGCAAGGATCTTATTGGTCATAGCACGTGCCGGTGGGACAAAGGTAGAAGGTATCCTCAATCCTGTCTGTGAAGATGCTTGCAATGCAGGAGATTGTCTGAAGAAATAGCGTAAGCGAATCTTCCGAAAGAAACAGTGGAGCTCTGTTTTAACTGTAAAATTATTCAGATGGGCAGTGGGCACAAAGGAAAGGCCCTTGCTCAACACTTTTGTCTCTTCTTCCTTTAGAGTTTATGAGGAGATATTAACTATTGGATTTTCTGGCTGCTTCACCACTTGTAGACCCTGCGGCGTGTGTGAATCTCCCCTTGGCTCTCTGGCTGGAAACGCACCAGCTTCTGTGCTTTCATGCGTCCTCTCTCCCAGTTCCTGCCGAACTGTTCCTGCCCCCGTTGGAAACTTGAGAAAGTGATCTTGGAAATGACGAAGGAAGGGCTTGAGCAAGGTTTCCTCTCCAACTCGGAAATTCTTTTTCTGAACAAAATGCAGCCTCGCCTTCCAACGATTTACACATTACCAAAGATCCACAAGGACATGCAGAACCCGCCAGGACGGCCCATTCTCTCGGGGTGCGGATCTCTACTCGAACCCCTGTGTAAATATATAGATTTCTTTTTGAAACCTATAGCAGAAACTACGAAGGCATACCTGAGGGACACTATGGAGACAATCAACTTAGTAGATCAACAACCTTTCAACCCGGCCCAACAACTCCTAGTGACCCTAGACATCGTGTCACTTTATACCAGTATACCTCAAGAACCGGCCCTTGAAGTGATGAAGACAGCCCTCGATCGGAGAACAGCCTCCGTGGGGGTACCAACAGAGTTCATCGTCAAATTACTCAAAGTTGCAATGATGCAGAACTTCCCCTTTTTTTTCCAGGGCAGCTATTACCTGCAAACTGAAGGCGTAGCGATGGGGGCAGCATCTGCTCCAGACCTAGCAATCATCTACATGGATCATTTTGAAAATTCCCACGTATTCGGCACCAACATTCCGTATGACACTCAGGTGACCCTGTGGAGGCGGTACATAGATGACATCCTGATGATCTGGACCGGAGACTCAGTGGAGTTGGGCAATTTCCATACATGGTTGAACCAAAGAAGCAAAGATATACAGTTCACCATACATTGCGACCCTGAAAAAATTGACTTCCTGGACATCACCATCAGAAATGAGAACAATCTACTATACACCACACTATGCCGGAAGCCAGCTGAACGCAATTCATTGCTCCGTTACAACAGCCATCACCCAAGGGCCCTTTGGGCAGTTCCTACGCATCCGCCGGAACTGCTCGAAGAAAGAAGACTTCATGTTGGAATCGGAGGAGCTGAGTGATCGACTTGTACAAAGGGGCTATCCAAAGAGACTGGTTAAGAAAGCACCCAAGAGGGCGTGGTTTAGCCCCAGAAAGACATTGCTGACCCCCAAAGAAAGAGAATGCGACTCTACACAGAGGATGATATGCGTAACAATGTTTTCCTCTCAAAGTAACGCAATCAAGAAGGTCATAAACCAACACTGGGGCCTAATATCTGATGACTTGGAACAGCAGGATTTGCCCATGCATTCCTTCAAGAAGGCCAAAAGTGTGAAGGACCATGTGGTACGATCACTCCTAGATTCACCGGTGGAACCATCCATCCAATCGTTATGGAATCTACCCCCCACCCTTGGCCACTACAAATGTGGCCACTGTAAGGCCTGCAAAATGACCGTCCAGACAAAACAGTTCATCCACAAACAACACAAGATCGATCTCAAATCTTTTACTAACTGTAACACAGCAAATGTTATTTATACAATCATTTGTCCGTGCGACATGATATACGTTGGTCAAACCCAGCAGAAGGTAATAGCTCGCATATTACAGCATTGCAGCAGTATACGCTGCGAAGTCCAAGGTGCCCCGCTTCTGGAAAATTTCAAAGATGCGCAACACCGGCCAGAAGATCTTAAGTGGCTAGTGCTGGAAAAAGCTACACTTGGAGTCAGAGGGGGTAACATCGAAACCATCTTAAATGTGAGGGAGTGCAAATGGATGTATATATTGGACTCTATACAGAATGGCCTTAATGAGTTGGACGCCAGCCATACACAGCTGTCCTGCCTAGCATCGGAATAACCTATTTGTCCATCTGTACCAATTGCCCTGCATTGACAACCATTATTGCCACACATAATGAAATCAAGATTATCATTCAAAATCGCAGGATGCTAAATAGTGTATTATTCAGAGTGTAACTTGTGATAAGATTTGTCGCATACAATGTCTATACATGTTAATGCGTTTCTACAACCCACCCTGGGATGTCACTATATGAGGTATTACTTATATATATATGTATAACCATGTGCATGGTCATCCGCACATGCAAAATTGCACCATCAAAACCATGATTGTATATAATGAGGATTCCTCCTGTATACCTTTTTGTATTCCATGTCTTTGCACCACCCGTTACTACATTTGTTGGTCTCAGACAGCACAGACTAAGGATGGGTATGGGAGTTTCATAGAATGGAAATAGGCAGGTTTCTCTTGTAGAATATTAACAATACAGAGTAGCCCTCACGGTTTAACTATGTGGATGAATCTATCCAATGAAACTGACACTCTGCCTGAAGACATAAGTGGCAATCTATGTTTTGATACTCCCGATTTTAACTGCTTTGCCCTCCGGCTATAAGCATTTTCCCTCCTAAAGCCACGGTCTCTATGCTTCATGCATATTTAATTAGGGTTTGTCAGACAAGTATAGTTGTCTTTTTCACCATTTTCGGGCACAATTCCTCTGATTAATCGCCGCTGACCCTGTCCGTGAATTGACATTCAACCTTTACGTCAATGCGCCAGTTAATCATATTTAATAACTAATTCTTTACCGTTAGGTCAACATTGCATTTATCGACTTACAGATGGGGTGTTTTTTAACTAACTTTGACACAATTTGTTAGCTTTTCTCCTTATCGTTAGATGCAGTTTTTTTACCATGCAGACGCCGCGATGACTTGTCAATTTTTGACAGCATCGAGCGGCTGCCATGATGCGATAAGCGCGTGCACGACGAAGACTAGCCCCTGTTAAAAACGTCAGGCTTATCAGTGCTCCGTTTCCCCTGGCAGAGACGGACGCACTTCAACAACTTAAGGTATTTCTCCATGAAATATTTTTTCCCGTTCAAGTTTCTAGACCGCGTTGGCTTTCATGCAGTACTTTCACTCTCTACCAGTCACGCCTTCTGAGCGTGCTGGTTGACAAAATATGCTAAGACTAAGAACAGCTTTCTCTTTTCGCTCTTTTTAGATTGGAAGCACCCGTGGGGCTTTACAAAGGCCGTGACTGTGTTTCTCCTCTACAAGTAAACACGGTTCCCTTTTTTAAACGTGCAATTTAATACATTGTGGTTATTCCTATTAGTCAGTGGTGGTTGACCTTGGGTCCCTTTTTCTTCTGTTTCTAAGATTAGATTACAGCAACCTTGGAACCTTGGAGTTCATTTGGGCCCAAGCTAACTAAAATATGCTATTCTATTTTCCTGATTCAAGAGGCGATTGCCAGGGAGGAACCCTCACCATCCATTTAAAGTAAGTTAGACGGCTTACGTTTGCAAGCGCTGCCCAGCATATTTATTGTTCACTCTGTGTAAAATTTCCCTGATGGCCCTCACCCTGTTTTTCAGGTGCCATCGACCCGCTCTCCGCTTTTGGAGCCAACGGGCCCACTTACAGTATCTTCACCATCCAGATGAGGGTGGCTCATGGTAATTTAATTACAGTCATAATTCATCTTTCACTTGTTAATGGCAAATACATTAGACACTAAGAACCTCTTCTGTTAAATTCCCAGGTGCCCCACACCCAGTCCTGAGGAAGACCCGTTGTAAGGATTTAAGCAGCCTACGTTGTCTTGGGGTCGAAACGTCGACTATGTCACCGTTTTGTGCAAGTTTGGTCAACAGTGCTCTTTCACCATGACAGTGTATTTCAAACAATGGCTATGTAATTGTCATCATTCAACTGTGAGGCTGAGCAAAGCCGGCTTTAATTGTAAATAATGGTGTGATGGATATATTGTCACTACCTTTCCTTTCACTTTTCCAACCCTCACTTGATGCACACAACCTTCTCCCCCTTCTTCTCCCCCTTCGCGTGGGGCTCTTCTTTGATACGTTTTCCCAGATTATTTGCTGGTTTGTGAACATCTCATAATGTTCAATATGATTAAATAATATTGAACAAAGAATAATGGTGTACAAGTGAATCAATGCCTGCTGGTATTTAATTGTGTGTGTTCGTCAGAAGTGTTCTACTGGGACCCACCCTTCGAAATGTACTGTCCTTTACCCAGGTCCCAGTGGCTTGTTGGGGTTTACCCCTTTCTATAACTACATCTGAGCAGGTGCTGACCTGCGAGGTATATTGTTGATTTATTTCACAAATGTAACATGTCAGAGAGTGAGACTTTGTCATATTCAGAGGACTACATCAACCAATTGATACAGGGCCCGTGCAGTAATTTCCTGTCATCCACCACTCCTAATATTGACTTCAACCTTAATGATAAGGTTGCGCGCCTTGAACGCCTGTAGAAAAAACTAGTGCGCACCCGTCTACATGGACACCTACTCACAAAATATTTGCAGGCAAACATAATTCCAATTGGCCTCCAAGTAAAGAACGAACCGGCCATCTTTGTGGACCTGCCAAAATTTAAAGAGGGCTTCAGCTTTGTTGCCAACTACTGCTCCCGCCATTGGATGGTATTCGGGGTTGAGACAGCGTTGGAACAGGTACAGGTTCTTACAAGAGAAATTGCTGCCTTAAAATTGGAGATTTCCGGAGATTCTTCTCTACAGAATGCCAAAGATGCCCTGGAGAGCCTAGAGAAAACCTTAAACGATTTTGAGACCAGCACCCAAACCAAGAAATTGGAGATGCTAGCGAAGGATATTCACTACCACGATAAGAAGGGCACCTACCCCTAACTCCAAGAACACTACTACAAACAGGATAACCAAGGTCAGTTTTCGAACAGAGGAAGAGGGGGATACAGAGGCCGTAGACACTACGCTACATTCTCTGAGTCGTCTGGTTCGAACAGCAACGACAGTGACAACGACCAACCAGGTACCAGCTCGGAATACAGATACCAGGACAGTTGGTATCAACCCCAGGGACTTCCTTTTTTAGGCGAGGGACAATGGCGACCACCCTGGGGCAGGAGCGCCAATTGGCTTCAAGGACCCCAACGGGGGCAGGAACAGTTCAGCTGGAACTGGGATAGAGGACGCATGAGAGCACCGAAGCAGGTGCGTTTTCAGCCAGAGAGCCACGGGGAGATTCAAACTCGCCGCAGGGTCGACAAGTGGTGAAGCAACCAGAAAATCCAATAGTTAATATCTCCTCATACACTCTAAAGGAAGAAGAGACGAAAGTGTTGAGCAAGGGCCTTTCCTTTGTGCCCACTGCCCATCCGAATAATTTCACCGTTAAAACAGAGCTCCACCGTTTCTTTCGGAAGATTCGCTTACGCTATTTCTTCAGACAATCTCCTGCATTGCAAGCATCTTCACAGACAGGATTGAGGATACCTTCTACCTTTGTCCCACTGGCACATGCTATGACCAATAAGATCCTTGCCTATGAGAGCGTGGTCTTGAGAGATGTCTCTAAAGTACTGAACAAACGCAAATATGTCCACTACAATGTTACCAAAATGGAAAAAGAAGCCCTTTTGTCGTTGAGGCAGAATAAGGAAATCGTGATAAAACCCGCGGATAAGGGCGGTGCTATTGTGGTACAGGATGTTACCAAATACAGAACTGAGATCCTTAATCAACTGCAAGATGGAATCAGCTACAAGAAACTACGGTCAGACCCAACAAAGGAACTTGAGAAAGTGATCTTGGAAATGACGAAGGAAGGGCTTGAGCAAGGTTTCCTCTCCAATTCAGAATTTCTTTTTCTGAACCAAATGCAGCCTCACCTTCCAATGATTTACACATTACCAAAGATCCACAAGGACATGCAGAACCCGCCAGGACGGCCCATTGTCTCGGGGTGCGGATCTCTACTCGAACCCCTGTGTAAATATATAGATTTCTTTTTGAAACCTATAGCAGAAACCATGAAGGCAAACCTGAGGGACACTATGGAGACAATCAACTTAGTAGATCAACAACCCTTCAACCCGGCCCAACGACTCCTAGTGACCCTAGACATCGTGTCACTTTATACCAGTATACCTCAAGAACCGGCCCTTGAAGTGATAAAGACAGCCCTCGATCGGAGAACAGCCCCCGTGGGGGTACCAACAGAGTTCATCATCAAATTACTCAAAGTTGCAATGATGCAGAACTTCCTTTTTTTTCCAGGGCAGCTATTACCTGCAAACTAAAGGCGTAGCGATGGGGGCAGCATTTGCTCCAGACCTAGCAATCATCTACATGGATCACTTTGAAAATTCCCACGTATTCAGCACCATTAATCCGTATAACACTAAGGTGACCCTGTGGAGGTGGTACAGAAGATCTTTAGTGGCTAGTTCTGGAAAAGGCTACACTTGGAGTCAGAGGGGGTAACATTGAAACCATCTTAAATGTGAGGGAGTGCAAATGGATGTATATATTGGACTCTATACAGAATGGCCTTAATGAGTTGGACGCCAGCCATGCACAGCTGTCCTGCCTGGCATCGGAATAACCTATTTGTCCATCTGTACCAATTGCCCTGCAATGACAACCATTATTGCCTCACATAATGAAATCAAGATTATCATTCAAAATCGCAGGATGCTGAATAGTGTATAATTCGGAGTGTAACTTGTGATAAGATTTGTCGCATACAATGTCTATACGTGTTAATGCGTTTCTCCAGCCCACCCTGGGATGTCACTATATGAGGTATTACTTATATATATTTGTACACCCATGTGCATGGTCATCCGCACATGCAAAATTGCACCATCAAAACCCTGATTGTATATATTGAGGATTCCTCCTGTATACCTTTTTGTATTCCATTTCTTTGTACCACCCGTTACTACATTTGTTGGTCTCAGACAGCACAGACTAAGGATGGGTATGGGTGTTTCATAGAATGGAAATAGGCAGGTTTCTCTTGTAGAATATTAACAATACCGAGTAGCCCTCACGGTTTAACTATGTGGATGAATCTATCCAATGAAACTGACACTCTGCCTGAAGACATAAGTGGCAATCTATGTTTTGATACTCCCGATTTTAACTGCTTTGCCCTCCGGCTATAAGCATTTTCCCTCCTAAAGCCACGGTCTCTATGCTTCATGCATATTTAATTAGGGTTTGTCAGACAAGTATAGTTGTCTTTTTCACCATTTTCGGGCACAATTCCTCGGATTAACCGCCGCGGACCCTGTCCGTGAATTGACATTCAAACTTTACGTCAATGCGCCAGTTAATCATATTTAATAACTAATTCTTTACCGTTAGGTCAACATTGCATTTATCGACTTACACATGGGGTGTTTTTTTAACTAACTTTGACACAATTTATTAGCTTTTCTCCTTATCGCTAGATGGAGTCTTTTTACCATGCAGACGCCGCGATGACTTGCCAATTTTTGACAGCATCGAGCGGCTGCCATGACGCGATAAGTGCGTGCACGACATGTTTACATTCACTACGTTATCCATGTTTAACAAGATAGCATCATTCCAAATAGGCAACAATGAACTTAGTGATCATATGCCACAAGAAATGCAACTTCGAGCGGCTTCAACTTTATCTTTGGAGGCCAATAAATCCATCATTTCAGTAGGAACAACAAACCTCAAACGTATAAGGTGCAACTCAACAAATATATAAACAATATCAGTTACAGCTAAAGAAATCTTCAATAAAGCACAGGATAACACAACTCAACCGTTGGAAAGTTGGGAGAAATTCGTCTGGTCCCTTGGTGATAAATTTCCTACTAAAATGGGTCCAAAACGTAAGAACGGAAAAGACCCGCCTATGACGACAGCAAGGATCCCAGTGTCTAAGAAACTGAAACAAACAATAAACTAATTATTACGGCAACTCCGGAAAACACCGGGAAATCAGAGCCTGCAGCAGTCTCTTCGTGATTCAAAGGCCCTTTTTAAGTGAAGAAGATGGACCAGGAAAATGACCATGAATAACAAATTTTGGGCTAAACTCCTTTACGATGCAAAACAAAAAAATAGCGCCAAGTTTTGGCAATCTGTAAATAAATTACATCGGCCAAACCATCCCGGTATCAACTCTCACAAGAGGCCCGGGTAGACTTCCTCTTTAATCATTTCAATGAAACAGAGCAAATAGTTACCCAACCCAAACATCTGAGAGTTCGAGCAGGACTGTAAAGGAGTTGAAACAACAATGCCCACCTTCACCAGAGGATAGGGAAAGAACAGTGTCATCCCAACAACAACGGGTAACAACTTCAACCTCTGCACAAAATGATACACGGAGATCAGAGGAGGGGCACAGCAGCCAAGTAGCTCAACAGATAAAGAAACAAATAGCAAGGGGCAGACTGGCTGGAGCCCCTGGCCCCAATGGCATTCCGCCAATGCTGTTCAAAAATGATCCGGATTACTGGAGTAAGGTACTTGAACCTGTCTTTAAGTATGCAGTCAGAAATTCCTGAGTCATGGAGAGGCTCAATTATAAGCCCAATTTATAAACAAGGTGCTAGGTCTGTGCCGAAAAACTACCGCCTGATAGCCCTGATTGACATCGAGGCAAAATACTTTGCGGGGCTCATCTTAAACAACCTAGCCACTTGGGCCGAAGAGAATCACATAATCCCGCCAACACAAACAGGGTTTCAGAAAGGGCAAGGTACAATAACCAATATAATGGCGCTGACCTTGCTCATGGACGCAGCTATACAGGGAAAATACCCCCTTTTTCTTTGCTTCATAGACTTTGTAGCTGCTTTTCGACCATGTTGACCGAACAAAACTTTGGCAAAAACTGGATGGCTGGGGGATACCTCCAACTCTCCTACACCTATTAAGGAACCTGCATACTAACACATGGGTCAGGATAAAGCTCGGCGAAGGTTTACATATATCAAAAAAAATTCCCACTACAAAAGGGCTAAAACAAGGGTGCGTTCTAGCCCCCTTGCTTTTTAATCTTTTCTTAGCGGACCTTCCGAGGGAGCTGAACAGTCGTGTAGCCCACGCACCAAAACTAGGGAATACGACTTTGTCAAACCTATTATACGCGGACGACCTAGTTTTGATAAGTCGGACCCCAATTGGACTTCAGCACCTACTGAACGCAACTTATAGATTCTCTCAAGAAAACGCACTAAAAATAAACTTCAATAAAACTAAAATTATGGCAGTCAATTATCGCAAGAAGAAACATCTTAACTGGTTTCTCGACGGCCATTGTTTGGACCAAGCAGCAAGCTACAAGTACCTAGCGGTAATACTGGATCAAAACAATTCATCGAAACCGCAAATAGAATCTTTGCAGAGAAAGGGGGTAACGACCTATTTAGCCATAAAACCCCTAAAGAAGCTTTTACTGGATCTGACGCTTGACCCTTTGCTAAGCTAAACTTCAGCCAACAATAACTTACGGGAGCGAAACAATGAAGGGAAAAGACGCAACAACCCTTGATAACATAATATCCAACTCTTATCGAGCGATCCTTCAACTCCCCAGAAACGTCTCCCCAGCCCAAATACGGTTGGAATTTGGGCTTCAAAAACAGTCTTTGGAACGAAGGGGAGCATATGTGAAATGTTGGCATAAGATCAAAGGCGACGAAAAAGGAACCCTGAATGACCAACTTTGGATGGAACTCTCTCGCCCAGGAAAAGCTCCAGCAAGTCTTTACCTCCAGGAATCTATTATACATTTAGGTCTAACAGACTTTTGGAATGCCTCGACGAATCATTTCACTTTTAAAAAAACTGTAACAAAGGTAACCCGCTTATTATCCGCAATAGAGGATAAAAAAACATTAGCCAAACGATCGCACGGCTGGGTGGTCCTAAACACATACAAAATGCTCAAACCCCAACTCTACTTGAAAATGGGAATAAAAATTAATATCAAGGAAAAATTCCTCAAACTCCGGCTGGGGGTTGGGCCCTTTAATCAATTCCTACCCACTTGGGAGAGAAAGGGAGGAGACCAGTCTTGTCGTTTATGCGGCTGCGGTGTCGAGGACGTAATTCATGTTATATGCACCTGTAACATGCTAAAAGATATAAGGATTACCCTGCTAAAGCCAGTGTTTAGACAGTATGGAGTTAGATCTTGCAGACAAGCGGTAATGTTGTGTTTCAATCCTGAGCTGGTGCAGCTAAATTGTCGGCTAACTAAATTCCTTGACATAACCGCAAAAAGATTGAAACACCGGTCCGAGTCGGCCAAGGACTACTTACTACAAGAACTGACATAATTACTACAAGAATGGACACAGTCCAAATAATACCTACAGTCAGATACGATCAACGTGCAGAATGTTTTAATAATTTGTACACCTCCTTTAAAATCCCGTAAGATTTTATTTATCCTTCTACTTATTGTTGATAAAAAGTCAGGAATTTTTACAATGGTTTTATCAAAAAATTGTAAGATATTTTATTTTTAGTGTATGCAATGGTTTTAATTAATCAAGCATAATAAATAAACTTCAAACTTCAAGCGTGCACGACGAAGACGAGCCCCTGTTAAAAACGTCAGTTTTGTCAGTGCTCCTTTTCCACTGGCAGAGACAGACGCACTTCAACAACTTAAGGTATTTCTCCATGAAATATGTTTTCCCAGTCAAGTTTCCAGACCGCGTTGGCTTTCATGCAGTACTTTCACTCTCTACCAGTCACGCCCTCTGAGCGTGCTGGTTGACAAAATATGCTAAGACTAAGAACAGCTTTCTCTTTTCGCTCTTTTTAGATTGGAAGCACCCGTGGGGCTGTACAAAGGCCATGACTGTGTTTCTCCTCTACAGGTAAACACGGTCCCCTTTTTTAAACGTGCAATTTAATACATTGTGGTTATTCCTATTAGTCAGTGGTGGTTGACCGTGGGTCCCTTTTTCTTCTTTTTCTAAGATTAAATTACAGCAACCTTGGAACCTTGGAGGTCATTTGGGCTCAAGCTAACTAAAATATAAGTTATTCTATTTTCCTGATTCAAGAGGCGATTGCCAGGGAGGAACCCTCACCATCCATTTAAAGTAAGATAGACGGCTTACGTTTGCAAGCGCGGCCCAGCATATTTATTGTTCATTGTGTGTGAAATTTCCCTGATGGCCCCCACCCAGTTTTTCAGGTGCCATCGACCCGCTCTCCGCTTTTGGAGCCAACGGGCCCACTTACAGTATCTTCACCATCCAGTTGAGGATGGCTCATGGTAATTTAATTACAGTTATAATTCATCTTTCACTTGTTAATGGCAAATACATTAGACACTAAGAACCTCTTCTGTTAAATTCCCAGGTGCCCCACACCCAGGCCTGAGGAAGACCCCGTTGTAAGGATTTAGGCAGCCTACTTTGTCTTGGGGTCGAAACGTCGACTTTGTCACCGCTTTGTGCCAGTTTGGTCAACAGTGCTTTTTCACTGTGACAGTGTATTTCAAACAATGGCTATGTAATTGTCATCATTCAACTGTGAGGCTGAGCAAAGCCGGCTTTAATTGTAAATAATGGTGTGATGGATATATTGTCACTACCTTTCCTTTCACTTTTCCAACCCTCACTTGATGCACACAACCTTCTCCCCCTTCTTCTCCCCCTTCGCGTGGGGCACTTTTTGATACGTTTTCCCAGATTAATTGCTGGTTTGTGAACATCTCATGATGTTCAATATGATTAAATAATATTGAACAAAGAATTATGGTGTACAAGTGAATCAATGCCTGCTGGTATGTAATTGTGTGTGTTCTGCAGAAGTGTTCTACTGGGACCCACCCTTCTAAATGTACTGTGCTTTGTGAGGAAGCCTGATTGAGAGCTTTCTAGCAGTTGATGGATTTGTAGGTGGTCTGCGAGATTGGTATTGATGGCTTTGTCCATGACTATAGCTGGAAAAGGCAGGAGTGAGATGGGTCTTTAGCTGCGGAGGGTGTTGGGGTCTGCTGTTGGTTTCTTCAATAGGGCGTTGACTCCTGAATTTTTCCAGCAAGACTGGAAGGTGGCAGTGGTTATGGAGGTATTGATGATAGCAGCGAGCATGGGGGAGATGAGGGCACTTACAAGGTTGTATATGAAGTGGAGACATGGGTCTGAAGTGGCTGCTGAATGGATGGCATTCATCAGAGAGGTGGTTTCTTTGTTCGAGAGGGACCTCCAGTTGTTTAGCTGCTGTTTGGTGATGAAGGAGGTATCGGGCTGGCACGGGAGTTCGTATCGGTTTGCTGTGGGTCAAATGTGGTGTAGATCTTGGCAACCTTCTCTTTGAAGAAGTTTGAGAGGTCGTTGCAGAGTGCTTGGGATATAATGATGTTCTTGTTGGCAGCTGCGAGAATGGTAAACTCCTTGATGATGGTGAAGGGTTCTTTGCAGTTGTTGGAGATAGCTTTAAGTCTGAGAATTAGGGCCTTTTTTTTTGCTTCTTTTAGTTTTTGGTGGTAAAGGTTGAGGGTGGCGTTTCTATGTGGATCTTGCGGTGGTGTTTTACTCAAGTCTACATTTTCTCTCAAGTTGCTTGCAGTGGCGCTTGGACTCCCTGAGGTCGTTCATGTACCAGCTGGATCATTTGTAGTATTTTTTTGTTTTGTAGGCCTTGTTTCTGGTGGGAGTGGTGCATTTGGCGCAGTCAGCGAGCCATTTATTGAAGAGCTTGGTATTGACATTGAGGTTCCTGGTTTGGTTGGGTGGGCATTCCTGTGGGGTCTTAGCCCAGTTTTCTTTAAGTATTTTGCCCCAGTGTCTTGATGGTGCTTATGAATTTTTCTGGTGGGGTTGGTGGATGGGCATCTTGAAATGTATGATGCAGTGGTCAGACCATATGAGCGGGGTCGTGTGGGTGATGGCTATTTTGTTGTTGGAGGAGAAAATAGGGTCGAGGAAGCAGCCCGCTGTGTTGGTAGGTCCTTGGACGAGCTGGGTGAGTCCAAGGTTGCAGAGGCTGTTGAGGGGGGCCGTGGAGTTAGGGACTGTGGTTTCTTCGAGGTGGAAATTGAAGTCCCCGAGGAGAATGTAGTTGGTTGATCTGATGGAGAGGGGAGCGATGAAGTCTGAGAAGTGGTTCCAGAATTCCCCTCAGGGGCTGAGGGACTTTAGGCGAGGGTTCACATAAGGGTGGCGTTGTAGTCTGTTCGTATTTTGAAGTGGAGGTGTTCCATGAGGTTGATGTCCGAGTCCAATCAATCGTGTTTTTGTATATGATCACTAGTCCTCTGCCTGGTGTGTGGATTCTGTCCTGGTGTATGATTTTGTAGGTGGGTGGGATGCAGTAGATAGTGCAAAACTGCTAGGTTGTGAGAGGTGCAAAGGATGTGAGAGTACTGTCAGTAGTGTATGACTCTTAGTCTTTGAGGGTTGTGAGTGATTCTACTAATGTGTGTCTGCTAATTTGATTAGTGTAATACTGCTATTAGTACTGCATGGCAATTACTATGTGGAGGGTGTAGGAATGCTTTCAGTAGTGTGTGGCTTGTACTCTGGGAGGAACACAAGGGTTCTTTTAGTACTGTCTGACTGTTTGTATGGAAGCAGTATGCGAATGATGTCACTGTTTTCCTTTTCCACTATAAGGGCTTCAACAGTTCATCTCATTTTGTTGAGGTCATGGCTGACGACACGCTGTATAGGTTTTTAACGATGGATAAGTCTTCCTCCTGACACTTTTGCTGCAGCAATTAAACCAAAACAAAATCCTCTTCTTGTGAGGCTAGGCCCTCTTCTGTTCTTTAATGAGACTGCCCACAAATTGGAAAATACTTTCATGACTGAGGCTGTACTTTTATTTACCTTCAATAATCCTTAACCAGAAACTGCTAGAAAGCTGCCTTTACCTGTAGTGCCTGGGCCACCTTACTATTGGGCCAAAACTAAGCATTAAGGACACACCAATAGACTGTGACCATCTGGATAGCAAGGTAGAGGGGTCCAAGCGTGAGTTAAAAATGAATAACTCTGCCAAAAATGCAGTAACGCATAATAATGCAATGTCCAATGAGTGCTTATTAACTTTTAGAAAGAAATGTATTCACACACAAATAAACCTCTGTAGTTTCTTCTGAACGGTAGACCTCTGTAAGAAAGATCTCAAAGATAAACAATGTAGAGTACATTTCCATGGTGTTTGTCATGGAGTTCACAAAGCAAACCCCTTTCATCTTGCATTTGTCTCGTAGTTTATCCTTTCATATTGCATTTATAAACGTCCACAGGGTAAAACTCTCCCTTTTGTACTTTTCAGAGAATTCCCACTGCAAAATCCCTTTTTTCTTTATTAGTAATGGGGTTACACCATGTGAATCCCCCTTCTACTGTACTTAACACATGGCCTGTCCTAACAATTGGGGTTAATCAAAAGGGGGAGAGAGAGGTACGTAGTGGACCTTGCCTCCCATATCATATAATTAATCAAAAGAAGTCCACTAGAGAAACCTGTTCCAAATTATATCTTTCCAGATACATTAGTGATCACTGAGGGCAAAAGATAATTTTCTTAAAATAACCCTCAACCACCAAAAGGCCCCTTGGTGGCATGCTTCATCATCGGGTTCTTCCCCCCCCCCCGCTGCGAGACGGGGCGTGCTGCGACCGACGGAGACGTGGGAGCACTTATTTTTGGAGGTGTGGGCTATATTGCTAGAGTAGGAGTGGAAGGGTCAGATAGTAGTAGAAACATTCTAAAAAATACCTGGCCACTAGGAATCTAAACTTTATTAAACCCTGTGGCTGGTATTGCTAAAAAAGGCGGTTGGGAGTTGCACAATGTAATGAGTGTGTTACTCCCGGTCTACATGTTTCAAGCCACTCCTTATGGTTTTTTGTCAGGACCAAGTACAATTGATCCCTAATACCACTCCTGATTAGTGCCTGGTGTATTACACAGTGCCTAGTCAAAGTATGATATGTGTGCGTTATACAATACCTAATTGGTATGTCGCTTCAATGCAACCTATTTGGTATGATGCCTCAAAACAATCTGGAAAGATAAAAATATATAAATGCGATTAACTTGCCAACACGTTTGAATAGTGTAAAACAACATCACCATAATGTGGATAATGCTTGATATATTTTTCTATAGTCGTGACATTGTCATGGTGCCCTTTATCCTGTATAAAAAATAACGAACAAGACAATACACAACATATAACAGAAAACACACACTCTATGGAGCCATCATGGTAAAGCGCTCCTATGTAAATATGCTCAGTAGTATACATCATTGAGGTGCTTCGTTTAGGTTAAAAACACGTTGTCCGTGCAGTACTTAACCCCAAAGAAAACGTACTTGCCCCATGAGCTCTACACGGGAGGGGCGCTTGTAGTCACACTCTGAAAAACAATTAAGGGTATGGAAAAACATGGTTATCCATCGGACACGCTGTTGTCCTAGAAAAGGTGTCGAGCAATGGTGGAGGAACTGTTCACAGTGACCCGGGGTGCGGCTATGCCGTACTCACTATTCCAAAGCTGCTCCCTTGCCCAGCGCATTGAGCCTGCCCGTGGCTCTGTAGGTGAACGCGAGTGCTGAGACCGTCCTGGTTAAATGACAGGACAGCTCGCGTTCACTCCCACGTGTTAGCGGTGTGTAGACCGCTAACCAACCAAGATGGCCGCCACGATTCAGCTGCCTCTGGGGCATTCTGGGAAGGTTCTAGACGTTACAAAGTGCCTAGGTAGTGTGCTTATTGGCATAAGTGGATAATCTTGTTATATCATTAAATGGGGTGTGGAGTCAGAATGCGAGTGGACTATTTTGTTCAGAAATATGGCCGTAATCCTCTCAGCCTCAATGGGGTGCTCCAATTGACATTATGCTAAAAAAGCGGAGCCTTTTCAAATAGGCGTGTTCGCCATGAATAATTTCTATATGTATTTCTAAAAAAACGTGCTCGGTTAATATGATTATCCATAATGTCTAGAGATGCATGTGTTGCAGCCCAGTTTTTTGTAAAAAACTAGTACTTGGTTTAGGAATGGTTTGTATTAAACTCAAATACTACTGCATACTGGCTTTTTTATATAAGGGCTTTTTTCTAATAGCAATCAGACTGGGAAAACTGCTCACCCATCCCTTGGTTACAGGGATGTGGTTAGTGACAAGACTTACTCTTGTGTATGTTGATATTTAAGATGTATTTCAGCGTGGTTAAGGAAAGACCTAGGCTGAGTCTTAGTCCTTGTACAAAAAAGAGAGTTACAGAGGTTCTTAATTATTAGTAGAGAGAAATTCTCATTTCATTAAAAGTGGCTTTATGTTCAATGTTCACGCAAAATGGCTCCAAGGAATACCATCATTTAACCCTTTTGTGTGGGTACTCAATCGGAAAAACCACAGTTGTTCCTTTTCAAACAGCTGTGATTCATTGGGAATGTGTTCGATGATGGTACACTGTAGGTACTGCACTGTATGTTTTTTATCCATGTAATGCGCAGACATTTTGGTCGTGGCCCTTTCACAAACTAGGTTGCTTTGGTGTTCACAGATGCATATTTTTACCATTCACTTTGTCATGCCAATTTTAGTGTAATTGGCAAGGTCACGTTATCATATATATGACGTTTTTGGTGTTGCAATTTGTGAAACTGCGTTGCTCCCAATTGGTGTTGTTGTTAAATGTTATCCTCTTACTTCTGGTGGTTAGGTTGCAAGCACTACATGTCCCACATAGATGATGGCCAGATAGGGGGGATAGAAAGGTTTGTGCTGTTTCTTCTTCTCTGGTATTGTGTGGTCTGGTGTGTACCAGCAGATCTCTCAGACTCCTGTCCTAACATTCGATCAATGATTTATGAGCAATAGAGCTACTTTATAAGCAGGCTAATACAACTGCTGCCCAATCAAAAAGATCAGCAATGGGGGGATTCTAAGTCCTCTCTCTCTGTAATTTTTTTAAAGTATTTTTTGGTGATTATATGAGCACAGGTAACAGCTACAGTTGTCTCTAACCAGACCTAAAAATGCACTTTACTATGAATGAAAAATGCACTTGGCTTTCGGAGGTCCTCCTATGCCATCTCGTCAACTAAACCTGGAAACAAAAAATATTCCAACCCAAATGAGATTTTGGTATAATAAGGCAGGTTCCATTTTTTTATATATATAGTTTCTGATTATAACACTGACATCACCGAGTCATTCCTTATCCCAGCATCAGATTCAAGAAGATATTCAAGGCCAGTGGCTTAATCAAATGCAATACAGAGAAAATTCTAACCCAAGCATATGTCTGGAAGAATAGAGAGAACTTCAACTCAAAGGCAGGAAGCATGATGCAGAGACAACGGCGGGTGAAATAAAGAGCATGGAAACAACAGTGAGCTAGTTTAGCTAGCAAAACCTCTTTGTAAACCAAACCAGTGAATGAAATGTTCATCTCATACACCATGAAAGATGCATCTTGTACGTCTCATGGACAACATTTTTTCTCTTCATTTAACAGGCAAAGTACAAGAAGATGTTATTGAACTGGAGTACTCTGGCCAACCGGGAGCATCAGTCTCCGAGAAACTTATGTGATCATCCCTACTATTATAAGAAAAAGAAATTCTACTTCCACTTCTAGTTGTTTTTGCAGGGGTAATGGGCAATAATATCACTGAAAAAGAGGGGCTTAGTTCCAAAGGCACACAGGTGACCGATCCCACTATGGTCCTCACGGGGTAGGTTACTACTATCACTCTCCCCAGGTGCAAACCGCACCATGATTACTTGTGATGAAGAGTTTTTTGTGATGAATTTTTCATGGCTCCCCCTTAGATATAGAAAGTCGTTAGTCCAAGCTCTTATCACCAGTTGCCAGGACTATGGTAATGCACTTGCGGTCCCGGACACACGAGAGGACTAGGGCGTACTCGCTTGAGCTTCTGTTATACGGCGGATGATGCCGTACTTAATTGGCCTGGCCTAAAATGAGGCTTTTGGTTTCAACTTTGAACGACAGATAGAAACGTGGCATATTACATCACGAGAGAGACACTACGGCTTGATAAATAATTGCAGTACCTTACTCATAAGATACACAGATATCCGGTAGAAGGAAAATATTTTGTCACTGTAGCTGTACCTTAGGACCCACTGGGTTGGAATTATCACCAGTTGTAAGTTTCATTTTACTCCGTTACAGCCCTGATGAAGTCAAGGGTTTCACACCCAATTGACGAAACACATGTGTTGGCTGAAGAAAGAAGCAATAAATCATTATAAAGGAAGAATCAAAGAAAAGAATACCTTTGTCTTTCAATATTTGCTATAAGATCACTTCTCTGTATTGTTTCTTTCACTCATATGCGTGTGCACAGGACTTGTTGATGTCTAGTGACGGACCTAGGTCCATAATTGTGGGTTTAGGGGTTTCTCCCTCACCTGTAGCACCGCATCCACTGTACTTACTCGTGCTAACTTCACGTTACTTGGCAAGCGCCACTCTATACCCTGTGAACAATTAACACCCCCGTTTAGTTTTCTGTTAAGCATTCCAAACTTCCTTTGCACATGTACACATATACGTATTTATTTGCATTTCAATAACTCAAACCTAGCTGGGAAGAAGTGGAGACACATGGGAATGATGCAGTGCATGCAGCTGCAATACAACCTGTCCTCTCTGATTGAACAGTGTATCATCGGAAGCAGCAGTGCAGCTTTCTCTCACACTCTGACCACAACACATACACATGGAGCCCACAAGCTGAATCAGACCAGGAGGACAGTGGAGGATTTTCTGGGAGTGATCATCTGGGGAAATAACTTGCTACGGGTGTGGCAGTGGATCAATGGTAGGATAGTTGGCCAAGGGTGGCAGAGAAATACTTGCGGGGGGTGAGGGGAGGGGGGGACATAATTAAGTATTAGGACCAGACACAGTAAGTGATAATTCTGGAAATTTCGTGTAAGGCTCTTGCAGTGTCCTGCGAATTGAGGGATTTGGAAGCTGAGAGCTGTGAATAAGGACAGACTGCGAGAGTCCCAGGATTCCAAAAGAGGTGGTTTTCGGTGATTAGGTTTATGGTACAGGGAATGTTGTTGAACTATGTGGCTGAAAGAGATTAGGAGCAGAAAGAGTTGTGCTCGTATATGGCAAATGGGGAAGTCAAATGGACTAACTTTGCAGAGGTTGTCTAGTAAGTGTGGGGCAGGTGCAGCAAAGCTGGGTAAGTGCTCCTCATTGGGATAGGGTGTCAATTTTGGGATAGTGAGGGACGAGTCTGCATTCTTGTCCATTGTGAAGGTATTAGATGCACTTGTTCTAATATGAGGGTCTTGATAGTTATTGAGTCCATTTTAATTGGTCTATACTTTGAGAGTGCTGTTGATCGAGGAGGTGGGTTGATAATACCCCTTGGAATCCGAGGTTCCAGGTGCCCCTGTGAGGGATAGGGAGATGCGCCCCCGTTTCGAGAGTCCCTTGGTGACAAAAAGGGTGTTCTAGAATCTTCGAACAGAGACGTCAGTGGGAGGGCAGAGGCAGCCTTAAGGGTGGCAAGGAAGTTGTGATTCAGCATGTGAATAGGCAGATGCTGTGTTAATGTTACAGCACATTTTCTTTGTGCAGTGCAGGATCTAATTGTGTGTAGCAAATCCACGTGCTTGTGCACATGGTGAGCTCTTTATTAACATGTCTTCCATCATATCTTTAGCCCTTTGGAAGTCCCAGTTGACCATTTATAATTGGTTTTCACCGGGTTCATTTGCCGGAATTTAGGGCTTAAACAGCTAATGAACTGCATTTTACATATTGGAACTGCCCATGGGCTTAAGGTCCAGTTTTTATTTTAATTTAATCACAAGCATTCCCTTCTTTACTCCAGAAATCTGTGGTCTCATTCATGTATCACTTTAGTTGTCTAAATCTGACTTACTTGCGTAAAATTCATAAATAATGCATGTGTGAGTTAGTAGAGAATCACAGTGTGAAATGTCTACATAATGCATGCAGTGGTGTCATCTCCGACTACAAATCTTTTGGAAAGGAATTGGGACTCTACATTCGTAAATTACACCTGTTTAAGAAGGCGTTCCCAGGGGAATGACAAAAAAGTAAGGGGTTGGGAAATTGCAATGCTAATAAGATGATCAGCAGCACCCTTGTAACATAGCTGATATTCATAAGCATTTGCAATCCGTTCCCCACACTTATCTGCGTCTATGAACTTATACTTGTGAGAACCAGATGCAAATACTGCTGAAAGTGTAGAGAATTACAATATGTCCCATCGTAAAAATAGTGTTATAGTAAGAGAAGTCATTCCATGAAAAATGGCAACGTTCTGTGATTGGGCTGGGATTGGGTCAGTATATTGCTCCGGTGCATGACTGGCATCTAAAAATATACCTTTTTGTGAGTCGTTCCCATGTAATTTAATGCCTAGCAATCCATACACTTTATTTGAATACCGCAGAATCTTTGTTTCCTGGTCAACTAACGTTTAGAGAAGAGAGAGAGGTGTAGCTTCAGTGGGGTGTTTAAAACATTTATTCTGTAGTAAGTCGTTGGGTATAAGGGTTATTCAGTCGGATATGGTGAAGTGTCTGTCGGATTTCACAAAAACACACACACACGGACAAACACACACAGGAACACGCACACACGCACACACACACACACTCACACACTCACACACACACATTCGTCTCCGTTTTAAAGGCCTTAATAAATGTGGATGATTTTGAAATATGTGGTGTTTTAGGCCCCTAACAATGCACCCCCCTCTATCTTTCCACTAATCCTTGAACCCCCCTCATGTCCTGATTCTCATATAATGTTTTTTAACAAGATATTCCAGCATGACTGGTGAAAAATCTGTGGCTCAACCCCCTCCCTCCCCCCCTCAAATCTTATTGACCAAGCTGCGCCCCTGAGAAGAGGTAGGTTTGCACATTATGGAGAGGAAGATTGTATTTCCTTTAAGTGCTACAGTAGAGGTGCAAAGCCAGCTTTTCAACCTTTACAGATGCATTACCTTTAAGTGTTGCAGTAGAAATGCAGGCTGGCTTCTAAAGTTGCATGTTTTAAAGTTCTTTTTAATCTTTGTATTTTTCATTGTACCTAATTGTGGCTGATTCCACATCAAAGGAACCCATCACGAGTCTTAGAAACGAATATTTTTCGCTTGTGCTATTTTATCACCTCAACCTGGAATAGAATTTGAAAGCACTTTCATTCAAGAATAACATAAAAATACAGTTTACACGTAAGGTTCTGATTATCACAGACAGGAATTTTAGTTTTAGGGCAGAGGGGCAGGGAGACTCTTGAATTCAATACAAAGAACAGCGAAAAATAGAAGCCTGGATAAATACTTAAAATGGTGACACACAATGCAGTAGCCCTGGATCAAGCATCCGAAAAGAGTAACATTAGGAGGCAGAAGTAATATTATTATTAGTTCAAGTATAGAGAAAGCACACAAAAAAGATTAATTCCTGTCTAAATAGGCACCCGCCTTACCTCTGCCTGATGCAGGGGGTGAGGGGGATGGTCTCCATGGACGGCTGGCACTAGGGCTTAGTTATTTGAGCGATGAAGGATGGATTTCATGGATGGGAGGGGGAGCACAGAGGTTTGGAAGGAAAAAAGAAACAGGGGATTTAAAAATACGTCCACTTGAAGGCGTGGAAAGTAATTCTCAGATCCTAGCTGAGAGAGATTCCTTGCTTTCTAAAACCCTGATAAACTTTGCTAAAATCTTGATAGCCTCTTAGAACGTGAATGGCGCTCTCCACAACATAACAAGAATTGGCAAAGCCAAAAGGTGTGGCCTTAGCAAGCTGGTGCAATGTCTTTTTTTTTTTAAATTTGTGCAAACATAGGCTACAAAAAATAACGCCCCCTTTATGTGGCTATCACGTGCTTACAATACAAGTTGAGGATTAAAACACATTCACTGATTATGGTCGTTCTGCTAGAAAATATTTTAAATAAGAAGCATTTCAATTGTGTCATGCATTTTATTATTACTATTTGTGAAGGATACAAGAATAAATAAATACCTAACCCAGCACTCAAAATCCAGCCAGATGCAATGTTACAGTGCCACTTAAACACTTTAGAACAGCAGCGTTAAAAATGACACAGAAAATAAATCACCCGAAGTTCAGACAGCCAAACTGCAGGCAAAATAAATATCAGATATTTAAAGATACAACATAAATAAATAAAAAAGCTCTTTGTGAACCAGCTGTGCTGCTGAAGAGAAAATAACTATTTTTGGGCAGAGGTGAATAATGTTCACAGAGTGTGCAGCCGCTCGAACTGGTGGCTACCAATGGGTAAAATGTGCAAACCCATTCCCGCATGCAGTATGGCATGGTGGGAGGAAGCAAAATGTGAATGAGTATGTAAAAGACCAATAGATGAAGACTGTTGGCCAAAGAGAGGATTGTTGGGGAGAGGATGTGGCCTAACGGCTGTCGAACTTGACCTTGAGGCTTAGGAACCAGGTTTGAATCTTGGCAGGGACGCTCAACATCTTGTGATTCAGGGCAAATCACTTAATCTCCCCATATCTAACAAAAAAATGAATGTGTCAGTCTGTAACGCAACTGGTGCTCATGTAAAGCGCTCTGATACATTCGGGTTTAGTTCGTGCTATATAAAACTCCCCAAAAAAAGCCCCTCTATTTATTTATGTCAAGTATGAATTTTTTTTTTTTTAAACAATAGTCTGGTGACACTACTAAAGCTGTCATAAAGACCTAAAAATTGAAGGGCTATTATCCATACATTGCAATGATTCTAAGGCAGATATTTCTTGTTTGCTTTCCTGATATAGAGGTCCTGAGGTTGTGTTAGTGTATGCTGCCTGGCCCATGATTGCACATTGAGAAGAAATGATCATCAATGACAACTGTAATTTGTCTGTTTTACTGTTTATGTAATCACTGGCCTTATTTTCTCTTTGTATGCCATGCATTTTTCTAAGAAAACCCAATAAAAAGGATTTGAAAAATGTATTTCTCTTTTCTAAAAAACCCATATACAAATTGTTAAATACGCTTTATGAATAACCTTGGGGCAACGAGAGTAACAACATCAACTTAAAACTCTAATAGAGAAGGGGGCGTGGCTTGCCTGACTCGAAGATGGCCGCAGCCTGAGCGAGCTCCAGCAGCCACCCACATCATCCTTCAATTATTAGCGCCATCCAGTGAGATAATGGCATACAAAGCAGCGGAACTTGCAAGTCGGGTGGGCCATTGCGATCCCTGAATGTTTGATGCGATAACTCCGCTCCAGTCCCTGGCTTTGCCGTGTGACGCAGCGGCGACTTCCTGGAGGTCTGTGGAGGGTATTGGGAGATGGAGGACTCACGGTGCGGTACTTCACAGCGCCCGGTGTACTATACTGCCTGCTCCTGACTGTACTCGCTGCCGCGGCACGGGGTGAGGTGGCGACTAAATGCAGAGGACACCTTGAATATTACAGCGCTGATCCTGCGGGGCTAACGGGGCTGCCTGGTGAGTGTGCCGCGGCTGACGCGTACTGTACGCGTAGAACATTGCTGCCCGAAAGATCCACGTGGGAGGCTTGTCAAGGTTCACCATGCACTGGAGTGTTGCTGCCTGCCTCGCGTGAGCGACTGCCGGGTTTGGGAGGCGGACCAGGGGCCCATAGCGCTCACGCCCAGCGCCTGCCTTGTCTGCTTATACATATCACGGCGTGTTGTGGGAGCACGAGGTCCGGCCGGGCCTCACCGTCAGAAGTAGGTGTGAGAATGCCCATTGCATGAACAGACTCAGCGGTGGACCTGGCGCATGTAATAGGGGGCCTACCTTATGGTGAGGTGCTCCTGGTGCTTTCATAGAAGCCATAATCTGTACGAGAGGCTCCCAACAGAGACACACTGCTTTCCTGTGCCTGATGTGGTAGAGGCTTCCTGCCCCTCTTCACTATCGGTGGTGTCTGGTCGCCGCTCTGGGGTCGTGTGACGAACATACTCGCCATCGGTGGTGCCCCCCACGCTATATGGCCTAGGAAAATTGCTGCAGGACCAGACAGGTGCACATTGCTTTTCGCGCTAGCAGACGTGGCAAATACTCGATCCTTGGCTCGCCCCGCAGTTGCGCATTTGGTGTGGCCTAGTTGTGAGATAGACGCGGCCATGTGGGCCTGGTAAATTGACAAATTCATTGGGGTCTTGGTAGACTGTGGCCGTACTACATAGTGCTAATTTGGACCACTAAAGTTGATTGCCTGTCTACACTGGGATACCTTAACCGCTTGGTGGCTCACAGTAGGTGCAATCATGGGGAAAGGCAACAAAACGCAAACAAAAATCCAGTTCGACCAGCGTAAATCGATTAGGAACAGAGAAGAAGATCCTACTCCGCCAACTGAGGAGCAAAATGACGATCAAGCCGCCTCTGGAGATGACATTCGTCAAATACTAGCTGCCATGCAACAGAGCTTGGCCTCCATAGATGGGAAGATGGACACAATGGCCTTCCGCATGGACCGTATGTCCGAACGTGTGGACAAACACTCCGAAAGGCTCGATATGGCGGAGCGCAGAATATCTGAAGCAGAGGATGCACAAGCCGAAATGGGAGCAACGCAGAAACAAGTGGCGACGCTGCTAACAACATTGCATGATAAAGCCGAAGATCTCGAAGCGCGGTCTAGGCGCAATAATGTGCGCATACTGGACCTACCCGAGACCACAGTCACTGGGAACATGGAAGTATTTGTAGAACAATTACTGGTGACTCTGTTGGGCTGTGAAACGTTTTCTGATGTATTCGTTGTCGAGCGAGCCCATCGCACACTGGGCCCCAGACCTCCTCCTGGTGCCCCACCTCGCCCTCTGATTGCGAGAATCCTGAACTACAGGGATAGAGACGCAGCACTGCGGCGTGCCAGAGACCTGAAAACACTTAAATATGAGGGATCAGAAGTGGCCCTCTTTCCGGATTTCACTCCGCAGGTACAGGAGGCACGCAAGAAATTTGGGTCGGTAAAGCGTAAGCGAATGGAATTGAATTTTGACTACGCAATGCTCTACCCAGCTAGACTCTGGGTGAATTTCGCCAGCAAATCCAAAATATATAGTGACCCTAATCAGGTGCAACAGGACCTTAAAAAGTACAGCTCTGCGAAATCACAAAAAGCAACCCCGCCGGCAGTAGCAGAGAGCGACGGCGTGCCCGAAGACTCAGAACAGGACACTCGGTATGAGCCGGGAACGCCAGCTTCGTAAGTGTATATGGGACTCTAGTTGTGTAACAGATGTAATGGTCAATATTAATATTGCATTTCATGGATTATGGACGCTCTGATGTAGCACAATACATAGGCTTATATGATACAAAATTGCTGCATAAGAATACAGCATTAGTAACCTAGTTGCCTGGATGGCGACATAGTGGGTGCTCAGTCGTAGGCTATCTAATAACACCTAGAGCCTGGCTGCCACCGCCTCTGAGTGTATCACACCTAGGTAACATTTGTGGGGAAACTGTTTCTGTGCGGGAGGGACTAACTCAGGGTGGGGCGGAGGATAGTTGGGATGTTATAGCCATGTCTAACTGTTATGATATGGAGTGGGTGGGTGACGGGGTGTTCTTTATACACAGCAGTCTTTATGCTCTATTTGATGTTTCAGCAGGAAATGTACACAACGAATATGTAGTTGCAAATATAATGCGTGTTAGGTCCGATAGGATAGATAATTTGCCATATGTTGCAACCTACTAAAGCTGGATCCAATATCAGATTTATGTCCTGGAATGTCAGGGGCCTGAACAATCAGAGGAAGATACGCAAAGTGGTGACCTATTTATATAGGCATAGTATTGACGTCGCTATATTGCAGGAAACTCACCTTGCCCCTGGTTCAGGGCTATTGACACCTAGAAGGATGAAAGGCATGTGCCTGTCAGCCAGATTTACCGCTCACGCCAGAGGTGTACTCATCTGGGTGCATAGAAATTCTGGGTTACATACACAACAAATACAAGTGGACAAGGGGGGCAGATATGCCATGGCTAGGTGCTATAAAGAGAACTTCAATGTGTTACTGGTGGGGATCTATGGGCCTAATTACGACGACCCACAGTTCTATCATGCACTACAAGATAAAATAATGAGGCACTCCCTTATGCCAATTCTCTGGGATGGTGACTTCAACTGCGTACAAAACCCCAAATTGGATAGGTCGCAAGGGGCACCTAGGCTCCCATCTAGAGCTGCAAGTGCTATGGCAGTTATTGCTGAGGCGGAAGGTCTTTGTGATGTCTGGCGTCATCGTTCTCCCTTGGGCAGGGAATATACACACTATTCCTCAGTTTACGATACACACAATAGGATAGACTACTGGTACGCCTCGCGCACGTTACTTCCTTTTATACAGGACTGCTCACATCCGGCGCGTACATTGTCTGATCATTCCCCGGTAACTCTACAGATACTGCTTAGTAATGTAAGTAACATCCCGCGGGCATGGCGGTTTCCTCAATACTCGCTATTGGATACAGTTTTCCGTGCAGAGCTGGGCAATGCCATTGATGACTTCTCTGCCACGAACTTGGGCAGTGTGTCCAACATGGGCTCCATTTGGGAGACTTTCAAAATTTATATAAGGGGCATGACTTTCTCCAAACACGCTGGGGTCCTAAAATCAATTCGCACTCAATTGCAAAAGGTCGAAAACACGCTTAAAGCATTGGAGAGTAGGCTTCAAGTGGAAGGGGATCCTCAGATACTTACACAAATCAGAGCACAGATAGATGAATATGATGAGTTAGCGGAAGCGGAGGTTAAACACCTAGGAAAATATGCCACAGCAAGGGTTTATGTGGAGGGGGACAGACCGAGTGCCACATTGGCAGCAACAGTTAGACCTGTCAGAGGTGATGGCTATATCTCGAAAATATACAACGAAAGTGGATAATTAGCGGAAAGCACACCAGAGATATTGGAGGCATTTGCCAGCTATTATGCCGGCTTATATAGCTCCAGGGGGTCCTCTTCCTCAGAGTCGGACGAGGACTATCTTGCGCATATAGCTATGACATGGCTGGAGAATAGTGATATAGAGAGACTTATAGCACCCCTAAAACTTACAGAAATATTGGCAGCGCTAAAGGAAATGCCTAATGAAAAGGCCCCTGGGGCTGACGGATTAACCATCGCTTTCTATAAGGCATACCAAGATAAACTGATCCCACACTTGGTAAACTTATTTGAGGAGATGGCTAAGTTGGGCAGGATGCCACTATCCATGAAAGAAACCACTGTGGTCACCTTATTAAAACCTGGGAAGTCTCCCGAACACTGTTCCTCTTATAGGCCCCTGTCACTGCTTAATACAGATACTAAACTGTTCACCAAGATATTGGTGAACAGACTAGCTCCTCTTTTACCTAAGTTGGTAGGTCCAGAACAAACTGGTTTTGTCCCGTGGCGCTCGCTAACGAACAATCTTCGCACCCTGTTCGGAACAATAGCGAGAATCAACCCGAATATTAAGGCAGCCGCTTTATTCATAGACATCGAGAAAGCATTTGACTCGGTAGAGTAGAGGTTTCTTTATGCAGTCTTGCGTAGAGTGGGTGTGGGGGATGTCTTTTTGAAATTGGTGGAGGTTCTGTATGCGCAACCAGTAGCACAGGTGCGAATCAATGGTGCCCTGTCACGACCCATAGCTATCTCCAGGGGCACTAGACAAGGATGCCCACTTTCCCCTTTCCTGTATGCTCTGGTTGCGGAGCCACTGGCGTGCGCAATGCGTGAGTACTACGCATATAGAGGGATACGGTCACAGCAGTATAACCTCACTGTTGCTGCATATGCGGACGATACATTACTATATATACGTAACCCGGAGCTAAATTTAGTACCGATGCTGCAGGAGGTCGAACGATTTGGGCAACACTCTGGTCTATATATAAATTGGCATAAGTCAATAATTTTACCACTAACAGCTGCCACCACTCCATTCCATACAAATTATCCTATAGAGTGGACGATGGATCCAGTTAGATACCTGGGAATAAAAGTGCATACGGACCCAGAGGTCGTTCTATCCGGAAATTACGGATTTGCAATACAAAAATAGACAGAGGTCATTGAAAAATGGATTAAACTTCCGTTGTCCCTTGTGGGCCATATTGCATTAATGAAAATGGTAGTGCTCCCTCGGTTCCTATTCTTCTTCGCAAATATTCCCATCAGTCTGCCTAAATCCTTTTTTCATACACTACGCAAACTGCTAACACGTCTTGCCTGAGCTGGAAAGGAACTCCGAGTAAAATGGGAAATTCTAATCAGGCCATATGCAGAGGGAGGACTGAATGCCCCCGATATGGAAAGATACTATAGAGCCGCACAGATATTACATGTGCATGGGTGGATACATGGTCCTCACATCTTGCCGCACCTGTATATAGAACATAATATGGTCTCCCCTATTCCACTAGCAAGATTATTGACAGGCAGATGTCAGAATAAGCCTCGCATAATTGATCCGGTCAGGTGTACGGGGTCTCAACTAACCAAAATGGCAGTTAAGCAACAACTGGGCACCGTATACTCTTCCAAACTACCTTTGATCTGGTGTGATTGGTTGTCACTCTGTAGGGACCGTGCAGTAATGCAAACTCTTCACAAATTAAAAATAGCACACATGGGAGATCTGTTTCAGGATGGAGTAGTGAAAACGTGGGAACAGGCATCCTCTCAGACACAGGGGCTGACCGCGCTAGACACTTATCAATATTACAGAGTGCGAAGGGCGTTGCATGCAATATTGGGTCCTGACATGCCCGAGCCACAGGAGATGAAACCACTGACATATTTATTACAGTCTCACTCTCCACAACATGGTATCACGATACTCTATACTCTCCTTAAGGGACAGGGAACACAAACAAAGCAAAAATTTCAAATAGAGTGGGAAGAAGACTTAGGGTTGGAAATCACACAAATGCAGTGGTCCCACTGTTTTAGTAATATCAAAGCTATTTCTCAGAATGGAAGGCATAGATTAATTCATTTCAAATATCTTCATAGAACTTACTATACCCCGGCGTGACTATATAGATACGGGCTGCGGGAGGACGATAGATGTATGAGGTGCAGAGTAGTGAATGCCAGTTTCATGCATCTGGCTTGGGAGTGCCCTGGTATTCGAGTATTTTGGAGCGAGGTATTCACCGCATTGAGTGCAATGCTGGATCTGGTCATACCTGAATCGCCTGTGGTGGCTCTCCTGGGGTCCGATAAAAACATTCCAAGGGCGGTGCGTAGGCTGGCCTCCATTGGTCTGCTACTCGCAAAGCGTAGGATTGCAATGAGGTTGATGCGTGGCCCCCTGCCTAAACTATTGGAATGGCACACAGATCTGGCCGACTTTTCTTCGCATTCTGAGAATTACAATGCATTAATGCCTGCGAAATGTCAACCTAAAGATATCTGGGGACCATATCATGCATATCTGTTGGAAAAAGCTACAGAGGATCCCACACAAACTGAGCAGAAAAGAACCGATGTTGGTTAAATTATGTTGGCATTGGATGATTGTATTAAGAGTGCATATACATGAGGGTGTAGCGAGATTAGTTTAAAAAGGGCGAAGAATAAGTCGGAGTTGTGAATGTTATGTAAACCAAGTGTATCAAAGGTACCCATGGGACTCTACAGCCTGTACAGGGGATTATTCTAGTGGGTTGTCGAACACAAGTCGTAAAAGTCTTCTATACTGGCCTTGAAATGCTATATCACTGTTTGTGTACGCTAAAGGAATTGTATTGTTTATTTTCTGCATAACACTGCTGTAATGTTTCTTTCCTTTTTTATGTTTTTCCTGCAAAACTTTAAATAAAGTTTTTAAAAAAAAACTCTATTAGAGAAAATGTTTAAGAAACCCTTCACAGATAACAAGCATAAAGGCAATAGGAGATGCAGTGCGAAGATGGGCGGGATCCACTCATAAATTAAGTGATCAACTAATTACCAGAGTTAATGTCTATGACTTCAGCTCGCATGATGGATGACTTACTTACAGCTAGAAATAGAATTAGCACGGCTACGATAGAGACCTTACCACTAGATTTAGATACGGTGGAGAGTTGTAGGAAGACTTAATCCAAACAAACTGGTCAATATCCCTGACAGATCACCACTGCTTAAGAAAATACAGATGGACAGATGTTGGGCTCCGGGCCCTGAAGGATTATTTAATGTGTAGTGGTACAAAAGTAATATAGGCTGAGTGATGTGTTAATGTCACTAGAACCCTGAGATTGCATGACTGAACCATACTACACATGGTGCCAATTTTGTATTTTTTTTATATTGCATGCTTACTTTGGGTAGTTGGCATGAAAAAGCTTGTTTCTTCAAAGAGCAGCTAACAATGAATACTGATTAGAAGTAGAGTGTTTAGCTTCTGTTATTTTCTTGAATAAATTATTCATAAAACAATAGGCAATGGTGAGGGTCTGTGGATTTAGGTGATTCTGTGGCAGTAACGTTTACTGCATAACTATGGATCTACCATATTTGCCACATATTTTGCAACATTTCGTGTTTTTTCTAGGTCAAGTAGATGAAGATAATACTGCTAGAGAATGTGCTGCATAATTTGTATTTTTTGACCCACAGTTTTGAAAACTTTGCCACTTAATTGGGTCCCCCCACCACATAATCCCAGTAGCTGTGACTAGGTTAAAGTTCTGCAGATTGTCCTGAGGGCTGTCATTTTGATGATATAATATGCATTTCACAGGCAAGAATGAAATATTCTTCATACCTCATGGCTATTAAGTGTCCCACAAAATTAATTTACACCATTTGAAAAGGAATTTCTTTGAGTAGCATACTTAGGGCCCGATTCTGATCTCGTGCGGAAAGCAAACTGAAAGGCTCATGTCCGTAATGCTTTCCGTACGACTCGTGTCAGGGGAGTCCGACCGAACAAGTACGATGCATTTGAATGCATCCAGATACGATTCGGTTGGACTCCCATTGACTTCAAATGGAGCCTGTGTACAGAACGCATACACAGGCTCTTATTGACAAAAGGGGTGGTTGGGGATCATCGTGCACCCTGTGGCGGGCACCCCTTGGTGCTTGCCACAATATGCGTGGTCTGAAAGGGGGGACCCATGGGTACTCCCACGGGCACGAATCGGAGGGCCCCGGGTGAAGAGGGTCCTGCTATGGGCCCCCAAAGACCGATTCGGCAGCCTTTTCGATCCGGGCAAAAGGAATCATAAAGGCTGTCCGAATCGTTCATCGTACTTGCTCGTTCGGAATCCGGCTCCATTGTGCGGCACGATTCATTTACGAATGAGTCGGACGGACAGGTCCGGGTTCGGAAACGAGTCGGACACCGCGGACGTGATCTTCGCATCGTACTTGGTTGTTCGGAACGGGGGACGATTCGGTCGGAAACATAGGCTCCGAACCGTATTTGCACGTTCCGGCACCCGTCTGGAGGCCTTCCTAACGACATCGGAATAGAGCCCTTTGGAGGGGAGCTTTTGGTGATTTACAGGGGCTAAACTTTTGGCATACTGCACCATTTTGACAGTTCCACTTAATCTGATTAATCATAGTAGTATTAGCTACAAATATTTTTTCTGTCATCCAGTTACTAATATGGCCTCCCATCAAATGTGTATGATTGCTGAAAGGCTCAGGAACCAATATTTGCAAGGCCTGATAGAGCTGCTCTTTGCTACAACAGCCCATTCAACATTAAGAAATAAAGCCCTACCTTGTGCTTTTCATCGGCTCCTCAAGCGTGTGTCCACTCCTGGTCCAAAAAAGGATCCTCCCTGGAGTTCCAATCCCCCTTACAGAGTTCTTGACTCAGACACACTGTCTGTTTCATCAGAGCATTTTCACTTTTCCCTTCTCTCTTCCTCCTGTGAGTGTTGGTGTTCTTTACCTTCCCTGGGATTATATGCTCTTGGGCCTAGGAAACCTTCTGCCACAGGGAAGGGTCGTTTTCTAAATTCTCTTTTAGCAATGTCTAAAATTGGTGCTGGTCCATGGGAATGCTGAGGGGCTCAGGTAAATTAGGCCCTACACTTCGCAAACGGATTCATCAAGGGTCCTTTCTGTAGATGTACATTAGGCGCTGGGCATGCATTTTATTACATTTCCCTCATAAGGGACAGTAATAGTGGGAATGTGTCTCATGCAAGTAATATATGGACCTTCTAGTAAAACCTAGGTACATGGGTTCATCCTCCTTTTTTAAAGGCAGAACAGGGCAATGTGCCCTCACTCTACACAGTTGAAACTTTGTCCGTATAATTGTCCCCTATATTGTCCCGTAAGCTACTGTTTTGCGCAGTCATTATTCTTCTGCTACCCTTTTGATTGTTACTGCTTTTTCTCACAAGGGTAGCCTCCTCCATGTTTGCTCTTCCCTCTTGAACCCTTATATACACCCTTGCTATTTCAATAGCTGGATACTGGAGTTCAAGGCATTTAAAAATTGTACAAATTCTTCAGAACCTTTGCCAATATTACTTTTGATCTATTCCCACTTGCTTCAGAATAGTCTTTTTAATGTCTTCATATGTAGTGTGTCCTGTGGGGTTCATGGCTTAATAGATAGTAAGTCCCCGGCCAGTAAGCATCCTGCATAATGTCCTCACCTCTCCATAAGCCACCCTGCTAACTAAGTGCTCCTCCCAAAGTTTTAAAAAGGGAAAATCTGGTTCTTCTTCCGGCATATCATTTTGCAGTACTACTAAGTGGGTATGGAGCACTATCCTTTGTTTTAATTTTGGTGCCTCTGCATTACTCATGTAGCGTGGGGTTCTGGTCAAATTCTGCAAATCGCCATGTGGCGGATTTTTTCTAGCGCATTGGTTCAGCAAGGTAAGTTGGCGAATGAGATTTGGCATCCCTGGTCTGATTTCCGGTTGCTAGGAGGACATCCGGTGAGATTTTTCTAAAGCGGGCAGTCGCAACTGTTCGTGAGCAGAAAGCTGCCACTCAAGTAGAAAATCTACTCGAGCGGCAGGCAGTAAAATCAACTTGAGTAGCTGCGGTCTCTGGCACACAGTGTGGTGCACTTCATGCTGATTTGACACTAAAACAACAAAAATACCAATCACTAAAACAAAAATTATTAATTTTAAAGGTTTTTAGTAAAAACTAGCGCTTGAAAGATGAAAGCTCCAACTCCGGGCATCTAGACTTGCGGGACCGGGGCAAAGTCGAATGTTAAGGGCAACCTTAATGGAATGTGATTTTGATGCACAAGGTGAATTGGACCCGGTATAGACTTGCCTTCAGACTTAGAAAAATTCTTGAAGAAAAATGTTTGAGAAAGTAAAGTTCAGTTAGGCAAGGCATCCGTCAGTGTCCTACAAGGACTCATCATTGTCGGAGAGCAGTTTGATGAAGTCACTGTGATGATTTCTACATTTGAACATTGTCACTTTTTTGGAAGCCAAAAACCTCCAGTGGGACAAAACTGCAGGCTGTAGCAAACGAGGCCTCCACGCGGCCGGATACCCCTTCTACGAGGAGCAGCTGAAGAGGATTTGCTGCTGCAGAGAAGAATGTTGTGGGAGCTACCACGAAGTCAGGCCAACCGGCTATGCACTTTGGACAGATCAGTGAGCAAGTAGGTCTTGGTCTCCTGTCAGTTCTCAGTGTCCCATGTTTTGGGTTTTGGCTGTTTGGGCATTTTTAGCACCACTTCCAAGGGTCCAGGATTACGTAGGCACCGCTCAGAGGATAGGACTCATTTCAGGCAGGGTCCAGGTGCAGGGTTCAAGTTGGAGTTTTTGTGTCCTTGTAGTTCAGAACAGGAGGCCAGCCAACTAGCCCTTGAATTCACTCTGGTAGTCCTGGGTTTAAGCAGCAAGGCAGACCTATGGCAGCAATGAGGCAGTCCTCTGAAATACAAATCAGGTCTCTAGCAGCAGGGCAGGGAGTGAACTGAAGAGTGGGTCAGAGAGTCCTATTTTTATACCTGGTGCCACCTTTGAAGTTGATGAAACTTATAGAGTTTTCCCCCAACAGCTGGTTGTGAAATTTCCTTCCTCTGTTGCGTAAACTAAGACTCTGGCTTAGCTCTACACGGTTTGATTTCACACCCACGGTTGTCACAATTCTTGTCTTTTTCTTGGTCTGTAGGGCGTGGCTGGGTGCGATGATCTAGAACTGTCTCTCACCTTTGCCTCTCTCTTTGTGTTTCTTTTTTCCTTCAAGCAACTCTGCAGGCCTTACCGGAGAAGACTGCCAGGAGAGGAGCTATGAATTAGAAGGAAGTCATCATGCAGGTAAGTAGATCCAAAACGAAGCAGGAACCTTGTGCTGCTCTGTGGGGGGTGAGGGAAGGGGGACAAATCCATTTTGAGTGGGCGTGGTATTTATACACTGCCCAGTCAAAATGGCCACTGGGTCACATGGATCTCAGTACTCTCATGAGAGTATACAAGAACCAGAAATGCCCCACGGGAAGCAAAGATGCTTCCAGGTTCCAAACCCCTAATGAGGAGGGCGTTTAACACGATGGAGCATCCAATAAAACCATGGGGAGCACGGCAGGAGTGACACAAGAAATGGGGAGTGTGGCAAGGGGCACACAAGATGCTTGGGGGCAATGAGGATCACCTGAGTCAGGGAAGGGTGAGAAACCAGAGGGCTAACATGGTTCAAAAGAGACCTATGGGGGTAATGGCAAATTACACAGGACATTGTGGGGGCCCAAGTAGGTGTCCTAACAGTTCTCCCCTCCAAATGCTGATGGATGGTCCACGGTTTGCGAGGCAAGTGATGATGAAAAAGGTGGACCAGTCGTGGGACATGAACTAAGGAAGCAGGTTCCCAGGCCCGATCTTCTGGACCCTAGCAACTGAGGTTGCATGAAATGTGCATTTCTCCAGTTTAGCGAACAATTGATGTTTGTGCAATTGTTAAAGAATGGCCTGTACTTGATCATGCCTCAAAAAATCATTAAAAATTTTTACTAGACCCCCAGGTCTTGAAACTTGAATAGTCGGCTCGATATAACTCTATCATACTTGACCCATAAACTAGACTCATTATGTCATCCTAGGCAAATATTTTATTTTACAGAGCCACCTTTTTCTTTACTAGCACATATCAAAAAGCCTTCCAATATGTGATTTCAGCATATATGCTGTACAAAAAACCCTATTATGTTTGATTTAATAGACTAAGGGCCCGATTACGATGCGGTACGAAATGGCTCCGACCATCGGTCGGAGCCATTCTTACCGCATCATAATCTCCTGTTTGGAATAATTTCCAACCAACCCATTTTGATGGAGTCGGTTTGAAATTATTCCAAATAGGAGTTCCGATTGGCTTACGAAGAGCTAGGAGAGCCCATCCGCCATTCGGAAGGCCTTCAGCAATCCCTCGGCCTGCTCTTTCCGGCCGAGGGATTGCAATGGGAATTTCCCACTGCCTTTCTGTGCCGGCCTTTCCGACACAGAAAGGGATTTGGGAAACTGGCTTTGGGGGCCACCAGCAGGGCCCCCATGGGTGCAAGGCTGCCGAATGGCAGCCTAGGGGCACCTATGGTGCCCCCCTGTTGAT
The DNA here is from genome assembly GCA_963921515.1 of Calotriton arnoldi. Classification (NCBI taxonomy): domain Eukaryota; kingdom Metazoa; phylum Chordata; class Amphibia; order Caudata; family Salamandridae; genus Calotriton; species Calotriton arnoldi. Next base: position 1,078,396 of record CAWUFW010004236.1, read on the forward strand.
CCCTGCAGCCTTTTGCAGGCACCTTGAGGTGCCTGCCATGGGGTGCAAGGATGAACTGCACCTCTGCTATTTGCTATGAGAGCATGCAGTCCGTTCGGATTGCATGCTCCCATAGCAAAGTATAGGAATGCGACCGAACAGGGTTCGGTCGCATCCTAATAGCTGGGCTGGATCCGATGACGGGAGGTCGTTCGGTTCATTTCCAGAGTGATGTCGGACGGACTCTGGTCTGCCCCACATCGCATTCGGGCCCTCAATGTTTGCTCAATGCATAATAAAAATCTAGCCCACATATAGCTTACACATGACCCCTGACTTGCCTCGTAGTTCACTAAAAGCATTGCCGTTAGGGCAAAGGAAGGTATGTTTCTCAGTTCATCTTTAACAACTCACTTTTAATAAATGTATTATTAAAGCATGATGTGGTAGTGCACTGTCATTTACAGACAGCACATTTTCCATTGAAATGGCCAAAAATGTCCCCACTAACACGCAGTTTTACTGATAAAACTATATTGCGCATAAACAATAATCTGTGCAAATTGGGTTTCACTTAACATATTTATCATTTGCACATTACCTATTAAAATATTTTTTTTCATCACAAAGGATTAAAAAACAAGGGCTTTCAAAACTACTGAAATTTATTTTAAAATGTTTGCACAGTTCACTTTTTACTTATTTAAAAGTTGTGTGTTAGAATTAAACATGATATCGTACAGCCTTGCATTTGACACTTTTTGTGCAGCATCTTTTTCAGACAGAACTTTGCAGTCAGAGAAAGAAAAGTAACTGTAGATGTAAACTGACTTTTGACCTCTGTCTCCTAACAGAGTATAAATGTGAGAAGATAAAAACAAGATCCAAAGGCATCTTTAGTGCTCTTTCACTTTGTGAGTGAACAGAACACCTGTTCTTTGTCAGCTTGCCAGAAGGGACGAGTAGGCCCTAATTATAGCTTGCCGTGATAAAATCTAACTCACCATAGTGAGTTGGGTGAGTGGATTTGTCTATACCCTCTATTTAATATGTTTGTCCTGTGTTTGAGATTAAATAAGGATGTTGCCTCTGTAGACAACTACATAGACATACAAGAAGTCCTGTAACACCTTGTAGATAATAAAAATGGAACGCTGCAGAGGCATTGCAGAGTCTAAAAGACATGATGATGTACTCGAACAGACCAAATCTGAAAAGCAGTCTTCCACTTGTCGCCCTCTTGGACCCTGATCAGATAGTAGGCACCCCTCAGGTCCAACTTGGTGTAGATGGTTGATTGGTGATCTTTGTCTAACAGGACCGGGATATGTGGTAGAGTCTACCGATTTTTTACTGTGGCTTTATTCACTGCTCAATTGTTGATACAGGCTTGCAAATCACCAGTTTTCTTGTATATAAAGAACAACAGACAAGAGACTTGTGAAGGTGAGTGTCAAATAACCCCTTTGGCAAATATTGGTTCTCTGGCTCAGATAGAGCATACACTCTGATACCTGGCAGAGGTGCCTCTAGGACAAGGTCTATTCTATATGACAGTCTTAGGCCCGGTGTGGGGGCAATTTGGTAACCTTCTGTTCACTAAAGACATCCTAGAAGTCTAGATAGCACTCTGGCAACTTGGAAGCTGGGGCTTCTACCATTGTGGCACAACTCAGTGGAGAGACTAGATTTAGAACCTCCTGGTAACAGGAATACCAACAGAAATTGGAATCAAAGATGACTTTCCTGAGTGTCTAGTCTATCTTGTCATTGTGATGCTGTAGCCAGGGGACCCCCAAAGTGGTGCCAAAAATGGGTGTGTCCATGAACAAATGTTTTTCATATGTCAATTTTCACACACCACAATTAAAGGCGCTGGCTGGTGAACTAAGAGACCAGAGGAGAGATATGAGCTGTCAACAGCTCTTACGGGCTCAGGTTCAGATTTCTTAACCTTGGGAATGGCAAGATTAGAGGATATATATATATATATATATATATATATATATATATATATATATATATATATATATATATATATATATATATATATATATTTAGAGAAAACTTCTCACAAGCCCCAAGAAGGACAAGATGCACACCTCAACTGGTAACAATCTTCCTTTATAGTTTGGCAACACGAAGCAGTGTGCGCCTCCCCAACGCGTTTCGATGCTTCCATCTTGCTCACGGGTACGTGCGGCTAGTTATTGTCATTAACTACCAGAGTATATGCACCTGAATTTATTCAATCATTGCCTCCCATGAGCCTCCATTATGATAATCCACTTTGGTGCATTATGGTCCTCGTAGTTTTAATCATTAATTTCGGCCCTTAAGTGGGCTTGACACAATGTTCGTGTTGTAAATGTACAATCCTGAAGTCCAGTCGTCCTGTACCCGACCCGTATCAAAGGCGGAACAGACCCTTCAAACGCAGAAATCCGTGATAGTGTGCGTCGTCCTCTTCCATTTCTCACTTTTGTTCGTGCACCATGGACAATGCAACACTGTTTTTAAGGTGGTGCAGTTGAGGAGTGCATCTTGTCCTTCTTGGGGTTTGTGGGAAGTTTTCTTAATATATATATATATATTCACTGAAAAAACCATAGGTTTCAGGCACGTTATAGTTAGAAATTAGCATTTAAAAAACCTTAGAAATTCACTGAAAAACCATAGGTTTCAGGGGCGTTATAGTTAGTTGGACATTTCACTCGTACAAAACCATAGAAATTCCCCGTTATAGTTAGTTCAGCTAACTATAACTCCTTGCGCTCCGCAATGCACTGCTGATGACGTCACATATTACATCACTCATGACATGGTCAGTGACATCACTCATGACATCACTGATGACATCTCAAATGACATCACTGATGACATCACTGATGACATCATCCTTGTGATAGAGTGGCAGACCTCCTCTCACCCTAATATAACCTTTGATACACACACTCAAAAATACAAACTAAAATTTTCAAAACAATGGACATACCAATACCAGTTACAACACACCTATTCAGTAATTCCAAGATCTACACACACATCCACTCATTCACCAACAGTCCCTATACAGTCACTCATACATGTACTCACTCATCATATGTACTCATACACCTATACATCCTGTTACATACCACCACTCATCCATAGAGTTACTCACACACATAGTCACACATGCAAACAAAGTATCAAACATCCATTTACTTGCATATACAGTTATACACACACTACCACACTTACTTCTACAGAAACTTACACATACCTACTCTCTTAAACAATCACTTATAGAAACACCTACTTATTTGTACAGGAACTCTTCCAATCTCTCACTCTCACATATACTCACTTATATACACCAATACTCACATATACTAGTTTAAAACATATGTAGTTACTCATAAAGACACTATTGAGACAGTCATTCACTCACTAACACACCCATACACATACTCATCCACCTATACAGTCCTGCACACATGCTGTCTTCAACACATACAAACAGTGAGTCACTCATTCATGCATCTATGCACTAAGTAATACCCCCCACCGAACCATACAGACACTCAGACACTCATACTGATACTCAAAAACCAACTAATAACCCATATAGACACTCATGTAGCTACTCACCAACCCATGCAGCCACTTATACACAAAGTGAGAGACTGATACAGATATTTTCATATTTAAACATTACTCACTAACCCATGTATTCACTAAGATACACTTAGTCAGTTATACAATCAATTTTACAAAAAAAATCAACCATTTAGACACTTATATACCCATTTATTCTTCCATCGACCTTGAGATATACATATATAAAACATATTTAATTTTCAGAAAAACACACATTCATTGGATGATGTCATCAGTGATGTCATCAGTGATGTCATTTGAGATGTCATCAGTGATGTCATGAGTGATGTCACTGACCATGTCATGAGTGATGTAATATGTGACGTCATCAGCAGGGGGCGCGAGTTATACACTTCACCTACAGGAAGCCCACCACGCACCACCGCACCGAACAAATGCCTCGCCGCTGCTGGAGCAGAGTCACGGAAGACCAGCTAACCACAACCCTCGCCCTGAGCCCACCCGCCGAACCCTCCGACCCCGACACCGCCGCCCGCAACCTCAGACAGTGGATCGACGACTGCGCCAACACCTCGCCCGCGCTCAAGAATCCGCCCAACAGCCACACCAGCAAGAAAGCCACCTGGTTCACCGAAGACCTCCAGGCCTCCAAACGAACATGCCGAAAACTGGAGAAAATCTGGCTCCACGAACGGACAGCGGACAGCTACGCCGCCCACAAGAGCGCCACCCGCAATCACCATCACCTCATCAGATCCGCCAAAAGGGCCTCACTCAAAGACCGCCTAGACAACAACGCACACAACAGCAAAGAGCTCTTCAACATCGTGAAGGAACTCTCCAACCCCAGCTCCAACACCAACGACATCCAGCCATCGCAAGACCTGTGCGACTCACTGGCCACCTCCTTCCACCGCAAAATCGCCGACATCCACGACAGCTTCAACACCACGACCGCCCCGGCAACCACCGAGACCACTGCCCCCACAACCACCAACCGCCTGCTCTCCTGGACCAACATCAACGACGAGGACACCAGCGAGATCATGAACACCATCCACTCCGGTTCACCGCTAGACCCGTGCCCTCACCACATCTTCAACAAAGCCAGTACAGCCATCGCGCCCCATCTCCGGAAAATAATCAACATCTCCTTCGAGACAGCAACCTTCCCGGAAAGCTGGAAGCACGCCGAGATCACCGCCTTACTCAAGAAACCCAAGGCAGACCCCAAGGACCTCAAGAACTTCCGACCCATCTCTCTGCTCCCGTTCCCGCGAAGGTCACCGAGAAAATCGTCAACAAACAACTGACCCGCTACCTCGATGAGAACAACATCCTGGACCCTTCCCAGTCCGGCTTCCGCAGCAACCACAGCACCGAAACCGCCCTCATCGCCGCCACCGATGACATCAGGACCCTGCTAGACAACGGAGAAACAGCAGCCCTCATCCTCCTGGACCTATCAGCCGCCTTCGACACGGTCTGCCACCACACACTACGAACACGCCTTCACGACGCCGGGATCCAAGAGAAGGCCCTGGACTGGACCACATCCTTCCTTTCCGGCAGAACACAAAGCGTCCGCCTCGCCCCTTCCGATCCAAGGCCACCAAGATCATCTGCGGCGTACCCCAAGGCTCCTCCCTCAGCCCAACGCTGTTCAACATCTACATGGCACCCCTCGCCCACGTCGCCCGACAGCACAACCTCAACATCATCTCCTACGCCGACGACACCCAGCTGATCCTCTCCCTCACCAAAGACCCTCACACCGCCAAAGCCCACCTCCACGAAGGAATGAAGGCCGTCGCCGAATGGATGAGGACCAGCCGCCTGAAGCTGAACTCGGACAAGACGGAGGTCCTCATCCTTGGTTCCAACCCTTCAGCCTGGGACGACTCCTGGTGGCCAACATCACTGGGAACAGCCCCGCCACCCACCGACCACGTACGCAACCTAGGGGTCATCCTCGACCCCACCCTCTCCATGACTAAGCAGGTCAACGCCGTTTCCTCATCCTGCTTCAACATCCTCCGAATGCTCCGCAGGATCTTCAAGTGGATCCCCACCGAAACAAGAAAAACAGTCACCCAGGCCCTCGTCACCAGCAGGCTGGACTACGGAAACGCCCTCACGCAGGAACGACGGCTAAGCTCCTGAGACGGCTGCAACGCATCCAGAACGCCTCTGCACGTCTTATCCTCGACATCCCCCGACGCAGCCACATCACACCCCACCTGAGAGACCTGCACTGGCTCCCTGTCAACAAGAGGATAACCTTCAAGCTCCTCACCCACGCACACAAAGCACTCCACAACTCCGGACCAGCCTACCTCAACAGACGACTCAGCTTCTACACCCCCACCCGCCAGCTCCGCTCGACCAGCCTCGCCCTCGCCACAGTCCCCCGCATCCGGAAAAATGACCGCCGGCGGCAGATCCTTCTCCCACCTCGCCGCCAAGACCTGGAACACCCTCCCCACCAACCTCCGACAGACCCAAGACCTACTGGCCTTCAGAAGACTCCTCAAGACCTGGCTCTTCGATCAGTAGCAGCACCACCCTCCTCTTCCCCCAGCACCTTGAGACCCTCGCGGGTATGTAGTGCGCTTTATAAGTGACATGATTGATTGATTGATTGATTAGCTGAACTAACTATAACGGGGGAATTTCTATGGTTTTGTACGAGTGAAATGTCCAACTAACTATAACGCCCCTGAAACCTATGGTTTTTTCAGTGAATTTCTAAGGTTTTTTAAATGCTAATTTCTAACTATAACGTGCCTGAAACCTATGGTTTTTTCAGTGAATTTCTAAGGTTTTTTAAATGCTAATTTCTAACTATAACGTGCCTGAAACCTATGGTTTTTTCAGTGAATTTCTAAGGTTTTTTAAATGCAAATTTCTAACTATAACGTGCCTGAAACCTATGGTTTTTTCAGTGAATATATATATATTTATTATACTATGTATACATGTGAAAATGTCTCGGTCCCCTGTTTGCCTCGGTGGCACAGAAAAAATGGGTGGAACTGACGTCAGCACGCCGACGAGGTCCTCTTATGGCTCCGATGACGTCATACGGTGTCGCGAGTGGAGCCGTGCTCGTTGACGTGGGAGAGCTAGGAAAGAATTTCCGTGGAATGCTGGTGCAGGGGATATTCACCTAAGTGTTCAGGCTAGTCCTTTGGGAGCAACTGTTTATGTTGCCACTCCAGAAACCGAAACCAGTGATCCGAGGGCAGAGGCCCTGCAGATGGCACACGAGGTGGGGTGCCCAGTCGTGTGCACCGGCGGGGCAGCGAAGTGACAAGCACCACAACCCACAAAAAAGGTAACAAGGGCACTGAATAACACAGGATCTTCTCTTTGTATCTGGCAGGAACAACGAAGTTAAAATGCCCTAGTACCAAAATGTAGAATTAGTGCTACAACGGTCTTCAAGAGGACCTGCGATGCCGCTTCTGCCTCCCGTACCCTGGAGGCGGCACATGGGTCACGCGGTACGGTCATACTGCGGTGGGATGCACACTCGTTGACCTCTCATGGCACTGCTCCACACTTCAGGTAGGACGCTTTCCATTAGCTATGTTTTCTGATGACATGTCGCGCCGGCCCCGTCCAACAACAGAACTCCTTTAGATCCAAACAGACTCTTCCACTCTCTCACCGGAAGTGAAACCAGGCCACGCGGACACTTTCACAATACAACAGCCGGGAATGCACTTTTCGGTAAAAAAACACATTCCTTCCTCCTAATTAATCAAATAAACGTCTCACTGAAGAACAGGGGCCAGCTCGATCGGTAAACAGCCGTTACAACGACTTTTTTACTTTGCAATACCATTACAACGCATGCATTACCACGCATGCGTTGTACATCACGAAGTCATTACTACGCATTTTTTAGAACGTATGGTCATTTACCACGCATGCCTTTACAACAAATTTTGTTGTAAAGGTATGTATGGTAAATGACCATGCATTCTAAAAAACATGTAGACGATCCATGACGTTGTAAGGAAACAGAGGCTGTTCCGTTTCCTCACAACGACGTGCACCACCCCTCAGAGATGACGTGAAGCAGGAACCATGAGGAGAGAGGAACCATGAGGAGTGAGAGGTAAGGGGGATTGGGCATGGGGTGGGGGTTTCTTTTCTAGGGTTTAGGGTAGTGCAGTGGTGTTTGGGTGGTGTATGGGGTCGTGCTGGGGTAGTGTTTTAGGGTTTAGGGTAGTGCAGTGGTGTTTGGGTAGTGTAGGGGTCGTGCTGGGGGTAGTGTTTTAGGGTTTAGGGTAGTGCCGTAGTGTAGGGGGTCGTGCTGGGGGTAGTTTTAGGGTTTAGGGTAGTGCAGTGGTGTATGGGTAGTGTAGGGGGTCGTGCTGGTGGTAGTGTTTTAGGGTTTAGGGTAGTGCAGTGGTGTTTGTGTAGTGTAGGGGGTTATGCTGGGGGTAGTGTTTTATGGTTTAGGGTAGTGCAGTGGTGTTTGGGTAGTGTAGGGGTCATGCTGGGGGTAGATTTAGGGTTTAGGGTAGTGCAGTGGTGTTTGGGTAGTGTAGGGAGTCGTGCTGGGGGTAGTGTTTTAGGGTTTAGGGTAGTGCAGTGGTGTTTGTGTAGTGTAGGGGTAGTGTTTTAGGGTTTATGTTAGTGCAGTGGTGTTTGGGTAGTATAGGGGTAGTGCTGGGGTAGTGTTTTAGGGTTTAGGGCAGTGCAGTGGTGTTTGTGTAGTGAAGGGGGTCATGCTGTGGGTAGTGTTTTAGGGTTTAGGGTAGTGCAGTCGTGTTTGTGTAGTGTAGGGGGTCGTGTTTTAGGGTATAGGGTGGTGCAGTGGTGTTTGGGTAGTGTAGGGGGTCATGCTGGGGTTAGTGTTTTAGGGTTTAGGGTAGTGCAGTGGTGTTTGGGTAGTGTAGGGGGTCGTGCTGGGGGTAGTGTTTTAGGGTTTAGGGTAGTGCAGTGGTGTTTGTGTAGTGTGGGAGGTCATGCTGGGGTATATTTAGGGTTTAGTGTAGTGCAGTGGTGTTTGGGTAGTGTAGGGAGTCGTGCTGGGGGTAGTGTTTTAGGGTTTAGGGTAGTGCAGTGGTGTTTGGGTAGTGTAGGGAGTCGTGCTGGTGGTAGTGTTTTAGGGTTTAGGGTAGTGCAGTTATGTTTGGGTAGTGTAGGGTGTCGTGTTGGGGGTAGTGTTTTAGGGTTTAGGGTAGTGCAGTGGTGTTTGGGTAGTGGAGGGGGTAGTGTTTTAGGGTTTAGGGTAGTGCGCCCAACCAGCCACAATATCCGTGGACAAAGGGGATCCTGACTCTTTGGAACGCTCCGTCAATTGAATAATTTGGGTCAAGGACCCTACCACGTCCAAGACCTATCAATTCCTTTCTTGGGATCCCTCATATACTTGGAGAAAAAGGTACATAGTTTCTCATCAATTTCAGGCGTGTGTGCCACCTTCCCTTTCAGTGAGGGCCTGGGGCATTCTCCCCTCATCCTATTCCTGACCTCCCTTTCAAGGGGTTGATGGATTTTCCCCACCACATACTCTGCCACTTTGGCGTCAGGTGTCCACTCTGCCGACCTATGGTAAATTTGGGTAGGCTCGAACATGTCCGAGTGGACCCCGTCCCCAACCGGGGACTGAGAGGAGTGGGACTCTGGACGCCAGGGACGCCCCGAGTCCTTATCCACACTAAACTGAGCATCATCTACAGCCAAGCACTCAGAATAAGACGCATCTGCAGCAATGAGGAAACCTGTAAAGACCATCTACAGGAGCTTGCTACATTATTTAAAAGGCGAGGCTATCCTCTGCATATCATACAGCAACAAATTGACAAGTCTTTGCAGTTACCCAGAGAAGCACTTATTTGGAATACCAACGGCAGAAACAAAAGTGACAGAACTCCATTTGTGGTTGACTATCATCCATCAGCTCCCAACTACAGAAATATAATGCAAAAACATTTCCCTTACTGTCTACTTGTGAAAAATTGCAAAAGGTTTTTCCAAAACCGCCAGTCATTGCTTACCGCATAGCTCCAAATTTACGATCTCTTATTGTGAGAGCTGAACTCAAGCAAGTTGTAACAAATGCAGGGGTTCATTGCTGTGACTCTAAAAGGTGCATCACGTGTGAATACCTTTTACAAACATCATCAGTAACTAGTTCTGTTACAAGAAGGACCTATGGAATAAGACAGCATCTTACATGTCGCTCAACATGCATTATTTATGTGATTCAGTGCCAACGGCAAAGCTGTAAAAAACAATATGTAGGCCAAACAGTGAATGACCTCCGTACACGATTCAGGAACCACAAATCGGCAATAATTAATAAGAAAATTGACCAGCCTGTAGCCAATCATTTTAACCTTGTGGATCATTTACTATCAGATTTGAAGATTTTCCCCGTGGAACATGTCTCAAAGGAAGAACTACTGGACTCCAGAGAAAACTTCTGGATGTACCGTTTAAAATCACTGCATCCAGATGGACTGAACATTACTGATAATACAATCTGATTACTGCATATCTCAAGAGCTCTCAGGACTGCATTGATTCCACATTCCAAATGGAATCTTCACTCATGATGCTTTTTGAAAATTCAGCTGTGTCATCTGTGCAGCCACTGAGCAAACCATCTTGTACTACCTGAGGAAGGCGGAAGCTGAAACGTTGTAGTGGAAATATATTTTTGTTCTTTGGTGAATCTATCTGTTTGAGTCACTTCTTTCTTGGATATTTTATTTCTTTGTGACTCATTGTATCCTTTGGGATCCAGATTTTTGCCCTGGCTGGCTGTTGTTTTCTTGTGATCCTTCATCTCAAGTATATATATATATATATATATATATATATATATATATATATATATATATATATATATATATATATATATATATATATCATATCATCATCGTGCTTCATCGGTTTCCACAACGATGCTAGGCCACGAATATTCATTTTCAGCGTGTTTTTATTTTCTTTCAAGCCAAGTCACTCTTGACTTGGCTTGAAAGAAAATAAAAACACGCTGAAAAGGAATATTCGTGGCCCTGGCATCGTTTGTGGGAGACCGGTGAAAACGATTGTGATTGATATTTGGGGTTCGCGACCCCGCCATGGCCCGCCACTGAAAGCGGCTTGGGTTTCTGCGCGGACAGTTAGCTGTGTATATATATATATATATATATATATATATATATATATATATATATATATATATCACTGAAAAAACCATAGGTTTCAGGCACGTTATAGTTAGAAATTAGCATTTAAAAAACCTTTGAAATTCACTGAAAAAACCATAGGTTTCAGACACGTAATAGTTATAAATTTGCATTTAAAAAACCTTTGAAATTCACTGAAAAAACCATAGGTTTCAGGCACGTTATAGTTAGAAATTAGCATTTAAAAAACCTTTGAAATTCACTGAAAAAACCATAGGCAAGTCCTTCCACACACCCCACAATGGACACCCATCATCTTAGAGAGAGGTCTTAAAGGAGAGGTTAGTTCATAAAAACACCCTATTTCGCACACCCATCGACCTGACAGAGAGGTCTTGAAAGAGAGGCCAGTCCCTCCACATTCACTACTACGCACACTCATTAACAGAGGTCTCGAAGGAGAGGCCTGTCACTCCCATGCAACCTACTCCTAAAGATAGAAATAGAAACAGATTAAAACGAAATTTAGAAATGTAAGCTCTCACAAGTGTCTTGCAAGTGGTTCACAAGCCTCTTGCTAAAGTAAAGACACACCTTAAAAATAGATTTACAAAGTGAAAACTAATACAGTATGACGTTAATGTAAACACATATACAAAGACTATGAAAAGTATGGTATTAGAATATTTAATGAATTTGCTGGGAAAATATCTCAATATGACAGTCACAAGAACTGCACAATCTCAACTGAATAATCATTATATTATTCTGTTTTATTCTCACACATCATTTTAGAAACATTTTGCAAACTGTGATGCTTTTCCTGTAATGTGTATGTATTTTATTATATATTGAATATGATAAAGATGGCACCACCAGATGCACATGTATCCCCGATGTTAGGTGTTTATATTTAACAATGAGCCACAGGTCTTAAGATTCCCCAGAGTTACATGCAAGAAGGGACTGTTGGAAGACATAGCTGTTATGTGTGCTTCCAGGAAAGTTAGTGCACACATCAGTGAGGCGGGCCATGGCATTGCAGACAACTTGCATGTTGAAGTAGTACAAGCGGTGTCTGTTGCAGAAAAGGTGTGCTGTAGGCACTGAAGTGCCACGTGGGTGCAGTCAATGGCACCAAGTACACCAGGGAAGTGGTGAAAAGCACAGAATTCCTTTGTCATCATTTGCAGTACCACCTCTGAGTGTGGCATGGCGAGAAACTGGTGATTTCTTCTGTAGATGCATCTCATTACATTATGCAAGCATTCAGTCAGGTTTGCCAGTAAGATGCGAACGTTGTCAGAGGTGACCATCTGGAAAGATCAAGTAAGTAAGTAAAGTAAGTAAGTCCGTTTTTATATAGCGCAGCTACTCACCCTTACGAGTCTCAAGGCGCTGGGGGCCGTAGTGGAAATTAAGTGAGCTATTGCCCAGAGTCACATGGTGCTGAGCTGAGCTGCCGCCGGGGATCGAACCGTGAACCCTGTGCTCCGAAGTCAGCTGCCCTGGCTGCTGCACCACACCTCTCAAGAGGCCATGAAATGGAGTGTGCCAGTATTTTGACTTAGGCAGGGGTAGCCTGGGAGTGGACTCTAGCTGAATCAAGTTCCTGCTCCCTGTCTGCAACCATGTGAAGGATGAAAACAGCTGGGAAGAGGTATCTGGCAATGTCAGATTCTCTGGTCATGCCAAAGATGTTGATCTGCTTTTTAAACTCTCTCTAGCCTCCTTCTCAAACAATTATTTCATAAAATGAGGGGCAAGGACACAAACAAATTCAAGGACATAGTGAAGGCAGGAAAAGAGGTTTGGTGTGTAAGATCATTTCATAGATGGTCAGCCTGGCTGTAATTGTTTGATTGTGAAATGTGTTTCAGCCGCAGATGGGTGGTGGGGATCAATCACTCTATTTGCTTTTAAATTTTTAAAAAAAATGTAGTTTTATTTAATTTAAAATTATTTCCAGCTGGGTTTTATTTTAAGTTGTTGGCTCTCTTATTTTCTAGTGAAGTTTTTGTAGTATCCGTGATTGGCTATGTGTGGTGCTGGGTTTACTCCAGCTCTGCGCTCTCGCTCAGAGCTGGAGTAAACCCAGCACCACACATAGCCAGCTAGAGTACATCTACTACTGTTTTGTGTCCTTTGGTTTGTGGCTGCAGTAACTATAGAAGTGCAATTTGTAAATAGGAATGGGCTTACTCTTTTGTGGGTGGGTGCATGTCCCTTGCTAAACACCTTCCTAGCCCTTTCTTAACCCTTCCTTACTCCACCATTAAACCCTCCCATTTAGTAGTAAGTAGTCCCCATTTTCCAGCCCTCCCCCTGTCCCTCCCACATTTAGTGCAAAAACATATCCATACATGTGTGGAGATCTCCACAGTCGAGGTGGAGATCTCTGAACAGAAAAGATAGGAGAGGAAGAGGGCTAGACCTCGGAGATTTGTGAGTAACACTTTGTAATACATGTGAATTACGAAAGTAACAGTTCTATTGCAGCAATATTAATCGTACTACAACATGCAGTTTTTGAATAGGCCCCCTCAGCTGATGTATTTTCTTTGCATGACAGTAGTTTCTCTTCATATTCTCCAAGGCCACTCTTTATCCTTGACTAGTTGTCCATGGGATCATATTAAGTGAATTAGTTACAAAGGGAGGAGCCATGCTTGATGTTTCCACTTGACAAAATGGTTGGTTTCTTGAAAACAAACTCTCAAAGCCAGACGTGCAAGGATTTTCTTTCCCTACTCAAGGGGTCCATTTTATGTGGTCCCTATCTGAGACCACAGTGCCTCACATGGCAGTCCAGGGTTGGGAGTACGAGTGATGGTAGCCCTTTTCTAGACATGGTAGACATTATGACCTAATGGCCCTACGGAGGGTGGGCCATTCGGTCAGAGGTTTCCAACGGATGAGCCAACTGAGGCTTCTCCATCAGAAACCCATATGTTCACATCTCTAAATAGAGCTGGGGAATAATGAGTCAGAAGCACCCACTCTGCCAAACTCCTAATTAACTTTCAGTTTTTCAGTGTTTATGCCAAGATGAAAGTAATGCCATCTGCTTACCCCCTATTATTTCATGTTTCATGCACAAACCTAGCACCAAGGTGTGGTACAGTTCGTTACGCAGAACATGTTTGCTGTGGACGAAGCATCTCAAGCAATTGGTTCTCTACATCTAATAGTGTGGCATTTGGGGGTCCAATTATGGGGGGTAATGTTAGTAGGAAGAGTAAAATACAGTACATTGTAAAGCTGTTTATACATTGTATTGCACTTTCAATTTGAAGCAGAGTGCCAAAATCAAACAATATTTCATGAATGAAGTAACACTTCTAAAGCACATTGTTGGCCTCACTGAGGTATTCTGGTGCTGTGCTGAGTTTGCTAAAATCTATGCCCAAACAGGGCTTGATTGGCAAATTTATTTCATCTGTCATGCCCCCAGGGGACTAGAGAAGTTGGAGGCTGGCTTTTAGTTTCACTTAAACAGCGCATGTGCTGTCTCTGCAAAACATGTTGTTTAAACAGAGTGGGCCCTTAGCTTACCATTTGTTAGCCACAGCACCATTCTCATTTCCTTTGCTCCCGTTTGTCATGCCATGCGGGCATCATGTTCTCTTTTTGAGTGTGGCCCTCCCCTGGTGCATGGAACAAGAACTTGAGTCCATCCACTGCTCCCATTTTTGGAGCTACTTTTTTCTTTGTGTTCAAGTACTCCATATGAGTGCTTGTGTTTTCAGACCGTCTCCCATATCTCATCCATGTAGCTTCTATTCCCTCCCTCCCATCCCCATTCCATGTTGCTTTTTTTTCCTCCCATGTCCTACCCTGTACTCTAATCCACTCAACTCTACACCACTGCGCTCTACTCTATGTCACTGCACTCTATGCCACTACACTCTACTTTGCACCACTCAACTCAATGCCACTGCACTCTATGCTGCACCACTCTACTCTACACCACTCTACTCTGTGCCACTGCACTCTACAGCACTCTACTCTATGTCACTGCACTCTACGCCACTGCACTCTATGCCACTCTGCTCTTCTCTGCACCACTCTACTCTATACCACTGCACTATATGCCACTCTACTATGCACCACTCTATGCTACTCTGCATCACTCTACTTTATGCCACTGCACTCTACACCACTGCACTCTGCACTACTCTACGGCACTGCACGCTACACCACTGCACTTTATGCCACTGCACTCTTCGATAGCACTTCATGCCACTGCACTCTATGATACTGTACTCTGCACCACTCTACTTGATGCCACTACACTTTATGCTACTGCACTCTACTCTGCACCACTCTACTCTAGGCCACTGCTCTATGCCACTCTACTCTGCACCACTTCATGCCACTGCACTTGACGCCAAAGCACTTATTGCCCCTGCACTCTATGACACTGTATACTACACCACTCTACTCTATGCCACTGCACTGTACGTCACCGCATTTTACGCCACACCACTCTACTCTAGGCCACTGCACTCTTTGCCACTCTGCTCTATGTAACTGCACTCTATGCCACTCTACTCTGCAGCACTCTACTCTATGCCACTGCACTCTACTCCACTGCACTCTACGCCAATGCACTCTATGCCACTTCACTCTATTTCACTCTAATATACTCTGCACCACTCTACTCATGCCACTGCACTCTAATCTGCACCACTGCACTCTACGCCACTCTACTCTTCACCAATCTAAGCCACTGCACTATAATTCACTGCACTCTATTCTGCACCACTCTATGCCACTGTACTCTACAGCACTCTACTCTACACTGCCCCACTCTACGCTATTCCACTGCACCCTACACTACTGTACCTTATTCTGCACCACTCTACTCTACACCAATGCACTCTACTCTGCACCACTGCACTCTATGCCACTGCGCTCTAAGCCCCTATACTCTACTGGGCTCCACTGCACTCTGCACCACTGCACCCTTTGCCACTGCACTCTATGCCACTCTACTCTGCTCTGCACCACTCCACTCTATGCCACTCTACTCTACTCTGCACCTCCCTACTCTATGCCACTGCACTCTACGTCACTGGACTTTATGCCACTGCATTCTTCTCTGCACAACTATACACCACTGCACTCTACTCTGCACCACTGTATGCCACTGTACTCTACTCTGCACCATTGCACTCTATGCGAAACTACTCTGCACCACTCTACACCACTGCACTCTAATCTGCACCACTCTATGCCACTGCACTCTACACCACTCTACTCTGCACCACTCTACACTATTCCACTTCACTCTATGCCATTGTACTCTACTCTGCACCACTCTACTCTATACCACTGCACTTTATGACACTACACTCTACATCATTGCACTCTACACCACTCCTCTCTATGCCACTGCACTCTACACCACTGCACTCTTCGACATTGCACTTTGCGCCACTCTACTCTACTCTGCACCACTCTACTCTACGCTACTGCATTCTATGCCACTCTACTCTATACCACTGCACTCTATGCCACTGCACTCTACGCCACTGCACTCTATGTCATTGCAC
The DNA here is from genome assembly GCA_963921515.1 of Calotriton arnoldi. NCBI lineage: Eukaryota > Metazoa > Chordata > Amphibia > Caudata > Salamandridae > Calotriton > Calotriton arnoldi. The sequence continues at coordinate 1,094,693 of CAWUFW010004236.1, forward strand.
ACTAGCCTATGGCTCTGTGCTCTATGCCACTCTACTCTACTTTGCACCACTCTACTCTCTGCCACTGCACTCTACACCACTCCACTCTACTCCACTCCACTCTACGCTATGCCACGCCACTCCACGCCACTTTGTGCTACTCCACTCTATGCCACTCCTCTCTACGCTATGTCACGCCACTCCTTTCCACACAATGCCACTCTGTGCCACTCTGGTCTACCGCACCCCACTCTACGCCACTCAACTCTACTCAGCTCGCTCTATGCCAATCCACTCTGTGCTACTGCACTCTACATCATTCTACTCTACTTTATGCCACTATACTCTATGCCAGTCCATTCCACTGTACTCTACACAACTCCACTCCACTGTACGCCATTCCACTCTGCTCTACGCCACTCCACTCTATGCCACTCTACACCACTCCAAGCCACTCTATGCCACTCCACGCGACTCTACTCCACTCTACGCCACTTCACACCACTCTACTCCATGCCACTTCACTCCACGCTGCTGTACAACATGGCTAAAGACATTGAGAAAGCCAATAGCTCTCACTTAGAAAAACCCTACTGGGTTTGCCAATGCTTGTTGAAGGTTGAGGGCACTGCCTCTGTCTCCAGCTTCCCAAGGAAAGAAAGAGACAAGAAGGAAGAGGGGGCTAATTCCAACGTTATAGCTACGGCTGCTTTTAGCTTCCAGTTAGGCCCTGGCTCTAAAAGCCGCTCTAGAGATGTTGCATTTAACTTACTAGTTTTAAGAGTCTTGTGAAAAGCCAAGTGATTGGGGAAAGTCCTTAAGGGGGCTGGAAATGTATTCCAACTGTTGGCCAAGCTGTACCAAAAGTACCAACAACACAATCTGATCCTTTGAATCAGCAGCATAGCCAGTGTTTGACGGGCCCTATTGTAAGCAAGGAAATAAGTCCCATGGCTGCTGTTTGAATTATAAACAAACATAACAACAATCAGGGTTGAGGGGGCCCGTCAAGCCTCTGGGACCCGGTGCCACTGCACCTGCTGCACCAATGGAAGCTACACCCCTGCACTGACTCTAAGGAACAATCACAAGGAAGGAGTAACTGGAAGATGGCCGACATGGTAGGAGCATCGGAGACGAGCTCCTGAGGGACTGGATCACCAAAACGGTGAATATCCTAATATTCCCACGGACATCCACGCCACTTTCCCCCTGGAACTGAATAAGGAACCAATACTACCCTCAGAAGTTACCTGCAACATCAACATAAGAGAAACGGCCGAGGCGATCGCGTGGCCGCACTGCCATGGGAGGAAGAACAATCGGAGCGGGCAGCAGCATAAGTGGAGCACGCTGCCCATGATCGCGTGAGGCTGGAGAGCGGAGCAGAGGCGTGAGCCAAGCAAGCTGCTCGTTAGGCGGTCAGGGCACAATACTGTTGGGGCAGACAGCGGCGTGGTCCTGGGAAAAAGGATACTTGAGCCGGCAGTGGTGTTAGCAGTGTGGAGCACGCTGCCCATGATCGCGTGAGGCCAAGAGAGAGCGGGGCAGCAGTGTGAAATGAGCACACTGCCCGTGAGACGGTCGGTGCACAACATGTAAGATCAAATTACCCCAAATATGCGCTAGCAAGCGATATCATGCACATAGATCTCTCCGGCTGGCCTGACCTTTATGCCTGTCCTCAACATGGCGGCTATTTAACGGTTACCGCGAGCATTAAAGCAACTCAATCAAGAACCCGCCCTTATCAATACGCAAGCCTCAGTTCAAGGATAAGGCAGACACAACCAGTAGGGAAACGCATGTTTGATCTCCTCGAGAATATTTAGCTGCACTCCATCTGCTGCCTGTTTCTGACTGCTGCCTGACTCGGATGCCTGACCTCAAGATGGCGAATGTGAACAATCAATGCCCAGTGAGGTAATATGATTCAGACGGCTGCCTGACTCTGAAGCCTGACCTTAAGATGGCAAATGTGAATAATCAATGCCCGGTGAGGTAATATGACAAGGGATAGTGATAAAATTGCGCAACTACCCACGGACCACCTAATCGCCGACTGAAAAAAGACTGCGAACATGGAATAATCAATGTACGGTGAGGTAACAAGACAGGGAAACTGATCAATTGCACAAACTTGAAACACACTATAAGGTGGCTGCCGACGGACAGGAGCCAGCCTAGGAAGCTCCAGGCTGAGGATAATCTTCTGCTTTAAAATCCCCACCTAGTATTATTACAAAATGTGCATGTATTGTCAATGAACCTTCTGGTGTTATTAATGTTGCAAAGTACCCAAGGTCTTTCCGGCTGCTGGGTTAGGACTCTTATACTGGTGTATAGCCCATTGTTTGTTTGGTGTATAGCCCATAACTGTTTGAACTTATCACGGAACTAGAGTTAGGTTTGGCTGATACCCGGTGGAGCTTTTATATATAGCCATAGAGGAACTTGACTCTAGTTCACCCCCTTGGATGGCACCTACCCAGCTTGACATCAGACAATATTTTCTTTCTCATCTCCCCGTTATGCTCCCTTCCCTCCCTCCATCGATCTTGTTTTTCTATGTTTATTGAATGCACTAGCAACGGACCTAACTGCATTGTAACTGATGTAACGCTGTAACACGTCCTAATCCTCATGTAAAGCGCTCTGATACCTACGGGTCTAGCCCGGACTTCCTCGTCTCCTCGCTGTGTCTCCTACCCCCTCCCCAAACTCTTCCCTCCTTCATTCTTTGCTTGCCTCCCCTATTCCTTTCCTCTCTCCCCTGAATCTCTCTCCCCCTGCCTGCTTTGCTTATTCTTTTGCCTATGCTCCGCCCAATCTCCCTTCCCGTCGCCCTTTTTACACTACCCCCTTACCCTTCTATACGCCATGAACCAACGGATGTAACTCGTAATTGCCGTACCTTCTGTAACAATGTGTAACTTGTAACTGATGTAACCCTCCTAGCCTGACTCCCTAAAATGGCCCCCCTATAGTATGCCCTTGTCCACGGCACTCCTACTACCCTTGTTGGGGATGGATCCAGCATTTTTGCCCTGGAGTCTCAGAGACCCTTCTGAGAGAGTCCACAGTGACAAGGGTGTCTCACATAGTGGAGGGCTGGGATTGATCCCCTTACCTCTGGGAACCGTCTCCTACCCTGCCGAAAGTCGGACACTGTGTTCACGCTGGGTTTTTCAACCCCCTCATCTTCCCTCCGTCATTCTTCTAAGTGTGCCCGTGACCTAAGCACTCCTCTCCCCTTGTTGGGGAGGGATCCAGCATCTATGCCCTGGAGTCTCAGCATCCCCGCTGAGAGAGTCCACCGCGACATGGGAATCACACTAAATGGAAGACTGGGAATGTTCCCTTTACCGCAGGGAACCGTCTCCCACCCAGCCAGACATCAGACACAAGTTACTTCCTCCTCGCCTCGCTGTGTCTCCTACCCCCACCCCCACCTCTTCCCTCCTTCATTCTTTGCTTGCCTCCCCTATTCCTTTCCTCTCTCCCTTGAATCGCTCTCCCCCTGCCTGCTTTGTTTATCCTTGTGCCTTTTCTCCGCTTAATCTCCCTCCCCGTCACCCTTTTACATTACCCCCTCACCCTTCTACACGCCATGAACCAACGGATGCAACTTGTAATTGATGTACCTTCTGTAACAATGTGTAACTTGTAACTCTCCTCATGTAAAGCGCTCTGATACCTCCGGGTCTAGCCAGCGCTATATAAAACTCAAGTAAATAAATAAATAAAAATAACTGGATCTAAGGTAACATAAAAGGGTCGGCACACATTTTTAAAGCGCTCTGTGGCATACACAGGGCCTTGAACCGGTACCCAGTGTAGGGCCCTCAAATGAATAGAAAAATAAAAAAAGAAGTCCTAGAATCAGTGTAACAGCCATGTTCACCCACTGACAAATCCGGGATCAGAACTAAGATCTCTGGATTTGGAGGTGCCATTTTGCCGAGTGCGCCTCCCTGAGGCTGACTCTGTGTCAAAGAGAGGGATGATGAAGCAGCCTGTTTACCAAATGTGCAAACTAAGATACTCAAGCCATGTAAGTGTCTCCCAATAATGGCTACATTGGAGCCCTGTGTTTTTTTCTAATCATACCGGTATTTGCCTCAGTTAAGCAATGAGAAAAAAACGTAGAGCAGAAAAGTGGAATACTCTAGCTCACATGCAAATGAAAAGCTTCGCGATTGTTAATACTAAATCAAGAGAGGAATAGACTTTATGAAACAGGGACAGGCCTGCTCCTGGCAAGGCTCTCGCACAAAGTCTGGTGCGTGTCAGAATGTGGGGATATTTCCATATATTTACAAGTTCATGCGCAAATCTGTGTTGGAATTTGGAAATGTCTGCGCGATGGCTGTCTGCAGCAGCAGCAGCAGCAGCACCCTTGAGCGCGCGCGCCATCTGCCCTTTCTTCTCGGCGCTCAAGCACTTTACATTCAAGCAGCGAGGCATTATTTAGCTGTTATGCAGAATCAAATGATTGGAAAACTCAGAGACCTGTTTTAAGTAGGCCAGGCCCGGCCTTTGCAAGCGGGGCGCCGGGATTCACATGTTAATAGAAAGCTATAGAAGTGACTGCAAAGGGAGGCGAGGGGGTAGGGGTGCGGTGTGGGGGGGGGGGGGGACGCAGATTACTGCTGGCAATCAGGGCCCTCCCCATGTCCTCCTCTCCATTTGAAAAGGGAGAGGCCGAGGATTACAACGCTTTGCAGCCTCCAGCTCTATTCATGGCCGTCACCTGTCCTTATTGCATTGAGATACATCTCAGTCAGTGCTTCGGCTGATGACTATCAGCATCCTGACCCTTCAACTTTTCCACCTCCCACGCGCATAAACTTGGCGGAAATTCACAGCGCGTTTTCAATGCTGCTTTGTTCGGTCCTGAGCATGACAGATGCGCTGAACGCAGGCAGCGCGCTGCAGGGCTAAGGAGCAGAGCTGGTCACTTGTGTCTTCACACCCTACATGAGAAGCCCAGAGGTCAGATTCAAATGAGAGTGGCAGTGAATGGGAAATGAGGCGTGGAGGAATTAGCCCGCCATCAACGGGTTGGTCTCAACCTCGCGTTGCTGTGCAGATTCTGAAACAAGTACTGACAAACTCGGTAGGTCTGGCTTTTATAGAAAGCTGAAGTGTGGATGGGTGAAGACTAGGATGATGCATTTCTGTTCATGCTCCTATTATTAAAAAGTCAATTGAACAGACATAGACATTTACAGAAATGTCATTCATCCAAACATGCACCTAAATTCGAGAATACAAAATGGCCTGCCTGATGAACCGGCAGAACTGCAGTTTGTGAACATTTGTTTATAGAGTTGTGCTAATCCCGCAGTGTAGTTTGTGCTAGAGGGAGTTTGGTCTTAGAATAGAATGCAGTATAAAATACATGTTGTCCGCAGTGTTCATTAGATAGAATTCCTATTGCTATCTTGATTTTATGAATACATATATATCAGTCTGGAGAGAAGCCCTTATCTTTCTAATTCTAATTCTCAATTATATTTTCTAAAGAAAAACTATGGGGTATATTCACAAGAACGTGTGATAACTACAGCAAGAGTAGCGTAACGCAACTTTCAATAACGCAGCCCATCACGGGAAAATAACCCCGTGTCAACGTGGAATTCACAACAAGGCGGTAGCATGCGATAGTCACCAGATAACGCGTCAAATGCGAGCGTGTAAATCAACACCACGCCCCAAAAAATGCGAAACGCGAGAAATCATGCGATGAGGCCAATCGCAGTACAAAAAGCTGCGAAAAGCAGCCGCAGGCCTGCAACACCCACGAGTCTGGCAGGCAATTGCACCATAAAAACCACAGGCACAACACACCAGAAACAAGCCAAAGCACGTAGCAACATCCATGCACCCTGACCCAGCGCAGAGGGCAATGCGAACACCACAACCCCCACAGACCACCAGCAAGGAACAAGTGGGTCGGGGAAGGCCAAGGAGAAAAGGGTGAGGAAGACGGGGTGCAGACCGCAGGAAAACAAGACCAAGGCCACGGAGGCGACAGAACACTACCAGCAAATGACCCACAAGCAGACCGCCTGGAATGCAGTCGCAGAGCCCAGGAGGCCAATCCAGGAGGCCAAGAGGCTCCGCCAGGACGTGACAACCTAAACCAGGTACAAACCCGCTGCCAACAGGAAGGCAGCAACGGCGACAGGAGGTGGCAGTCCATCGACACAGGAGGAGCAGGAGGAAAGCCAGGCCACAGTCATCAGTGTGGAGAGGGTGCAAGGAGTAGGGAGTATGGACACAGCTCGACAGGACCTGACACAACAACAGGGTGAGGATCCAACAGGGACTGGGGGAACGGGGGGTGATGGGCACAATGCCACACATGCACAATGAGGTGTAGCACACTACACATCCACAATTACCCAGGGACATGTCCCCCATCCCCGTAGCATACTGCAGCACACACACATAGCAATCACAGCACACACCATGACAATGTGGCAAAAAGTGCAACACCCACACTGCAGAACAGGGGACACAACTGGGTCCACCCAGGCGCAGAAACAGAACAATCACATTGGACAGAGCAGGTAACTGTGAGATGCACATCTACGGCTACAACCCCACATCAGCCATGTAGGCCAAATGTACACTGTCCCAACTCAAATAGCCACCACGGCCCAAACAGTCACAATGTACATTGTCACACAGTCTGCATGACAACAAGAACAAGGCGCCAACACAATGCCAACATGCACCTCCCCTTCACAATGCAGAGGGACAAACAACACCTCCAGCAGGTCTGAACAGACAACCCATCAGTGATGCCCGAGACGAACACAACACCCCCGACCCCGACGCCCTACAACAGCCCATGGACATCCCACACAACCCACCACCAGGACCAGGGCAGACAAGCTACTCAGAGGAGAACCCAGACCCTGCAACAGACCACACAGCATGAAGCACCCGCAATAACGGCTGCCTCACAACATGTCACCCACCCACGCATGGCACCCCAATGCCAGGTGGCCGAACGCCAAAAGGAGGTGGCCCATCAGGTGAGGGTGTTGCCTAACCCATGGAATGCGAAGTAGAACACATACGTGGGTGTCCAATACCCTTCAGGGACCACCTACACCCCACAAAGGAGACCCACACCTCCACAGAGACACATGCACATAGCATGTCGAACTGGCTACCTGCACGTGCGCCTGGCCCCTTTATTGGCAGGGCCACATGTACAGTGACGCCTGTGCTGGATGTGTGTGTGGTGAGTATAAGCCAGCCCGCACGGAGTGCTTGGTGCTGGCAACAACCTGAAAAGTGGACACCAGTGTAATGGAAACAGAAAACACCAGCATAACAGAGTCAAATGCAGAGCAACATGGAGGGATCCGGAGTAATGACAGAGGTCACCCAATATTAAGTCTGGACGTTCCGTGAGTTGCAGTGCACTGAGGTAGGGGCACTAGAGAAGAGCGCGCTCATGTGAAGGAATTGCTAGGATTGTGTCCCTTCGGGTTAGTCCTGATGCAGATGCAGTGGGGTGTGGTACACCTGCATCAACTTCCTCATCAACGTCCCAGGTCTCCCACACTGCCTGAGGTGACAGTTGCGTCCGCAGTCCACAGCGCAATACCCAGTATTAGATCCGGGTGTGTAGCTTGACTACCGCCACCAGTCTGCATTCCTGCCTTGGGGCTGCTGCCACCTGCCCTCCCATTGTCTGTGCCTGCTCCCGTCCGCACACTTGATACATCCTCCTCCTCATGGTCCCAGGTCTTCCCCACTGCATGAGGTGACATTGCTGCGCAACCTCACAACAGCACAAAACTCAATCAGTAACGGATAATGGCTTGCGGTGCACTGAGTCACTGGCACCTGGAGTGCTGAGCAGGGCAGCAGGCCGATGATGGCATCCACGACAGGTCTGGGCAACTCCGTAGGTCTGTCAGGACCACCCTTTCGACTCTGGCAGATGGCGGTTGAAGGTGGTCCTTGCGGTGGTGGCGTGTGCCTCCTGTGGTGATGCGACGTCCGGGTCGGTCAAGACTTGATGCCATGTGTGGGCCCTTGTGGCCCTCAGTTGGGGCCGGAGGAGGCGGACAGCGCAGGGCCACAGACACATGGCGTTGATGACCCCAAGACCATTGCTACAGAGGCCCTTCAATGTCTCAGAAGAAGAGGTCCCAGGCCTGAGCAGCACAGAGTTAGTGGCCCCGGATGCACTGCGGCCGGCACAGGCACCCAGCCACGGGACGGTGACTTGCGGTGCAGTCAGATGGGCCATGCGACCTGAGCGGCTCACCATCAATGTCCGAGGTGTATGTTGCGGAGGGTTTCGGGGGACAGTGGAAGGTGTCTTCCAGGGCATGATGCGGAAGGTCTGATGTTATCTGGAAACAGCAAATGGAGGAGTGGAAAGCGCAACCCTCGTTTTCACCAACAATTCGGGATCAGCTACATGAGGATGTAAACTAGCCCCTAGTCCATAGACTCAAATGCCCCCAATGTACGACCAGTGAGTGTCCATGAATGTCGGGGAACAAACTCAGTGGCACAGGTGCTGGGAGGGGATGCAGTCTGCGATGATGCCTGTCCACAGATGTGAACTCCAAGAATGCCAAATCAAGGTGCTGTGACCTACTGGACCGCAGTGTAGGCCGGAGGCAGCGGTCAGTAGTGGCCCACAGCCACGTGTCGTTGGCTTGAGAGGCACAGAGTTAGTGACACAGTGGCAGTTGTCGGTAGTGTTCAATCACCTCCATGACGATGATCCTGTTCCCTCCAGACTGCAATGCGTCATCCTCTTACGCCCCTCCGTGCGTGCGAAGAGATGTATTTAGCCTTTTGAATTACCGATGTTCAGTTCCAATTCTGGGATCCCACTCGAGCGCAGCGTAGGCCGAGGGCAGTGGTCCGCGTAGGCCCACAGACACGTGTGGTTGTGATGCCATGCACAGACTTGTTGGCACCACATCGAAGGGTGTATGGTGAATAGTTCTCTGCCTTCAATAATGTTCACTGCCATGGTGTAATCAAGACTCAGTTCCAAATGTGTGACCTACCTGACCGTGGTGTAGGCCTGAGGCAGCGGTCAGCATGGCCCATTCACCGAGTGTCGCCGGCATAGGTTGGATGGCCCCACCGGCCTGCGTAGTTCAGGTTCAGTGGCACCACGTGTAGCAGCCTGGTGTTGAACAGGTTCAGTGGCACCACGTGTAGCAGCCTGGTGTTGAACAGGGTTAGTGGCACCACATGTCGCAAGATGCCCATATGGAACTATGCCTCACTGAACTGGGGGGGTCTGGTGCAGGGGGCGCTGGCCGGGATATGGGGTCACTGCCAATCATGACTCAAGACACAGTTCCACATGTGGGACCTACTGGTCCGAAGAGTAGGCCAGGGGCGGCAGTGGAGTAAGTCAACGAAAAAGGAATAAAGCGGGCCGGTGTCGTGGCAGCCGTGATGGTCTGAGGTGGCTGCCAAGGTCTCGGGCCTCGGGCTTGTGGCTTGCGCCGGCATGTGGTGGGCCCTCCTTGACACACGCCGGTGTCAGAAGGTGATCAGTGTGGCCTGGCTGCGCAGGGGCTGGCCTGACGGGTTCATAGACCAGCGTGCCGGGGTCCGGCAGGCGCACGGCATCTCAGGCAACTCCGCTCACGAGGATGGCGTCGGCCTCGTGGGGAGGTGGGAGGCGCTGCCCTGGCAGAGCCGTGGGTCTTTCCGGAAGTGGACCACGCCCAGGCCTACGTGGTTTTTATTCACACCCCTACGCTGGCATGGCGTACGCCGGGCCATCCCACTCCGCTGACGCTTAGGGGGGGGCGTAACAGGCAACATTTCCGCGAGGTCCCCCACTGGCTGTGGTGACATGGTGGTGTCCACTGTCTACTACACTCCATACACAAGCGGTGTATGTCGCCATGGATATGGGTGTGTTCTGCATACTGCGAGGTGTCCAGCACATCTCCGGCACTGTTGGCATTGTGTACTTTCCCAATCATGGTTCTACTGCATCCTTCACACATGCCTGGTTGCCACCTCTCCCCACATTCAGCTAGTATGTGGCTGAGGTGCCATGCCGTTGCTGGCTCATTTTCAGGGCTTGCCCATGTGGACATTGTAAGTTGTTCTGTCGTGTCTGGTGGGTGGGCATATTGTTGTGCCTGTTGTATGTGATTTTGTGACGTGTGCATTGCCAGAGTTGTGAGTTGCATGGTTGTGGTGTTGAGGTGTGTGAGGTGTTCATTTGTATATTGCCAAGGGGCTGTACATTTCCCTTGTTGCCATCCTGGGAACGCTGGTTGATGATGGACTGTCAGAGGATGAAGGTATCATGCACACTGGCTGTGTATTTGAAGGCGACATTGTTGGGTGTTCCACGGTGTTCTGTTGTTGCCTGCACATTGGTGTGAGACGTGTGCTTCCTGTTGCGGTGATTGTGTGCTGTGTCACCAGGGGACACAGGTAGTACATGTGTGCTGTGTGTTGCCCCCAACACGTGCGTGCATCCTGCTATGTCGTATGGTCCTTGCTTGGTCTCCAGCGGATCCTGCGCATTGTGTTGTACGTATGGGGACTGGGGTACCAGGGTGATGGTGATGTCCAGGACAGGTGTGGGGGACTTAGATGTGGGTGGCTGTGGGACTCCTCCGACTCTGGCGGGTGTCGGATGGGGGGTCTCAGGGGCCAACAGGTGCAGCCACGCCATCAGCTTTGTGTGGGGTGGGATGTTGGTTGTCCGCTGTGTTGTTGCCGTAGGCCTGTTAGGCGATGATGGTCAGGATGCGTAGGTTGGTTGTCCCTTTCAGCCGGGAGTGGAAGGTGACATTGTCAGATGTTGGGTCTGTGCGGCTGGTACGTTTCCTGGGGTTCTGCTGTCTTTGTCTGCGCTGCGTCTGTGTTGGTCCGGGGGTGTTCCGGGTGTGGGATGGGGTCCTGGGGTGGTGGGGGTGGGTGTTGTGGCCCTCTTGGGTGTCCGGGCTGCATGATGTGTGGCTCCATGGCATCTGTTGCCCTTCGGTTGTGGCCCTGGGCTGTGCTCCCTTTTGTGGTGCTGGCTGCCGTCCGACTTTACACCAGGTCAGAGCAGGTGTAGATTTCCTGGTGCTAACGCACCTTATCGCCTGTTTTGTGTTTTTATCGCGGATGTTGCTGGTCGTTGTGAATGTTGAGGTGTGCTGTTGTCTCAGCTTTTGTCACGGGAATGCCTACTCTGCATCTCATTAGCGATATTTGCGAGGGGCCTCTGTGGCGATGTTTTTGGCGGCTGCTATCGCGGGTATACTGGTGCTGTGGGCTGTTAACACCGGCTTGTGAATGGGGGGGGGTCAATTTATCACGACTTTGGCTGCGATAAAGTGTCGTTAATTCGGCGATGGCTCCTTGTGAATATGCCCCTCTATGTCTGAATCATTTTGTTTATAGTTTTCCTCCACATGGCAGTGTTTGGAGAAAGGACAGTCTTTCAGAGGAGCTGCAGACATTCTCTTGAATGTCAGTATTAAGTAAACATGCATTGACAACGATAACACTTTTAGTTTTCGTGTGGTGATGTTTTTTAAAGTTTCTCTTATACATTAAGCAGGTACAGCTTGGACAATAGCAGTGCAAGCTCCTCATACACAGATCTAGTGCAATATGGGTAACATAAGTACTAAGTTTCCTCAGGCAGAGAATAAGAAGATCACAAACAGAAGTAGTGTAAGTGTCCCTACCACAAAGAATCATGACATCATAGACAGAAATGCCAGCTCTTTCATGCAAAATGGCTGTTAGCGTGTGGGATTTGATGTGCTGTAGGACAGATGATAAGGCATCCCTGTGCAAAAGAAGGACAAACAATGGATGCAGTGCAGGGAGATATATTGGCCAATGTGGGGTAGTAATCAATAAAGTAGCTGTTCCCAAAGAAGGGTTAAGAAATGATACTGGGGAAGATAAAGCTCTTCTTTTGAATAGGTGAGAGACTACCCAAGGTGGGGTGGGGGAGACTCAAAAATATGACCCTTTTACCCACTCTGCTCCTCATCAATAACTCAGCATGAGACTCACTATTGTTGGTTGGGGATACACATTCTCAGGCCGTGTTTATTCACTAAGGGCCTCATTTACAAGGCCAGTGCGCCACCAGAACCTCAGTTTTAATGACTGTCCAGCAGCGCACATTGCAGTGCCGTATCTACAAGGTCACGTAAAGCCAATCAGCATGGCTTTTCATGCCCTTGTAGATATGGTGTGAGGCAAAGCAGCGCAAGTCGCTGCGTTGCTTCACACTGCGATAGGGAGGCATGCCATTGGAGTTACAATATTATGTAAACCTGGGAATGAATCAAAAGCATACGGCTCCCCAAGGGAGGCATAGGGGAGGCGCAACTAGGAGAAAGAACTTTATTTCTCCTAATTTTTTCCTCTTTCTATGTTTGCTGCATTTAGCATTGCACAAAGAAGGACATGGCCATCATTGATTATTTTTGTGCAGGAAGGTATCCCTTCCTGCACAAAAACATTAATTCCCAGAACTCCAACACCCTTGCATTATAGTGCAAGGGTGCCTGCGCTGGCGCATGGCACCCAATTGCGCGCCAGTGCAGGGAAAGTGGACAGGAATGTGCCGTATCTGATAGATATAACTGCAACAAATGATGGACAAAATGCCGAATGATTCAAACATTCTCCCCCAGTCAAGAGATCTGGGTTGAATCCATTGTTTTTTTGCCCACTGTGCCACCCCAGTTTGGACCCAGCCATATGCAAATCAGTCTTGACCCTGTGCCTCATGGGAACAGTCCAGACCGAACTGCCAAGCCAGGTCCTCCCGGGAAAGGAAACAAGCATCCTGGGACCGGTTGCAGGGTATGTCACCCTTCATCAGCCAGGCTAGCTTGAATCCAGTGGCACAGTGAGCAAGGGACCTAAAGAGGGATCGCACCTGGCACCCTTTGTGAGATGAGGATGGCGAAATGGGCCATGACTTGCTTCCCTGGTGCAAGCACCATCTCAACCCACATCCCCAGGAATGTGCCTAAGATTACCAGGACAAGGAAAGGACAGTCCTTGTAGTGCCCCTCCCCAGCGCCCCTTATAAAGACAGTACCACTTCCCTTTCTTTGGGTGAAATTTATAGAAGAATCCAGCATTCACCTGACTTCATCTAAGAGCCTGTTTCAATCCACATGAGTCATATTCACTCCATCCCATGGAGGGAAAACTGATGAGCGATAATTGCCACCGGACGGATAGTAATCAGTAATCGAGGCTGGGTTTTCAAATTTCAAACATTTCGCTAAAAAATGGAGTCAGGAATCTTTCCGTTTCCTCCTTTATGCACCTTCACGAGCACTCCCTCTGAGCACCATCTTTACCTTCTAAATTTCGACTTTTACCATGAGCAGCCATTCTCTTAATTTAAATGTTTATGTATACAGTGCTTAAATTATCCTGTTTTCCAGAAAATACAAAAAATATAATCTAAAATTGTTTGAGCATAAGATAACTCTCTGTGTGTGTCATTCTTGCATTTTTTTGCCGATATAATTGTAGTTTGTTGCAATTTACGTCTCCCTCCTTTTTTTTATATGTTGTTTGGAGATAGTGATACAATCATCTCTCTGTGTTTTCCTTTGTTTGTTCACCCCGATTGGACCACTGTTTATGTTATCATATATTACCCAGGTCCTCCGGGTTAAATTTGGGTCACCCCATTGTTTGAAATCATTCACAATCCTGTCCATTTGAATACTTTTATGCTATAAAAATCATTAAGAAGAACATTTAAAAAAAAGAATCCTTTGGGTTTAATCTTACCCAAGTTCATTAAAAAAACAGTCAATGAAGAACAGCTACTGATACCAGTCAGTGGGTTTTTTCTAATCAGGATTTGGGGAAATATCTCTTTAAGGTACATAGTTAGCATCCATCATAACCTGGCGTGGTCCATGGTACATGGTTGCCTTCCACTCTGACCCTTTTTATATTTGGAGAAAATGTTATAAATCCCCTTTTTGTCAGAGAGGGATGTTTGACGAAGGAATCTTGTCACCACCTCTTTTGGTACTGGCCTACGGCTTTGGTTAAGGTATGGCTGTCCTACCTAAATGCAGATGTCATCTTATCCAAAGAGGTTGTGGGTTTTCGTCTGATCAGATCCAGCTCCCCATGCCAAAGGTTTTGGATCATTGTGAATTGCTTAAAAGGTGCTCTATGGAGAGCCAGGAATTTCTTGGTATTTAAAGGTGTTGAATTATCCCCCCCAAGTGATGTATTCGCTAGCACACTCCTTGTTACCAAGATTATATGTGCAAAAACATCTTAAATAAGGGTAGGGTAAAAGCTTATTCATAAAGGTGTTGGGGTTCTGTTTTTTAACACCCCAACTCATGATATCTTCACATAGTGTCAGTTGTGTTACTTTATAACATCTGAATATCTTATATATTTTGAGAACTTATTATCTTTCACAATAAAGAACTAATGTGGTGATGTTCAACATGTGTTTGTTGTTTATTTATCTATGTCTATTTATTTCCAAATTGTCAGTCAGACAGTGAAGCAACACAATTCTTATGGGTTTTGCAAATTAAAAGGTTTTGCTACTTTATACCATACCTACATGTGATCTCCGTTGCAACCATGTCTCGTTATTGCTTTGAAGACCAGGTGAGATGTTGCGGAACTTGTAAATCCGTATTTGTAAATGTAAATCCGTATTTGTAAGCGCGAACTACTCACCCTTACGGGTCTCAAGGCGCTGGGGGCCATCGTGGAAATTAAGTGAGCTATTGCCCAGAGTCACATGGTGCTGAGCTGAGCTGCCGCCGGAGCCGGGGATCGAACCGTGAACCCTGTGCTCCGAAGTCAGCTGCCCTGGCCGCTGCACCACACCTCTCCACTTGTGCTCTAGACTGTAGATGACCTGTATTTAGTATATATATATATATATATTCTGCTCCAAAGGTTGTCCACCTGGTGAGTAGCACTCGATCAGCAGCTTTGTTTATGAAAGGCAGGGACGAGGATCCGCTTGTAGAAGCTGCTCCGAAATGGAAATGCCTGACGCGTTTCGAAGCTCCATATGCTTCTCTTCAGAGGCTTGAACGGAGACAGTGTGTGCAAACGCTGAACCCACTTCGCCATTTTCATATTGCACACCCACCAATGGGAAGCTCGAATGAGACTGTGCATTGTGGGAAATGTGGTCTGGATAGCACACAAATCTTGTCCTGTATGGACCCTGCAAGTGGACTCGTCCTCAATCCTGTTTGCGGTTGCTGACCCACGTAGCCCCCATGACATTACGGGGTGGTGCACACTCCGCGGCAGGACGGCCGCGTATTACATTCTGCTCCAAAGGTTGTCCACCTGGTGAGTAGCACTCGATCAGCAGCTTTGTTTATGAAAGGCAGGGACGAGGATCCGCTTGTAGAAGCTGCTCCGTAATGGAAATGCCTGACGCGTTTCAAAGCTCCATATGCTTCTCTTCAGAGGCTTGAACGGAGACAGTGTGTGCAAACGCTGAACCCACTTCGCCATTATAGTTATAGTTAGAACCTTGTTTCCATAGGAAAAGCGTTTTTTGATTTGTCAATAACTTTGGCGCCGTTTGACAAATGTTCACGAAATTTTAAAAACTAATTGTTCACTCCGGTCAGCTTCTGTCTTAAAAGTTTCGAGGTGATTCATCAAGCGGGGGCCGAGAGAAAAGGGGGGTCCTAAAACGTGTTTTCTCCATGTTAATTTCCGTAGGAAACTTTAGACACGGCTACAGCCTGAACTGCTGAAGGGAATTACACCAAATTTGGCAGAGAGATAGCTCTTGGTCCAGAAAGCACGCTTTTTTTAAATGGTGTATATCCGTTCAGTAGTATTTGAGATATTTAAAGATTTACAGATATCGATATTTGAGAATTCTGAGATCTGATTGGCTGAGCCCTCCCGAGCACGAGCTTGCCTCTGATTGGCTGCCAACACTTCAAACCAGGAAGTGTTGGCAGCCATCTTGTGACTCGGTACCGAGGGAGAAGGAAAAAGGTGAGAGGAACATTAAAAAAGAAGAAACGGGGGCAGGGTAAAAACACCCTGACCCCCTAGGCCTGGTCAGGGGGTCCCACAGAGACCCTCAGGGCCAAAAAAAGCATTTTTTTAAAAAAAAGATTCGGCCAGATTCGCGCACCAGGCGCGACTCCGGCTGAAAATTAAACAAAAAACGAAGCGCAGACTCCTGCGCTTTGTTTTTTAAAGCCCCCGATGGGCCAGGTCCTGGGGGCAATCCTAATTTATGTAGCGGGGGCCCCCGCAGCCCCGGGGACCGCCACCTCCCCGGGGCTTTATTATTTATGTGTGTGGGTGCACGCGGCCCCCCGTAGCCCCGGGGACCGATACCTCCCTGGGGCTTTATTGGGAAATGCGTGGGAGGGCCCCTTTCCCCCCCATGTTGCCCCGGGGACTGCCACCTCCCCGGGGCATTCTTAATTATGTTCAGGGGGGCCTCACCGCCCCCCCAAGCCCCGGGGACCGCCACCTCCCCGGGGCTTAAATAAAATTTAAAAAGTGTGGGGGGGCTCCTGCCCCTCCCCACACTGCCCCCGGGGACCACCGCCTCCCCAGGGCAAACTTTATTTAAATACGGGGGTCCGTTGCGGACCCCCAGCCCTGGGGACCACCACCTCCCTGGGGCTATGCAAATGATGGGAGGGGGGCCACGAGGCCCCCCTCCTGGAGCCCTAGATGGCCCTGGGGACCGCCATCCCCCAGGGCCGGCTCCTGCAATGTCCCGGGGTGCCCACCCCCGGGACATTGCCGCTTGCAATGGCAGTGCGGGAGCACGGCTCCCGCCCTGTCATTGCAAACTCTGCTTCGCTTCATGGAAGTGAGAGCAGAAAACCTGCTCTCGCTTCCATGAAGAAAAGCAGAATTGCTTTTGGGCAAGGGAGCTGCATGTCAGCAGCTCCCCTTGTCCAAAAGTAATGCCGGCTCTCGCAGGATGCGAGGAGCCGGCTGGGACCACGGGGGCATTGTGGCTCCCACCTCGGTCCCCAACGTGAGGGCCGGCCCCGGGGGATGGGGTCCCCGGGGCCATAATTGGCCCAGGGGAGGTGGGCCACGCGGCCCCCCTCCGGGAAAATTAATAATAAAAAAAAAAAAGGAAGGCAGGCCCCGGGTGATGGGGTCCCCGGGGCCCCCATGCCCCGGGGCCGGCCCTCACGTTGGGGACCGAGGTGGGAGCCACAATGCCCCCCCGGCCAAAACAGAAGCAGAGAACTCTGGGTAGTTTTCAAGTTTTGGTGGAAAGCAGCTCCTATATAGAGCACTCTCAACACCAGCAACACTCTAGATCTGCTCACCTCAAATGTCTGCTTTTCTATCAAAGTCTTTAAGCATAGGATTAGCACAGTGCCATCCACGCCGAGATAGAAAGGGACAAAGTATTTTGACATTTCTACAGCTAAGTCTTTAAGCATAGCACTAGCACAGTGCTGTCCGTGCCGAGCTGTAAAATGACAAAAGCCTTTTACCACTCCAGGCACACAGAGCGAAACACATGTCAGGGGTTGCTTTTATTCATTTCAGGTTGGCTTGGTTGGTATTTTACCAATTCAAAGCTGTGCCTGGAGTGATAAAAGGTTTTTGTCATTTTACAGCTCGGCAGAAAGACGCAACAGAGGTGCAGAAAGAGGCAAGAGAGATACAGAAACAGGCAAGAGAAGTGCAGAAAGAGGCAAGAGAAGTTGTGAAAGAAGCACCAGAGGTGCAGAAGAAGGCAAGAGAACTGCAGAAAGTGGCAGGAGAGGTGTAGAAAGAGGCAGGAGAGGTGTAGAAAGAGGCAAGAGAAGTGCAGAAAGAGGGAAGAGGGGTGCAAAAAGAGGCAAGAGGGGTGCAGAAATAAGTAAGAGAGGTGCAGAAAGAAGCAAGAGAAGTGCAGAAAGAAGCAACAGAGATGCAGAAAGAGGCAAGAGGGGTGCAGAAAGAGGCAATAGGGGTGCACAAAGAGACAAGAGAAGTGCAGAAAGAAGCAAGAGAAATGCAGATAGAGGCAAGAGAAGTGCAGAAAGAAGCAACAGAAATTCAGAAGGTGGCAAGAGAAGTACAGAAAGAAGCAACAGAGGTGGAGAAAGAGCCAACAGCAGGGCTCGAGTCGGGGTACCACGCGGGTGGACGGTGTCCCCCCACTTATTTTACCGGGTGCTCGATAACTGGAGCAAATGGAGCCACACATTCACTCTTTGGCCTCTCTGGGGCGAGATCGGAGCTCATTCAGAACGCTGCTCACGCGCTGGCTTCTCTGATGCAATCGCATCTAAGGGGTGAGCGATCTGATGGTGCAAGCCACCTTTCGTGATGTCACTTCCTGTCGTGACGTCAGCGTCCCCCCACTTCTTTTTTTAGGACTTGTGCCCTGGCCAACAGAAGTGCAGAACGAGGCAAGAGAGATGCAGAAACAGGCAAGAGAGGTGCAAAAGGAGGGAACAGGGGTGCAGAAAAAGGCAAGAGAGGTGCAGAAAGAGGGAAGAGGGGTGCAGAAAGAGGCAAGAGAAGCGCAGAAAGAAGCAACAGAAATGTAGAAAGAGGCAAGAGAAGTGAACAAAGAAGGAACAGAAATGCAGAAAGAGGCTAGAGAAGTGCAGAAAGAAGCAACAGAAATGCAGAAAGAGGCAAGAGAAGTGCAGAAAAATGAAGCAGAGGTGCAGAAAGAGGCAACAGAAGTGCAGAAAGAGGCAATAGATGTGCAGAAAAAGGCAAGAGAGGTGCAAAAACAGGCAAGAGAGCAAAATATTATTGTGTGTAATGTTACGTTGTTACAGAGGTTTATATAGCATTGTACTTGCGCTAGTGAGGTCTTGCTTTTTGCATGGCTTCAGATATTTTTTCACACTGGTCTGGATTAGCCTACTCTGTGTTTTAGTGGAGTTGTATATTGTTTTACGAAGAGTGTAGTGCTGCTGTGAATTTGGTGAGTTTAACTATATGGTGCCTCTGTACTGAATGCGTGTGTGTTGTCCTGACTAATGTATTTTGCTGGCCACCTGCACAATGGTGATAGTGGGAAAAAAACAGATTTCACACTGGTTTTGCTGTTTACGTGCACAGTGGATAACTCACGTTTCCTAATTTTAAAATGTAGAATATGCTTTTGAGTTGGAGACATACAATAATGACTTTTTTATTTTTTTTCTCAATCAGATCAAAATATTTTTTCATCCAGTAGATGTTGTCCAAATCTCTGTGGCTAGCTAAATTCATTATAGATGCAATGCATGCTTTAAACATGGTTTGTGTTTTCGCTCTTGTACAAAAATATGCCTTTGATATTGCCTGGGGTCAAAATGTGTTTGCCCCAGCCTAATGTGCAATCAGCAAACATGCTGCAAATAGATTTGATTGTTTTTTGGCAACAGAGAAAACGTGCTATGGCATTACCGCTGACATCATCCATTCTGTCCGAAAAATTTACATCTTAACGTATTTTCTTTTATTTCGATTACTTCTTATTTCTAACTTGACACCCTCTTTTGTTGGTACTCGCCCCCTCTGGCTCCTTTGCCCCACAATGTCATTATCTTCAGTGGCAAAATAGTGGTTGACTCATGCAGAGAACTATGATGACGCTGGTGGCTGCTGCTTTTAAGAACACCCCTACCCTTGAAACACGAAAATAAGAGATGTGGATATGAGTGCCAGAGGTTGGAGCTGGATTTATGGTTATCACTTTTGGTGCTGTTCTGAGACCAATTTAGTCAGTGATTTGTTCTTTTTTTTCTGAGGGTGTGGACTTACAAAGGACAGCAGCAAGAGGTTGACAGAAGAGTCAGTCAAGGCCTCTGCTTTCAGAGAAGTCGGCAGGAGGTAGCAAGCTCATCAGCAGGAGGTCAAGAGCAGCTTAAGCGAGTTCACTCCATTCCAGTGACAACCCATCCAGTCACAGAGCGAGATCTGTTCAGGCCATGTGTACTGGCTGGACGCTGGGAACTTACAGGATCATTCTGTAGAACAAAGGAAATCAAATAAAATATAAAAGTGACTCTCGAATTGAACGCTGGTATCTTACAGGATCCTTCTGCAGAAGAAAAGAAATCAAATAAGATTTAAAAGTGACTCTCGAACTTAGGTGTAGTCCATGTGCTGCTTTGCAACCGGAAGTAACATAAACTTTGGAATATGAGCGCACAGCTATTAGATAAACAACATGTTTGCGACAAAACAAACTGTCATGACTCCACCTGAGTCTCAAACTTAAAAAAAACACAACTGGCTGAATATGCAACCGACCTTCAAATGTTGGTACAAGCTAGCATGCTACGGTGGGAGCAAATCCCAAATGAACAATTAAGACATGGGGTGAACTAACGTCGGTGGCAACAAAGAAATGAAAGAGTACTCTACAGCGGCGGCTTAGTGGAGTAGCATCGCCCTAATGCACTGCGAGCAGTTTAAAAAGGAAAAATAAAATGATAATAACGCAATGTTATTATCATTTTACTTTTCCGTTCCTGCTTAGGTGCGGGAAGGGCGGCATTGAGGTGGCCAGAGCAGGGACATGGGGGAGGAGTGGTAAGCACACTCTAAGTGTGCATGACAGTTTGGCTGGCCATCTTGGGCCAGCCAAACAGTCATGTGCACTTTCATGTTCTCCACCAGCTGTAATGCACAGCCTGGGTGGAGAACATGCACAGCCTCCCAGTCCCTGGTTCAGTGCTCAGACCAATCACAACGCTACTGTAAGGCAGGATCGTGGTTGGCTAGGGGAGTCTGGGAGCCTGTGTGCTTCTTGGTTCCTGCTCCCGGAGTCGACCAAGGAGCTGAAGAGGATCGAGAGGCAGCGGCCGGCCTGCAGGTAAGTGTTTTTTTCTTCTTTTTTTTCATTTACCCTCCTCTCCCGCCCGCCCCCGTTAAGTAGCAGTGCGACTGTTACCCTACAATACATTCTCATTTAAACAGATCCAGGGGCAACCTTCACAGAACCTCGAGCTGCAGCAGAATGTGGAGGGTAGAGAGGAGTGGAGGGTAGGCTCCACAATTGAGGGGACATCTGTGCAGACTAGGGCAAATATATATTTGTGAAGCCGTTAGCAGAAGTGAAATTTTAGGCCACTCATAGCCAAACTTTGCAGTGGGGATCACTTTCTGTTATGCCACTGCACAATATGCACCTCAACATTAACAACGGCACTCTAATGCAAAGATGAAGAAATATTGATTATTGATGCTCCACCTTATGAATGCATACCCAAGTGTGGCATATGTCCTAAATTTCCTTTGCCACTCTGAACAGCATGACCAAGGCCTTCATTCATTCAGGTAACAGGAAATCCATTTCGTTATGCCCTTCAAAGCATTGCATTGCCAGCCTGCCATGAAAGATTATTTCCCCCCCAAAGTACTGGTCACATTACATTTTCATTAGTCTCTCTCTCTCTCTCTCTCTCTCTCTCTCCCTCACACACACACACACACATCATCACTTCTAACCATGCCTCGTTAAAATTTATCATATGGGCGGAATGATATAGGACTTTAAGACTACCCTTCTTAACCATTACATAAAAACAGTGTTTGATGGCAGATACGGTCAGTTAGGTCCATCAAGTCTGTCCATATCTTTTTAACTCTATAGTCCGAGATACCTCGTGGCTTTCGGTTTTTCCCTTGCTTGCTCAGTGCTATTAATTCTATAATTCTGACATAGGGTTTAATTTTCTCTGTTTGAGGACAGTACAACAATAGCTTCCAGACCCTACACTTAGCAAAGCCTGATTTACACCTGGAGTTCTAGGAATAAGTCACACCTACTCATGGTAAAAAGGGCTTGCTAATTGGGCCCCTAATTGTTTTAATCATCACAGAGATAATGGAAGGTGCCAGAAACCTTTTCAGAGTCAAGGAGGGCCATGCCCAGGGCACCCAAGTTGTAGTCTTTCTATGATGCTTGGCTTGCATCCATGTGGAAAACGTTATGTGAAGTTCCATCATTTTGAATTTCCTGAAATGCACAAAATTTCTTGAAATTTTCCATTATGTATTTTTGCGTAATTTTCACCCTTGTGATATTGGTTCACATAAAAAATATCTTGCTAAGAAACATTTTCTACTCAAACCATTCTCCTGCCAATACCTCATGTGATTTTTCAAGTATGTTCTCACTTGGAAAATGTCACTTAAGGCAATGGCAAACCACATTTCGTGCTAAAAGTGTGATTTAGTATGATTTAAGAAATTTGAATTAAATTTTATGAAATTTCAGGAAAAAATGCACAATTTGCACATCGCTAGAAACTACTTGCAAAAGGTTTGTATGTAAGCACAAACTGACAGGTTTTCGCGTGGTCATCATCTTTTGCAAGGTTGCCCACCATAGAATGCCCAAAACCTGACCTTATGAAAAGCTTTGCTCACTCTTAAAACTATGTCACAAAGACCTAATTATAAATTGAGGGAATACATATGTGGGTGTAAATTCAAATTTTGCTAACCGATGATGTGAATGTGCACTTGTACATAATGGTATTTCCACACACACGTGTCACTTAGAAATGCAAATACATGTGTGAATCAGGCCCCAAGAGACAATTCAGTTTCTGGTATTCTTAAAATATATTCATTATTACACTATTGTGGTAAGCTAGAGATGCCAATCTGTCAAGGTTTTGCCCCCCTGGATTAAAGTTGGACATAATAATCACATTGGTTTCGAATGGCCACCAGGTGCCAGGATTCTTATTGGGCATAACAGGAAATATATCTGCGTATAAGTAACATTTTGCAGAAAAGCGAACTGCTCTGTTTATAAAATTCCCACAAACAATAAACTTGTGCGCAATGTCAGCACTTTCTGTCCAGCAGCACCTTTGAAGCCCTGCTAGCTCTTCTCAGTGGCACCTGTATTCAGCACCACCCAGGCAAATTTATTGTGATATGTACATTTCAACCTCAAAAATACAACTCGTGAATTGCGGTTGTGCTACTAAAGCTAAATAAGAATCTGAAAGGGAGATTTATCCACTCACTGGAAAATCAGGACATTTACGGATAAATGGGAGCCTCTCTCCCTTTGCTGGAGACATCAAGTTGCGTGAGATGTGGCAGGCATGGTATCCTCAGGGTTCCTGAGTGTGACCCAGTGGGCATCAACATTACATTAAATAACTCTTCTGCACATTGTACTAAATAAGCAACAGCAACAAATAATCTGGGTAGATCAGAGTAAAAGATATTTTACTTTATCCTTTGTAGGCTGTTTGTCTCACAAACATGCAGAAGACTGATAGATCCATGCGTCATGGCCAGGTACTGCCAAGCCCCCCTCCCTTAATCAAACAAGCCACTCTTTTACTTCAACCCTTGGGGCTCCCCATAGGTCAGTCAGATCCACCGCCCTCTTGCCCCAAGGCAACAATGTTGACAACACACCAGCTTGGATTAAGGGTCGTAAACCCCGGCCGTATTTTATTTCACAACAATAAATAAAACATTGATCTCAAAATTTACACCATTTATGGAATACGCAGAAAGTCCAGTCCATTACATTGGTATGTACAGTGTGTCATTTGGCTATCCTTAACATGTTTCTAATGCATAGCCATTCCTATCATAAGCTAAGTGATCAGCAACATTATCTTTCTGCGTATCCCTGTTTGAGCCTACGGCAAGCTCAATGACTGGTCCAAGAACAAGATCAAGCTGGGTCCCACCCTCCTACCGGAGTGACCTTGCGCAGGAGACCCAGTTCGCTGGAAGGTCACCTCACCCCGGGCACCCCCTACGTCCTCAACATTATCTCCATAAGGGACTGTGCAGTTATGCCCAGCTTACTTGCGCCCTTGCGCGTGTGTGGGGGTTGGCCAAAAGCCTACCGGAAGCGGAACTTCCCCTCCCCCGTACCCTTCCAGCCTACCGGCTGTAACTGCCCCTGGAGTTCAATGAGAGACCATCTGTCCCCCCCTCAGGCGTCCCCATTTGACAATGGTGATGCCTGCTAAGGACCGTAAACCATGCCCACCAATCATGACCTTACCGCCACAGGCCAGCATAGTTGCCCGACTATCTGGCCCCCCCTGCCTCCAGAAGGTCATGCCTTGCTCCGCATCCCTACTAGCCAGGCAAGCAAATTCTCCAGGAACAACTCGTTACCCTGCTTAGAGAGGTGCACGCCATCCTGTAGGAAAAACGGCTCCCCCCGGATGCACCCATGTGCAATTGACTGAAGCTTCGGGGATCGGAATAGCTTGTCAACACGATTGTTGATCCGTTTCACTGAATGATTCAGGGCCCACACAGACTCCCCCCCTCTCCACTGAAATCTGGGAACCATGAGTGACCAGGCCAGAACTGCTTGCGGGCTTCTCTTTGCCAGCCACCCCACCTTTGTAATCAAGGCTTCCACTACGCCTTTCCTGCCCATATGCACCAGGTCATTACCCCCTAGATACAAGATAACCGCTGCAGGGGGTACCCGAGTCCTGTCTAGCAGGCTTACCAACAATTCCCTGAGCTGGCCAAAGCGTAGCCCTCCCTGACAGTGAAAAGAAACATTGAAGCCGACCTAACGTGCTCTATGTGCGTAATTGCCTGAAAAGAAAAATTGTCTCAACCTGCTTACATAAGAGTGGCCAATAATCCACACGTCCATTTCCTTGTGCTCCCAAGCGGGTACCTGGGGCACAACCGGCGTCGACAAACGATGAACTGGTGCAAGCTTCCCCCCTGCGGAACTGGATGTGGAAACTGCAAGTCCAATGAGAAGGAGAAAACAACCGTGAGTGACACGAAACCAACTTTAGAGCATATGCAGCTGCACATAGCGCTTGTAACAGTCTGAGGACCACCTACCAATCCTCTGCACATCGCTCCCGGAAAAACCCCTAGCCGCTGCCTCGGTGGCAGCCCCTATTCTGAAGGAGTGGGTCCCAAAACTGACTGGGTCCAAACCGGCCGCCTTGATGGCCGCACCCATGACCTTCCTGAATTGAAATGTAGTGAGCGGGGCCCCATCTTCATGCATTAGTAATGTTACTGGGATTCTGCTCATACACAGAATTATGCACAAGAAAACAGGACCTCAGTAAATAGGGGTGTACCTCCTATCACCTTAGTACCCAAAATACCAACCGACTAGCAATAGTGTCTCATTCGGTCTCCTACAAATATCAAGAAGCTACAAATGTTTAGACAACCCAGAACACGAGCACTCCCGACTCACCTCAGAGTCGCGGGAACAAGACACTCTTTCGCTCTCACGTACTTGTCCACAATAAAAATAATCAGAGTCACTAAATAAGTTCAAAATTTTTATTTTGACTATAGTGATCCATGATACAGTATGTGAACCACAACTAGCAGCAAAATTAATAAAGCAAGAATCATTAGCATTGTTACAATACCATAAAATATAAAAGGAGTCGTCATTTTATAAAGACTGTGAAAAAGGCTAAATAACTGGGCCTAATCACCCTCCCCAAGGCAGTAAGAAGTTATTTTATATAACAGAAGATCTCTAGGCGTTATTAGCAGACCCCTACCTGAAAGCCTAATCCCAAGGGTTTACATCATAGGAACAGCAGCGTTCAGCTCCATGGAACGGCTTTCTTCGAGTGCGTTTCAAAAACATGCAACAATGTTATATCAAAGCACGATTATTCTGCATTGCAGCTGTTGGTTACATGTTTTGTCTAGGTAATAGGGACTGACCAGAACAGAATAACAAGAGACATTGTTGACCGACCTTGCACATTATGTTCAGACATAATTGAAGGGAAGGCTGAGAACGTGAAAAACAATCTGTTATCATGTTCAGGGCAGAGGCAAAGTGTCACGAAAACAAACGCTTAGCAGAGGCGTGCGCAAAAGCAGCAGCATAGGGCAAGCAAAACTCATGCTAACTTAGCAATGTCGACAATGTGTCTTAGGGCCATATAACCCCATATAACAGTAACGGGCGCCCCGTGGCCTGTGTTCCAGGAACACCTCCAGATTGGCGATGGGGCAGCAAATGCTCCCCTCTGCCCTTTGTAACACCACTCCGTCCCCTCTACCCTCCTGATTGGTCTTAGACTTGGGAATGGATATGAATAGGGATTCCCCTTGCACCTTTACGTGACTGAACTGTAGTCTCCGTGCCAATTCCTTTTATTTTTTGCCACCAGTTCCCCAACCCTGAAAGCACCATAGAATGCCAGTGAAAAAGCCGCTTTAAAGAGGAGTGCTTCACCCGCTGACTTACAAACTTGACTCAGCGCACCCAGCAATGCTGACAAAATGTCAATACCTATCGGGCGCCTTACATATGGCTGGGAATCTTGCAGGCGCTGCCACCCTTTCAGTGCCTTTCTCACTATGAATGTGCTGGTGGGGTCGCACTTGCCCTGCATTTTTGCAAAAAAGGAAATTGCCGCTATATGGCGTTGTGCTGAAGCCACTGAGCGCCCCCCATCCTTCATTGCTCTCAAGGAAAACACTGCCTCAGTATCATGCCAGGCCTCCTCCCATCCCTCCCCCAAAAAGTTTCAGTATGCCCCAAACGCCCCTTCATATGCCCGCCTGGTCCTGGGTGCTAGGCTAGCTGCCACGAGGTACAGTAACTGGGGGCACCAAGCTGCCAAAGCTGGTCTGGGAAAGGCATTGGGTTCTCTGCCGCTTCTGGGTGGTGGGACCTGAACACCTGCATCTTAAAGCGAGAGAGCGCATCAGCAGCATGATTCAATACACCTGGGACATGCTTCACCCTAAACAGAAGATTCAGCCTCATGCACAGCAATATTATTTCTTTCAACAATCGCAGGATCATCTTACACTTTGCTGATTGATGGTTGATGCATTCTACCACAGACATGTTGTCAGACCAAAAGACCACAGATTGGTTCCTCAGCTGTACCGGCCAGATAGACAATGCCACTAGGATGGGAAATAATTCCAAGAAACCAATGTTACCTGTGAGCCTGGATTCCACCCGCCATGC
Source organism: Calotriton arnoldi (assembly GCA_963921515.1). Lineage (NCBI taxonomy): Eukaryota > Metazoa > Chordata > Amphibia > Caudata > Salamandridae > Calotriton > Calotriton arnoldi. Next base: position 1,121,613 of record CAWUFW010004236.1, read on the forward strand.
TGGCCAGTGCTGAGCCACCCATGCTGTACCTAAAATGGCGCCAAATCCTTCGCTACCTGCAGTGTCAGTCATCAGACCTATCGCCGGGCTGGATCTGGGTGGGCTGGGCCACACTACCTTGCCATTGAAATCACGCAGGAATGCCATCCAAATCCGCATGTCCTGCCCGACCCCACTGGACAACCTGGTGTGGTGATGTTTTTCTTTGAGACCTGACATACCCTGGGCAATGGTGCGTGAGAAGTGCCGTGCCATGGGAATGACTTTTAGTGCAAAATGCAACTGTCCCACTGTTTGCTGGAGCTGTTGCAGCATAACCTTCTCCTTCCTCAGGCATTGCTGCAATGCTGCCCTGAACGCTGTGATGTTTTCTTTTGGCAGACGTGACACCCCATGTACCGAGTCCAATTCTATCCCTAGGAATTCGATCTCTGTGGTTGGCCCTACCGTCTTACCTTGCGCCAAAGGCACGCCAAAGTCATGCATGAGCGCATAAAACTTCTGCAGCGCCCAGCCACACTCTTGAGAGCCTGGTGCTCCCAAGAAAAAGAAATCATCTAGGTAGTGTAGGACTGACTGGTGCCCCGTCACCTGTCTGAACACCCATTCCAAAAAGGAACTGAACTTCTCAAAGTATGAGCAAGAAACAGAACACCCCATCGGCATGCATTTGTCCATGTAATATTTCCCTTGGAACTGGAAACCCAGCAGGTGAAAATCCAGTGGATGTACCGGCAACAGGCGGAAGGCTGATTCAATGTATGATTTTGCCAGGAGTGCGCCAGGCCCCAGCCCCCTAAGCATTTCAATTGCCTGATCAAAAGATGCATATATGACTGTGCACAGCTCCCCATCTATGGCGTCATTAAACGATTGGCCCCTGGGGGCCAATAGGTTGTAAATCAAGTGGAACTCCCCCTGCTCCTTCTTGGGAACCACTCCCAATGGAGAGCGCACAAAGCCCTCCACTGGTATTATGTCAAATGGGCCCGCAACTCTGCCCAACCTCAATTCTTTTTCAATTTTTGCTGCTGCCACCCCATTATTGGACCTCACAGATAGTTGGTTCTGACACTGTGAAACCCCCATGTAGCCAGGTGCAGGGATTCTGAAACCGTCCCTGAAACCTTCCAATAAAATTCTAGCAGAGTTAGGGTAATTGTACTTATTCAGCCATGGGAACAGGGCACTGGTTATGATGGGGGACTGAGCCTTGGTGAGGGATACACCCTCAATCCTGCTTTTTGCCTCCTCTGTCCTTTGATTTTTTGAAACACTTGGACTCAGGGTGTGATGTGTGGCCACAGAAAGAACATGCATGTTTAAACTTGCATGTGCCTGCCGTCCTGGTGCATGAATGCTTGTTAAAGTCCCAACATGCCCCCTTCTTTTCCCCACCCCCGAGCTAACTGGGGGCCTGACCGAAAGGACTGTCCCCGCGAGTTGCCTTGTGCCCCGTACTTCATGTGACGCAACCATAGAATCATATCAATTTGCTCCCAATTAAGGGCAGGGTCAGTTGCCTTCGCTCTTCTAAAATCTTTATCATATTCTTTCCATTCCACACCACCATATTCATCATGCGCACAAGCAATCCTATTCTGGTAACATGCCATTTGTGCGTCCAAACCCTGGAAACGTTCAGACATAATTGCCATATAGTTAGAGAAACCCTTGAACATTTTGACCAAGGTCTCATCCACCTTCTTCTTTTGTAGCCAACTAGACCACTCCCTTGGGTGTGCCCACTCCTTGTTCTTTTTAGCTTCTTCCTTCTCAGCATTGTCTACCAACAAGGAAAACATATTGACATATTCCCCCTTCCAAATTTTTTCCCTCACTTCCTGTGAAACATGCCTTCCCAACCGGTCCCTAGAAGAGCGCAACTAGCCCAAACCTAAAATTGGCAACATCTGAGGCATACCTGCTGCTGGTGCTTCCGGTGTTTTCACCTTCCCAGCGTCCAACGGCATGCTTATTGCGAGAGGGTCCCCTCTGGTCGCCTTAGGTGCAGCTCCGCAAGCCACAGCACTCCCTGCTGGCACCGCCTGCCCCTCTCCTGCCTTAGCCCCCTCAAACTGCGCCACCATTTTCCTAGCTTTCTCCAGCGCGCTCTCCTCGCCACGCAATGTCCCCGCGCCTGTTGCTGGAGTCCAGGTACCTGCCTTCTCCAACCATGGTAACACTGCTGCCTAATTAGCTATCAAATCAGGCTCCCTCTCCCGCAGGGATGCTTGGGGCCTGGGGCGGGGGATTGGTACCAGATGTATTTGGTTGACTACCCCCCTTCGTACCCGGTGGAATCACAGTTGATGGTACAGGCACATTACCTGCTGCCTGCGGCGCTGCCACCAACGGTGCCGCCGGCGCAGCCCCCTCTGCTCCCCCTACCCTCGGAGGCGACCGAGCGTGGCTTCCACCTCTCCTGGCTCTAGCCCTTTTGGGCACCAGAGGGAATGCCGCCTTAGGGGCCACTCTCGATCGTCTGGGCCTGTCCTCCGTCCCATCCTGCCCATCCACTCTGCTCCTCAGCTCAGCTAAAGCTTGCCCCATGTCCTCCATTTTTTGCATCATGAATTCCATAAAATTGTCCATGCGTGAGCGCTGTTCGCTCCTCTTTGCCTTAGGGGCCACTATACAAAAAGAGCCCCCATAGCCTTGTAATCACTAAAACTTTATATCCCCCTGGCTTCAACTCCTTACAACAAGGGCACCACAGCACACAGGACAATACTTCCTACCAACAACACCAGTCCCTTTCTAAATACACAGCTGCTCACCCCACGCAAAGGGTAAAACCAACACACCCCTTTTATGACCACACAACAATAAACTTTGTTTTGTAAAACAAAGCCCCTGCTCCTCACACAAGCGTCTGCAGCACAGCTCAAAAAACCAGCCCTCTCAACAAAAAAACCCTTCACCTGAAAGTCCTGGATTTTTCAGCAGGGACCATCTAAAATCATCAGTGTGCCTTGAGCAAACCCAGCTGGAGCCACCACCGCAACACCAATCGTGCGGGGCCGGCGAGTATTCACTTAGCCAGCGTGGCTCCCAGCTGTTACAAGTGGCACACTGGTAGGGGCAGGCTGCAGCTCCACACAATGCTCCTGTCCAATGAAAGAATCTCCAATGTGCTGCAGGAAAACCACAAAGAAGGTGGGGGGGAAGAAAAACGAGGAGAAAGTTGCCAGCAAACTCTGGTTGAATCACCTGTAGGGGGGAAAATACAAAGAAAAGATTCCTAGAGAAAGGCCTCGTCCCGAGGCCCTCGTGGTCCGATCAGGCTGTGGAGCGGCGAAGAAAGAGATCGATCCGCCGCTCCACAGCCTTTTTATTCCGAATTTGGCTGGGGAGCCGGTTGGAAACGGCTTCCTGGCTGTATTCACATCGTATGACCCGGAAGCGCTTCTTGCGCTTCGGGGTCAAAGTCCTAATGCCCAATCAGGTGCAGGTGTGAGGGCGGGGCCGCCCACGTCACTTCTGTGCGCGGTGACCCCGCCCCCCTGCCTGGCCTCTGGGGGACCGGCGCGACCGCCATACTCGGCGGCGTGCCCGAGTCCTGGTCCCGCCTTTGGATTGTCACTTCTCTTGCAGAATTTACGCATGATAAGCCACAAAACAGAGGAATTAGTCATAGGAGTCAGAAGGCACAACTAAACTCCGATGATTAGACCATGTAGACGCGGTGATGGGATTGGATACATCTACTGTGTTCAGTGAGCACTACCGTAAACTGATTAATATGTGCTATCAAAGCCTGAGTCCAGTTGCTCTATGCCAATGGGCGTAATGAGGGCAGCAATCTGGAGACGAAGAAGGTGTAAGAAGCAGTGATCCTTGGTAGGATCAATCAATGTGGGTATGGTTGTTCGCAACATGACTTCCTGTATGATTATCCCATGTCACGTGATCACATGACAGCAGCTTTTGAAACCCTGTTTTCAAATGAGCCGTTGTATACCATTCTACTGCAGCTTTCTGTCGACCAAAGCCAGTGCATGTTGAACGCATCCAATTGGCACCAACACATTGCAAAAGGGGTGTGCATGATTGCTTAAACATGGACATTTTTCTCTATATGAGATTTTGTTTGCAACATTATAAGTTATTCCTGACCTCCTGTACCAGATTTCAGATATGGTGACGAAAGGGAAGATTCGACTGCTCTGTCTTGTTGACCATGGTGAAAATCACAGGTGACTAATGATAATGAAATGTCTGCTGGTTATGAAACAAATACCAATTGCATCCAATATGCAGTATTAGCCGCTAGAAGCAGTGGGAATCAACTTGAGTAGCATTCCTAATATACTCCTTTTTGCTGAAGTATGGACATTATTGCAAAGAATGATACACACATTCGTTTTTATTCAATATTTCAAGAGCATGAACAAAGATGTATTTACATTTTAGATTACATTGATCGGGGAGCAGTACAAATTATACAAGTACTAATGTGTGGTAGGAAAAATAGAAATGTAAATAATTTAACAATTGTGTTAGAAAAGGTAAAAGAATTACAGCTTAGTGGTTTTGGGAGATTACAATGAATAGAGCAGGTATGGAACAGTTTTAATAATACAAAAGGAGGTGCGCGAACTAAAAAAAAGAAAAATGTGTCATGTTTTGTTATGTGGTAGGAATTTTTCAAGTGGACAGGAGCAGACATTTTTAAAGGGTGCAAATGGAAGCAACTTAAGGAACAGAGCAGAAAGTACCGCTACTTATCTTGGTGCCTGAAATTGCAGCTATGTGCAACAACATGCAAGCATGCAATGGAATATCTCTGACGCACTGTTATTGTGTCATTAGAATAATATTATTAGGATAATAATAATAATAATAATAATGCAATAATGGTAATAATTGTAATTATGCTTATTCTGATGTTGTCATTATCCCGTTCATCACCAGCCATCTCTGTCATTGGTCTATATACAGACTATATTTTTATTATTATATGAAAATAATAATAATAATAATAATAATAATAATAATAATGATAATAATAATAATAATAATGTTATTCCATTCGTCACCAGTCATCTCTGCCACTGGTCTATGTAACCAATCGCAACCCGTCCCCCGCCAATTCTGGAGAAATGGTGCGCCTAAAATAAATACAATCAAATTGAAAATAAGAACAAAGGGGCATATTTACAAGTCCCTATCGCCACCGAAGCATAATTGTTTTTGCTGCTCCGGTGGCGTAACACCATTTTGCATATTTACATGGTGGTGCTAAGCCACTTAACGCCACCTTGTAAATATGCCCCTTTCAGCCGCAGTCCTCTACGGCAAAGGGGAGTGCAAAGGGTGTTGCTGTGGACGTTCCACCGCAACACCCAATGCTTTTTGACGCTGCCCCAGATTTACAAGGCTAAGACAGCGCCAAAAACGAATGCCATGGAATATCAGGTGTTAGAATGGCGATACGAGGAGAAATTATGGGGAACCGCCTTTACCACGAAGGCTGAACAATGAACAGCCTTTACAATGAAGGCTGAACTATGCGTGCCTTAACCACACATATGCCTTAACCACGCATGTGCGTGGTTAAGGCATATGCGCGGTAGGGCTTGCAGATGGACGGAAGCAGGAAGAGATCGCAGTGAGGTAAGTGGGGCTGGTGAGTGGGTCGGGGTTATTTAAAGTTCCTTTGTGAGCTGGGGTGGGTCAGGAATGTTTTGTGCGCTGGGGGTGAGTCGGGGTAGTTTTCTGGGATGGGGTGGGTCAGGGAAGTTTACTGGGTTGGGGGTGGGTCGATGGTAGCTTTCTGGGCTGGGGTGGGTCGGGGTAGTTTTCTGGGTTGGGGGTAGGTCGGGGTAGTTTTCAGGGCTGGGGGGTGGGTCGGGGTAGTTTTCAGGGCTGGGAGGATCTCGAGGTAGATTTAAGGGCTGTGGGTTCAGGGTAGTTTTCAGGGCTCTCGGGGTTCGGGTAGTTTTCAGGGCGGGGGGGAGTTAGGGGTAGTTTTAGGGGCTTGGGGGACCATTTTAGGGCTTAGGGCGGGGGGCAGGGATCGTAATTTTATTAGGATTTAGGGGGCAGGGTAGTTTTTAGAGCTTATGGGGTAGTTTTAAGGGATATGGGGAGGGCAGGCGGAAAAGATTCTAGGGATGGTGGAGTGGGGTAGTTTAAGAACTCAGCCCGGGCGCATGTGTCGGTGGGTTAAGACTTTCCTGTGAAGTCTTAACAAAAGATATGTGTTTAACATATATCCTTAACATTGCTTGATTTGTTGTAAAGACATGCGTGGTAAAGGCATATTTGTGGTTAAGAATTTCGTTGTTCAGCCTGCGTGCAACTGGCATGCCTGTTAATTACATGCGTGGTTCCATCATACAACCAGAAATTATTAATTTATCCTAGTTTTTTGCTCTTTTCATGCAGCACAGATAGAAGGTGCAAATCTCCATTTGTGATTATGTGCAGGAAGGTCTCCCTTCCTTCACATAAACAATCGTCCCTGCAGCGCAGGCACCCTTGCAACATGGAAGTGGGGCGCCTGCGCTGGCACTAGTTAGCTTTTTCTGTGCCAGCGCTAGAGGAAATTCCGGGGTGCGCCGTATTCTTGTGAATACGGCACATCCCTGCATTTTCAAAATGTTGGAGCCCGGCGCTGCCAAATTTGCAGCTCCGCACTCTGACATTTTTTTGTAAATATGCCCCAAAGTACGTTCAGACTATAAGAGGCCTGCAAATACATGTAAATACAGTTGAAAATCATCAACAATTACTACCCACTATTGCATTTTCCACCTGTTGACTGTGGTGCCCCATAAGATTGTTAACGACACTCGCGCCAACACACTAGGAACTGTAGTATACAGCTTCATAAATTGAGTTGGCTATTACAATGGGGTTTCCGTTTGCAAGAACCGCAGAACCTGCAATAAAGTTTTATCTGGACTTTTTGAACACCAATTAAAACTAATTTATAGAAACGGAGGTATGTGTTTGGGTCCACTGTCTCCGATGTTTTATATTTAGATAAGCAGTTTTCTGTTCTCGCTGGCAGTGGTGAAGCAGGGGTTGAGGAAAACACGAGACAGGATTTACAACAATACTAATGACATCACAGGCCAGTCAGCATACTTCCCGGTTTTGGCACTGTAGTGTGCAAAGATACATTTTCTTACTCGAGGTCATGTGATCATATCTGAACCAATGACGTGGTCAAGTATTCCAGTGGACAGGAGCGGAGTTATTTATTTTTGCAGATTTATATAGCGCGAACTCGACCCGAAGTTATTGGAGCGCTTTACGTGAGCACCAGTTACGTTACACTAGGACACATTCATTTTTTTGGGAGGCACGGGGAGATTAAGTGATCTGCCCAGAATCAGAGGATGTGGAGTCGACCCCGAGGCGTGAACCATGGTTTCCCAGCTCCAAAGTGGGCAGTCTAGCCGTGAGACCACATCCTCACCCTCTCCTCTCTTATATTTAATTAGGACACATCTAAGTTCAAACTCTCCTATTACAATATAGGGGTTAGCATCACTGGAGGCCATCGGACCTTCACAATGTGCACTCTGAATGACTTATCCATAACAAAGCCCTCTTTACCACAAGCTTGGAAGGCGCGATGCATATTTTAACGTGACAGTGGGACAAGCGTCATGTGTGAACCGTCAGCCGAGCCCCCTACACTGAGCTTTCCCCGCCATTAGTGGCCCGACAGACTGACCTGAGGAGGCAATACACGCGCACAGTGCCGCGCACCGAGACGTCCGCGGTGAGGGAGAGGTGTGTTAAGACATGCAATACACACATCAGAGTGCCTCGCCCCGAGACCCCCTCAAAGGTTTAACACAAAATGTGGGGCGGGGGAGGTGTGAGATCCTGTCACCTGCAGTAGAACTGTCCAGCTTTCAGTAAGGACACCACAAAGATGAACGAAGACATTCTCCTGCTTTCTTTAGAAGTTCACATTGCAGCGAGGGCCGCGTTACTTCATCGGTGCGCTCACGGTAAACATAGCGCCCTGACGAAAACACTGTGCGCGCAGGTTCTGTTTGAACACCAGACGCCTGCTTTCACAAAACAAACAGGCGTCTTCTCTTCGTCTTCTAATCCCAGACAGTTTTTCCACATGAAATGACATCACCGGAGACACGAGTTAGATCTTTTTACGGCTCCTGTTCTATTTAAATATTATTGATTTTGAAAGCTCGCATGCCAGAGGCGAAGTTAATGATTGAAAAACATTGCACACAATGACAGTGTTCAGCATCAGAACTGCAACGGATGCCGCGTGACTTCTGCTTGTCAAAGGCGTGCCTCGTGCTTCAAGAATGATATGGAAGGGACCCGGCGATAACCTCACATACCCCCTTTTTTGCCAAACCAGAACATCACTCCAAATAACTTAGACTACAACTTGTTTCGTTAGAGATATCAGATCTCAGGCCGTGTTTATTACATAAAACATACAATCTAAATTGCAAACGCTACACATCACTTCTGTGAACTCACCGTTGGCCCTTCAACCCGGACCCCCTGGCACTTCTGATGTTTCTGGACCCTCTAAGCCCCCCCCCCACCCCCTCCCGCCCGAGGGCAGAGAAGGCCCAACTGCTCTTATGCGTGTTTTTAAACACTAACTTAATACTGACTTATAGAAATAGAGGGATGTGTTTGGATTCATTCGCTCCGAGGATTTATTTTGAGATAATCAGTTCTTTGCTCTGTTTCTGTCATTGGTCAAGCAGAGGTTGTGGAAAACAGGAGACAGGATTTACAACAATATCAGCGCTGGAAGTGGTATCTAATAATGACCCCACAAGCCAACCAGTACGTGTTCCACTTTTGTCCCTGTAGTGTGAACTGATATATTTTCTTACTCAAGATCATATGACCTGAAGTAAGAAAATTGAATGAAGTACCTCCAACAACCCCCGGAGAGACAGTCTGGCCATGTACCCTGGCGCAGACCGCATCCTCCATCCACGACAAAGGGCCACTGTTCCTAAGAGTAAATACGCACGCATGAAAGGTGGGTAAAGGGCCCTGAGAGCGACCGACCCAACCTAGAAATTTGAAGATACTTTAATGATTGCTGCAAGCACACCCTTTGAGGTCAACGGGACATTGGTGTTCCATGTGCCTTAGTCCTTGTAAGGTGCCAAAGGGACCTAAAGTGTCCTAGCCAACCATGAATTAACCCCGCCATGGGCCAGCATGGTTCACCTACCATCTCGCCCCGCCCCCACCGGCTGCTGCAAAATTCACTGACATGAGAACAAGTGATTTACAAATATGTCATTACCCCAGCATATAGGTGCACTCCGTCAAGGGAAAAAAAAACTTCTTCCTCTGATGCAACCATGGGGGATGCACTCAGGCCTAGGTGACTTCAGGAGCCTCGAGATTTTTCTGTTCAGGCGCTTAGCAGATTTGTAATAGCACGAATAGAGAACCCTCTGTGCCACGTCTGCCTTGGGACTTTGTGAGACCAGGCAATCATTGCCTCCCAGAAATGCTTTGAAAACTACAAAACTTCAGCAACCAGTCATTCAAACAGGTCCTGCATCCCTGCAACCCTACTCCACTAAATAGTGTCCCCCAAATGCAATATTAGCAGGACCGAGGGTGTTGGCTCCCTTAATACCATTTTTTCCACTGTAGTCCTCAAATTCTTGATGCACAGCCCTCCTTGGCTATACCATCTCATGATATAACCTGCTTTCCTGAAGTGGTTGGTGAAGCGAGCCATTTAGTACACCTTGCAAGGTATCCATATATAGGAATGGCTCAACACAGATACCTTGTGAGTAGGCATAGTACTCAATGCACAGACAAGAGACATGTGGGAGGAAGAACAGTGTGTCACTCAAGACAGTCCATTAAGTCTTGTGAAGACACACATACCGCTGATAGCATCCTGATTTCCACCTCCTAATCGTCAGCAGTATGTGTCCATCTATACATGAACCTGAGCAGATGTGGCTGCCCCAATGCAAAAAGAATGGGAGCTGAAATCTGACTGATCATTCCCCACCAGCTACAAGGCAAATTTCAACACGTTTGTGAACTGAAATCTAGACAGCGGCATTCCATCAGCATTGAAGCGACAATGCCCTTGAGAGTGAACAGCCATCTACACTTCAACTGCCTGTAATAGGCAACAGCGAGACACAGGGACTCAATTTAGAATCATTTGCTCAATCTGGCCCACCTGATCAGTTTTTTAGAAAGGCAAGTACACCGGGAATGACCCACCTGGTCAGCTCACTCCCGCCAAACACAGACCCCCCCATAAATGTCCTTCTTGGATCTTACCACCAGCTCCCCTACTCTGAAAACTCTTTAAAAAGCCAAACAGAAGACTGCCGTAAACAGCAACGATTCGAAGTCTGACTGTTCCACCTGTGAGAGCCCTACTATGATCATGTCGAGATTTCCCACATCAATTGGCCACCGACAGTACTGCCTGACTCCCTCGGGTCTTTGCCAACCCCTCTATGGCCTCTTAGGAGTGGGCCCAAGAAGGACAATGCCACCAAGTGTCACCCTGCATAAGCTGCCTGTCGGCCCTCTTGACTCAATAGAGGGAGGATGATCATCCAGGATGCCTCAGAGAAGATTTCCCTCTTGCCACCCTGAGACAGAAAGGAGAGATAATGCTGAAATGCCCTCTTAAAGACTGTCTTTGATTTGGGCGCTGTGCGGGCAGCCACGAGGTCTGATAGGACAGGACACCAAGTTTCCATAGATGGTCTTGGAATAGTGTCAGTAGTTCTGCAGCCTCGGGATGAAAGCACCTGAATTCCTGCAGCATGAAGTGAGACAGAGAGTCAGCAGCATAATTCAACACACCTAGTACATGTCTTACTTAAATGTGACATTATTCTTCAGACAGATCAGAATATTCTACTTGAGCAACCTCAGCACCATCTTACAATTCACCCACTGTTAATTTATTGACTCAACCACTGCCATGTTGTCCATCCAGAATATTACAGATTGCTCACAGAATTGGTCATGCCAGACAGTCAATTCTACCAGGATGGAAAACAACTCCATAAAGGCTACATTCTTGACCAAGCCAGACTCAAACAGACCAGGGGGCCATTCAGTGCACACCACTTCTGGCCCAGAATCACTCCAAAACCTATACTGCCAGCTGCATTAAGAACACACCCAGCTCCTGGCTAGACCTGTGATGGGCTTGTCATACCACTGAACAGATGAACTGATGCAAAATAGTGTCCCAAATCTGCAAATTTTGCCTTGCTTCTCCCGACAGCCTTGTTGGGTGATGCTTTTGCTTAAGCCAGTCATTGCCTGTGAGGTGGATATACAATATGGGTGCCCCATGGGAATGATGAAGAGTGAAACATTCAACTGACCCACTAGGACCTGAAGTTGACAGACTGTCACCTTTCTAACTGCAAAACATTCCTTTATGGAATTTTTAAACATCACATTTCCCTGAGTAAGCCTACACAAAACTGCCATAGAATCCAATCCGGTACCTACAAAGGAAATATTTATGATGGGGCCACATGCCTTTCCTTACGTTAAGGGAACCCCACACAGGCTTAGCTTAACAAACTCTTCCAAGCTTCATTGCAATGCAAGGATGCTGGGAGCCCAAAAACAGAAAGTCATTCAGATAGTATAAAACCTAGAGGAAACTTGATATCTTCTTAAGCACCCACTTCAAAGCAGGAATTTGATAAGGAACACCCTATTGGCATACACTTGTCCACGTAGAAAGAGCCCCTTAAACTGGAAATTTGGCAGTCGGAAATCTCCCGAGTGAACTGGTAAAAGCCTAAAGGCTGACTCAATGTTGACTTTTTTGACAACAGCGTCCCTGGGCCTGCCCTATGGCAATGTCTGATCTAGGGAAGTGTAATTGACCAAGCATTGCTTAATTCACAGAATTCCCTTTGAGGGGCAGATACTTTGTGAATGAGATGAAATTCTCCATGTTACTTTTTAGTCAAGGGGTCAAAGCTGGTAAGTTCGCTGGGGAATGAGGTTTTGTCCCTAACTCATCAGTGTTTCTGATGACCTTTGTCCTTTCCTTTCTTTGAATTCAGGGTGGCCAGGCATACCGCAAAAGGAGCAATTTTGGTTGAATATGCAAGTACCTGGATGCCTGCTTCTTGTCTTTTGTTGCATGCCCAACATGTCCCCCTCCTGTACACCCTGAGCTGGGCGAAAGGGTTGGTGTGTGGATGCCTCTTGCTTCTTAAGAATAATATGGTGCAACCACGCATTAACATCAATCTAATCCCAAACAATGTGTGACATGCAGTTTCTTCCTTCTGAATGTTCTATAATAATCTTTCTAGAAACTGCCCCCAAATGTGTCATGCGCACACATAATCGTATTTTGGTTGCAAGACAGCTGTGGTCCCAATTCTGGCAACCTCTCCACTAACACTGTGTGGAAAACGTGAACCCCTTAACCCAGTTTACTTGGGTTTCCCCAACCTTTGGCTTGCGCTGAGTTTGCCCACAGTCTCTAGAGTGTGAACACTCCTTGCAGCTTTTGGGTTCTTCCTTTGGTGGCACTTCTATGAGTATATCAAATATTTCCCCAAAAGTTCCTCTTTTCTTTCATCTCAGCTGGCAAATGTCCACCCAACTGATATCGCTCAGACGCCACAGATCTCATTCTCTGTTAGAAATTGGGTCTCTACTTGGCAGAGGTTTGCACCTTGTCCAAGTAGGGACCACAATCCTAGTCAGGGTAAGTCAGACTCACACTTTAAATTAACCTGTGCTCACCATCTGGTAGCTTTGCACAGAGCAGGCAGGCTTAAGAGGCAATATGTAAAGTATTTTTGCACACTTTAATTACAGTAACTCAGTGAAAACATATAGTGCCCTTCACTAGGGACTTCTAAGTAAATTAAATATGCCAATTGTGGATAAGCCAATGTTACCACATTTTAGGGAGAGAGCACATGCACTTTAGCACTGGTTAGCAGTGGTAATATGCCCAGAGTCCTAAAGCCAACCAAAACGAGGTCAGAGAAAGGGGAGGAGGAAGGTAAAATGTTTGGGGGTGACCCTGCAGAAAGCACCAGGTCCCACACAACCCCTCTCCAGCCTAAAAACAGGGTAGACTGATCAATACCATGATGAACTTCCCTGTTTAGGACGATAGAACATGGACAATGGCCTACTACTGCAGGGGCACCTGCCAGTTCAAAGCCTCTCTGAATGCAGTTGAATCCCTCTGCCTATACTCTCAGGACCCCATAAATGACCCGTGGGGAATCCCTCTCCTCATCTGTGGATCCCATCTGTGCAGCACCTAACCGCACTTTGTTCACAGTTGCATTCCAGTAGGCAGACAGTGCCACCATGGCCAGCAGTGTGATGTGCCCCATTCCACCCCTTGGGTCTCACTTCTGTCCCCAACACAGGGAGAACTCTGACCACAAGGACAACAACCAACAGAGGCCACTGGCAGCTGTGGTTTCTCACAGTGGGGGGTCTGTAGCCTCAGGTGCCTTGCACCCTTTTCCACCTCACCTCCCACCAGTTCATAGGTGGTATCCTGATACTGGTCGTTCAACCCAGGCTGAACAGGTGCCTGGCAAGCCAGTACTTCTAGGGAAGTACAACTACCCCCCCAAAGGTAAAGACACTCTGCATGTGTTGTGCAAGAGTCTGCCTGGGACCCTTTCCCCCCACTACACTGAGACGTGTCTGGGTCGCTATGTACCACCCAGTGCTTAATTTGTGCCGGTGCTTTCCGGTGCTTAGCACCGGCACTTATTTATCAGGGCCGGGTCTATGCGTCTGCTGCACGCAGTATTATTCACATATATATTATATATAACTCACATATATATATATATATATTATATAACTCACTGACTCGGCGCAGAGTGTTGTTTTTGATTGCTCCCAAGTCCGACTCTGCTCCCGAGTCCCGGTGAGGAAGAGTGTTGCGAGCGGCTGAGAGAGCCAGAGCCATTGATTCGGCCAAGAACAGAAGATTCAAATATGGTGACAATCATGGCATTGGCAGCCTCGGCCCTTAATTCAGTGTTGCTGTTGCCGGTGGGCGGGACATCGAGATTGGGGCATTGGGCTGGATTTGGTTGTTCGGGGGTAGGGGCTGTGCGGCAACGTGCGCAGATTTTATTTAGATTGCCACGCCCCGGCACACCCGCAGTCATCATTATTCAAGGCAGCGACCGCAGCACGACGACGTAGAGGGGAGGCGGCAGCCAGTAGCACCAGGCCCAGGCCATTTTATTAATAAAGGCTCTTAGGCAGTGTGCCCGCCCCCGGCCCAGTCCAACACGTAACCGTAAGTAGTAAGTACTACTAAATAGCAGTATTCATTTTATAGTAAGCAGTAGTAGCCATAAACGCTTCGTTGGTACTGTCCGCCACTCCGCCCCCAGCCTGTGGCATAGCTTGGGCTGCCAAATGAGCCTCTTGGTGTGGCACTGTACCAGCATCTGTGTACGGGGCTGTCGAGCTTCGTGACACTGTTTAAATTACCATTTTCTTGCGCCGTTACGGTTACACGAACATTATTTGCTGGCGCTAGTTCATGTACTGCAATCGGATTGGACGATCATCAGTAAATAAAGAGCAATCACTGAAATGCGCTCGTATTCTGGTCCCTCAGTGCTGCTCCAAAATAAATAAACAAACAGAGTCCACTGTCCACCCCACTGAATGTGTTATCAATTACCCTAGGCCCTAGCACACAAAACGGCAAAATGTATTATGTACTCCACTGACTACGATTCAAGGGGCACCAGGGTGTACTCAGAATGTGGTTTTCCTGACCGTGTAGGTCTCCCTCTATGTTTGGTTCACCATCAGTTCTTGCAGTTATTGTATGGCGTGACCATCCATGTGAGTATAGATTAAGTTCCAGTAGTGAAACCATGCCATAATTAAATAGTAGTATGACCTCTGAATTTAAGTTAATTGTGTCTTCTGTGAAGCTGCTCTCAAGCACATGCATCTATTTCCTCAAATGAGCCTCCGTCAGCCTCCAATTAATATTCATTCGGTTACCAATGCTACCATACCGATGACATGATACCGATTACCAGATACAAAGACTGATCAATTTGTTATGCCTTCAGTCCACAAAGGTGTGGCGTCAAACTGTGTGTAACTAGCTCCATATACATTTTCATTTGTATATAGGATTTGGGGTGGCCATATTGGATATTCTGAGCATCAGAATGACATTTTCCTGCCTACGTGCTTGTTTTAAAGCTGCTCCTCTGCCTTTGGTCTTACAGCAGGGGCGAATGTTTGAGGAGTCTAGAAGTATTTCAATAGACTGGAAGTCAGTCACCTATCAGTATCACAGACAAATAAAGTGCCTCATGTATCCTTCCACTAGCAGCTCCCCGGCCAAAGAATCATGAGAGCAAGCAAGGGAGGATGTGGGCCCGGCCCCAAAGGAGACCCGGGTCCTAATGCCACGGCTGATGCCACGTACCCTGAAGGGGTGCGCTTTCTCCATACTTGCAGACTGGATAGGACTCCAAACTCAATATTATGAGACCTCCACCTAACTTCATATAACCCGCAACTCCAAGATTACACACAAAGCCTCCGAGTCCTTTCCGCACTGTATTAGCATCATACGTCACTTGTTGTGAGCCCCCCAAGTAACTATGTGAACCAAGACACCAGGCCTTTGGTCTAAAACACCATTTTACTACAAAATACCTACTCACATTGGTCAGACACTCTCTTTCATCATCACAATGAGCAACCCTCCTAAATAGACTGATACACCTCCTGTCACCTATGAGACATCCACCTCACTCACTTGACTGATACTAGCCTTAAATGCCTGCCTTAATAATGGTCGAAGACCTCTTCACTCAGCTGCACTCTTGTTTAACTGGTCTCTTAGACTCCTTTCTGTTAGCCTGAGAGACCCTCAAATGAATGGGCCGAAACTTTCCCCTCACTGGACTGAGAGACCCTCCAACTCAGTATATTGATACCCTACCTCACTTGACTGAAACTGCGATGGAGGCAGCACATTAGTGAAAAAATGGACCAGCTGACTAAAGTAGCTGTTCCACTGTTCACAATGCAATGGCAACATGGCCTGTTGTTACTGCACCTGCCTGGAGAGGGTATGTCTGGGGCATCCACGGTACCTCCTTTTCTCCCCTTTCAAGGGGTGGCCACAGTCAGTGCACCAACTCATATGAGGCACACAGTGTGGCCCCTGCCTGCTCCTTTGCCCTACGCTGATGTCTCCATGCGGTCGCGTAGAGAGGGTGCACTGAGAAAAAGGTTTTCCTCATTTGCATGGAGCCACCTGGAGGCATTTATTTAGGTTTCTGTAGAATAGCATGGTCCTGGGGGCTTTAGCAGGTGAGTTTAGTTTGGCATCAACCGACAGCCACTGGCCGGACACAGCCGAATAATTTGTTCTCTGCATTTACCTATGCATGCCTGGGGCCCATACCATAGGCCGACAGATTGAGGTGCCTGCTTGCACTGCCTTGGAAGACTTTTAGCTCCAGTTTAGAATATCATATTACCATTGGGCAAAATACTAACAGCTTTATTAACCTTCTGTGTATGTCAATACCACTTATTAAAGGATCGCCCTCTATCCCTTTTAGGCCTTTGAGTTGGGCCTTTAACTCGGGTAGGGGGCCTTTAACAGCAAGTATAGACATTGGTAGCAGGATACAATCTCTGGTGCAGGAAGCAGCTTGGTTCCCTCGCAGGCAGAGGCTGGATGAGTAAATGGGGAACAGCAAGGCCTGGAAGGAAGTGCTCTTCTCTTGGCTGCAGGGCTCACAGTGGAGAGTTTAATTTGCCAGGTAGTGAAGTCCTTCTGCTCTCGTTGCAGTGCAGTGCACCCTTCACCCAGTGACACTGACACCCGCCGCATTGCTGCCAAGGTTTCAGATTGCTGTGAGTGCCATTTTCATAATTTCAGTCAATCCAGTGTAATTATGAGTGACATTTCAACAACTATGAATGACACTGTCTAGGGAGTAAAATCAAGCAATGAAGACGAGAGATTAGAAACATATAAATATCAGACATTGCACCCATTTGTGCATCGAGATTGTCTAAATCATACGTTTTAAGCTGAATCCTCACCCTTTATTATAGCATCCGCCACATTATGCTCCCAAACAGGGCGTTACACGTCTGTGATTGTTCAACACCTTTGAGTGATGCTTCTAATTTGTAGGCCAAGGTTATGGTGAAAATGTACTCTATTTTGCTCCGTAGAAAAAATAGTCCTCTAGTGTGATCAAAACCTTACAATGAGGAAGGCTCCCTTGCTGAAATTCAGAATGGGTATTACATCTGACTTTTGTAAGTGCCAGTTGAGGATGTGGGTGGAGCTAATAGAGTAAGTGGGTGGAGCCAGTGGAGGAAGTGGGTGGGGCTGGAGAAACGTAGGTGTGGCCTCCGACAAACATTTGAGCACCTGCACTTCATATTTTACAAATTAAGCACTGGTACCACCCCCTCACTCTGTTGGGGGGAACCTGAGCCACCCTCCTTGGGATCACTCCCCAATGTCATCCTAGATACTCTGGTACTCACTCAGAGATCTGCCTCCTTTGCAAGCTCCCTGGGGTCAGACAACTACAATCCACCAGGTGTTGGCGTAGCTATGGAAAACAGCCACTGAACTTATGCTTTCTAGCAATCAAATTGTACAGCCCCTCAAACGTGTTCACCATACTAACATTCACTCAACCATCCAGTGCTCTGCAAAAATGATCCAGCAAATCCCCCAAGAACTGGTAAGACAGTTTTCTACTGCCCCTGAATTTCAACCTGCACTTTTCTGGGGTGAAGCAATTTCTCTTGACAAGGGTTTCCTTCATGGTGGGATACCTCAGCCTGTCCCTCCCATCTATGGTCAGTAGGGTGTCCCTCCCATCACCAGGTATATGCCTCCATTGGACAGCCGCCCATCCACCTCAGGGATCCTGTGCGCTACTAGAGTGACCTCATACACCTAAGACTACCTGTCTATGTCACTCTGCTCCCTGAAGTCAGGCACCAGACCCCACAGAGTTCCAACTAAGTTTATACTCAAGCTGGCTACCTTAGCATTGAAAAGGAACTATTTCAGATTCGAAGATGAATTCTTCCTCCAGATAAAGGGGACCGCCATGGGATGTCCCTTTGCGCCAGAGATGGTTGTTCTCTTCATGGCAATGTTCGAAAAGAAATACATTGACAATAACAATCATTTTCGAACTATATTGTTCAATGGCTGCATTATATTGTTGACGTGTGGTGTCTATGGGAGGGTAATGAAGACCAACTCACAGCCTTCCATGGTTGGCTAAATAACAGGAGCCCTGACATACAATTCAGAATGACAAAGAATAAAACCAGCTTGACGTTCCTTGATGTTGAAGTGAGAATGTCTAATGACGCATTATTGACAACTCTGCACAGAAAACCTACTGACAAGAATAATGCTCTAAACTACAGGAGTTTCCATCCAAGGAATCTACGGGATAACCTACCGTATGGGCAATTTTTGATGATTCAAAGGAATTTCACCAGGAAAGAGGATTATTTTCTTCATGCGGAAATTCTACGAGAAAAACTATAAGAAAGAGGTTACCCATAAAAGCTTTTGAAACATGGGCCTGGTTTACACCACGAGAGAACTTACTAGTTAAAAAACAGAAGGAACCATTGAATAAATTGGTCTGCGTGTCAGCTTTTTACCCTCAAACCAATAACTTTAAAAAAATAATTTGCAGTAACTGGCATTTAATTAAGAACTCGGAATGTGGGTTCGATCTCCCACTGTTTGCCATGAAGAAAAATGCCAGCATCGGGTCCCAATAAGTGAGAGCATGTTTCAACCAACAATCTAAAAAAGGAGACCTTTTGTCAAGATAGAACCTTAAACCTGTACAGGGCCACCACAAATGCGGCAGCTGCATGGTATGTGGCCAGACAATTTAAGGTAGGTCATTCACGGATGTAAAGAACAGATGGACACATAACGAATTCTCAAATTGTAAGACTAAAATTGTGGTATAGGCAGTGATTTGTCCCTGTGACAAGATTTACATTGGCAAAACTAGTCAGGAAATCAAGCAAAGCATAGTCCAACACAAATCCCGTATCAAGACAAAGAAGATCTCTGCACCATTGGTAAACCATTTCATTGAGATGAGACACTCCGAAAAAGATTTCTGATGGACGGTGCTGAGCGTTATCCAGCCCGAGGAGGTGATTTGGAAGCCATCCTAACAAGGAAAGAAGCATACTTAATTTTGAAATTAAATTCAGTGAGTACAGGTTTGAACGAGATGTCAGAATTGAATAAACTGTAATGTAAGTACCATCGCAGTGCCATTGGTCGTACCAGATGTACCAGAATGCATCAGGCTTGTGTCCCCAGAATTGATTACTTTGGTCTGCCTATATCATTAGAACAGAACGAGGCCACTTTCACTAAGGATTTCAAGGAGGACAACGAAGGCTCCCGCAGTCCAGGAACCAAAGCATCTTGAGTAAGTTTGCCATCTTCCAGTAATTGTTAACCCCGCCAAGACTCAGAATATAAAGCATCTTAATTGATGAAAGCTCATCGAGCGAAACGATCTATACAACACCCCTCTGGTATAAAGTAGCAATAATCACTACAAGTCCCTGAATGAATATTTGACTGGGTCGCGCAATTGGATTCATCTATAGAAACTTGTGTACTAACCGTAGCTCTGCATTATAAATGTCTGTTTTGCTGTGTAAGACTTTGGGGGCACTACATGAAACTCTACCATGTCGGTTCGAATCGGCGTTTTGCACGTGGAGGTGACTACGACCTCCCCAAAGAGCCAAATGCCTTTGCAATTTTGGAACGGTGTGTTCCACTATTTGGTATACAACTATAGCGGAGCCCTGAGCTGTAATTTACAGAACTAACTTGGGATTTCCTTTCCCACGCTTCTTTCAGATCGAGTACGCCCTTCAAATTAAACTCCATATTGAATCAGAGGAATGAGAAGTTCCACTCATGGACCTTGTTTCCAAAATATGGACTGAGCCTTCCCTAAACGTTCAAGGTAACATTGAAGTCGTGCGGAATATATGCTGTAGAATGTTGAGAGGTTACAAAGGCAGCTAACACAGTGGTGTACACTTCCTATAGATACACAAGAACACCACCAGCCCCTGTCCTGATGAGAACCCTCAGTAAACAGCGGTTCGAAACGTGTCGGCGATGATCAATGGGGATTTCTTTTTATATGCATCTGTATGGACAATGATTCAGACATTATATAATCACAGACCCGTGCCATATTAGATGATTTTGAAACCCCTTTACCAGCACTAAGATGGTCGAAGTAAACACAACCCTCTGGCTTAAAAACATTGGAATGGTCAAAACAATTGTTGTTAAATGTGTGTTTTTCAATGCACCTTCACTTGTTGACATTTATTCTTTGTTTATGTTGCGCTTTTTCAAAGTTGATAGGAATGAATCTCTAACAATTATTGTACTGTGTCCAATGCACCAGTTTGACTACCGAGAGTAGTGATGCGCTGTCATCGTTTTGTTTGAATTTTGGTGTGGTACACTTGAATAATGTCAAGGATGAGTTTTGTTCCTTTTAGACATGATAAAATGCAATAGCTTTGTGTAATGAATTGTGAAATAAATACACAGGCCTTGTTTATTGATTAACTTGTCCCTCCTCTAAGTAAATTGACTTGAAATCGAGCAGCCACCTTCCGATTTTGTTCCTTGCACTTTCTAAAAGTGGCATTTCGAAAATAGTAGTAAAAAAACACCTACACCAGTAAGAATGATTTATCACTACTATTATTAACATACCAAACATGGCAGCGCTACTCCTTACAGATCAGGAATTACCACTCAATCATATATAAGGGAATTTCCAATGCTAGCCTATGAAAGAGTATGCCTCACATTAGTGTGAAAAAAATAGTCTGTTTGTCACTTCCAGGACATGCCACACAATAAGGGCACATGTCCTGCCTTTTACTTACACAGCATCCCGCCCACAGGGACGTACCTTAGGGGTGACCTATATGTAGTAAAAGGGGAGTTTAAGGCTTGGCAAATAGTTTTAAATGCCAAGTCAATGTGGCAGTAAACTGCGCATGCAGGCTCTACAGTGGCAGGCCTGAATCAGGTTGGAAAGGCTACTTTTGTAGGTGGCGCAAGCAGCGCTGCAGGCCCACTAGTAGCATTTAATTTATCTTGGTTTCTTGTCAATGACTTGGGTTGTTGGGGCATGTGGGCTGGGAGATCAATCCATCCAAGGGACATCGGCGATACCTGGCCATATGTAAAGGGTGCTTGGAAGCCAGCTTTGGCTTTAATTGATAGAAACACTTCAAGCATCCTGATGACACAGATTTATTCTTCTTAAGTGGTATAGCAAGGGATTTACCAGCTAAACTGTGAAGTGTGCGCTTTTTAGCGACAGTTAAAAAAATGCACTGTGTTCAGCCTGGGTATTACTAAAATCTATATTTTAGATGCACATTTTTTCTCTTAAACCTTTTTGTGCATTGTGTAGCAGCCTATCTTATACTGTGGTTAATGCAAGTTTAAAATAATGACTTACTCATTCACAGGGCTGTCGGTCACAGACTGAGAACTTGTAGCACTAAACATACACGAGTCACTATTCTCCACTGCACCAACCAGGATTCCATTCTGTGGCCCTCTAGTTACAGACACAGACAAATGCAGTGCATTAACTAATAGAGACTTCATAATGTACAGTAGTGCATTTCCCACTGATAAACTTAACTTGCAGTTATTTTTCATTTAAGATGTGCCTTATTTTTATATGTAGTTAGCTGAAGGTGAAAGACTGAAAAAGTTAAAGAATATTTTTTTCACCCACGCCTTTGACCCCACCCCCAGGCTCACTCTACCCGCCCTCATTGCACGCAGCATCACAGTTCCCATACTTTTATTAATGCACTTCGACTACTGCATGCAAGTAATACTGCTCAGAATCAGCGAACAAAGGTGGTACCACATGAAATAAACCTCAAGAGCAGGAAAGACTTTTTGGAATTAAACTCATGAAGGGTAAGATTCGGAACAAGGTTTGTTTTCAAACAAGAATACTAACTGGAATCAATCGCACAGACAATAACACTGCTAAGAATCAGCAGCACACACAAAATCATTAACGAAAGCCAACCCCTCACACACAAAAACACACTAATACATTAATAGTGAAATTAGTCTGTCATACAATAGTACAGGAATCAGCTTCATAGGTAAGGCTGTCAACAAGTCTCCTGGGTAACCCTAAAGATCTTTCTTTTTATAGTTCTTCGTTGTTTTTAACTCATTTCATAGAAGCCTTTGCCCAAACATGTGAGTTGTTACCCAGAGAGCAGATGGAGTGCTCACACCAATCACAAGCAGCCCACCGTGTTTCTGACAATTTGGGTCATGGTTTTTGCAAGCTGCTCTTGCACCAGATGTGCCCAGCACTCGCCGGGTTGAGGATGTGCATATTTGCCTTCTGTGCACTGTCCCTGTGCACATCAACACTGTGCTAGTGTAGACACCAGGTTCCGACTGGAAGGTAGCCAGTGACCTATTGGGGCATCTGACGGAATGAGGGTGGGAGGGGGGAGACCTTCCAGGTACTCTCCTTGCCCTGTCTTCTTGTGCGCAGCCGGGGGATGAAGCAGATTACAGATGTGCCGCCTTGAAACAAACATGGACTCTGTGTGTGAAAGGGTGCAACTTTCATAATATGCGGCCTAGACTTGAGGGAGCGGAGCAGAGACTGTGCGGCAGTCAGGAAGCAAAAGAATAAGAGATTAGAGAATTATCTCACACTCTGTATCTGTGAACATCAGCACTGACTCGTGTTTTGTGCCTTCAGCCCCAGTGACCATGTGAAAATGCAGCTTAAATAGCAATGCGTATCTGCAGGCATTTCCTGTTAATTGTTAACTTTGCCTGGGGCTCGGTTTACTGTAAAGATGGCTAGAGAGCAGGTGGACTGTGTTTAAAGGGCAAGAAACTGTAGCATCCTGTGATTAAAACCAGCTGCCAGACAGACACTGTGATTGTGGGGCATCCTGAAGGGACATCAGCCTGTGATTATCAGCCCTTTCACACACACAACTGCATCCTGAAAGAGACAGCAGAGAAGCCCCGAAACCTGCAGCTAACCAGAAGTAAGCAGCAAGAAAGAGCAGTGTGCTTCACACACAATCACCAACATAAATTAAAGAAAAGCAGGGAATAAACTACAATGTCTGTAGGGGTGCTATCCAAAAAATAATGTCTAAAAAATATGAGGGATCAAAGCAGACCATTATCTTCTGCCAGTGAACTCCTCGGATATTCTTAATACTATGAAAGGGTAAGTGATCATTATAGGTTCCATTTGCCTTTGCATTCACACTGATTCTAAGAGGAAACTCCATCTGAGCCTTGGAGAGTATCAGTACTGTAGATCGAAAGGCAGGCAGGCAGGCAGAAAGACAGGCAGGCAGGCAGGCAGGCAGGCAGACAGACAGACAGACAGAGAGAGAGAGAGAGAGAGAGAGAGAGAGAGAGAGAGAGAGAGATAGATAGATAGATAGATAGATAGATAGATAGATAGATAGATAGATAGATAGAGACAGACGGAGAGATGGATGGATGAATGGATGAATAGATAGATAGATAGATAGATAGATGGATGGATGGATGGATGGATGGATGGATGGATGGACGGACGGACGGACGGACATAGAGAAACGATATGTGTTTTGTGATACATGAGCCACGAACAAATGCAAGTTTACATTCGAAAACCAAAACTGTATTGTCTGCCTCAAAGCCCTGCGCCCCTTTATCCAGGAAGAGAAAGCACACTCTCCACGCGCGCACAATGCGTTGACAGCAGAGCTGCCAGTGCTCTGCGAAGTCCATTGTCTGGGATAATGTCACCCTGGACCGTAGCCAAGACGACTGCCCGTTGACATCTTTCTTAAAAACACAATTGTGTCTGGGAACCGTGGAGCAAAGGAAACCCATAGCGCTTTGTTACCAATTATGGTAACAAGGCGCACTGAGGCAAGAAGAGCTGTCTTCATAGAGTGGGCCTCCTGGGCCATCACCTACGATGATGCCGCTCTTTTGGGACCACGACCTTCTGCTATAACTACCTGGCATTAATGTGTGCAGTGAAGGCTGGGAGACCGCATCCTTTGGGAATGCAGGTCTGAATGTGCCAAAACGTGCCAGACCTGCCAATTTCCGTTCTGGTTTCAAGTTCATCTTCACTACAATAGTATGTTTTAGCCAGCAGTTCATTGCTAGGTATATTTCCTGAAATTAATATGATGTCAGTAGTAGTATTTTAACTACAAAATGAGTTAATTTAGTTTAAAACAGTACATCCTTGAATAAAAACATAAAAGAGTGATAAGATTAAATAAATGATCTGTTATCTGTTAAGAACATAAACAATTAAACACAAAGTAAGAATTGTTTTTTCCTGCTTGAAATATTGAGCTTCAGTTATTAAGGCAATAAATAAAAGGGGCAGCCCAATAACCCCAGGACCAAGCCAAGACAATAAATAAAGAAAAACAAAGGTCCCTTAGGGGGAAGTGTAAGCCTCAACTTCCTTGGCAACCATGGACAACCATCATTAGATTGGCTTGAACAAGAATCAAATCAGATGTATTTCATTCATTAAACGCACGGCGTCTGAGCTGCAGCTCCGCAAACACCCATCGCTTGACGGTGGTTGCTCTAGTGAATTGACCTGCGCCTTTCTAGACTCTTAAGAATAGCCCCTTGCAGAGTTTACTGGCGCATAAATCACTAATACTGCTAGGTGGTGGAGTAAAATGTAATGTAATGTTTAGCTTCTTGTAAACTATGCCGCAACCATGCCAAAAGAACTAAAGCATTTACTGTGTAAGTTTTCCAGTAGGTCAGAAGGCGCCCCTTTGCCTCTACCTGCAACCTATGAGGCAGTAGTTAACCTGCCACGTGGTACCTGCAATCATTTGCTAATTCCTTTTAAAAAAAAACATACAAGAACACTAGTTGACCTCCAATGACTGGTCACACTGGCATGCTAGCCTGCCACTAACATGTCCCAAGACACCAAAACTTAACAAAAATCAACCACATCATGACAGTTCTCACATTTGCAGTAGGTCCAGTTAACAAGACCCACTGTGAGGCATAAGATTCGACTACTAGCAGCCCCACAAACCGCATCACGTCTAACCTTGCGATTGCGTGAAAAAAAAGTATTTAAGTTCCAGATATGAGGACCCACTGTGGGACATAAGACAAGAAGAACCGGCAACAAACCATCATCACTCACCAACTGCCTCCCACAGTCTCCAAAGCTGGATCTCCTAAGGAAATCAGAGCCACCGCCAACAATGACCAGCACTAGGTCTTCAGGACAGACACAAATAAAAACAATACTCATTAGACGATAGAACAATAACCATCTGCATGCACACGATGAGATAGCAATGGAGTTGACACAGCGGCAAGATGCTGTTTTTAACCACGCATCTGCTGGTTATACAAATAGAGGGACTAACCTTGTAGAATGACAAAATTCTTCCCCCGCCCTTCTCTCTTTTCAGAAGTTTTTGATCGCACCAAAACCTTACTGTTTGCAAGAACCACCACAGGGTTGTCTCAGCTACTATGCTGAACTGTCTCTAAATAAAGGGATTGTCAGTTTTCTCAAGAAAAGACAACCCTGGACTGCAGTTTACACATGTCCTGCACGTACTGAGTGTAATCGCATGCAAATTCAGTCACACATTGGGATAAGGTGGATGTACACAACACAATGTAGAGAGGGGGGGAGAGGGAGCTAATTGGAAATGAAAAGGTCCAGTACCGATGCTCCCAAGGAATCACTTAGTCATCACTAAGGGATAACTGTTCCTATGAGACAGGAGACAACCTATTCTGGTTGAGCAGCTAAAGATACTAAAGTGTGGTCTCGTTTTGCAAACGCGGTTGGATCTAGATGAAGGTGGGGGAATTTCTCCTTTTAGAAATAGTTCCCTCACACACCCTTGCGAGTGTCATGCTTCATCATCGGGCGTTTGCTCCTCGTGGGGGTGGCGCTGCTGTCCCCCACGTGTCCCGCGAGAGGGCTCTTTGTCGGAGATCTTTTAGGAGACGCCGCAGTTGTGCATGTGGGTGTATGGGCCTAAAAAGTGTGTGAGTGAGGTAAAATTACCTCCACGGTACCCAGAAACCAAGTTTTATTCAGGGGTTCGGAAGGTAAGATTAAAAAACAAAGGATAAGGAGAACCTCTTTCCAACAAATGTAGTAGAGGGATGAATATTATCCTGCTGCTCTCTTAACTGTGAGTGTGAGTGAAAGTGAAATTAGGGCAACATGTTTTGTGCTTAGTACTGGTCCCTAATGGATCCTGGTGTGCTTCTTCAGGACCGTGATGTGGAATAAAAATAGGAATCAGGGAGGGCGACACCCTATATTCCTAAGGTACCTATAGTTAGGTGTGTGTACGTCTAAGCGTTTAATGGAACGTCTGAGTCACGTTCCTGTTTCCAACCTACTAATGAGACAAAAAGAGACAAACAGGTAGAGACAAACAATTTTGGAATAGTGTGAATAGAGTCATTCACTTCAAATAGAATGCTGTCAACTTAGCATTCACATAGACGGATATTCATTGAGGCATGCTGGGTGTGACATGCCCCTTCCATCATTTTACAACATAATCGTGCGTGACAGAGACAGAATAACTGAACTAATTATGGCCGGTGCATACACAGGCAGTGTGTCACCTATGCCTGGCTAGGCATAGCCGGAGGTGACTGGTATTATGCATGCGTCACCGTACTAGTGGACCCCGTGGCGTCCAGGACGATGTCTATATTGTGGTAGTAAAATCAAGGCATCGCTGCCATGGTGCTTGTGGCAGTCCGTTAGCCTTACAAGATAGGTGACTGGTATCATGCATGCGTCACTGTACTAGTGGACCCCATGGAATCTAGGACAATCTCTATACTGTGGTAGTAAAATCAAGGCATCGCTGCCATGGTGCTTGTGGCGTCCGTTAGCCTTACAAGATAGGAATTAGACTCTCTCGAGATTCTCAATAGTGTACGAATTTGCGTAAAAATGGTAATGAGATGCGGTGTGGCACATACAACATTTGCAATCATACGAAATATCATACCCGTCTGTTTGAATGGATTGGCCTCGCCGGCATACCCTGCGGTAGTGAAGGAGTATACCTGTGAATCAATTAAAAGTAGTGAGCTCGCACGGCACACAGCGCACGCTTGTAAATACCTGTGGCTGTGTTAGAGTCAGCAGGAGAATACTCACAATTCACCTCCTTCTTTGCAGCCCATTACCTGCCCCGCCGCTCGTGGATTGCCGGTGATCAAAAGCCAGCCGGCTGCCCGAGTTATAGCTCCGATCCAATGATGGAGCGGAAGTGACGTGAGAAGGGAGTGGTAGGTTAGGGGTCAGTACGTCACGCTGATCACGTGTGCGTTTTTGATATGCTTTCAAAGCGGCAGCCATATTGAAAAGGTGTCAAAAATGAAAAGTAAACAGTACTCGGTAGTTCTAGCGGCAAGTACATGTGAATGTGGCTAACCATATTGCAAAATAAAGTAGTTCACAGATAACTATCGGAGGGAGAAACTCCCATATGTTATACTATGTTAATATAGCTCACTGTGAGGAATAAAAAGCAAATGGTGAGGCTCGGTACCACACCCAGGTGAGGTGCTTAGTACCAGTACATGCCCGGAGTCATTGATACACCGCATACTCCGCGTTGGCTGACATTTGAAACCCATGGCGCCGGATTTTACTTAAAAATGTATGCATAATGGGAGTAACCTCTGTATATTGTCTGTATATTGTTCTCAAAGTTCGTAGGAGCTATGGAGTACATCTTATGACTGGAAATGGAGTGCCATAACTTGGGGTGGTCTGCCAATAATAGGGTAGTATATTCCTATTGAGCACCAGTGTTATTCTATAATGTCTATCCAGGGTCCAAAGGGGGATTGAGGTACCCTGTGGATAGTTGAATATAGAAGCTGGATCACTGTCAATGGGATCGGAGTGCCATCTGGACTGTTGAGTATGGAAGCTGGATCACTGTCACTGGGATGGAGATGAACCCCCAAGGTGATCAGTTAGCCTGCAATCCTAGGTCATCAGTTCTGCCCAAGGTATCTCATCATTAAGGCCCCCTGAATTTCTCTTCAGACGGAACACCCAGCGTTGTTCTTGCCTGAACAACGTGCTCGTTGTCCAGCTGGGATTAGATTCAATAATGGTCCATCTGAGACTCTCCGGGTATGGTTTCTTTCAAGAAAGTGACACAGTAGTTAGGTACTGGATTTTTTACACCGTATTGTACTTCTGTGCTCCCCTATTCGGATTTTAACGGGTCTGGTTGTCATACCTACATACCTCTTGTTGCACGGACAAGTTATGAGGTATATGCAATTCTTCGTATTGCAGTTTGTATGTCTTCTCTGCTGCCAAGGTCTGGCCAGACCTAGGTCAGTTTGTTTCGTCGCTCCCGTGAGGGGACATACGGAACATGATCGGCAGGGATAGTGACCCTCTACAGGGGGTAATGCCCATAGGGTGGGTTGTGTAGTGATAGTGGCCTTTGGACGTGTATGGACCAGGAGGTCCTTCAGGTTCTGGGTGCGTTTGAACGCAAATAGAGGGGATGGCCCTGGAGTGAAACCACCCATCTCAAGGATACCCTAATGTCTCTTAATCACCTTCTGAATTTTATTGGAATTGGGGGTGAACGTGGTCACACATGTAAGTGCCTCTGTGTTTGGTCTTTCCCTACTCTCCAGAAGGGCTTCCCAATGGTTGTTTTTTGCCCGTTTTTGTGTCTGCCGTATTATTTTTCTTGGGTAATGTCGTTCAGACAGATTATCTGACAAGATTTTGGATTGTTTGTCAAACTTGCTCAAGGTGTTACAGTTGCGGCGAAGGCGTAGAAACTGTCCCACTGGGAGGTTGTTCCTTAATGCTTTTGGGTGATGACTATCATACATGAGGAGACTATTCCTGTCTGTGGGCTTCTTATAGTTTGTTGTAAATAAGGACCCTTCGTGTAGGGAGATCAGGAGATCCAGAAAAGGGATGCTTTCATGTGATCTGGTGCCAGAGAATCTGAGATACGGGTCCAAGATGTTAATCCAATCACAGAATGCTACACATTGTTCTTCGCCTCCCCTCCAGAAGAGGAGGATATCGTCAATATAGCGCAGCCATATCAATATGTTAGTCCTGTAGGGATTGTTCTCACCTAGGATGAACTTTTCTTCAAAGTCGGCCATGTATAGACAGGCTAGGCTAGGAGTGAATGTGCTCCCCATGCTGGTCCCTTGGATCTGATGGGAGAGCTGTGTTTGAAAGGCAAAGAAATTTTCTTTCAAGGCAAGGGAGGCACACTCACAGATGAACGAGATAGGTGTCTCGTAGGGCCACGGGTCGATACTCTGTAATGTTGTTTCCAAGACTTCTAGGGTGGCATCTTGGGGGATGTTGGTGTAAAGGGCTTCCACATCCAATGTCACCAGAAGGTTGATAATCTCTGGTTCTGGGAAGTTCTCGATCAGGTTAAGGACTTCAGTTGTGTCCCTGAGATAGGTGGGTGTATTAGTGACTACAGGGCGAAGGTAGAAGTCACAAAACTTACTCAGTGGTTCCAGCAAAGAATCAATCCCAGATACGATGGGGCATCCTAGTGGGGGGTTGGTCCCCTTATGTATTTTTGGTAGTGTGTAGTAGTAGGGGACCCGGGGGTGATCATTGATAAGAAACGCTGCTTCCTGTGAGGAGATCCACCCTTCAGTTTCTGCTTCGGTGACTAGGCCCTTGATCTTGGCGGTCAGTCGGGCAGTGGGATCTTCCTCAATGGGGAGGTAATATTTGGTGTCAGTCAGTTGGCGGCGGCATTCAGCATCATATGTGCCCACATCCTGGATCACTATGGCACCGCCTTTATCGGCTGGTTTCAAGATGATGGAAAATACATAAGGGGACCAACCCCCCACCAGGATGCCCCATCGTATCTGGTATTGATTCTTTGCTGGAACCACTGAGTAAGTTTTGTGACTTCTACCTTCGCCTGTAGTCACTAATACACCCACCTATCTCAGGGACACAACTGAAGTCCTTAACCTGAGCGGGAACTTCCCAGAACCAGAGACTATCAACCTTCTGGTGACCTTGGATGTGGAAGCCCTTTACACCAACATCCCCCAAGATGCCACCATAGAAGTCTTGGAAGCAACATTACAGAGTATCGACCCGTGGCCCTACGAGACACCTATCTCGTTCATCTGTGAGTGTGCCTCCCTAGCCTTGAAAGAAAATTTCTTTGCCTTTCAAACACAGCTCTCCCATCAGATCCAAGGGACCAGCATGGGGAGCACATTCGCTCCTAGCCTACCCTGTCTATACATGGCCAACTTTGAAGAAAAGTTCATCCTAGGTGAGAACAATCCCTACAGGACTAACATATTGATATGGCGGCGCTATATTGACAATATCCTCCTCTTCTGGAGGGGAGGCGAAGAACAATGTGTAGCATTCTGTGATTGGATTAACACCTTGGACCCGCATCTCAGATTCTCTGGCACCAGATCACATGAAAGCATCCCTTTTCTGGATCTCCTGATCTCCCTACACGAAGGGTCCTTATTTATAACAAACTATAAGAAGCCCACAGACAGGAATAGTCTCCTCATGTAT
Source organism: Calotriton arnoldi (assembly GCA_963921515.1). Classification (NCBI taxonomy): domain Eukaryota; kingdom Metazoa; phylum Chordata; class Amphibia; order Caudata; family Salamandridae; genus Calotriton; species Calotriton arnoldi. Next base: position 1,152,362 of record CAWUFW010004236.1, read on the forward strand.
GATAGTCATCACCCAAAAGCATTAAGGAACAACCTCCCAGTGGGACAGTTTCTACGCCTTCGCCGCAACTGTAACACCTTGAGCGAGTTTGACAAACAATCCAAAATCTTGTCAGATTATCTGTCTGAACGACCTTACCCAAGAAAAATAATACGGCAGACACAAAAACGGTCAAAAAACAACCATAGGGAAGCCCTTCTGGAGAGTAGGGAAAGACCAAACACAGAGGCACTTACATGTGTGACCACATTCACCCCCAATTCCAATAAAATTCAGAAGGTGATTAAGAGACATTAGGGTATCCTTGAGATGGGTGGTTTCACTCCAGGGCCATCCCCTCTATTTGTGTTCAAACGCACCCAGAACTTGAAGGACCTCCTGGTCCATACACGTTCAAAGGCCACTATCACTACACAACCCACCCTATGGGCATTACCCCCTGTAGAGGGTCACTATCCCTGCGGATCATGTTCCGTATGTCCCCTCACGGGAGCGGCAAAACAGATTGACCTAGGTCTGGCCAGACCTTGGCAAAACCAAAGGGGATGATGAACGGAGTGTTGAACATTGCAAGCACTCACCCCCAGTCAACTGATCTGGGTTTAATCCATCATCATTCTTTAGCTCACTCCGCCACCCCAGTTCAGACATGGCCATATGCAAATCAGTCTGACCCTGTGCCTCATGGGAACAGTCCAGCCCGAACTGCCAAGCCATGTCTTCCCTGGACCGGAAACAAGCATCCTGGGACCGGTTTCTGTCTTACAGCAGTCATCAGCCAGGCTATCTTGAATCCAGTGGCAAAGTGAGCAAGGGACCCACGTCTGGGCATACCCTGCCAACTTAGGGCGAACATAGCAAAACCAAAGGGGATGATGGACGGAGTGTTGACCATTGCAAGCACTCACCCCCAGTCAACTGATCTGGGTTTAATCCATCATCATTCTTTAGCTCACTCCGCCACCCCAGTTCAGACATGGCCATATGCAAATCAGTCTGACCCTGTGCCTCATGTTATGTTATCTTATGTTATGTTATTATAACTTGTATAGCGCGTATACCCTTAGGTGTCTTGGCGCTTCCGGTCTTCAAATTACATTACAACCACTGATCCTAAAAGAGCCATGTCTTTAGCTGCTTTCTGAACTCCAGGAGGGAGGGAATCTTCCTAAGATAAAGTGGGAGAGAGTTCCATTCCTTTATGGTATTGTAACTGAAACTCCTCCCACCCCAATTCGTTTTTTAATTCTAACAGTAGGCATCAAATTTAAATTTGCCGATCGTAGAGATCTATTGGGGAATACCATCTGAAGAGGTCCCATAGAAATTTCGGACCCTCTTTGTAAAGGGCCTTGTGAGCGATACAAAGCGCCTTAAATTTTACCCGCTGACCGACTGGCAGCCAGTGCAGGTCCTGAATCCCTTTTGTCACTGACTGATACTTGGGGATATCCAATATGAGTCTTGCTGCAGCATTTTGTACCATTTGCAATTTTCTAAGGAGAGAGGATTGAATATTAATATAAAGGCCATTGCAGTAGTCAAGTTTTGATAAGACTAGGGAGGTCACAACTGTCTTTCTAGATTCTTTAGGAACAAAAGGAAGTATTTTTTTAAGGTTTTAATCATAAAGTATGAGGAAGACACCACTGTGGACACTTGGGGTTTCAGGCTCAATTTGTCATCTATAATAATGCCAAGATTTTTAGCCTTAATTACAGGTAAAGGTGGGGGCCAAGATTGTCTGGCCACCACTCAGGGGACCAAGGTGGAGAAAGATTACCAAACATGATCACTTCCGTCTTGCTTGAGTTCAATTTTAAGCAGTGATTGCTCATCCAGCTACTTAATTTAATCATACACTCATGAAGTTTTAGAGAATGATTGATATCCTTATCTATTGTCGAGATTACCAACTGGGTATCATCGGCGTAGGTGGTAGGGATCAAATTGAAACTTCTAATCAATGGTGCCAATTCAGCCACGTAAATGTTAAAAGCGTAGGGCTCAATGATGAGCCCTGAGGGACCCCGCATGGCAGTGTAAAAGGTGCCGACTTAAATTTACCTAGGTGGACAGATTGGGATCTTTCTGATAGAAAGGATGTCAACAGGGAGAGGGCTGCTCCTCCTATCCCTATTGTTTTTAATCGCTGGACCAGAAGAGCATGGTCAACAGTATCAAATGCTGCGGATAGGTCCAGCAGTATAAGAACTGCTGACCCACCGCAATCCAAAGAGGATCGAATTTCTTCCGTGGTTTTAATCAAAGCCGTTTCCGTACTATGATTGGCTCTAAAACCGAACTGGCTATGATCTAAAACTTGGCTATCCGCAATAAAAGTAGAAAGTTCTACATTTAAAATGTTTTCAATTATCTTTGCAGGCAAAGGAAGTCTTGCAATAGGTCGATAATTGGCAGGGTCGGTTGAATTCAAATTAGCTTTTTTTAGAAGAGGCAAGATACAAGCCTGTTTCCATATATGGGAACAGTCCAGCCCGAACTGCCAAGCCATGTCTTCCCTGGACCGGAAACAAGCATCCTGGGACCGGTTTCTGGCTTACAGCCGTCATCAGCCAGGCTATCTGGAATCCAGTGGCAAAGTGAGCAAGGGACCCACGTCTGGGCATACCCTGCCAACTTAGGGCGAACAGAGCACAACCAAAGGGGATGATGGACGGAGTGTTGAACATTGCAAGCACTCACCCCCAGTCAACTGATCTGGGTTTAATCCATCATCATTCTTTAGCTCACTCCGCCACCCCAGTTCAGACATGGCCATATGCAAATCAGTCTGACCCTGTGCCTCATGGGAACAGTCCAGCTCGAACTGCCAAGCCATGTCTTCCCTGGACCGGAAACAAGCATCCTGGGACCGGTTTCTGGCTTACAGCCGTCATCGGCAAGGCTATCTTGAATCCAGTGGCAAAGTGAGCAAGGGACCCACGTCTGGGCATACCCTGCCAACTTAGGGCGAACATAGCAAAACCAAAGGGGATGATGGACGGAGTGTTGAACATTGCAAGCACTCACCCCCAGTCAACTGATCTGGGTTTAATCCATCATTATTCTTTAGCTCACTCCGCCACCCCAGTTCAGACATGGCAATATGCAAATCAGTCTGACCCTGTGCCTCATGGGAACAGTCCAGCCCGAACTGCCAAGCCATGTCTTCCCTGGACCAGAAACAAGCATCCTGGGACCGGTTTCTGGCTTACAGCCGTCATCAACCAGGCTATCTTGAATCCAGTGGCAAAGTGAGCAAGGGACCCACGTCTGGGCATACCCTGTCAACTTAGGGCGAACATAGCAAAACCAAAGGGGATGATGGACGGAGTGTTGAACATTGCAAGCACTCACCCCCAGTCAACTGATCTGGGTTTAATCCATCATCATTCTTTAGCTCACTCCGCCACCCCAGTTCAGACATGGCCATATGCAAATCAGTCTGACCATGTGCCTCATGGGAACAGTCCAGCCCGAACTGCCAAGCCATGTCTTCCCTGGACCGGAAACAAGCATCCTGGGACCGGTTTCTGGCTTTCAGCCGTCATCAGCCAGGCTATCTTGAATCCAGTGGCAAAGTGAGAAAGGGACCAACGTCTGGGCATACCCTGCCAACTTAGGGGCGAACATAGCAAAACCAAAGGGGATGATGGACGGAGTGTTGAACATTGCAAGCACTCACCCCCAGTCAACTGATCTGGGTTTAATCCATCATCATTCTTTAGCTCACTCCGCCACCCCAGTTCAGACATGGCCATATGCAAATCAGTCTGACCCTGTGCCTCATGGGAACAGTCCAGCCCGAACTGCCAAGCCATGTCTTCCCTGGACCGGAAACAAGCATCCTGGGACCGGTTTCTGGCTTACAGCTGCCATCAGCCAGGCTATCTTGAATCCAGTGGCAAAGTGAGAAAGGGACCCACGTCTGGGCGTACCCTGCCAACTTAGGGCGAACATAGCAAAACCAAAGGGGATGATGGACGGAGTGTTGAACATTGCAAGCAGTCACCCCCAGTCAACTGATCTGGGTTTAATCCATCATCATTCTTTAGCTCACTCCGCCACGCCAGTTCAGACATGGCCATATGCAAATCAGGCTGACCCTGTGCCTCATGGGAACAGTCCAGCCCGAACTGCCAAGCCATGTCTACCCTGGACCGGAAACAAGCATCCTGGGACCGGTTTCTGTCTTACAGCCGTCATCAGCCAGGCTATCTTGAATCCAGTGGCAAAGTGAGCAAGGGACCCACGTCTGGGCATACCCTGCCAACTTAGGGCGAACATAGCAAAACCAAAGGGGATGATGGACGGAGTGTTGAACATTGCAAGCACTCACCCCCAGTCAACTGATCTGGGTTTAATCCATCATCATTCTTTAGCTCACTCCGCCACCCCAGTTCAGACATGGCCATATGCAAATCAGTCTGACCCTGTGCCTCATGGAAACAGTCCAGCCCGAACTGCCAAGCCATGTCTTCCCTGGACTGGAAACAAGCATCCTGGGACCGGTTTCTGGCTTACAGACCTTGGCAGCAGAGAAGACATACAAACTGCAATACGAAGAATTGCATATACCTCATAACTTGTCCGTGCAACAAGAGGTATGTAGGTATGACAACCAGACTCGTTAAAATCCGAATAGGGGAGCACAGAAGTACAATACGGTGTAAAAAATCCAGTACCAAACTACTGAGTCACTTTCTTGAAAGAAACCATACCCCGGAGAGTCTCAGATGGACCATTATTGAATCTAACCCCAGCTGGACAATGAGCACGTTGTTCAGGCAAGAACAATGCTGGATGTTCCGTCTGAAGAGCAATTCAGGGGGTCTTAATGATGAGATACCTTTGGCAGAACTGATGACCTAGGATTGCAGGCTAACTGATCACCTTGGGGGTTCATCGCTGTAGGAGAGTAGGATCTGCTTCATATGGGTACCCCCAGTTTTTGCTGATGCTTCACTGTTTTTCGACCTTAGTCTGGCTGGGGCCCTGCTAATCAGAACCCCAGCCTAGCTGCTTCCTCTTTAAAATGGTTTCCATGTGCCCTAGGCACATCTCTGATTGGAATCTGGAGTGCCCTTATAAGTCCCTAGTATATGGTATACTATGTACCCAGGGCATAGGTACCTCAGAGGCCTACCAGGGGCTGCAGCATGTATTGTGCCACCCCTGGAAGGCCATCCAAACTGACACCACAGGTCTGCTACTGCAGCCTGGGTAAGGTGGTGCATGCACCCCTTACTGTGATATAGGCTACCTATATCACTACATACCTACACACATATAAACCTATAAGTCACTCCTATGGCAGGCCTTGTCAATCCTGAAGGCAGAGTGCATGGTCCCTATGTGAGAGGGTGCCCCTGCATGAGCAGGGCCCCTCTGCAGCGTTCGGAGACCCTTCTCTGATGCTGTTTGTAGTGCAGCCTGACCATATACTCTTAAGCGCATTATAACCTCGCGTTAAATGCTAACTTTGGGATGGCTGCACGGAAACATGTCGTGTTTGGTGTCAAACATCTTGGAATACTACCCCCCGCCAATTCTGGCGGCGGGGGTAGCATTCCACCCTTCTAGAGGAGAGACATGTACACACTGGCTTGCCCGGTAACTTCTTTCCAAAGCCCTGGCATCACAAAATGGATGCTGCTGCCACAGACACAAGTCTGGCCTCCTGCTGCTGACCGAAACTCCGGCAGGGGAGGCCTGGACAATAGGTTTCCTGTCGCAGGGAGGTGTAACCACCTCCCCAGACAGGATAGTGTGTATTGGGGCTGGGCGGGAGCACTCTCTGGTGCTTTGAAGTCCTGCACTGGGGGCACATTTGGTGTCCCTGTGCATACCCCAGTTCAAACCGGATCAGGGGCTTCCAGCCCCTGCTCTGGCGCGAAACTGAACAAAGGGAAAGGGTGTAACCACCCTCTGCCCTGACCCACCCATAGGTGGGACCACAGAGGAAGTCCAACCCCTACCTTAGTATAAGTATGGGACCCCAGTCCTTAGGACTTTAGATTATCCCTGGACGAAACTCTGACACAGAATCCTGGACCTTCGACGCTCTACTTGAAGATTAGAGGACAGAAGAATCTCCCTTGGGGTCAAGGAGTGACTCCCTGCTTGGCAGGCACCAAAGAAGCAATTGTCCGGTCTGCATCGCTGAAGCTCCCGTCGGACGCCGAAGTCTTTGCATCACCAGAGGTGGATTTCCAGACTTCCCGAGGCTGCCCTGAGTCCCCAGCAAAGCTGAGGCCCGTAGCTGTCGTGGGTAACGTGGAACCGTGACCCCTGGACACCGCACGCATTTGCAAGTGCATCCTCTTCTGGGTCTCCCACGAAGTTGTGCTTTGGGCTCCGAGTAGCCCCAGCCTCCCTCACCAACTGCACCGAAGATCACTGGCCTCCACTCCACGAGTGTCCTGTGAGCCAGCTCCACGTGCATCGTCTCGAGGCTCCTTCGCGGTCGCTAGTCCGTTGGCTAGTAGCCCCTAACGAAGGCCAATCTTATCCTGCTTGGGCTCCCCTGGTTGCTCCAGGCTTGCCCTGACTTACCCTTGCTGGGTGAGTCCCTCAGACCTTGCTGGTCTGCACCATCGTCCTTCTTCACTTTCCACAAGACTTGCCGTTGCCAAGGCCTGTTGGGTCCAATCCGGTCGCCGACACCTCAGCAATCGACAGACGTCGTGGGACAGTCCGAATCTCGCTCCTGGTCACCGACAACGCCTCCTGGACCTCGTGGCTGAAGAGTCAAGACAACCGTCAACCTACCTGAAGCATCCGACATCGGTGGGCATCTGCTCATCGCCTTCCTGGTCACTGGCTAGTGACCCAGACTCTGTCCCCTCTGCTTTCAGGTTCTTCAGATCTCCGATCCACCTTTGGATCCACCCGGACACTTTTGACTTGGTCGCCAGCAGCACTTTGCAGCATCTCGCCATTCAAATCGACGACGAAACCCGACCCCGAAAGGCACCTATGCACCCGGCTTCCCTGGGTGAGGTAACACGAGTACTCCGGTGCTCCCGTGGGTATAGACTCTAGAACGACCTAGTTCTCAAAGGGTTTGCTCCAAGTCCTCTTTTAAGTGTCCCTTTTCTTTAAATTCCTAACCGCGACTTTCCCCATAGAAGTTAACGGCGATTCGCGGCTGTGTTACTACACTGCACGCGTCCCCCGTGGGTCCCCTGTGTCACTACCTTGGGTGGTTCCTTGTGGTCCAAGCACTTCTATAGGCTCTAGGCCCTGTGTCTAGCTCAGTCGTGGTTCTTATACCACTTTATTGGTATATGGTTTGGTACGCCCCTAGGGCTCCAACGTGTATTTGTGCTATTACTGTGAATAACTGACTTATAATTTATGTACTTCGAACTCTAGCCTCATAAAGAGACTAGAGGGGTGTGTTTAGTAATAAATACATATATTTTGAATATATACCTGGTGTGGTCCTCTTTCATTTGGTCACTCAAGAGATTATAGACTGGTAAAACAAGCTACTTTACATTCCTTCAAGACTTAGCCTGAAGGCTGTTCTCCATAGCTACCACTAGGATAGCTTTCAATAAAGGTTGTCTTTAACCTATCTCCAATAAGGGGTTGTTTGGACTGGTGCAAGGTGCCCACTATAATTAGTGGACAGCATATACCAGGCCAACTTCTCACAATCGCCATCCCAGTGACAGTGATCCAGCTTCCATACTCAACAGTCCAGATGGCACTCCGATCCCATTGACAGTGATCCAGCTTCTATATTCAACTGTCCAGAGGGTACTTCAATCCCCCTTTGGACCCTGGATAGACATTATAGAATGACACTGGTACTCAATAGGAATATACTACCCTATTATTGGCAGACCACCCCAAGTTATGGCACTCCATTTCCAGTCATAAGATGTACTCCGTAGCTCCTACGAACTTTGAGAACGATATACAGACAATATACAGAGTTTACACCCATTATGCATAACTTTTTAAGTAAAATCCGGCGCCATGGGTTTCACATGTCAGCCCACACGGAGTATGCGGTGTAGCAATGACTCCTGGCATGTACTGGTACTAAGCACCTCACCTGGGTGTGGTACTGAGCCTCACTATTTGCTTTTTATTCCTCACAGTGAGCTATATTAACATTGTATAACATATGGGACTTTCTCCCTCTGATAGTTATCTGTGAACTACTTTATTTTGCAATATGGTTAGCCACATTCACATGTACTTGCCGCTAGAACTACAGAGTACCGTTTACTCTTCATTTTTGACACCTTTTCAATATGGCCGCCGCTTTGAAAGCATATCAAAACGCACACGTGATCAGCGTCACGTACTGACCCCTGACCTACCACTCCCCCTCTCACGTCACTTCCGCTCCATCATTGGATTGGAGCTATAACTCGGGCAGCTGGCTAGCATTTGATCACCGGCGATCCACGAGCGGCGGGGCAGGTAATGGGCTGCAACGAAGGAGGTGAATTGTGAGTATTCTCTAACACTGGGCATAGTTCCCGTAGTAGCGCTACGCGTAGCTACGCGAAGTGCACTTCGCACTACGCGAGCCAAGCGTAGCACTACGCGAACTGCGTAGTGCGGTAGGAAATGCTGTTCGCAATGATTGCACAGTGCCGGATGCTTGTCCGCACTGTGCAATCATTGCAAACGGCATCTTGCACAGTGCAAGCGGTCGTTTTCTGCCGCTCGAGTAGATTTGTACTCGAGCAGCAGTTTTCTCAACGCGGACTGGTAGTTTCTCATCGCGAGCGGTCGCAAGCATACGCGACCACTCGCAATGAGAAACCTAACCTCCCCGCGTTGAGAATCTCGCCGGGAGGTTTATTTTCCACGCTCGCGATCGGCATCTTGATATTGCTGATCACGAACGAGGAAAAAGTCTCGCCGGGATGTCATTTTGCTCGCTCGCGGTCGCCAACTTGACGTTGAGGACCGCGAGCAAGCAAAAAATGCCCGCTACGCTACGGGTTTTTGCACTGTGCTATGTGCAATTCGCGTAGCGCGTAGTTGCGCAAACTACGCGAGCGTAGAGTAGTTTTCCGCCCAGGCCTAGTGTTCTCCTGCTGACTCTAACACGGACACAGGTATTTACAAGCGTGCGCCGCGTGCCGTGCGAGCTCACTACTTTTAATTGATTCACAGGTATACTCCTTCACTACGGCAGGGTATGCCAGCGAGGCCAATCCATTCAAACAGAGGGGTATGATATTTCGTATGATTGCGAATGTTGTATGTGCCACACCGCGTCTCATTACCATTTTTACGCAAATTCGTACACTATTGAGAAACTCGAGAGAGTCTAATTCCTATCTTGTAAGGCTAACGGACTGCCACAAGCACCATGGCAGCGATGCCTTGATTTTACTACCACAGTATAGACATCGTCCCAGACACCATCGGGTCCACTAGTACGGTGACGCATGCATGATACCAGTCACCTATCTTGTAAGGCTAACAGACTGCCACAAGCACCATGGCAGCGATTCCTTGATTTTACTACCACAGTATAGACATCGTTCTAGACGCCATGGGGTCCACTATTACGGTGACGCATGCATGATACCAGTCACCTCCGGCTATGCCTAGCCAGGCATAGGTGACACACTGCCTGTGTATGTTACACTGCACCGGCCATAATTAGTGCAGTTAGTCTCTGTCACGCACGATTATGTTGTAAAATGATGGAAGGGGCATGTCACACCCAGCATGCCTCAATGAATATCCGTCTATGTGAATGCTAAGTTGACAGCATTCTTTTTGAAGTGAATGACTCTATTCACACTATTCCAAAATTGTTTGTTTCTACCTGTTTGTCTCTTTTTGTCTCATTACTAGGTTGGAAACAGGAACGCGACTCAGACGTTCCATTAAGCGCTTAGACGCACACACACCTAACTATAGGTACCATAGGAATATAGGGTGTCGCCCTCCCTGATTCCTATTTTTGTATTTTTATTCCACATCACGGTCCTGAAGAAGCGCACCAGGATCCATTAGGGACCAATACTAAGCGCAAAACATGTTGACCTAATTACACTTTCACTCACACTCACGGATAAGAGAGCAGCAGGATAATATTCATCCTTCTACTACATTTGTTGGAAAGAGGTTCTCCTTATCCTTTGTGTTTTAATCTTACTTTCCGGACCACTGAATAAAACTTGGTTTCTGAGTACTGTGGAGGTATTTTTAACTCACTCACACACTTTTTAGGCCCACACACCCACATGCACAACTGCGGCGTCTCCTAAAAGATCTCTGACAAAGAGCCCTCTCGCGGGGCCCGTGGGGACAGCAGCGCCACCCCCACGAGGAGCAAACGCCCGATGAGCATGACACTCGCAAGGGTGTGTGAGGGAACTATTTCTAAAAGGAGAAATTCCCTTACCTTCATCTAGATCCAACCGCATTTGCAAAACGAGACCACACTTTAGTATCTTTAGCTGCTCAACCAGAATAGGTTGTCTCCTGTCTCATAGGAACAGTTACCCCTTAGTGATGACTACGATAAGGTGGATGTAGTCACAAGTGAAAGAAAACTGTATTTAAACATTACCATGTACTGACCTCCTCTTGTTTTCCTCAGGTTACAGGCAACAATCACGCGTGTAACAAAGATCCGTTGAATACAGATAACAAAAATACGTAAGTTAATGTACTTACCTGAGCACACTGCCATGAACAACGATAACATGGATCTGATCTAAGGGTGATCAGAGCTTGGTGAGTCGCACTACGTGGAATTCTGCGGAGTTCCATAAATACTCTGTGAAATTCCGCAGAGTTCCGCGAGCGGGGGGAATTGCTCCCTTCGCACACTCCTGGCCTTTGAGCAGCAACATAAATGTGCCAAATTATATGGCACTCTAATTCACACCGATCAAAAAGGTTTTATGAGGGGGAGGCAACTTCATGAGTTAACCCATGAATTAATTGCCACTATTGACCTGGCGAGAGAATATGGGAACCCTTTGACAGTGATGAACCTAGACGCTGCCAAGGCCTTCAATAGGGTTAGCTGGCCATTCCTGTATAAGATGACTGAACGTTTTAACCTAGGAGAAGTTTTCTTGGCAGCAATTAAAGCAGTATATAAAAATCCTTCAGCGAAGGTCTTGGTCAATGGGAACCTCACTAAACTGATAAATATTGGTAGGGGGACCAGACAGGGATGTCCTCTTTCCCCCTCTTGTTTAACATCTATATTGAGCCTTTGGCCTGCAAATTAAGGGCAAGCCGGAACATCTATCCCTTCGTCTGCAATGACTGGTCGAACCAAAATCGGTTTGTACGCCGACGATCTGATGATTTTTACTGGAGATTTACCCAACTCCCTTTTGACAATCTGGGAGATTCTGGGACGATTTGGGAAAGTATCTGGGTACTCCATTAACCAACAAAAAACAGAGTTGATGCAATGGAATACCCATTACAGGAGTAACCTAGTGAGACAACAAATAAAATATCTGGGAGTTCAAATAGTTCACAACCTGGAGAACTTAGCTCAGGTGAATTTCGACAAGTTAGGCATAGCAGTCAAAAAACAACTTCAGGCTTGGGGAGCACTCCCATTGTGGTTCCAAGGTAGATCTAATCTTTTAAAAATGTTGATCCTCCCGAAGTTCACTTATTTGTTTAACACCATCCCACTAGAATTTAAGAAAGTCTGGTTTATGAGAGTGCAAGGGGAGTTTACTAGCTTTATCTGGGGAAATAAAAGCCCTAGAATCTCCTTGAAGAAACTACGAAGAAAAAAAGAACATGGTTGCATTGCTATCCCAGATCTCTATCAATACTACCGTGCCTTCCCTCTTACAAACTTCCGTCAGTTTCTAATGGACAGCGCTTGCTTGTCTCCGCTCTTCAGGGCTCTTATTAATGATCCCCGAGTCCACGCAGAATCTTTCCTTCTTAAATTTGGTCACCCCAAATTCTTTTAAAAAGTTAGGCTAAAGATTCTCTTAGGCGCAGTTAAGTTCTGGTACCATGTAAGACTCTCTTTGCAAATACCGTATTATAGCGATTCTGCCCCCATCTGGGATTCCCCTGGTACCTGCCTCTTGGACTCATTAGCAACCCCCCTGCGAGAGTGCGGTATCCATCATTGGGGACAGCTCTTAGTAAATACCAAATGAATCTCCTGGCAGCGACTGTCGGAGATCTCTAGAGACTCGGTCTCAAAATTTAAATATTATCAATTGGCAAGCTGGGCAAACACCCTGGGCAAAGATGGTAAAGGGAACCCGGAATTGGAGGCTAGGATACGCTTACGTCCCCTTTTGCCAAACGAAGTCGCAGAATGGTACTGGATGTTGATTCAGGCAGAAGAAGAGGTACAAAATGCGCCGGTGGAGTTTTGGAAGAGGGAACTGCCAGACCAGGATCTTGAAGCATTAAGGCAAGTATCTATGTCTTACTTATGGTCATACGTGAAATCTGCTCCACTGAGGAAGAATCATCTTTTCACTGTCCATAAGGCCTATTCGACGCCACGGAAATTATCGAAGTTGGGAAGTCGGGCAGTGAAGAAGTGTCCCAAGTGTGGAGAAGAAAATGCGAACGAAGTCCATATGTTCTGGCAGTGCCCCTCGATCCAGATCTTTTGGCACAAGTTGGGTAAGTATATCGGAAGTTCTGAGTCGAGAACTTAAGGTGAACTTGGCTCTAGTAATCTTTCGGGTATTGTCGGGAGGGGAGGAAAATGCAAACTTTCTTAAAACTCACAAAGTTATAACTTTTGCTTTAATTCTTCTTGCACGCAGGGAGTTGTGCATTAAATGGATACTCCCCTGCCCCCCTATAGAGGCAGAATGGATCCGATCAATGCAAAAGTTAGCGACTCTTGATCGGGCTACTAAGCTGGTTAAGAGAACAAAATTCTGGGAACTGTGGGATAACTGGTTTGAGGCATATGTAACTAACCCAACCCCCAGTTCTGAAATATCCTTTTCTGCACGTGTTTCAAACTGGTTAAGTGAACAACATTTTTTGGGAAGTGGTGAGATGAATGGTTTTAAGATACAAGCCATTGTTTCTAATCCCCTAGTTGGTTGAAATATTCCTCCTGCACTGTTTATCCCTTCTCTCCTGTTTGTTTTTTCTTCTCCTCTTTTTTTTTTTTTATCCATCTGAGAAAACCATGGTCCAATGATTAGTAATATGCTATCCAGGTTGCTTCGGTTTCCAGGGCCACCCTTTCTTTACACCTGTTCAGAGGAGTTAGTCTTTTTGACCGGACAGGAGGTCAGTTGGCTAGCACGGGATGTTTATTACATCCCCTCCTTGTAGAGAGACTGGGCACTCCTTGTCATAGTCGAAAGGATCTTCTTTGACATCCTAGCATATATTGACAAATGAGGACAAAAAAAATGTGCCAAGAAGCTTTTAGGCATACCTTGGACTTACTAAGCGATCAGAGGGTGCCAATGAACAACTATAACATGATCTAAGGGTGGGCAGAGCTCGGTGAGTCGCACTACGCGGAATTCCGCGGAGTTCCATAAAAACTCTGTGGAATTCCGCGGAGGTCCGCGAGCATGCAGAATTGCTCCACTCACCCACTCCTAGCCTTTGAGCAGCAACATAAACGTGACAAGAAGCATTCGGGCATACCTTGGACTTATTAAGCGATCAGAGGGTTGCACATAACATGTACCCACAGTTCTAAATATCTTTGGGATGATGGAGCATCGGGTGCAACAGCCGCAAAACTGCAGAGAGCACCAGAGCGTAAATTTACACAGACTGTGGCAGCATACATATGTAAATGGGTCCCGAGTGTCCTGCATCCAGCAGACAGGGGCACAGACAGTGGTGCAAGTGCAGTAGTCCGTGGAAGGCTGCGCTTGAGCTGTAGTACGTTGCAGATAGTTATTTAAGTGCAGTAACAAGTAGCAGGCAGAGATGGGGCGGGAGAAGAGATTGGCAGTAACAGCCAGGGCAATAACCAGAAGCACACGCAGAAGGCGAAGCACAGTGTCGAGAGGCAGACGGTACTTGTGCTGTAGTCAGAGGCACAGGCAGTGGTTTAAGTGCAGTAGATAGCATGGGGCAGTAGTAAAAAAGACACTAGCACAAGCAGGGCAGTAACAAGCAGGGGAGCACAGAGCTCTGTGTCAGGCCCCTCACCTCTCACCTTCTGTTGTAAAGTTGCAGGCAGCCCTGGCGTTCCCACTCCTCTCGCTCCTCGTGCTGCAGCCGCTCCTGCTCCTCGCGGCCCTCACTGCGCACGGAGGGGCTGCAGTGGCTGCTGACCGCGGGGCCTCACAGAACACTCAGTACCTCTGCAAAGACTGAGTCAGCATCTCGCTGGAGCTCGCCCACTGGTGGGAAACCTTGGCCTAACCAAGAAACAAGCGCACCTCCCCGTGAAAAGGAGCCCAAATAACAAAACAAGCCCAAAAACAAAACAGGAACGTATAGGTGGCAACTTAAGTAATATGTGGTGGTGGGTGAGGGTGCCGGTAAACTCTGCTACTCTGCGTGGGCGGAGTTTTTGTCAAACTCCGCCCTCCTAGCGGAGTGCGGAGTGACAAAACCTCTGTTAACTCTGCCGGCGGAGCAGAGTTTACCGCCCACCCTTAATCTGATCCACGCAGTCCTGATAAAGGCCAACGCACCCATAGGGTCTCCCACAGCTGAAACATGTTGACCAATTTATTTGATGCTAGGGATTGGTAATACGTCCGAACAACATCATTTTATCCATTTTAAATCTTATCCCTATCCCGCTTTTCACATTGAAATCACTTTTTACATGTATAGGAGGTAATGTTACTCTTTTTCACAGATCCCACCACTATCTTCTTCCAGACATTCGCCCTCCTAATGGAGGTGTTACTCACCTGGAGAAGCCAGTACCCAGGTGCAGAACCCAATGATGATGTTATCCACTATGTCACTCCAGTGGAGATTATGTATACCGCTGGTGGTAATTAGTGGTTGAGGGTTTCCAAGACAACGCTCATGAGACTCAGGTATCAAGATCGGTGTGGTTCACTTATTTTGATTTGTGTACTATGGCATTTGGGACCAGAGAAAATCCCCTTTCCGCTTTTCTGTCTCCTCCTCTTAATTTATGATGGTGGAGTAAAATATTCATACTATTGCATTAAGAGCTTTACAAGGAACTAACAGTGCTTCAGAGGTTACCATAACATATTGGTGCTACCACAAATCCTGTCTGTCCTGATGATGACCATCAGATAAATAATTTAATAGGGTAGAAATGTCAGCAAAGATACAAGTGGACTAAAATGTGGAACATTATACTCTGATAAAGAGTGATGTTAATGAAAATTGCATCCATATCAGCCACAAGTCTTGTATATAGATTTTTGTACAGCCCTTGTGCACTATAGGTCACCCATTTCACTTTCACTGCGCCGTTTGTCTTTTGGAGAACCGTACTGTGATACAATGAGCCCTCAAAGATGTTTTTCTTCTTTCTGTCCTTTAATGAATTAAATAAATATGACTTGATTCTTGTTCAAATCAATCTAATGATGGTTGTCCACGGTTGCAGAGGAAGTTGAGGCTTATACTTCTCCCTAAGGGACCATTGGTTTTCTTTATTTAGTTATTAAGGGGCAGAAAAAGGATCACAACTATTACATATAGTGCATCTTATTAATACACAGGCACCTAGTAAATAATATTTTACAGTATTATATAGCAAAAATGTGGGCTAAAAAGCCATAAAATTTGCAGGCAGTTCTGAAAAAGAGCTCTCGAAATGTTGAAATACTTCAGCATTCAACACTGTCCTCAGGGGTGTGATTATTTATCTAGAGAAGTGCATCATGTACGCGCCCATAAGAAAGAAGAAGCGCTCCCAATAGAATAATAAACCGAATGGACTGTTTTTGTGTTTTCCAAAATTGCAGTTCTAAGTGCCAAGAAATATCTTCTTTGCTTAGACTGTACATTGTGGAAAACTCCACGAAATGTTATGTGGGTACTTTATTACTAGCTGAAGCCGATGGAGGGCTAAAAACAATCTTGTATCATCACAATTTCAAGCACTTACAGAAGTGGGAAGTGAGACAGTTGCATCACTATCTTTTATTAGACACCCATTGAAATAGCTGTGTACATTTTCTGACTTTTCAGAGGCGATTTGCTTATTGCTGCATGACAGTTGTCTTTTCCACTGGTGGGGTGTGCAGGAAAGTGGTGACAGTGTCCATCTTTGCTTGTGTTTGACTTCCAAAGTCATAGAACAGCCTGGATATAAGGCTTGCATAGAGTGCTCGAGAGCCTTCGGAAGCATTCTAGGGGGGCCTCCCTTGTCCTGGGGAGCTTATGAAACCTGGAGCGAGTTAAGCCACAGCTGAGTCTCAAAACATACGGCTGTCAATACGAAACCAGGACTTGGAGGTTGGAAATGGCGCCAGTGCACAAAAAGAGATAGAGTCTTACAGCACTTGTGGGTACAGAATTACTGGGTCGTTTTTATTACAGCAAATATATTTGTGGTTAAACATGCTAATATAGCACTCAAAACAAGACATCAATCATAGAGCATATTCGCAAAATAACAGTTCTCACAAATTGTTGCAGATGCATTTTCCACATCGCCACGGTCTCCTAACCCACATACTACGGACCTGTTGGATGAATTATTGTCCAGCCCTTTTTACTCTAAAAGGGAAAGAGGCTCAGATCCAGTTATGTTTAAAGTCGACCCAGGGCATCCAGGCCAACCATACTAATGGGATGGGATGTGCGCATTTGGGCTCCAGACTCCTCTCCACACACTGAAGTAATAACTGACACATCTTTTTTGGGATGTTTACATGGGTCACATTTATTAACACTTTAAGTATAGGATTCAACAAATCAATAGAGAAAAACAAAATAACATTTTTTTAAAAGTAAATATTAAAAACTAACAAATCTAACACTAAAGTATCACGGTCCAAATAGACAGACTTAAAATATACAACACTACATTCTGCCCTACACCTCCTTTCCATTCAACACATCTATGTAAAAACACCCAAATATCCAGTAATAGGGGTCAGACCCTGGCCACCAGCCAACCAGGAACGATTCCTAGTGCCACACCCCCTCCAACCCAGAAATGCGGAGTCCTGTGCCCCGCAGTGGAGTCAGGAGCTACAGCCTCATGCTCTGCACAGCAACACAGTGTCACTTCCCACACTACACACCCATGTGGAAAGATTTAACGTGGAATGGAGTATACAGAACACTATTCTTGAGCCTTGTTTACACACTCCTTTTCTAAAAAAATAGTTAGTCATATAGTTTATTTTCCATCAAAATAAGACCCAAAAACATAGTAGGCAAAATGAGAAGCAGCAGCACAAACAAGTAGTGACCACTTGCAGAACAAAGATGGCTAGTAGGGTGGGTGTCACAGTGGCGATTAAACCTCTCCTGGCATCAGGTCGCAGCCAGGAGATGAATCAAAAGTTGTAGGTCACGTTAACCTGGCCTTATAAAGCTACCAACTGTTGCAATGAAGCCATGCCCTGACATCAGCAATCTTGGGTGAAACTTCTGCCCACCCACATGCCACCACCCAGACCAGAAGTGGTCCCCCAGGTGACAGTCGCAGACCTGTGTCCAAAATCTTTCCAAAGTAAGGAAGATGCCACCGCAATGTCAGCTAATTGGGGCCTAAGTTTTGAAAACATGAAGGAGGGTGAGCAACTCTGCACACCTCCACATCAAATATTGACGCTCCCATAAGGTGGTGCTCTTCTCTGTACTGACATAGCTTTGTTGGGATGTTTACATGGTTCACATTAACACTTCAAGCATAGGATTGAAAACAGTGGCAAAGGCTAATGCAATAAGATTATTAAAGAAACTAAGAATACAAATTAAAACATAAAACAATATCATCTTGGGATCCAAATACAGATATCTAAGATGCACAACATTAAATTCTGCCCTACACCTTCACTCCATCCAACCTCTTCCCCACTGGACACAACCCAAAACTAACGCTGGCCCCATGGATCCTTCCACTGCCACCCTCATAGGAGACAATCCTGGTCAGCTGGGTCAGACACACTGACCTTTGGCGCAGGCGAATCTCGCTTAAACCACCACGTGACCTATACCCCCTAAACCACATGATCTATATCAGTACCCAGTAATAGTCCTGAAAACCAACTGTATTGCCCCTTAGTGTCTGACACTAAGCACACTCTGAGCCCACCGTGGGGTAAAATAAACTATACTTAAAATTCTTAATTTAAAGAAATACCTTAGTGAATCAACACATACCATAACGGAGTGTTTCCCCAATTGCCAGTCACCTGTCCCTAAATATGTGGTTCCCTATGCTGGGACCTAACCCGCCCTACTCTGTGGAAAGGCTTCTACCTTGTAGAATCCTTCTGACATGAAACTGTGTCTTCACCATGTGCTGCTGTGAAAAACACTGAGCACAGTGACCAAACGCTAGTCTGTCGGTGCGTATTATAAAATGTAACGTTGCTTATTTTCCAGTCTTAAAGTTGATGAGTTGAATATTTATTTTATTTTACGCTAAACTTGTTGTCTGTTTCCTGCTGCTTTGTGGCAAATGAAATTGGGTTCACATAAATAGTTAGACGTGGTAGGTGTACTGAGAGTCTAGCTGAATAAGTGGAACATGGGTGGGGCTCCAAGTCCCAGCATGGCTGATTTGGAATTCAGTTTTTACTGGTGGGTAAATTAATTTTCATTAACTTGAATAATTATAAAACAAGCAACTTATACCTTTAAGAAATAGAAGAATGGTGTCATGAACCGCGATATATAAAAGACAAACTACTACTGTCATGTGCGACTGTTAACTCCCTATAATGTATTGTACATCATTTTCTTATTACAGGTGCCTTCTAATGACACAATACGCCTATGATAAGAAATGTGCACCAATACTTGGAATAGCTTACAAGAAGTGAGTAGTGATATTGGTGTGGTAACAACAGTTGGTGTCACTGTACTTCAGGACTAAACTCCTTCGCCCTCGAAGACCTATAGCTTGGAGGACACAGCCCTTTCAGTTGACAAAGAGGGGTCCTCTTGAGTATGGAACTTGGAGCCTCTTTGCCCATCCCAGATGAGAGCTGAACTGTCGCTACATTTGTAGGTTTCCTTCTCCCACCCCTTAATCCCTCACAGCCACACATGTGCAGTAAGGGTGCCCTGATGAAGAAAATGACTGTAGGGGTGGGCTTTTGAAGTTGGCACCATTTGTCAGTACTCGCACTCCATCTAGCATCTCCTGCTGCCTCTTACTCACCTTGTCAAGTCTGTGCACACTGGAGCCCACCTGTCCACCGGGCGCAGCATCGCCAACTGCCTCGGACTCCAGGCAGAGAAGCGCTGCATCCAGCTGTCACGCCATAGTGGCTAATTTACAGACCATTTTTAATGCAACTAGCAGCCTAGAACTACTGTCACCATCCGGCCACAGATCCCAGTAGCGACGGGGAACCCATTATACTACACTGCATGGGAGGGAAAGCCTTTGAGTTCACTATCCATGTATCCCCCAGATCCGGTAAAGAGCACTGCATCCAATCCTTGCTTTCTATTTTTTGCATTCTGGGGCTTGTTTTCCTGCTTTTATAAACATAAAACAAAAGTTCAAGAATGCAAAGAAAAAAACACACGACCAGATGAGCTAATTATGTTTGACCTGGGACAAGGTTTGAGTTCTGTGGAATGGTGCAAACCACTTATAATATGTGACAATATAGCCCAAACCGCACATTTAAAAGATATTGCAAGTCACTTAGGTGTTCTGGGTCCCTATAGAAGCCCTCAGCATGGGGCTTCGGGCCCCATGGAACTCCTCAGTGATTTGCAGTGAGAGCTTATAATGTGCAGCTAGGAGTACATTTTTCCATATAATAATAGTACATGGGGTTGCAAACATACAAGCAAGTGATGAGGGCTGCCTGTGCCTAATTATGTAGATAATTCATACTAATGTAAGTTGGGACATAGGATGTTTCCATTCATATGTTGAACATCGGTGTGCGGCCCTATGTTATGCAACCAGTGCAAACTGCTGAGCTGATGCACTCTATTGCATCCTCACACTGCAGGGGTCTCACCTGCTATCTATGAATATGTGCAGGGGTCCCCACAGACTGTGAAGAGCATCCGGAAATCAATGTTGTTATTGACACTGTCCACTATCCTTCTCTACTGAGTGACATTGTATTACCTGGGCTATGTAAAATAGAGTATTTTTCAATTCCTTTGTCTGTCGTTGCTGTTTGGTATCTTGGCATGCAGAATGTGATATGGAAATGTTTTTTCCTTCCTGTGTCCTTTTTCATGGTGACCTCCACACTTTACTTCAACAGGCAGGTAAAGGTGCTCACTAAAGCAGGTCTCGGCTGCATGATTCCAGCATCACTTCTGACTACGGGCCAGGTTTGAGCTGACTATTCTGCCACGGTTGCATTTTCGCCGTAAGCTGCAGACTAGAGGGCTAATTTCAGAAGAGGAAGGGCTGCCATGGCTCAACCATACCTTCATGGCCCATAGCCTCCAGCAGTGTGAACCTGGTGTGAGCATTTTGCAATGGCTGGTTTTTATTTCCAGTTCAGCTCTGCTCTGGGCATTAACCAAGGCCTGGCTTTGAGAGGGGGCCATAACAACCACCCTCTTGTGGCATGGGGCAGTGACGATGCAGTCCCTCAATGTAGACAACTTTGTGAGTGAGCCAAATTCTTGACTCATCTGGCATTTCCTATCCCCTGGCTTATGATCTGTAAGCCTGGAAGCCCAGGCTATTAATATTTCTTCTAGCTGCTTTGTATTGGTAAGGATGCTGCGTAAGATCCTGCTTCCACAAAATTCAAGACATGTGGTAGTAAAAGCCCTTTTTCTCTTCTGTCTAGACTATGATAGTTCATTGTACTTCGGGTCTCCTAAAGGAGTGAAACGCAAACTGCAGGTAGTTCAAAATGCGGCTGCACGCATTTTACTTGGGATCCCTAGAGAGCAATCAGTCAGACAGGGCCTAAGAGACCTTCAGTGGTTCCCCATAACACAGAGAATATAATTTAAGTCACTCTGCATTCTTCATCATGCTCCGCAAGGACAAGGTCTTCCTATTCTATGCCAGTTTGCTTTCCCTTATATACCCAGTAGACCACTACGGTCTTCGAACCTTCATTTGGCCATAGCCCCCAGTGTTAAAAGAGCCAGAAGTGATGGACAATCTTTCAGCTTAAATGCAGCTAAGCTCTGGAACTCTCATGCGCTAGCTATTCGAGCAACAGATAAAGAACTATGCTTTCGAAAAGCCCTTCAAACCTGACTTTTTAAATATCAACCGTCTCTAGATGACATCCCATTTTGTATGGTGCAACCTCTTCGAACTTAGCCCTGGAATGCCTTCGGGTCACCATGCGCTTTATAAATCGTATAGTATATTATAGAATAGTATAGTATAGTATGGTATAGTATAGTAATGGGAATAAGCACAGGGTAAATGGAATGGGCAATGATACAAAGGGCATTCCCTCATTTGTAGTGGGAATGACTCTAAACAAATCTTGTGTCCCTCTAGAAATGAGTGTCAGTGATTAATAGGAGATTGGGCCATGGTTGTGTCCTTGTGCCAAGTGCAGTTAGAGCTCAGAGAGCTAACGGGGTGGGGCCCCAATCCAGCTTTACTTGCTCATTGAAACGTGTCATCAGATGTTGGTTAAAGGCTTATTCTACCTGTTCAGTTTCAGTAGTCTCCTGAAGTTAAGGTACTTTAATAACTGTCGAATGGGTGGATTTTGAGTGACTTTTTGTGTTTCAGTGTATGGTGCAAATCAAACAAATGATGGCATAAGAAACAGTTCCATCATTGCACCATGTGCACCGATGACAAACTAGCAGAACGTGGCCTGCTTGCTGTAACTGGGGCAAAGGTCTCCCTTTGAAAATGATTCACAACTCAAACACACTTCTGCTGGTGTGGGCAGCGTAAACAGTTGGAAGCAAAGCACCACAAAACTGCAGATTTACCAACTCCATATAAGGTCATTGTTTCTGATTCGTAAAAGCACAAAAGTTTGATGAATCGTGTACTGTCGCCTCCGTTTATCTGCTGTCCATTGCTGAACGCATGCTTATTTTCACAATTTAGCACACCACCCCGCCCTGTGGGAGCAAAGTTTCTCCTCTTAAGGTGATTGTAAGTTTTGTAGTTTTCCAACTACAAAAGCCGAAAAGCTGTACTGTTTTACTTCCCATTGAAACTGTTTAATATTTTATAAGTACTATTGTAGGGTTTGCTGCAATCCAATATTGTTGGGGGCGGGGTTAATAATCCACGCACGTCACGCATACTGCAAAACGTGAAGAAGGTATGGCAGTTGCAAGGTATGTCCCCCTTATGTCCAACTCTCATTTGACTGTTCCACCCAAAGTTGTCTCAGAGGCATTGTTAGAATGTCATTGGTAAAGCAGAACAAACTGTCCCGAATCAGACACCGTCCGTTCTTTCTTACTACGTCACTGCTCGAGGAGACGTTCTATCTTCCTAACAGCTGGAGCGTTGCTTAATCATTCGCCCGTCCGTCCTGTGGGCGTTGACCAGTTTGAACGCTGCTTTCCGTCCTGGTGTTCTCTCGATAAGAGGTTTGCCAGCCTGACTGTTGGACACTTGGAATATTACACGAAATACGTGGTTATCTCTGTAAAGAGCAGTCCGGCAGCAGCAGGCAGGCCGTTTCACGGACAGCAGTAATTCACGCCTCTTTCTGGGCCTCAGCCAGATGAAATGACGGTTGAGAATGAAAAAAAACAGCCGAGGAGGAGCGCTTCCGGTACACTTGGTGCTTTGACCAGGCATGTGCTTGTGCTACAACCATTAACTTAGGGTGACCAGACGTCCCGGATTTCCCCGGACAGTCCCGGTTTTCTGATGATTGTCCCAGTGTTCCGACACTTTTCTTAATTTTTTCAGTACATGTCCCGGTGTTTGGGATAAGGACAAGTCATCGTGTACAGCAGAATAGAAACGTTTGCTCTCGTTTCTACTGGCCCCTCTTAAGTCTGAAATAATGTCTTGTTACTTACCGGTAATCTTCATTACCCCGATTAGGGTCCTCCCCGTCCCAGTCCTTACAACGTGAGGCAGTCCTGCCTCCACCCAGCCAATCACAACGCCAGTATTCAAAAGCTTACATAAGCCCCTCCCACCTACCGCCATGCCTGTTATCAACAAGACTCCGACACAAACACAGCGGGAGGGCGGGAGGGTGAGAGGACTGGGACGGGGAGGACCCTAATCGGGGTAATGAAGATTACCGATAGTAACAAGACATTACCCCTCATGGGTCCTCCCCGTCCCAGTCCTTACAACGTGAGGAACTCACAAGCAGAGAACCAATAAAAAACGGACTACACCAGGGATCCATGCAAAGGCAAATCCTTAAAGATCAAGGAACAGCAGCACTCAAGACGCCAACAGAAAAACAGCCAGCAGAGGCATGTAAAATATCAAGCCGATAAAGCAGCACAAATACGTGAAGGGACAGCCAGGTGGCCGCCCAACAAACTCCTGGATAGAAACCCCGCCGTCCCAGCCCAGGAAACAGACACAGAACGCACCGAACGACCCAGCACCAGAGACGGGGAAGCCAGATCCAAAGGACCGAAAAGGCAGGCAGACCGCCAAACGCACCCACCGACCAACCGTAGAAACGAAAACCCACATCTCCCGAGTCACACCCCACAGGAGACAAAAAGGGCAGGAGAAAACTGAAAACTCCAGGGAACGAGAGAGGGAAAACTGGAGAGTCCAGCGAACAACCAAGGAAGGGGGAACAAGGGAACCCCAGCAGGCAAACCAAGAAGAAACACCTCCAGCTGCCAAAGGAAACAGGAAGAAACCACAAGCAGAAAGGCCGGAACAAGCCTCAAAACAAACCGATCCGGCAGGAACATCCAATAGGGAAAAGAAACGAGCAATGCACCCAACACACCCAACCGACGAGCGGAGGTGAGGGCCAGCAAAAAGCCACCGTAGCGGACAACCATAACAAGTCCGCTACCAGCAATGGCTTAAAAGGGGCAACAGCAGACCCCCCAAAACAGCAGGCAAAACCGAAGAAGGCACGAGCAAAGGAGAGACCGGCCGACGAGCCGAAAGCTCTGAAGAAACAGACTCACCAAAGGGGCAAAATCACCAAGGAGGCCCCAGGACCCCGACAAGCACGAACCACCGCCCACTGAGCAAACCAAGCGGAAGGGGCAAGGCTCTGTAAAAAAAAAAAACATCCCTCCAACAGAGAAGCAAGATCCCCCAGCACAGGATCCACCCAATGGGAAGAACACCAAGAGACAAAAGAACCCCAATGACGACCATAGCACCCAAGGGTCGAAGGCCGACGCGACAACCGGATGTCACGAGCCACCACAGAGGAACAGCCCAAAGATGCCAACGACAGCCGCACAAGAGCCAGGCCGTCAGAAGCAAGCGACAAAGACAGGGCAAAAACCAGCTGCAGACCCAAAAGCGGAGCCGGAGTCAAGGAGGCCGGCCAAACCCGTCCCCCGCCAGCAGCAGCAGGAGCGGAAAACAAAGACAGCGAGGCCAACGATACAGACACCTACACACCTCCCCACATCCCCGAGTATACAGGAGGAGAAAACAGGAGAGAAGGCACACAGAAAACCCGAAGGCCAAGGAAATGCGCAGGGGCCATGCAAATCCACACCAAATCGAATCAAACAAAGAAAATGCGCCGCCTAAGCGAGCACCAGGTGGCACAAAACAGAGGACGGGAGGAAACGGCCCAAGCCGCGTCCACGAACGAAAACGCAGATGTTCCCGAACAGAAACGCAAAGCCAACAGAGGAGACACCGTCCAGAGAGAGCCGTGGGAGCCAGTGCCACCAGAGGCACAAGACAAACCAATGAGCCATAGCTTCGTGGGAACAAAACACGGAAGCCAGCAAGAACAGAGACATGCAACTGGTCCCCCAAGAAGGCCCAAGCAACAATGAGCCACCGGAATGCCAGCACGAATCAACAGACTCGGCCACCAAGGAACCCAACGTGGCCCCCAAGGACAGGCGTCCGAGGACAACAAGAGGAGAGAAGGGAGCTGAAAACGCACCCCATACACCAGGTTGGGAGAGCAAAGCCACCAGGCCAAAACAGGAACCAGAACAGGGGAGAGAGGAACCAGAGCCACGGAACCTGCATGGAAAAGGACCCAAGGAGTAAAACAGAAGAAACACCAAGGACAAAAGGAGCAGGCAAGCCCAAGGAACCACAGCCGTGGAGGCAGCCACCACCCCCGGATCCGCAACCAACCCCGAACCGGGCCAGAAGGGTGACCCAGCAGGACCCATAAAGAGTCAACAGGGAAGAGAACCGAGCCGGAGGGAGAACACAACCCCCTGCAAAGTGACAAACAGGCCCGGAGAAACTGAAGGCCCAGAACAGGAACCAGATGAGAAATGGCCAGAACCAATACAAACCCCAGAAACCGGAACAAGGCCAACAACGCCAATATCGCCAGAATAGCCACAAGGAGGGTGGAAGCAGAAACCGGACAAAATCCACATAGGGAAAAACCTACAACACCTGGCCATCCCAAGCGGCCTCCCATCCAGGGATGGACCAGGCCGGACCCTGTACAACTTCTAAGAACAGAAGAACAGGTGCCTGCAGGGTGGAATTGCCATACAGCAAAAACCTGCACAGCAGGAGCCAGCACCGCGGAAAAACCCGGGGAGCAGGAGAGAGGCCGAAAGTCAACACACGAAAACAGGTAAAGGAACCCATCCAAAGACCGCAGGAACCGCGGACCAGCCGGAAGGATGGAACGTGAAAAACAGCCAACTCCCAAATCCAGGGAAGCCAAAAAAACACCCACCAGGAAGAGGGAACGACAGACCGCAAGGGGAACAACCGCCCAGCGGCACCAACCCGTACAAAACCCCGGGACACAGAACCGTGCTGAAAGGAACCAATGGGCGCCACGGCCAGGATCAGAGAGGAAGAGGAACCCTGGCCCCGCTCCGCCACCGGAACCAGCACAACAGTGCCCAGAGACAAAAACAGGCCAACGCCCAAAGAAGGAGGAAAAACGCAACACGGGCCAAAGGACAATGGAGCAACCGTGAAAACAGCCCAAAAGGGGGACGGCCCTGGAAAAGAATCCGGCAACCAAGAGCGAAGACCGACAGGACCCACCAGTCGGAAAGCAGACCGGACCAACAAGCCAGGAACAATGGATCCGAGGCCCCAAAACCACAACAGCAACGGAGACAGGGAACCCACTACCAGACGAACACCAGGAGTGGAACAAAGACCCAAAGAAGAAGAGACGCAACCGCAACCACCAGGTCACGGAGACCCCTCCAGGGCACAACAATACCAAAACCCCGGGCGATCAACACCCAGGGGCAGCCGCAGGCACATCAGAGGCCGGGAACCAAATGGAACACAGCCCCCCACCCGACCATGAAAGGGCCGAGAGGAAGACAGGGCACCACCACACAGACTGTCAGTAGAGGGAGCCAAAAAGCCAAGGAGCCACAGAAAAACAGACAATGGACCAAGGCGCCAGTGCCACGACAGCCGAGGAGAAGACGCAACCCACCGAGTCAAGACAGGAAGGAGCGTCCCCCAGAACCCATAAACAGCCAAACAACTCCACACAACCCATGAGAACGACCAGCGAAGCACAGGCCGAACAAGAGCCAGTATGCACCCCAAAAGGAGAAGCAGTATATGTGCAGGAAAGTCTGAGACAAAGTCCGCCAGGCGAAAACCGCTAACCCAGAAAACGCGGAATACCCTGCGCAACTGCCGTAAGCCATGCATAAGTCAGGATATCCAACAGGACATCGGCCAGGGATGTACCATCCCAAAGGGGAATCGACCAAGTCCCCAACATCATCCTCAGGACAACGCACCGCAGGCTCCGGCAGCGCAGACTGGACAGCCGAAATGAGCAACTGCGTAAAAGCACAGAATGAAACATCACCACCTCAGGGCAATATGACAGCATGGGCAGGGTTCGAACCCCTTAACAGCATACAGCGCAGCCCCAGAATCCGCAAAAACGTCATCCACCAGCAGAACCAGGAAATTATGCCGCATGGAAAATAGCCCAAGCAGGCACAGGTGAAGAAGCCCCTTCACACATGGTGAGCGAACCCGAGCAAACCAAACAGGAACTCACCACACAACAAAGGAAGAGCCCAGCAACCTCCAAGTAACACTGCCCCCAATCACCAAATCACGCAACGTGAGACCGGTGAAATGAAAGATAAAAAGGGGCAGCCCTGTAGTCTCCACCCACAGCCGCAGGTCAAAAGACCAAGGCCGAGGGGCCGGACGCTGCACTAGAGCCACAGCGCCGGAACGACCCGGGGCCAGGACACCACGAAAACTCCCCGCCCCAGCCCAGCACATGAGCGGGGAGCGTCCCTGACCCCAGAACAGGAGCGCGGCCGACCGGGGACCGGAGCGGCCGCGCCGAGAGAAAATCACACAGCAAACAATGCAGAAGTATAAAACTGCAAATGAAATACCCACGTGAAAAACATACAGTAAAAATGCAGAAGCATAAAACTGCAATTGAAACACTCACGGCACCGTCCCGAAGAAAATCCGAAACAGAAACAGGAACCGGGAGCACCAGCGTTCCGACCGCCGTCGGAGCAGAAAAAAAACAGGCATGGCGGTAGGTGGGAGGGGCTTATGTAAGCTTTTGAATACTGGCGTTGTGATTGGCTGGGTGGAGGCAGGACTGCCTCACGTTGTAAGGACTGGGACGGGGAGGACCCATGAGGGGGTAATGTATCTGTTTCTTTCGTGCAGCGCAGGTCGGCTGCATGATTCCAGCAGACGGGAGGCTGGGGGGGTGGCTCAGAGTGGTATTATTGTAAATGTGTCATATGTATGTATACATATAATTATGTATACTTGTATGTATGTATGTATTGTAGGCTACATTTACAGGGCTACGCATAAACGGGGACAGGCCTTTAGTAAGACTAAAGGCTTTAGTTCTAGTTTTATTTCCAGCCTGTCCCGGTTTTTGCTTTTCAAAATCTGGTCACTTTACATTAACTGCGTCAGATAAAGGAGTGAAATCTGATAGGATGCAAGCTGATGCATCGTACCAGGGATCTACCAAGCGGATCTACCAAGCGGCTAAATTACCATAAATCATACTACGGAGTTAATTTCTGGCTAGACATTACCTTTAATTAATGCTTTACATTAACAGTCTTTGTTTGTTAACAAACAGGTATTTGTATTTATTTTGCACATAGATTATTTTAAATTACAAAGACTCGCACAGGTTTAAAGGATTTTCAGTCATCGTCCCAGTGCTAAACAGAAATTACTTTCAACAACCTTTGGTGGTCATGACACCCTAGCCCTCTCCGCCAACCATCTGTGTTCATATGCTAAGCAGGTGTCCCATTTACAGTCAACAAAGAAGAGTCTGCAGTCTTTTGAACTCCTGTTACTTTCAATTGCTTCGAAACACAGACTTTCAAATCAAACATTATATAGGGTGGACTGGGGTAAAGTAAGTAAATAAATAAATAAATACATATTTTTTTTACTTATATAAAGTAAAATTTGCAAGTGTGTGTGTGTGTGAACTAGGGTGGGATGTACTGAACTGGGGTGGGGTGGATTGATTTGGGGGTAGAGTGGGGTAGATTTGAGTGGGTTGGAGTGGGGTGGATTGGAGTAGGTGGAGTGGGGTGGATTGGACTGTAGTGGATTGGATTGGAGAGGGGTGGATTGGATTGGAGTGGGGTGGATTGGAGTGGGGTGGGGTGGAATGTGGTGGATTGGATTGGAGTGGGGTGGATTGAATTTGGGTGAGGGGGATTGGAGTGGGGTGGATTGGATTGGGCTGAATTGTACTGGTGTGGGGTCGATTGGAGCGGGGTGTATTGGGATGGAGTGGGGTGAATTGGGTTGGGGTGAGATGGATTGGATTGGGGAGAGGTGGGGTAAATTACATTGGAGTGGTGCGGTTTGGATTGGAGGGGGGCGGTTTGGATT
Source organism: Calotriton arnoldi (assembly GCA_963921515.1). Lineage (NCBI taxonomy): Eukaryota > Metazoa > Chordata > Amphibia > Caudata > Salamandridae > Calotriton > Calotriton arnoldi. Next base: position 1,181,403 of record CAWUFW010004236.1, read on the forward strand.
GAAGAGGATTGGAGTTGGGCGGATTGGATTGCAGTGGGGCGGAATAGAGTGGAGCGGGCAGAATGGATTGGAGTGGGTTAGATTTTTGGGGGATTGGAGTGGGGCAGATTGTTTTGGATTGGAGTGGTGCAGATTGTTTTGGATTGGAGTGGGGCAGACTGTTCTGAATTGGGGTGGGGCAGATTTTTGGACTGTAGTGGGGCAGATTGTTTTGGATTGGAGTGGGCCAAATTGTTTAGGATTGGAGTATGGCAAATTGTTTTGGATTGGAGTGGGGCACACTGGAGTGGGACAGATTGTTTTGCATTGGAGTGATGCAGGCTGTTTTGGATTGGAGTGGAGCAGATTATTTTGGATTGGAATGGGGCAGATTGTTTTGGATTGGAGTGGGGCAGATTGTTTTGGATTGGAGTGGGGCAGATTGTTTTGAATTGGTTTGGGGAAGATTGTATTGGGGCAGATTGCAGTGGGGTGAGGTGGATTGGGGTAGATTGGTTTGGGGTGGATTGGAACGGGTGAACTGGGATAGAGTGAGGTCGAAGGTTTGGAGGGGGCAGATTGGTGTACAACAGATTGATTTGGATTGGAGTGGGGTGGGGCAGATTGAAGTGGGGCTGATTGTTTTTGATTGGAATGGGGCAGATTGTATTGGATTGGAGTGTGGCAGATTGGAGTGGAGCAAACTGTTTTGGATTTGAGTGGGGCAGATTGTTTTGGATTGGAGTGGAACAGATTGTTTTGGATTGGAGTGTGGCAGATTGTTTTGGATTGGAGTGGAGCATGTTGGATTGGGGCAGATTGGAGTGGGGTGAGGTAGAATGGGCTGGATTGGTGTGGGGTAGATTGGAAATAGAGGGGGGTGAACTGGGATGGAGTGGGGTGAATTGGATTGGAGTGAGGTGGATTGGATCAGAGTGGAGAGGATTGGAGTGGGCAGATTGTTTTGGATTGGAGTCGGGCAGAATGTTTGGATTGGAGCAGATTGTTTTGAACTGGAGTGGGTCAGATTTGGGTGAGGCGGATTGTAGAGGGGCAGATTGATTTGGCTTGGAGTGCGGCAGATTGTTTTGGATTAGAGTAGGGCAGATTGTTTTGGATTGGAGTGGGACAGATTGTTTGGGATTGGAGTGGAGCAGATTGTTTGGGATTGGAATGGAGCAGATTGTTTTGGATTGGAGTAGAGCAGATTGGATTCAGGCAGATTGGAGTGGGGCAGGTTGGAGTGGGGTGATGTGGATTAGGCTGAATTGGTGTGGATTGGATTGGAGTTGGTTGAATTGGGATGGAGTGAGGTGGATTGAAGTGAGGCGGATTGGATTGGAGTGGGGCAGATTGGAGTTGGGCGAATTGGAGTGGGGCAGATTGTGATGGGGCAGATTGGAGTGGAGCAGATTGTTGTGGATTGGAGTGGTGCAGATTTGTTTTGGATTGGAGTGAGTCAGATTGGAGTGGAGCAAATTGTTTTGAATTGGAGTGGGGCAGATTGTTTTGGATTGAGTGGGGCAGATTGTTTTTGATTGGAGTGGGGCAGATTGTTTTGGATTGGAGTGGGGCAGATTGGAGTGGGGCAGATTGTTTTGGATTGGAGTGGGGCAGATTGGAGTGGGACAGATTATTTTTGAGTTGGGCGGATTGTTTTGTATTGGAGTGGGGCAGATGTTTTTGTATTGGAGTGGCGCTGGTTGTTCTGCAATGGAGTAGGGCAGATTATTTAGACTGGAGCTGATTGTTTTGGATTGGAGTGCGGCATACTGGGGTGGGGCAGATTGGAGTGGAGCTGATTGTATTAGATTGGAGTGGGGCAGATTGGAGTGGAGCAAATTGTTTTGGATTGGAGTGGGACAGATTGTTTTGGATTGCAGTGGGGCAGATTGCTTTGGGTTGGAGTGGGGCAGATTGGGTTGGGCGAAGTGGAGTGGGGCTGATTGTTTTGGATTGGAGTGGGGCATATTGGGGTGGGGCAGATTGGAGTGGAGCTGATTGTTTTAGATTGGAGTGGGGCAGATTGTATTGAATTGGAGTGGGGCAAATTGGAGTGGAGAAAATTGCTTTAGATTGGAGTGGGACAGATTGTTTTGGATTGCAGTGGGACAGATTGTTTTGGATTGGAGTGGGGCAGATAATTTTGGATTGGAGTCGGGCAAATTGTTTGGGAGCAGATTGTTTTGGATTGGAGTGTGGCTGATTGTTTTGGATTGGAGTAGGGCAGATTGTTTTGGATTAGAGTGGAGCAGATTCTTTTGGATTGGAGTGGGGTAGATTGTTTTGTATTGGAGTGGGGCAGATTGTTCTATATTGGAGTGGGGCAGATTGCTTTGGACTGGAGTGGGACAGGTTGTTTTGGTGTGAGTGGCGGCAGATTGGAGTAGGACAGATTGTTTTGAATTGAATTGGGGCAGATTGCTTTGGATTGGAGTGGGGCAGATTGAAGTGGGTATATTGTTTTGGATTGAGTGGGGCAGATTGTTTTGGATTGGAGTGGGGCAGATGGTTTTGGATTGGAGTGGGGCAGATTGGAGTGGGGCAGATTGTTTTGGATTCGAGTGGGGCAGATTGGAGTGGGACAGATTATTTTTGAGTTGTGCAAATTGTTTTGTATTGCAGTGGGGCAGATTTTTTTTGTATTGGAGTGGGGCTGGTTATTCTGGAGTGGAGTAGGGCAGGTTGTTTTGGATTGGAGTAATGCAGATTTTTTGGGATTTGAGTGGGGCAGATTGTTTTGGATCGGAGTGGGGCAAGTTGTTTTGATCTGGAGTTTGGCAGATTGTTTTGGATTGGAGTGGGTCAAATTGGTTTGGATTGGATTCGGGCAGATTGTTTGGACTGGAGTGGGGCAGATTGGGGTGGGGCAGATTGGAGTGGTGCTGATTGTTTTAGATTGGAGTGGGGCAGTCTTTTGGATTGGATTGGGGCAGATTGTTTAGATTGGAGTGTGGCAGATTGTTTTGGGTTGGAGTGGGGTAGATTGGGGTGGGCAAAGTGAAGTGGGGCTGATTGTATTGATTTGGATTGGGGAAGATTGTTTAGATTGGATTGGGGCTGATTGTTTTGGATTGGAGTGGGGCATATTGGGGTGGAGCTGATTGTTTTAGATTGGAGTGTGGCAGATTGTATTGAACTAGAGTGGGGCAGATTGGAGTGGAGCAAATTGTTTTGGATTGGAGTGGGACAGATTATTTTGGATTGCAGTGGGACAGATTGTTTTGGATTGGATTGGGGCAGATAGTTTTGGATTGGAGTGGGGCAGATTGTTTTGGAGCAGATTGTTTTGGATTGGAATGTGGCAGATTGTTTTAGATTGGAGTGGGACACACTGGAGTGGGGCGGATTGTTTTGCATTGGAGTTGGGCAGACTGTTTTGGATTAGAGTGGAGTGGATTCTTTTGGATTGGAGTAGATTGTTTTGAAATGGAATGGGGCAGATTGTTTTATATTGGAAGGGGGCAGATTGCTTAGGCCTGGATGGGGCGGCTTGCGTTGGATTGGGGCAGATTGCTTTGGATTGGAGTGGGAAAGATTGTTTTGGTAGGAGTGGCAGCAAATTGGAGTAGGACAGATTGTGTTGAATTGGATTGGGGCAGATTGTTTTGTGCAGTGGGACAGATTGTTTTGGAGTGGGCTGCAGCAGATTAGAGTGGAGCAGATTGGAGTGGGGTGAGGTTGATTTGAGCTGGATTGGTGTGGGTGGACTAGATTGGATTGGAGGGGGTGAACTGGGATGGAGTGAGGTCAATTGAATTGGAGTGAGGTGGATTAGATTGGAGTGGGGCAGATTGGAGTGGGGCACATCGTTTTGGAATGGAGTGGGGCAGATTGTTTAGACTGGAGTGGAACAGACTGTTTTGGATTGGAGTGAGGCAGATTGGGGTGAGGCGGATTGTAGTGGGACAGATTGTTTTGGATTGGAGTGGTGCAGGTTGTTTTGATTTGGAGTGGAGCACATTGTTTTGGATTGGAGAGGGGTGGATTGCAGTGGGGCAGATTGTTTTGGATTGGAGTGGGGCAGATAGTTTTGGATTGGTGTGGGACAGTTTCGAGTGGGGGCAGATTGTTTTGAATTGGAGTGGGGCAGATTGTTTTGGAGAGGAGTGGGGCCGATTGTTTTGGAGAGGAGTGGGGCAGATTGTTTTGGATTGGAGTGGGACAGATTGTTTTTGAGTTGGGTGTATTTTTTGTATTGGAGTGGGGCAGATTGTTTTTTATTGGAGTGGGGCTGGTTATTCTGGATTGGAGTAGGGCAGGTTGTTTTGGATTGGAGTAAGGCAGATTGTTTTGTATTTTAGTGGGGCAGATTGTTTTGGAGCGGGGCAGATTATTTTGGATTGGAGTGGGGCAGATTGCTTTAGATTGGAGTGCGGCAAGTGGGGCAGATTGTTTTGGATTAGAGTGGGGCAAGTTGTTTTGGTCTGGAGTTTGGCAGATTATTTTGGATTGGAGTGGGTCAGAGTGTTTTGGATTGGATTTGGGCAGATTGTTTAGATTGGAGTGGGGGAGATTGTTTTGGGTTGGAGTGTGGCAGATTGGGGTGGGGCGGATTGGAGTGGGGCTGATTGTTTGAGATTGGAGTGGGGCAGATTGTATTGAATTGGAATGGGGCAGATTGTAGTGGAGCAAATTGTTTTGGGTTGGAGTGGGACAGATTGTTTTGGATTGCAGTTGAACAGGTTGTTTTGGATTGGAGTGGGGCAGATAGTTTTGGATTGGAGTGGGGCAGATTGTTTTGGGTTGGAGTGGCAGATTGTTTTGGATTGGAGTGGGGCACACTGGAGTGGGGCAGATTGTTTTACATTGGAGTGGGGCAGATTGGAGTGGTGCAGAATGTTTTGGATTAGAGTGGAGAGGATTTGCTTGGATTGGAGTTGGCAGATTGGATTGGATTGGCTTGGCGTGGACTGGACTGCATAATTTCGAAAATTACACATACGAAAGAACAATGTTGCTTGGCAATATATAGAAGATAATCTGCATCTTTTGAGAACAGCGCCCAGGAGCAAAAACAAAACAATAATGCAAATTGAGAAAAAAGAATTGGCAAAATAAAAGAAAGTTAACTATAGAAAATTAATCATCATCTTTTGAGAACAGCTCATGAGCAAAACAAAACATGAGTGCAAAGTGGGAAAAGAAGAACTGGCAAAATAAAAGAAAATATAACTGCAACTTTATTTGTCCGTTTGAGCCCGTTTTTGCCAGTCACATGCCTTCTTTTTGCAAGGCACTTGGACGTAAAAAGAACAAAATGGTACCTCAATCACGTTGGGAGCAGCGGACGGGCACTGATTACGTGGAATCAATCAGTGCTTGGTCCCTGTTCCACACAAAGGAATTGAAATGATGTTAGGCCTGCAGTGACCAGTTACAAGGCTGTAAAGAAGAGTGCCATGCAAGCCAACAAATTGTAAACAAACAGGGCGGGCTCCAAGCCTCTTTTGCTAACAACAGCGCCTCGCAAGCGGTACGCATGCGTTAGCTCATGCTATCACAGGCTCGACCCTAAAAATAAGTCTAGCACAGCTAAATTCAAGAAGAAATCACTGTTTAGTTAACAAACAAGAGAATGCACTACAACACTTACCAGGTAACAACTAATAGAGACAAAATTGCGAGACCAGGAATCTCTGCTACATATAGGCAAATTGGAGCTCTGGTAGTCACTGTTCCATGGTGTAGCGGGATATCAGCTCATTTAAATATTGACCCCCAAAGACAGGATTGAGAACGTAGCCACGACTGTAAACCTTGACTTGTTAGTGCACTGTACTTGCTGTGCTAATGTACAAATGTATCTCTGGTTAGTGAAAAGAACGGAAACTTAAAAAGGAAACAAACGACAGTTCTGAGTGGAACAAAAGTTTCTGCAGCTTGTGATTCTCAGGCATTCTTCTGATAAAAAAAAGAATCAGTGTCAAGGATAGTACCGAATATCCCCTAACGTCGAATTTCCCAACACCACGTAAGTGCATTGTTCTGCATTTGTGACAGGGCAAAGCTTATGTTTACCCGGTGCTGTCACTGTGTTATCTGAATTTATTGATAACCGTGTGTGTCTCTTGAGGACGGTTGAGGTCATCATGGTTTCTTTCCCAAGCTTCCCTAACAACACCCACCACCAGCATCCTTTGCTGGCAAGAATAAACCATCTACCCTGTACAAGACATCCCGAGGTGGGGGGTGACAAATAATATAACACCAATTTGTGGCATAATTTTCCCCATTAAAAACAGAAATATTACTTATTGTTGAAGATGTAGTTGTTGCAACTCGACTTGGTAAAAACCGATTTTCAATATTAGACTAGCATCTGAGTCCGTCTTTCCTCTTTCATTTGCATCACTGCTTGCCGCTACTTTCAAGGTTTCTAAAAGCACTGATCATGTCTGTTTGATTATCTGTAAAAGTCCCTACTAGGGTGTGGTAGGGTGTGTGAGGAGGCTGGTTCCCTGGGTCGGAGCTGTTTTACACTCCAAAGTTAACCACAAGATAAGAGTTTTCAAAGTTGTCTTCCTGGTAGAACAATTTAAGACAGGGCAGTGGCGTGACACACGTTGATGGGGCCCCCTGCAGAGTATGGGGAGGGGCCCAGAATCTCACATATCCCACAGATATTCGTAGGCCTTTGACTGAATGTGAGTGGGACTCCCTGAAGGGCTCCTGCCTGCCCCGCAGGGCCTGCGCCGACCGTGGTTCCGCCCCCGAACAAAGGCAAGATTATCTTCACCACGTGCGGCCCGACAAAACCTGGGCCCGACTTTTATCTAAGAGAGCAGCAATTCACGCCTCGTTCTGGAGTTCAGTCAAATGGGAAGGGCTGTCTGCTCTGCGACTAGCCCTGCACCAGCAAGTCCAGTGCCGCTGTTCATAAAAATAATACAACTCAATAAAAACGTAAATTGTGTCAGAGCGCTGCAGTCAAAAAGACGTGGTGAAAAAAAGACATCTCTGGGGTTAGAAAGTGTTCATGTAAATCAACATAAATAATGACCTAGCAATCTGACGGAGATTTTGTGTACATCAATCAGCCTTAATGGTCTTTTGGCAGTTTTGGTTATTTTCCAAAGTTAGCTTTTTTATTTTAGAAAAGGACTCGAAACAATAATACCTTTGACTTCTTGTCACCCTGTACCAGTTGCATTATTAGTGATCAATAATTTTTAGCGGCCTGTGAAATGCAAGTTGCTCGTAGCACGCCCTTAACGCTCTCCTCCCACCCATCACTATGCACATACTTTATGCATGAACTGGGGAAGCACCGGCCATCAACAAAGGACAGCAGGCCATCCTTTAATCTCGTGTTACTTCCGAACTCTCTCAAAACACAGCTATTGTGACCATACATTACAACCTTCTACGGGCTGAGCATTGGGCAAAACTGCCAATTGTATATGTTCACAGAATATTGTGTTTTATGTGCATCCGATGATCAGTCTATAGCGCTTTGATATAAAAAATACTGTTTAAGCACTATGTCTGATATACCTCAATAAGTAAGAAGGCGTCAAGGACGTGCAAGCCTGCCTTGCTACCAGAAATTGTCTTTAAATGAAAACAATATAGAGATATTTTTAAAATACATTTTTATTTATTTATAAAAAATCAATCCTTTTATGGCGAAATATTAAAATGCAGGCTGTGAGCGTCCTCACTGCAGGAGCGAAGCAGCCGGCACTGTCATGGTCCAGCTTGTATTGGGCTGCCTGCTTCCCCTAAAGATGCTTTTCTAATATCCCCACAATCCCTGGGTAACGATGAAACTGCTGTGCTGCCCTTATACTCTCTGTCTTCACTATGGCCATCGGATTTATGGAGCACAGGGAAAGAAAGACGAAGATTAGAACCTAACCTCCCAGTTAGGTTCAGAATTGCACAGAACAGCTAGTTAAAAGACAGGTCTTCAGGTACCAAGATTGGGCAAAAACAAGAACATGGGTACTACTCAATGGTGGTGAAAAGTAACATTTAGGACATCAGAGCTTATTGTTCTTAAATGGTACGGCAAAAAGGCTACTTTATCAGCTGTCTCTGTCGATAATCTGCTATAAACAGGATGACTTTTTTCTGAGCATACAAGCAGGCCTTTTCTGCATAACACCCATAATGTGTTTTCAATATCTGATAGCCAGACACTGTGTGTCCACCACTTCCGCCCATCTTAGGAGCAAATAAATCTATCCACAGCATTGGCTGAATTAAACATCGGTGTGCTCTGACAGTAAGCAAGTGACTCCAGTCTAAGGGCAACGTGAATGGAAAACCTAAATGTGTAAAACGTGACACTCTCCCATAACTTTATTACTATTAAAATGAGTTCTAACTTTGGTAGATTTAGGGCCGAGTGTCATAATAAAAGATTTTGTCAAATTAGTGTTAAGATTAAGATAATTTATAAATAGTGTAAATTCATCCACCTGCTTGGCTTCCTTGATAGAAGGAGTGCTTCGTCCGTGTACTGTAATATGGGCATGGGATGTCTCCCTAGTTATGGCAAATCCTTTTCTTTGTTGATTAGATGTTTCTCCAAACCATTTATAGAAACAGTAAATAAAAAAAGGTTCCAAAATGTACTCCTGAGGGACTCCTCTTGATAAACCTATTTTATATGGGCATTCCCCATTGTATCCGTATCAAATCTTAGCAGAAGTGTCCTGGTGTAATTTCTGTAACAGGTTGACTAAAGGCTTTTCCACCCCCATGGACTCCATCAGCAACCATAATTTGGAACAGTTAACAGTATCAAATGCACTTGTTAGGTCAATGAACCTCATATGAATCAACCCCCTCTTTGCTTTTACATATTTCCCAGCTATCAAGTGCAAATATAGGCATTACTCCACCTCTTCCAGACCTGGGTGGCAACCATATTGAATTCTGAGAAGATTTTATTTTCCTCTGCCCCAGCCTCTAGCCTCTGTAATGAGATTATGCACAAGATTTTTGCCATTGAGTCAAATAAAGAGATGGGGCGATAACAACTGGGATGTCTCTTTGTCCTTTTTTGAAAATGGTAACTATGGTTGCCTCGGTCCATGTGTGACTGAAAGAACCAGTAATGTTACAAATGGCAAGAGGTTCAACAAGAATGACAGGGAAGAAGAAATAATAAAAGTAGCATGGGACTCGTTTATCAATAAATTTGATATCTGTTTGCTCCAAGAGACCTGGAGCTTGGACCCCATACACAGACCAGGTTTCCACAACCTTTTTGTTCCAGCTACCTCTAATGGACTGGGACGGGCCCCTTGTGGCCTCTTAACCCGTTTACCGCGGCGGCAATTCCGCCGCGGTGCGGGCGTTCCACGGAGTGGGCGGGGCTGCGTCGGCCAACGGTCATTCGCAGCACTGGGGAGGTAGTGCTCGCGACGGCCGTTGGCCGACGCGAGCACGGAAGGGGTTAATATGGATGTGCACCACCTTGTAACATTGTGCCCTTTAAATATTTAATCTCTAGATATTCTAATCACTAGGGAGAATAAAGTTGTGATTTATATGTATAATGTGTATAACAGGGGTGCTAGAGGGGGTAGACAAACACCGGTTTTGAACCATCTAAGGGCGCACAGGGAGCAATGTAACTCACATGACTTTGTGATGATTGCGGGTGACTTCAATACCACATTTGAACCCCCGGATAATGATGGTCACCCACTAACTGAGGTGGAGGATGAGGAATGGGGGGTGCCCTCCTTTGAGATTCCACCAGTAAAGAGATGGACCGAGGTTGCATACCAGCTGCTCTCCTTCACATTATTTTGAGGCCTGAGGGCTTGTAATGGGTGAACAAAGTCTGATATTCATGCTTCACATACCTATAACAGAATTGGCCACACTAGCAGGATAGATTATATTCTGCTTTCACTCCCTCTATGGAAATTCGTTGTTGATAGCATGATTATTACTAGTTGTGACAGTGACCACAATGCTGTCACTTGTAAATTGTCCAACTTGATTGATTGCAAGTCTTACCATCCCATTTTAACAATCTAAATAGATTGAATGAAAAGCGTAGTCTTAAATGGGCCAATATGGTATCCATACCGGAGTTAGTAATGGCTATGAACAAACAGTCACTACAGGAGGCTATAGAGACCCTAGAAAATCACCTTCCCTTGTAAACCCAAACACAGGATGTTGGGATAATCCATGTAAATCTTTTTAAAACCCTGGGGGACTATTTCACACAGAGGCGACAGAGTACCAAACAAAAGGGGAAGGTATCCACTAGTTGGTATAATAAACATATAGGTTAGCAAAGCAAGAGCTGTGTTTAGCTGTGAAGGGAGGGGGTTTTGTGCATGTTAGGACACAAACGAAATTATATAAATGGGCCCAGGTCAAAGCTCGTGCCAGTCGGGAAAATCAGATCTGGGAAGAGTTACATGATGCCGGGATCTCTAGGGACTCTAAGAGATTTTGGTCCCTGGAAGCTAACGGGGGCAGAATACTAAAGACTATCTAGCCAATACTATACACCCAGAGGTGTGGTATAAGCATTTCTTTGAGCTATTCGATTCCTCCTCGGGCCTAGCCTTTGAGGGCTGAGCCCCAGAAGAACATGGATTAGCGGCATGCTCACCATGATTAATTATAGCACGAGATGGGCCCCTATCTGCAATTAATTGTGTCTCTCTGGGGAAAGCGGCAGGTCCGGATGGGGTCCCTGGAGATTTATTTTGTGCAGACACACAGAATTGGGCCACATATATTAATATGTTATCAAATGTGATTCTTAAGGGGTATAAATCCCTGCTAGCTGGAAGGCTGCCGAGATAGTACAGATATACAAAAAGGGTTCTAGGGATTCACCCTTAAATTACAGGCCCATAAGTCTGATAGACGCTACACAAAAGGTTTTCTGTAAGCAAATTTTAAATAGACTCCAGGATTAGATAGATGAGAACGATGCCCTATCATATTTATAAGCAGGGTTTCGGGGTGGTATTAGTACTATCGATCAGATCTTTAGATTTATGATGATCTATTGAAAGATGGTGGCCCTCCAAAAGGCACATCTATATCTGGTCTTCCTTGATCTTAAACCTGCATTTGATTTGGTTCCTCAGCAGAAACGTTGGGCGGTTTTAAAACACAATGGGGTTCCTGCTGACTTACTGAGCATTGTAGTGAGGTTGCATCAAGACACCTAAGTCAGATGGCAACTCCCAAAGGGGTACACCAGGGCTGTGTACTCGCCCCAACTTTATTTTCACTATACCTCCACAATGTGGGGGCCCACCTTCAAAATTATGAAAGTGATGCCCTGAAGATTGCAGGAAGGAAATCCCCCCTCGTCCTGTTTGCAGTGGGTCTTCAGACACTGGTTGACCGGTTCTCAGACTTCTGCGCAGAGAGAGGGTTGATAATTAAATCAAACAAAAACGAAATTTATGGCCATCAATCCACATAAGTCCGTTAGAGGACCCATCATGCTTGAGGGGAATGAACTTGAAAGAGTTGCAGAATTTTTTTTTTTATAAATCTTTTTATTAACTGTGCTCATATATCAGACATTACAGAACATTGTTCGTAGAGCATGTGATAAAGACATTCCATAGTATCGTGTAGACACATTTCACAGTGTTATGTACAGCGAGCCTAGACACAAACAGGGCCCTCACATGGCTCAACCCAATCCTGACCCACCCCCGCGCCCTGTATTGCCGCCAAGGCCCCCAAACCTTTTTCCATTTCGTAAGGCAGCCTCTACTCTTATAAATGGTCTCCTCAGCTCTCTGACACCAATCAAGGTCCCGCCGCCACTGATCCCATTGCGGAGGGGCCTGCGCCCCCAGCCGCTGGCAATATTCCTTTCGCAACCCCGGCTGCCAGTGTCAGCCAGATCTCATTGTGTCTGGACCAGTCAGTTGCCCCCTGATCATTAACAATAACCATCTGGGCTCCGCGGGACCGGGTGAGCCCACCACCGCTGCCATTGTGTCTGTAACCCTAGTCCAGAAAGGCACTATCTCCGGGCACTCCCATAGTATATGATAGAAGGAGCCGTCCCCCTGCATCCCCGTACACATAGGGCCGACTGACTCCTACCCCAGGTATACAGATGTGTGCGAGGATAGTATACGCGATGTAAAATTTTTAACTGCACTAAACGGAACCTGGCGCGAATTGCTATCTCCCGCGGGCTTTGCAAGGCGTCCTGCCAATCATCGTCCTCCATAACGCCCACGTCCCTCGCCCATCGCTCCCGCAGCGAAACCAACGGGTCAGGTTTGTTATTTATGAGTTTGCGATATATAGTGGACGTGGGTTTCTCCAAGATGGGATCCAGGAGCAACCTATCCTCCATGGGTGAATACTCCGGGAGGGACGTGCCACTTCGTATATGGGTGCGCAGGGCGTGGGTGAGGCGGAGGTAGTGGTATTGCTGCGAGTCATGGAGATCATACTCTTTCTGCAGATAAGCAAAGGAGCGGGGGCCGTACCCTGCCATACGTCTCCCAAATATTCGATGCCTATTAATTTCCAACCCCGAAATCCTTGGAGTCGGGTCACTTCTTCCAAAGCTCGCCTTGCCACAAGGGGGTTCTGCCCGTCAGGAGCCCCGCCACCCCAAGAACTTGTTGGCTTCCCTCCAGCACTGAACTACTACTGCCGTGTGTGGGGGCCAGTCCTTCCTTGGCTTACGGGCGTAGAGCAAGGGCTCGCAGTTGCCATTTGGCATTACCATCCGGTCGACCCTATAGGCCGGTTCCGTCCCGGGCGCATACACCCAATCATTGACCACTTGTAGCTGGGAAGCCCAGTAGTACAATTGTATGTCTGGGAGGGCCAGCCCCCATCATACACTCCTCTCGTCAGCTTGTGCAGCGCAATCCTCGGGTTACCCCCATCCCAGAGCAGAGTCCGTACTGCCCGGGATATTCGTGGGAATACCCCGTCGGAACCGGATACGGCGTGTTCTGTAGGATGTAGAGGAGTCTAGGCAGTGCCAGCATCTTGAACATTGCTGCACGTCCCATGAGGGAGAGAGGTAGCGATCGCCAATGACACACGTCATTTGTCAGTCGTGCCAGTTGGGATTCCAGATTCTTGGCATGAAACTCCACCCTATCCCTGGTGATGTATACCCCCAGGTACTTAAACCCGTCAACAACAAGTGATGCTGGGCACCTGGTCGGGATACGCGGTGGAGGACCCAAAGCGGGTAAATCACAGATTTCGCCCAGTTAATAGTGTAACCCGAATAGCTACCGAATAGTTCGAAAAGATGCAGCGCCCGCGCCATCGACTGGTACGGCCTGGCCATATACAACACAATATCGTCCGCGTATAGGGAAATACGCTCTTCCCAATCACTGTTTAGTGCCAGACCCCAGAAGGCCCCATCCCTCCTAATCCAGTGTGCCAGCGGCTCCAAGGCCAACGCGAACAGGAGTGGGGACAGGGGGCAGCCCTGCCTCGTACTCCTTCGAAGTTGGAATGCTCTGGACAACGTCCCATTAACTCTCACTCTCGCTGTCGGTTGCTCATACAGGAGGCGCACCCAGCTACAAAACGTCGGGCCGAAACCCAATCGTTGGAGAACCATGAATAAGTACGGCCATTCAATACTATCGAACGCCATTGAGGCGTCTAGCGCCATTAGTGCCGTCTGAGTGTTCCCCACATCTCCTGTCATATGTAGTACGCCATAGAGGCGACGTAGATTATGGCGGGTGCTCCTGCGCGGCATGAAACCCGACTGGTCAACATGCACAAGATCCGACATAACCGGAAGCAACCTATCCGCCAGGGCCTTAGCTAGGATTTTTGGCTCGGCGTTAATAAGCGAGATCGGCCGGTAGGAAGAGCATTGGTCTGCTGGCTTGCCTGCCTTGTGGATCACTACGATCGTGGCTTCCCTCTGATCAGGTGGGAGCCTTCCAAACTTTCGCGCTTCTTGGTACATCTGTAGAAGGGGTCCCGTGATGACGTTCGCCTGTCGCTTAAATATTTCTACTGGGAGCCCATTTGGTCCCTGTGCTTTCCCAGATTGGAGGGAGTTAAGGGCCTTCCCCACTTCCTCCCCCGTTAATTCTGCCTCTAGTCGCCCTCTTTGTTCCTGAGACAGTGTGGGCAAGTGGAAATCCTGCAGGAATTCCGCACAGTCTTGCTCTGACCTGGTGCAAACCGGGGTGTAGACCCCTCGAAGTAAGATGCGAACTCCTCCGCTATAGCCGTGCTGGTGGATGCTGATGTACCTGACGCGTCCCGGATCTCAACCACCCAGGACCGCTCCCTATCTCGACGCTCCAGCCACGCCAAAAGCTTCAGGGCTTTATCCCCTAAATCGTAGATCCGGTGTTGCGTGGCAAGTGAGTAGGCTCGCGCTCTCTCTCTGCCAACGCCCGGAGTTCCTTCTGTTTGAGGGCCAGCATATGGCTGCGTTCCACCGTAGGGGTATCACCGACATCTCGCTCCAGATCTGCTATCTCTTGCTCGATCTGCCTGATCTGCAAGGACTCCTCTTTCTTTTGGCCCCAATCAAGGCCTGGGCCTGGCCTCTCAAGACGGCCTTGTAGGCCTCCCATAGTGTGAGGTGGGACTCGACTGACCCCCTGTTTTCTTCAAAATATAGCTTAGAGCCCTCCCGGAGTCTATCTCCCAGGGTTACGTCGCGAAGATACCACGGGTCTATCCTCGGGAATGCCGCCTTGTTAATCACGGACCCTTGAGGATAACGCTCACTGGGGAGTGATCAGAGATTCCCCGAGCCATGATATGGGGTTCCGCATAATCGCCCATCTGGTCGATGCGCGCTAGCAAGTGGTCCAGCCTTGAGAAGGACCCGTGTCTAGCCGAATAGAATGTGTAGTGTCTGCGTGTGGGATGATGCGTGCGCCACAGGTCCCCTAGCCCCAGTGCCTTAGTGAAGCCCTGTAGCCCATGTTCCCCCTGAACCCCTGCCCCCCGCCCGAACGATCCAGGTCAGCATTCATTACAGCGTTCATGTCTCCCCCACCAGAAGGGTTCCCGGGGAAGATCCGCCAGGAAGGAGCCCAGCCGTGCAAAAGTCGTGGTGTGAAGGCCGGGCGGGATATAGCAGGAGCCCAGCACAACCGTACGGCCCTCCCATCTACCCGCCACTGCCGCCATGCAGCCCGAGTCGTCAGTCCATGCCTCAGAAATTACCATGGGGAAGGCGTTGCGAATCAAAATACCTACCCCCTAGAGCCAGCAGTAAACCCCGAGTGGACCACCATTTTGTACCCAAAGCGGTCAAGTGCCTTGCATCTATTGCCTCTTAGATGCGTCTCCTGCAGGAGGACCACATCAGGGGTGTGCCGCTTCAGGTGCTGCAACACCAGAGTACGTTTGATTTTGTTGCCCAGCCCGTTTATGTTCCATGCCCATATTTTACCCTGAGTCTGTTCGCCCATGAATGTCTAGGAACCCCGCTTTCCTCGGATAGACCATAACCCTCCGCGTCCTATGATGACAAATCTCACATGCATAAACACTTATTTGATAATGAGCAAAACATAAAATTCCCCACAAACCCATCCCCTTCCCCCAACACCCCCTCCCTGCCTCCCTGCTCAGTGGGTCCCCAACCTCCCACCTTTCAAACTGGCAGAGTGCCTGTCGCCCCATCAGCCCCAACTCAACTTGCAAGGGAACGTAGGCTTGCAGTCAGCAGAAAGAAGTATACCTAAGTGGCGGATATTACACCCACTATTATGCCTGTACCCCTAGCCAGTACGGTCAAATCCCGATCCCCCAGAGCCCTCCCTGCCTGCCCCGAAGCAACATGTGAGGCATTTAGTCTGCCTTCCCTCCCGGAACATACCCACAACACTGTATTTCGGCAGTCAGGGGTGCCCCTCTGGGTCCCCGTGCATCCCCATGGACCCAAAAGCCTTGTGGCCCCCATTACCAAGGGTCAAGTTCGCCCCAATGGGCTACGCTCACTCCCTTCATCCAAGCCCACTCTGTTCGTGACCTTCGGTATCCGGTGCTGCTCCATCAGTGTCTACTGGGTTGCGGCCGGCCTGGCGGCCCTCCAGTCTGCGCGGGCCTCCATTTCTGCCCACTGTTCGCCACCCCTCCAACCAGTCGCTGGCCTCTGCCGGTGATTCAAAAAAATATGATTTATTGCCGTCCAGGATCTTGAGGCGAGCTGGGTAGAGCATCATATACTTCACTCCTTGGTCCCTAAGGGCTCTTTTAACCCCTTCAAAGGACCGTCTCTGACGTTGTACTTGGAGAGTGAAGTCCGGAAAGAAACGGATCGTGGCGTTCTCGAGCCGAAGGTCCCCAGATACCCGTGATGCTTGCAGGATAGCGTCCCGATCGCGATAGTTCAGGATGCGGGCAATGATGGTACGCGGAGGGGCCCCAGGCTTGGGCCTACCCCCAGAGCCCGATGAGCCCTTTCCACCGAAAAGAAGTTGGAGAGGCGCTTCGGCTTCAGGTGATTAAGTATGAGGTCTTCTACGAACCAGTCCGTGGATGGCCCTTCCAGCCCCTCCGGGACCCCCACTATGCGGACGTTGTTGCGCCTCGCGCGTCCTTCCTGATCCTCCAGCCGCGCATTTATGACCGTTTGGTTTTTCGTCAGGGCAGCTACCTGTTCTTCAAGCCTCTTCGTCTTGGATTGGAGGCTGCCGATCCCAGTCTCTGCCACGGCCACTTTCTCCGACATTTTCCGGAAGTCTGCGCGCAATAAATTAACCTCCTCCGTCACTGAGTCCAGCTTAGGCTCCAATGTGCCACGTAGGTCCCTGATGGCCGCCATGATGTCTCTGAGCGACTGGTCTGGCTCATTGTCCTCGGTTTCCCTTTGCTGGCGTGCCCCTTGGGGACCATCCTCCTTCCCCATGGCCACCGTGTATTTGTCTATGTGGTTAGACTGGCCTTGCCCTATCGGTCTAGTGCGGCCCATCGCAGGAACCGCAGTCCTGACGCACGTGATACAGGGGGCCGCAGTGAGTTTGTGGGGCCCTCCGGTACCCTCCACTGACCTGTTCGTTACCCGCTGCAGCTGCCCTTCCGCCGTCTCAAGCCCGCGTGGGCGGCTCAAAGTTTTGGCTAGATCCCCTCCGCGCTGTGCCCCGGTCTCTCCTCCCGGATGATGAAGTGTCAGTGAGCTGGGCGTGCCCACGGGGGCCACAGGTGCTGTGCTGCCTGGACTACGGCACCCACGATGCGCCCTCTCCAAGGACCCAGGACTCAACCCACGGGCCGCCTGCTCCCACTTGGTCCGCCGCTGTGGTTGGCCGCCACCCCAGGAGTCTGTCGGGTCCACTTGTCGCCTGCAGCGCTGGGTTCTTACCTCGCCGGGGGTCGTCACTGCTGCTCGCTCCCCCTGCGCCCCAGGCGGTCTCTCAGGACGCAGCCAGCCGTCCGAGTCCTACTGAAATTTCCCCCAGTGAGTGTCTCGTTTGGGGGGCGGTGTCTTCTCCAGGGTTCCAGGCCCTGTCACTATTGCTGCCGGATGTTGCTTTGCGGTGCGACGTGCTTACTCCCCGCTCCTCCGCAGGCTCTGCAAGCGGGGTGGGCTCCCGCCCATCGTTCAACCCCGGGGCCCAGTGCGTACCTCCGGTTTGCCGCCAACATTCACTGTGCGTCCGTGATCGGGGATGCACCGCGGCTATCTCCAGTCCCGCGCCGCCGGCTCAGCCAGGTTAGAGCCCCCCCCAAGCTGGTCACGGCACCTCCTGCTATTGTGCTCTTGCTGTCTGCCGCCGCCGCCTCAGGGGGTTAGTGAAGCGCACCTCAGCAGTCGCGATCAGCCACACTCCTGCGCTGTCTCTGTCAGGCGACACTCTCCCCGCTGGCGGCCGCCATTTTGCTGCTCCAGCTCGTACAGCCCTGGTCCCCAAAGCACGGTTTTGAGCAGCCCTGGGGGGGTCGTCACAAGCGCCGCTGCAGTGCGCTACCTCCCGACACCTGCGCACACCGTGGGGTGTTACTGCTATGTCGGATTCTGCCGGATTTTGGGTGCCTTACAACTGACTGCTAGCGCAGCTCTTCTAGTCTGCGGCCATCTTCCTCGGCTGCAAGCCACGCCCCAGAGTTGCAGAATTTGACTCTCTTGGTATTAGGGTTTCTTACATTAAGCTCTGGTTTTCCCAGGTTAAGAAGAGCAGCATAAATGTATGTCATCATGCATCTGGAGTACAGAGAATGTACTGGGAGCCCAAAACTAGACAAACCTCACCTGCACTGAGAGTGTATAGTGTGAAGGCTGAAGGCAAAGCCCTTTATGGATCAGACCTGTGTGGATTTGCAAGGTAAACTTGTTTGGGAAAAGTCGAGAATAACTTT
Organism: Calotriton arnoldi; assembly: GCA_963921515.1. Classification (NCBI taxonomy): domain Eukaryota; kingdom Metazoa; phylum Chordata; class Amphibia; order Caudata; family Salamandridae; genus Calotriton; species Calotriton arnoldi. Next base: position 1,199,664 of record CAWUFW010004236.1, read on the forward strand.
TTGAGATCTTTGATTGGGCTCCCGAAGAGTACAACCCTCACGCCTTGCTTTGCGTGAACTGCCTACTATATACAGATTTAAATCCGTCCCTTGGAATTGCCTTCAATTTGTCTCGGCCCATCCTCCTGTCTTTTTAACCCAAGATAGTCAGGCTCACATTGGTCTTGGTCTACACAAAGGAACCGGAAGGTTCGTTGTTAGCTAATGGGATTCGACTGATCACTCCACCTTTACTCCCTGAATCCCGACGTTTCCTGGCTTACTTGGGCCTCCTATTTCAGGAGCCGAGTAGAGCGCTGATAGGGATATGGATATGGATCCTAAATCCTTGAACTCC